>JARQOD010000006.1:76984276-77032211 GCA_033576555.1 Oophaga sylvatica | reverse complement strand
GAACCTCCTTATTAAAGGCTATTGTTTTAGAAATATTTTATATTCTTTTTTTTTTTTAGCAAATGTTCTGTGCAGAATTTAGTGACAATCAGAGGTAACCAGTTTAACTCGCTGTAGTAGCGGTATTGTCAGGAAAGTTGTGATACCATATCCATATGGAGAAGTGGACAAAATTGCAATGGAGTTTTCACAACCTAGTAATTGGCTAATCTGTGAATAAAAGATCACCTGCTTAGGCTTATTGCCAGACACAATCATAGCGTTTTAGGGATCGTGCACACAACTGTAAAACAAGTGTTTTCCCACTTTTTGACAGATAGCATTTGTCCCCATCTTATTCTATGGGGCTGAGCGCATGTCCAATATTTTCGTCGAGTAAAAAAATGCAGCATGCACAAGTTGCATCCAATATCGGATTGCACTCAGCCATTCATGCCTCGTCCACTCAAACATCAGAACGAGGTCCAATTTTCACAGACTGACAGAGTGGTGAAAATTGAGGGTTTTTTTCAATTCTCCACATCCGAGAAAATCGGATCAAACTCTGATGAGGGTTTGATCTGAGTGTGATTAGCATAATCGGACTGATTTTCTCAGATGAGAGAAAATTGGCCTTAGGTTCTTTTAATGCACAGTAAAAGCTCTGTCCGGGCCATGGAAACCGTGCCAGCTGCATATAAGACATTTTTTAGGCTAGAGATATCTGGCGATTCTGGTTGAGCAACAGCAATTTTCAGACAGATCTCGCAACAAAAACATTTGTGCTGTTTGTCTGCGACTTGTAAAGCTCTACTGTGCCCTTTTTGGGGACAATGTAGTTGCAGGTCACTCACAATATGACTTTATTAACAATCATGAGATGGTATGTCACAATGCAATGGCACAACCTTCATCTTTCAATATATTAATAGGAGAATTTTCTAAAGAACCGAAATTTGTTTTATTTGCATCAACATTTGCACCAACCAGTATATCTGTATAGCTCACAAAATGAAGTAGCAGCCAAATAAGCCAGACAAGTTTGCTTTCTAAAAAGAGTTCTATAAAGCTTTTTTGGCATAATGTTAGAAGATGCAGAAGTTGGAGTCGCCCACAGTCCCTGAAGCATGAGGTGCCGAAAGGTTGTCCTTTGCCCACATGACAAGACCAATACTATTAAAGGTGCATGATTGGTTGGACCCCGCTGTTAATTTTGCATTGATGCTGAAAAGACGGAAGTTACTCCACTGGTAACAGAATAAAAGTATTATGCAGGTAATATACAATCATACTGCTGCAAAATAGCAAAAAAATATGTCACTGGGGAAGAGCACCATCAAAACTGGATAAAAGTGAAAAAGCTTTAGGGCTCACTAGTCAGAAATACTCAGCTCCTGCATGAGCAAATTGTGTCAATGGAAAGTCTCTGGGTTGGTACATTGCTGTGTGCACGCTTATGCTGGAGATGAGTGCGTTTTTGCCTGCTGAGCCGAGCACCTCTGCACAGTCATTTCTTTATTGGTGGGGGTCTCAAATACAGTTGAGTGAATATGTTCGGAATCGGTCGCCAAATCTGAATTTGCCATATTCGTGCCATATTGGTACCCTATTTGTGCCGAATTTATGTTTGATGATCGGTTCCAAACATATTCGGTCATTCCTACTCCCATTGACTCCAATGACATTCGGCTGTGTTTGGCAAATATTGCAAAAACAATATTCAGCGCCGATCATAATCGGAACCAAATTTGTAAAAATTCACTCAACTCTAGTCTCAAGGCTCAACACCCAACCAGTCTACAGCACATTTAAGGGGCTACAACATGTAAAACATTTATAAAGGTTTAGTTACATTTTAAGGCAAGAAAGCCGTACAGTTTTATTCTCAATATTGTCCCCATAGGTCTCTGTATATGAAAAATAAAGCATCAAAAAATATAAACAACAAAAAGCCACACAAAAAAATAAAAACTGAACAAACATTTGGAAAAATTCATGCCTTTTTTCACAAGCTAAAAAAAATTGCCAAAAATCCATGATTCCCCTCTAGGTCTCTGGTGTCTGAGACAGAACATGTTCTATATATATCGATATACAGATATATGCATAGATATAGATAGAGAACACTCCCCGTCCTAGACCCAATACTAGATCATGGATGTTTGGTTACTTTTTAAGCTTGTAAGACAAAAGTCCATGTGATTTGCCTTCTTCTCCAGTTTTAAGACCATAGAAATCTGGCATTGTCAACATTGGGCCACAACTTTGTGGCCTGAACACATTTCTATATTTATTGGTAACTTATTTGTCCTTTGGGTCCAGTACAGAGGGTTTATAATCAGCATAAATTGTTAGTTGGGTTTGTATACTTAGGACATAAAGGGCCGTATTTGCCAATGTTGGGACTATTTTAGATATTTTGTGGTACTGTTACTTTGAGGCCAGCAGAACTTACGCCAATGTCAAAGTCAATGTTCCCTATCCTCATTCATTCTTTCAATGGTGTTTTGGAAACTTTTGACCTTAGTACAAGTTTATTAGGAGCAAAGTAGCACAATATGTGCAGAACTGTTTGCCAATTAAAAGTTTGTTGTTTCCAATGTCTCTTTCTGCTGAGGCTCAATAATATGCAAATTATTTACGCCATCTGGATGCTTTTGATAGCATACTATTAATTCCAGGTCCGCTTTCATATGATTACACCAGCACCTAATCCAGAAAGATTCAGGTCACGTAAGGCGAGATGTGAATGTTAACATACCATGAGAATACCGCATGGAAGATTTATTGAAGTAGCGCATCCCGGTAATGTGCTGTTATCTGTTACATATCGCTAATGTGCCTGTTGTTTAGGAAAGCATTAACTGTACTGCTTGCTGTTATTTGATGAAGGGAAACAGATTCACCTTTCCTTTATTGAACGCAGTTTCTAAAAAAATATTACAGCCTATGAACTGTTGTTACCTTTAAACCTTAAAAGCAGATCTGTCCCCAGATTTCACAATACACACTGAATAGATTAGTAAATAGATCTCTTACACCTGAGGAGGCTATTGTACTTACTTTGAAAATCCATGTTAAAGTGACGGTACAGTCCTGAAATAAAACTCAGCAATTGTAGAAGTCTACCGTGAGCTGGACTCCTGCTGTGCTCAAATCACTATACAGCTATTGTGAACTTTAATTTCAAAGTAACTACAACAGACTCATCAGGTCAAAGAGATCTGTTTTATCATGCATGCAGTGGCATGTGCTTAGAAATTTCCTTTCCATTTTATAGGAAAGCATTCAAATATTTTAATATCTAGATTATCATATAAAAAAATAGAAATTGGATCATATATACAATAAGAAGCTATGACCCTGACATATCCCAGGTCCCCTAAATTATGGATCATTATGTAATTCATTCATTTTTAATGCTATGTAAGTGTAACAACATCTACTTTTACAATCCTACCTCCCATTTACACATCAGTTTGTTGGTCTTCTTAAAATTATTATTTTAATTAAATTTTTAATTTCTTTTAGCATATGATCTATACTAAAAAATAAAAAAAATACTAATCTTGCAATTTTCACACTTTACTCATGCTCAGACTCATATTTTTTATTGTGAAGTGTGCAGCGGGAACTCGAACCCTAACACATAGCTTCACCATGGCAGAAATTAGAAGTGATGCATAACTCATTTAAAAAACTAGATATTTTACTAGTAAACCGTCTTAATAAACAATTAAAATCAGACCAAGATGCTGGATAGAAAGAAGAACCTGAGCGCAAAATATGATTACAGCGAACAGGCAGAAAAGAGTTCATAGGTCAGACTATAAATCATGGAAAAATGAACATATGACCATATAATAGTCTATTACATGTTGTGAGTCATAAATACAGATTGAAATTGAGATCCATAGTGTCTAAACAATTATACTAAAAAAAACTATACATGCAAAAGTGCATATAATCATACTAAACAAGATGGTAATAGCATTTCTGGTTTCATCTGCTGATGATATAAGAAAGAAAAGATGCAGTCACCAGGCCAGGAGAATAGATAGTATAAGTAATGCTATTTTACCTGTGCCATAAATCGCTGTGTGTCACGCCCCTGAAGAAGCAGGGTGAAACCTGCGCGTCGGTGCTGACTGCAAAAGCTTTCCACATTTTTACATAGCCATTTACTGCACAGGTAAAATAGCATTGCCATCATTGACATCTGCCATCAGTTGGCTGTGTATCTGGCCACAACCTGCAATTTATAATTTATAGGGTGTGATAAAGAGATGATCATTATCACTAATTGTATAATTTTATAGTGGCACATTGCACTTTAATTGTCATGTTACAGATCACTTTTATGGCTGTATGTCCTAGTGTTTGTCACACCAGCTAATTTTATGGCTCACAGCATCTAATAATCTATTATATGGTCATATGTTCATCTTTCTGTGATTCATAGCCTTATCTGTTAACTCTTTTCTGCCTGTTCGCTATTATAATATTTTGAGCTCAGGTCAATCTTTCTATCCAGCACCTTGTTCTGATTTTAATTGTTTTTTAAGATAGTTTACTAATAAAAATTCAAGTTTTTTAAATGAGTTATGCATCACTTCTAATTTCTGCCGCCATGGTGAAACTATGCAGTTGGTTGGTCACAATATGAAATGTGCAAGGTGCTAAAGACTAAGTCATCAGACTGGACAAGTCCACCACTGACATGGGCTGCTGCAGAACTGAGACCTCTCTTTCTAAGCCAAGAAGGAGCAATGGTGTGACAATAAACATTTAGGATGTAGTACCCAGTTCACGCTTCTTGTCTGAACGCTGGAGTACCTCTGTAAGGAGTTAATATAATTCCAACAGAAGTACATCTTCAGGATTATTGAAAAGGTGGACATCATTATTCCCATCTAAGTCTCCTAAGTGCTAAGGTTTTTTTGTGTAAATCATATATTCAGACCGTGTTAAGGCACATTAGCATCACTGCTGTCATACAAGATGCAGAATAGGAGCCTGGACAGAACGGTGCTACGCGAGCACCCTGTAATACACAATAATAACTGATCAGAAACTGTAAGGTTAGTAAAGGAAGATGACAGCAGATAAGTGCTTTCAGAATGTTCTGCAATATTCAAGCAACAATAGGATAAATAGCTTTAAAATGGAATCTATTGAGCTCAACAACAATGATATTGGCATCAGGTGAAATAAACAGATATTTTTAGAATGAATCTGCCGTCCTCTCCAATGATATGTTCAGTTAGCGGAGATTATTCTTCAACCGTGAATGTTTATGATTTCCCCATTTTGTGTCTTTCTATTCTTTTAAATTTGGTCAGATTACCAGATCGGATGGTCAGTAAATAGTTGGCAATTAAAGCATCTTTGTGGCTCAGAGGTTAATAGTGCAGCCTTGCAGTGCTGGGGTCCTGGGTACAAATCCCACCAAGGACAACATCTGCAAGGAGTTTGTATGTTCTCCCCATGTTTATGAGGGTCTCCTCCAGGTTAGCCGGTTTACTCCCACACTCCAAAACATAACGATATCGAATCCAAATCAGTCTGATTGCAAATGATAACAAATACATTGAGCTATAGTAAAAACGTGAAAATGTACAATAAAGGGGTTGTGAAGTCTTAGAAAACATGACTACTTTCTTCAAGAAACAGCACCACATCTGTCCATATTTCAGCTTAATTCGATAAATTGTGGAATGAGCGTATCTAAGGTGTTAATGGTATTATAATTAAAGGGGCTCTCTGGGACTAAACAATTGATGACCTTTCCATTGAATAAGATCAGTTAGGATCCAACACCATGCATCCCCACGCAGGGCCGGCTCCAGGTTTTTATGGGCCCCGGGCGAAAGAGCCTCAGTGGGCCCCTTTAACACAGACCACGATTCATGATGCACAGATACAGCAGAGAAATATGGGTACAGTACAATGCCAAATACTTCACTTCTTCCATTACATGAGTGGTATCTATTGTAAATTGTACAATAGCTCAACAATCCTCACAGCGCACAGTACAGACTGGACAGTACAGTCCTCCATACAATATTATGGGCACCACAGTCTCCCCCTCATCACCCATATAATACCCCATGCAGGATGTCAACCCCCCATATAATGCTCCATACAGATTACTGGACCCAAAATAATGCTCCATACAGAATACTGGACCCAATATAATGCTCCATACAGGATACTGGTCCCCATATAATGCTCCATACAAAATATGGAGCTCTCCTCTGCACTGTACTGCGTTCTGCACTGTTACGGCTCAGGAAAGGGCGCTGTGGAAAGACTCCCCATTATCATCATGATTACCTCCCCATCATCATCATTGCCTCCTTATCATCATCATTGCCTCCCCATCATCATCATGGCCTCCCCATTATCATCAATGCCTGCCCATCATCATCATCTCCTCCCCATCATCATCTTCTCCCCATCATCAATGCCTGCCCATTATCATCAATGCCTGCCCATTATCATCATCTTCTCCCCATCATCATCAATGCCTCCCCATTATCAGCAATGCCTGCCCATCATCTTCTCCCCATCATCAATGCCTCCCCATTATCAGCAATGCCTGCCCATCATCATCTTCTCCCCATCATCAATGCCTGCCCATTATCATCAATGCCTGCCCATTATCATCATCTTCTCACCATCATCATCATCAATGCCTCCTCATTATCAGCAATGCCTGCCCATCATCACACACAAACAGCATCACAGCACACAAGCACTCTCTCACATACATACACACACACACACACACACACACAAAGCACCGCACTACATACACACAGACACACACACAGACACGTCTTACCTGCCCAGCGTCCGCGCTCTCTGCCACAGCCGGCCGCTGAATGATGACGTCATTCAGCGGCGCTGCTGTGAGAGGAAGCGTCGGCGCCCCTGGAGCCTGGAGCTGCGGCTGCGGAGGCACGGGAGAGGTAAGTATTGTGCCAGCTGATGCCGGGGTCCTGAGCGGGCGGGGGGGGCCCAGTGGCGGCGCTGACACCGCTCTCCTCCTCTAACGGGCGCGGGGGTGCCAGACTGCGAGTGGGCCCCCCCGCCTGCTCAGGGCCCCGGCACTTGCCCGGGTGTGCCAGGTGCTGACGCCGGCCCTGTCCCCACGGATCAATAGAAATCTGGAAGCCCATTACATTGTTTACTGGTCACTGAACCCGCAGCAGATGCTAAACAAGGTAGGGGGCTGTTGTGTTCTGCCCCATATATTGCTTATATCCAGCCACCGGAGCAGTATCAGCTAATCAGGGCCGGATATCAGACACCAAACAATCTCATACTGATAACTATTAATGTATGGAGGTAGAGAACTGTTTTATAATGGTCAAATCCATATGTGACATATACCCTCTAAGTAGTTACAAGGTAGTCCACTGCAACAAATTAAGTTGTCTTAATATATAGTGTGTATCAATAAATAAAAATAAAAAAGTATAATATACAGTACAGACCAAAAGTTTGGACACACCTTCTCATTCAAAGATTTTTCTGTATTTTCATGACGATGAAAATTGTACATTCACACTGAAGGCATCAAAACTATGAATTAACACATGTGCAATTATATACTTATCAAAAAAGTGTGAAACAACTGAAATTATGTCTTATATTCTAGGATCTTCAAAGTAGCCACCTTTTGCTTTGATGACTGCTTTGCACACTCTTGGCATTCTCTTGATGAGCAGGTGTGCCCTGTCAGGTTTAATAAGTGTGATTTCTTGCCTTATAAATGGGGTTGGGACCATCATTTGTGTTGTGCAGAAGTCTGGTGGATACACAGCTGATAGTCCTACTGAATAGACTGTTAGAATTTGTATTATGGCAGAAAAAAAGCAGCTAAGGCTACTTTCACACTTGCGTTTTATCGCGCAGCGCATCGTGCGCTATAGGACACATGCGCAATGTTCCCCTATCTTTAACATGGCAGGTGCAGGGTCTAGCGCTTTCACGCATTCATCAGCGTTTGGCGTGCGCTGCGCATTTTCCAGGTGTTCGTACATACGTGCTAGACGCTACATGTTGCATTTTTTTCCGCCCAACAGCTTTAAAAAAACGCATGAGCACGTGTGCGCATGCTATGCGCAAAAAATAACATTGCAGTCTATGGGTGCGCTGGCGTGCGCATGGCTTTGCGCTCGTCAGCGCTTTTGCGCGCACGCGATTTTGGAGTAAATAATGTCTAAACACTTGTTTAAACCACCCCCTACACAAGATACATTGTTTGTGAGGAGTGTAGATAAAAAGTTGATAGAGACAGATGATAGAGATGATAGAGACAGATGATAGAGACAGAGATGATAGAGATGATAGAGACAGATGATAGAGACAGAGATGATAAAGATGATAGAGACAGATGATAGAGACAGAGATGATAGTGACAGATGATAGATGATAGAGACAGATGATAGAGACAGAGATGATAGTGACAGATGATAGAGACAGAGATGATAGAGACAGATGATAGAGACAGAGATGATAGAGACAGATGATAGAGACAGAGATGATAGAGACAGATGATAGAGACAGATGATAGAGACAGAGATGATAGAGACAGAGATGATAGAGACAGATGATAGAGACAGAGATGATAGAGACAGATGATAGAGACAGAGATGATAGAGACAGATGATAGAGACAGATGATAGAGACAGATGATAGAGACAGAGATGATAGAGACAGATGATAGAGACAGAGATGATAGAGACAGAGATGATAGAGACACAGATGATAAAGACAGATGATAGAGACAGAGATGATAGAGACAGATGATAGAGACAGATGATAGAGACAGAGATGATAGAGACAGAATTGATAGAAATGTGACACGTAGACAACCCATGCGCCGAAAAAACGCAAACGCATGCAAAAACCCTTGAAATCGCGTACAAACGCTGCGTTTTTTGGTCATAATGCGCACGCTGATGTGACTAAATATCGCAGCGTTTATAAACGTTTGCATGCGTTTTTTAATGCGTTTCATGTGCGCACGATGCGCTGCGCAAAAAAACGCAAATGTGAAAGTAGCCTAAGTAAAGAAAAACAAGTGGCCATCATTACTTTAAGAAATGAAGGTCAATCAGTCCGAAAAATTGGGAACACTTTGAAAGTGTCCCCAAGTGCAGTTGCAAAAACCATCAAGCGCTACAAAGAAACTGGCTCACATGGGGACCGCCCCAGGAAAGGAAGACCAAGAGTCACCTCTGCTTCTGAGGATAAGTTTATCCGAGTCACCAGCCTCAGAAATCGCAGGTTTACAGCAGCTCAGATTAGAGACCAGGTCAATGCCACACAGAGTTCTAGCAGCAGACACATCTCTTCAACAACTGTTAAGAGGAGGCTTTGTGCATCAGGCCTTCATGGTAAAATAGCTGCTAGGAAACCACTGCTAAGGACAGGCAACAAGCAGAAGAGACCTGTTTGGGCTAAAGAACACAAGGAATTGATATTAGACCAGTGGAAATCTGTGCTTTGGTCTGATGAGTCCAAATTTGAGATCTTTGGTTCCAACCAGCGTGTCTTTGTGCGACGCAGATAAGGTGAACGGATGGACTCTACATGCCTGGTTCCCACCGTGAAGCATGGAGGAGGAGGTGTGATGGTGTGGTGGTGCTTTGCTGGTGACACTGTTGGGGATTTAGTCAAAATTGAAGGCATACTGAACCAGCATGGCTACCACAGCATCTTGCAGCGGCATGCTATTCCATCCGGTTTGCGTTTAGTTGGACCATCATTTATTTTTCAACAGGACAATGACCCCAAACACAACTCCAGGCTGTGTAAGGGCTATTTGACCAAGAAGGAGAGTGATGGGGTGCTACGCCAGATGACCTGGCCTCCACAGTCACCAGACATAAACCCAATCGAGATGGTTTGGGTGAGCTGGACCACAGAGTGAAGGCAAAAGGGCCAACAAGTGCTAAGCATCTCTGGGAACTCCTTCAAGACTGTTGGAAGACCATTTCCGGTGACTCCCTCTTGAATCTCATCAAGAGAATGCCAAGAGTGTTCAAAGCAGTAATCAAAGCAAAAGATGGCTACTTTGAAGAACCTAGAATATAAGACATATTTTCAGGTGTTTCACACTTTTTTGTTAAGTGTATAATTCCACATGTGTTAATTCATAGTTTTGATGCCTTCAGTGTGAATGTACAATTTTCATAGTCATGAAAATACAGAAAAATCTTTGAATGAGAAGGTGTGTCCAAACTTTTGGTCTGTACTGTATTTTATTTCACAATAGTCAAGCCGTCCATACACATTTGATTAATGTCGTCCTAATTTGTCTATTTTGGTAGGACTGGCAGACCATCTATTGTGTAGGGTGGTGTCCTAGGTCTTCACCACCAGGAGATGTTGGAAGGAAAAAATCCAACATGCTCTATACTTTGTTTTCAGAGGAGATAAGCTGCTACTTGAGATGACTGGCGGTGGCTTATTCCTGTCTCTCCATCAAGAACACATGTATGCTCGGCCATATGTATGGGGGATGGTAGGACTTGCCGTTAGCCAACATGTGTGCGTTCAGCCAACTCCTCTGGTGTAAGGATAATATTTACTACTATATGGATATAAATCATGATGTGCAGCTGTGGTAATAAAGTAATGTTTGCTCCATGTAGTGTATGTTAGTGGTATACATTTCAGTATGGAGATAGGAAACAAATGGATGTAACAAATCATAATCTTTCTATGGGAAGCATAAGCCCGATTTTGCTGTATTGCTGAAAGTATTACGGCGGCTAAGCAGAAAATTCATGGGCAGATGTTTCCAGCTGTGTCATACACAGTGGCATATGCTGAGCTGTACATTGGCAAGCAAGAATGTAAAAAAAGAACTATTAAGAAGTTAAAAAAAAGTCATAATTAGATTAAGAAGAAACATACGGTAAGTCTGTGAAGTTTAATGCAGGCAATATAAAGGGATTACTTCACTTTATCTTTAGGATGATGGCTTTGATTTTTAGTTTGTAGTGATTTTTTCATTACTGTGTTTAACATTAAGCATTTATCTGGCATTATTGGGTATGTTTTATTATGTCAGGTATAGGTTTTGTTTTTTACTTTTTACAACAAATTTAAGTCTAGTTTATAGTATTTTGTTTGTGGAGAACCTGGCATTTTATATGCGTTCTGTCAGACAGTTACCAGTAAAAAGTAATTATGTGCAAGTCAGAAAGAGCTGATGGCTCAGTCAGTTACGGAGAATGTCACACTTAGGTGAAGGAGGTGTGTGCCAGGTCACTATCTGGTAAGAACAGTCACACCAGGCTGAATCCTCAATGTTTTAAGTTCTCAGAGCCTAAATGTTATTCACGACCAGCCCCGACCCGAGAGACCTTACATGATCATAGTGTAAAAGCGCATATATTGCTGCTGCATGCCTTCAAAATCTCTGTCTCCTGAAGACACTGTGATGAGAACTTGTAGGCGAGCAGTTCAGAATATGTACTATGCGTGTCAGCATGATTGGGATGGACAATTGGTAATGGAAGCGAATAACAAACTTTTTTAAGGAGACAAAAATATCACAAATTAGCAATTTTTTAAACATGACAACAACATGTCCCAAAATATCGCTTAGTACAGCTGAAGAACAATTGACAAAATGGGACCTGAAGATGAGGTTTCATCCAAAATTCCCTTTTGAGAGATTTATTGAAGACAATGCAATTTGCTGGGAGTACTGGGAATGGATGAACTCAAAACCTAAGAGAAAGTGCCATACAATGCATCTGGATCATACGTAAATGAAACAAGCTTTCAATTAAGGCAGATGGAAATTAATAGGCCGACTGATACTCATGGCATTGGCTGTATAGTGGAAGACAAGAAAGGTAACTGAATTCATTGTGGTGTTTTCAGATTTATGCCCTCCGTAATGAATTGCAGCAAATACTCCTTTTGTCTACTAAGACAAAGAGGCATTGGTTTTTATGGACTTGTATTGTTAAGTAAATGAAAGCTTCAATTTCTAAAGCAATGATTTTTATTTTAGGTTTATGCACACAATGTTAAGAAAATGCCAAATGGGTAAAAGACAATGATTTCTTATTTCGTCTTAAATAGCAAAACTAAGCAGAGTGAAGGCCATAGTGGATATTGGATATTAAGAATATTTGTGGGGATTTTTACTGTACATCCAAAAAGTCCTAACTTTAGGGTAAGAAAAGACACATAATTTAGATCATATTTAAAACTTTAATAAAAAAAACAATAAAACACATAATTATAGACAATATGTGTAACTCTGTTACTTTACTGTATATCCATCACATGACACCTAATTAGTTCCATTGATGAAAACCGCCGATTATTTAATATATACCTTGCAAGATGTTGAAATCACAAAATTTATAATATAAAAAGCATTAAACTCCCTGAGGAAGAGTTCATTGCGAAACACAAATTGGAGTCCAAGTAAGATTCCACCTGTTTGGTTGCATTTTTAGACTTTATTAGTACGGGTATGTGTTATCTAGCACTAGATGTGCTATACTTGGGTACATGTGGATCGGTATTATTTAGTATCTGTAACTGGAATTCAATTATTGACTTGACACTTAGATCTGTAGAACTACATTCTTAAGATTTTCTTACTGTTTCATTCAGCTTAGATTATAATTTTTGTTATTTCTTAATTAATAGCAATTGTGCTAAACATGTAATGTTGTTTTTCGCAGTTGCACTACTGTCTAGATTTCTGAGCCACATGCCTGTTTCTCCACAGTCGATATGGATTGCATAAATCTCAGTCTTTTGTGTGTGCTTCTCACAATGTATAGACATTAAACTGTTCTGATGGACTTTTTCCTGTAAAATTACATATGTGTACTTTCTGAGCAAGAATAATGTTTCAGAAAGCCTGTATTGCCCTTTACAGAAGGAACTTATCAGCAGGTGCAACAGACGTAGTTTATTTGCATCTGAGGACACTCAAGGAGGGATTAAGTATTTTGGATGGCTGTCACCTCATAAAAAGTTAAACTGGTTTTAAGCGCTGTGCTTCTTTAGAATTAGCTGTTATTTACCTCAGAATGCCTTCTTCTGACAGATGCTCCCTGATTACAGCCTTAAACTCAGCCTCGGCCTCAGGCAACAAGATGCTCCATTACGATATATTTATTCTTGTGTGTTGGGCTATAAAACAAATAGTATTATCGGTGAATTTCCATATTTCTCATATTTCTCTTACTGTCCCATTGCAAATACGTTGATAGCTATATACCCTTAAAGGCGCGCTGTATGAATTATCAGAATCAAGTTTAGCTTTTAATAATGTTTTAAGTATTATGTGGAAAAATGTGGAAATTACTGCTTAGTCCAGTGATTCATAAAGAAGGATCCTAGAAACACTGGGGTTCATTGGTTTTTAGTTAGTTGTTCTCCACAATACAGGAACAACAAGACCTGCCATTTTACACTAGAGAAGGCAATCTAATCTAATCTAATCTCAGCCTACTCAACAATGGCAAAGTAATCAACATATCAATCAAATTATCGTGTGGTACAATGTTTACCCTCCCACATATCCAAGCTTCCTTGAAGCAGAAATGGGAATGGAGGCCTCCTGGAGAGGGAATTCTCATTGCCACACAATAAGAGAAAAAAGAATGGATCTACCTGTGGCAAAACATTTTTCTTCCCCTGGTCATAGCATGTGGGATATGAAATTACTTGTATTGAAAGGTAGCTTCACATCTCAGAGACAAAGAAGAGTTTGCGAATACAAACTGATGGTGACCTTTGACACTCTTAATGCTGGAATGAACATGTCACACGGATTTATGACGTTTTACATCAATTAAGGAATTTACTCCAAAGACCCTGTGAAAACATCACAAAACATTACCAGACCCCAATCAGAGGGCAATAAAAGTTTCACACTCCTTATCTATGAACTGTTCCAATATTTATGTTCCTCTCTACCTCCCATAATGACAGTTCTGCTTTACGTCACTTGTCTTATCTATTGCATTTTTTCTGTGCTGTGTGGTGTATAAATATGTGATTCTTCAGATTTTGTATTAGTTTAGCCTGATGAAGAGACCTGAGTAGTCTCGAAAGCGTGCAATTTGTTACCATCTTTTCAGTTAGCCATTAAAAGGTATCAACCACTGAGGACTCTCAAGTCTAAATATTTTTCCTGGAGAGGGAAACATTTTTACTATTGTTCCTATAGAAATAAGCTTGGCCTAGACAGTGATAAGGTATGGTGAGTAGGTGGTAGGTAACACCCAGGAGGGGAAATTTTACTTACACTTTCCATATAGTGAGAGGGGTTGGGAATTTCTGCTATACCTTATAATGGTCTTTTTTCAGCAGTTTGTAGAAAGGCAAGGACGATAATCCCTTTTGAAGGTGAACTTACCCAAACCTAAATTATATTTACATCCATTGTGCAAGATATCAACATATATGAACTTTCCTGTTCTTCTGTTCTCTTGTTCCCCTCTCATAACCAGTTGGTTTACAACATATACATGTTTTGTAGTTTTGACTATATGGGTGAAAAGTATCTCTAACAGTCCAGGTAACTGATTTTATGTAACCTGGCATTACTCATTTTCTAGAAATCAATAAGTCATAAATACCTCACAGCTTTAGTTACTTCCAGCCCAATAGTCTCTACTTGTACTGTACTCTCACACTTCTCATTTGCTTTCTTAAAATGTTAGACCACATGATGATTCCAGATTAAAATGATGTTTTGGTCATTTGTGGGTGTCTACTGGACAACTCGGCTGTCATATACTGTTTGTAATCTTTTTTAGACTTACAATCCATGAAAGGAGGTATCCATCTCCGTTTTGGGTGCAGGTGTCATATAGACAAAGGAAAGGGAATGGACGATCATGGAATGGAATCTACTGGAATGGGAGCCACTCAATTAGAGATTCTTTGTTCTGTTTCATAGAGGGGTCCCAAGTAGGGGATAATGTTATGTTTCGGTAGCTGAGGAGTGCAGGTAAAAAAGGCAATACACCAGAGCAGTTGGAATCTATGGGATTGCAGTACCCTGACTAACCACCACAACTAGAGGCAGCCGTGGAGCGTTCCTACGTTGGTCCTAGACCGCCTCGTCACAGCCTGAGAAACTAACTACACCTAAAGATAGAAACAGGAAAGCTATCTGCCCCGGAGCAGAACCCCAAAGATAATAGAAAGCCCCCAAACATGTAATGGCGGTTAGACAAGAGGAAATACTGACACAGAAAGAAAATAGAATGAGCAAACGCTGGGGCCCAAACTATCTAAATAGAAAAGGACAGGAAGGGTACTTACTGCAATCCCAGAAAACCCTGAAAAACACCAACTCTACTAATTTCAAAATCACCTGAGATCACACGACCTCTACCACCTAAATTAGCTCTCTGGTGTAACAAAAATCAAAACAGCAGCCACTGAAAAAACTGGAAAAAGCAAAAGAACAAAACTCAGTGGCTGAACTAAACTGAGAAGGCAGAAGCCCCCGGAGGGGACCCAGAAGGCCCCCAAAGAAGTGCAGGACAAAATGCAAAAATATAGCAACAACACAAAAGAAGAAAAATTCTTATCTGGTAGCAGGAGATGCAGACACGACACAGCAGGCTACAAGGGAAACTAGAATGAAGGATTCAGACCAGAACAATTGATCACCGGCAACCCTGATGGGAAAATGACTCCCTTATATAAGACCAGTCAGTAACACCTGATTCCCAGTCCTCACAATCTTCACTAGTACCGCTTGTAACCACCAGAGGGAGCCTCTGCTCAGAACTCATCTCAAACCCATTCACAACAGTACCCCCCCCTTGAGGAGGGGTCACCGAACCCTCATTTGAGCAACCAGGTCGGTCAGGATGAGTTCTATGATACGCACGGATAAGTCTCCTAGCATGGATGTCCGAAGCAAACACCCAAGAATTGTCTTCCTGACCATAACCTCTCCATTTAACCAAATACTGGAGTCTTCGTCTAGAAAAACGAAAATCCAATATTTTCTCAACCACATACTCCAGATTGCCCTCAACCAAAACAGGGTCAGGAGGCACAGTAGCAGGAACCACTGGCTCAACAAACCTCTTCAACAAGGACTTGTGGAACACGTTATGGATCTTAAATGTCCCTGGAAGAAGCAAACGAAAAGAAACAGGATTAATAATCTCCATGATCTTATAAGGTCCAATGAACCTAGGCTTAAATTTAGGAGATGCTACTCTCATAGGAATATTCTTTGAGGACAACCAGACCAAGTCCCCCACTTTAAACCGAGGACCATCAGTCCTATGCCGGTTAGCAAACCGCTGGGCCTTCTCCTGAGAGAGGGACAACCTCTCCACTACCTGGTCCCAAATCTGTTGCATACGCTCAACAACAGAGTCAACACCTGGACAGACAGAAGCTTCCGTCTGTCCTGAAGAAAATCGAGGTGAAAACCAGAATTACAGAAAAACGGAGACATCAAAGTGGCAGAGCTAGCCCTATTATTAAGAGCAAACTCAGCCAAAGGCAAAAAAGAGACCCAGTCATCCTGATCAGCAGACACAAAGCATCTTAGATAAGTCTCTAATGTCTGGTTTGTTCTCTCAGTTTGACCATTGGTCTGAGGATGAAATGCCGAGGAGAAAGACAATTGAACACCCAGTTTAGAACAAAAAGTCCTCCAAAATCTGGAAACAAACTGGACTCCTCTGTCAGACACAATGTTCTCAGGAATGCCGTGTAAACTAACCACGTGCTGAAGAAACAACGGCACCAATTCAGAGGAGGAAGGCAACTTAGGTAATGGCACAAGATGTATCATTTTGGAAAACCTATCACAAATTACCCAGATGGTGGTCATTCTCTGAGAAACAGGAAGATCGGAAATGAAATCCATAGAGATATGGGTCCATGGTCTCTTGGGCACAGGCAATGGCATCAACAAACCACTAGAGCGAGAGCAAGGCTTGGAGCGAGAGCAAGTCCCGCAGGACTGCACAAATTCCCTGACATCGCGAGACAAGGTAGGCCACCAAAAGGACCGACTAACCAAGTCTCTGGTACCAAAAATTCCGGGATGCCCAGCCAATGCGGAACAATGAATCTCAGACATCACACTCTTTTTCCATTGGTCCGGGACAAACAATTTTCCAACAGGGCAGCGCTCGGGCCTATCCTCCTGACACCCCTCCAGAGCAAGTCTCAAATTGGGCGAGATGGCGGAAAGAACTACACCCTCTTTCAAAATAACAGAAGGATCAGATAACTCAGGAGAGTCCGCAAGGAAACTCCTCGAGAGGGCATCCGCCTTAACATTCTTAGTGCCAGGAAGAAAGGAAACCACAAAATTAAAACGTGTGAAAAACAAGGCCCACCTGGCCTGTCTAGGATTGAGTCGCTTGGCAGATTCCAGATAGACCAGATTCTTATGGTCCGTAAGGACCACCACCTGATGTTTGGCTCCCTCCAGCCAATGTCTCCACTCTTCAAAAGCCCACTTCATGGCCAATAACTCCCGATTACCCACGTCATAATTACGTTCAGTAGGAGAAAATTTTCGAGAGAAAAAGGCACAAGGGTTACTTTTAGAGGTCTCTGGATCTTTTTGGGACAAAACGGCACCTGCCCCAATTTCAGAGGCATCAACCTCCACCTGAAATGGCAGAGAAACATCAGGCTGCCGTAGAACAGGAGCAGAAGTGAATCTCTGCTTAAGTTCCTGAAATGCAGAGACTGCCTCAGGAGGCCAATTCACCACATCAGAACCCTTTCTGGTCAAATCAGTTAATGGTTTAACAATAACCGAGAAATTACCAATAAATTTACGATAAAAATTGGCAAAACCCAAAAATCTCTGAAGAGCCTTTAATGAAGTAGGTTGGACCCAATCACAGATGGCCTGAACCTTGACCGGGTCCATTTCAATAACAGATGGGGACAAAATGAATCCCAGAAATGAGATCTTCTGTACGCCAAAAAGACACTTTGATCCCTTCACATACAGAGCATTATCCCTCAAAATCTGGAACACAGTCCGAACATGTTTCACATGAGAGTCCCAGTCATTAGAAAAAATCAAGATATCATCCAAATAAACAATCAGAAATTTGTCCACAAAATCCCTGAAAATGTCATTCATGAAGGACTGGAAGACGGAAGGGGCATTAGTGAGCCCAAAGGGCATCACTAGGTACTCAAAATGCCCTTCAGGGGTATTGAATGCCGTCTTCCATTCATCCCCGTGCTTAATGCGAATAAGGTTATACGCCCCCCTGAGGTCAAGCTTGGTAAACCAAGTAGCGTTTTTCACCCTGGAAAACAGGTCAGAAATCAAGGGTAACGGGTATTGATATTTCACAGTAATATTGTTCAAGAGACGATAATCAATACACGGCCTTAATGAACCATCTTTTTTGGCCACAAAGAAAAAACCGGCACCTAAGGGTGAAGAGGATGGTCTGATATGACCCTTCTCCAATGATTCCTTGATATAAGACCGCATAGCGTCATGTTCAGGTACAGACAAGTTAAAAAGGCGACCTTTAGGGAATTTACTACCCGGCACTAATTCAATAGCGCAGTCATAGCTCCTATGGGGAGGTAAGGATGCAGATTTACTTTGCTAAACACATCAGAAAAATCAAACAAAAAGTCAGGAACATCCTGAGCTTGGGGGAGGCAGAAAAAACAGGAGTGTTGGTATTAACACATTGGCAGCCCCAACTGGTTACAGACACAGATTTCCAATCCAAAACAGGATTATGAGACTGTAACCAAGGGAAACCCAGCACGATAATGTCATGCAGATTATATAGAACCAAAAATTTGCAGCACTCCTGGTGATCAGGTTCAACCCTCATTATCACCTGAGTAGAAAACTGGGGTTTATTCTCAGCCAAAGGGGTAGAATCGATCCCCAGTAGGGGGAAAAGACTTCTGCAGGGGTATCAAGGGAAACCCACAACGCTTAGCAAAATCATAATCCATCAGGTTAATAGCTGCTCCAGAATCAACGAAAGCCTGAGCAGAAAATGAGGACAGAGAGCATATCAGAGTGACAGTTAATAAAAACTTAGTCTGAACACTACCCAAGACAACTGAGCGTGCAAAACGTCTTCCCCGCTTAGGGCAGACTGAAATAGCATGAGAGGCATCACCACAGTAGAAACATAACCTATTGCGCTTTCGAAACTCATGACGCTGTGCCCCAGACACCACTCCATCACACTGCATGGGCTCAGAAGCTGGCTCACAAGGCAACACCACTCCACGCATACTTCTCCGCTCACGCAAACGTCTGTCAATTTGAATCGCTAATGACATAGAATCATTGAGACCAGAGGGGAAGGGAATCCCACCATAACATCTTTTACATTATCCGACAGACCCTTCCGGAAAAGGGCCGCCAAAGCGTCGTCATTCCATTTGGTCAGGACTGCCCACCTACGGAATCTCTGACAGTATAACTCAGCGTCATCAAGCCCCTGATTTAATGCCAACAAGGCTTTTTCAGCTTGATCAGTGACATTAGGCTCATCGTACAATAACCCCAAAGCCTGAAAAAACGCATCAACATCACTCAAAACAGGATCCCCAGGTATCAGGGAAAAAGCCCAATCCTGAGGATCGCCGCGCAGGAGAGAGATGATAATTTGAACCTGCTGCGCTGCGTTTCCTGAGGACTTCGATTTTAAGGCAAAAAACAATTTACAATTATTTTTGAAATTCTGAAACTTAGCTCGATCCCCTAAAAACAAATCTGGCATGGGGATCCTAGGTTCCACAACAGGCAACCCAGCAAGATAGATAGCAATACTCCGAACCTCAGTGGCAAGCTGATCCACACGGCCAGACAACTGTGCAAACTCCATTGGGAGAAAAGATCCTCCCCAGCACCCAGAGATACAGAGGGAAAAAAAAAATGCAACAAACAGAAAAATATCTCTGACAACTCTGACAACCTTTTTTCTATCACAATATTTTTTCCCTTCTGTGAGTACCATACAATTTTCAATTTTTAGGCCGGTGATACTGTTATGTTTCGGTAGCTGAGGAGTGCAGGTAAAAAAGGCAATACACCAGAGCAGTTGGAATCTATGGGATTGCAGTACCCTGACTAACCACCACAACTAGAGGCAGCCGTGGAGCGTTCCTACGTTGGTCCTAGACGCCTCGTCACAGCCTGAAAACTAACTACACCTAAAGATAAAAACAGGAAAGCTATCTGCCCCGGAGCAGAACCCCAAAGATAATAGAAAGCCCCCAAACATGTAATGGCGGTTAGACAAGAGGAAATACTGACACAGAAAGAAAATAGAATGAGCAAACGCTGGGGCCCAAACTATCTAAATAGAAAAGGACAGGAAGGGTACTTACTGCAATCCCAGAAAACCCTGAAAAACACCAACTCTACTAATTTCAAAATCACCTGAGATCACACGACCTCTACCACCTAAATTAGCTCTCTGGTGTAACAAAAATCAAAACAGCAGCCACTGAAAAAACTGGAAAAAGCAAAAGAACAAAACTCAGTGGCTGAACTAAACTGAGAAGGCAGAAGCCCCCGGAGGGGACCCAGAAGGCCCCCAAAGAAGTGCAGGACAAAATGCAAAAATATAGCAACAACACAAAAGAAGAAAAATTCTTATCTGGTAGCAGGAGATGCAGACACGACACAGCAGGCTACAAGGGAAACTGGAATGAAGGATTCAGACCAGAACAATTGATCACCGGCAACCCTGATGGGAAAATGACTCCCTTATATAAGACCAGTCAGTAACACCTGATTCCCAGTCCTCACAATCTTCACTAGTACCGCTTGTAACCACCAGAGGGAGCCTCTGCTCAGAACTCATCTCAAACCCATTCACAACAGGATAAGTGCAAGCAGGGGGCCTGTCCTCTTTGATGACCATATAGGCTAATAGGACGTATTGACCAGCTCTATGCTCTATGAGATAACCCCTTTATAACACACATATAATTGCTCATGAGATGTACATTTTATAATTATTTCTGATGAAATTTATTTTACAAAATCTTTTCCATAGAGTTATTAAAAAAACACTGACTATCCAAATTGCTCCACTGACAAGCTAAAACAATTCAGGTACTAGAGGAGAACAGTTGTGAGGAAATCACATCTTCTAGGTCCTTTCAAGCGGGAATGAAGATACCAGCAGAGAAGGACTATGCAATGTGCTGATGACGGCCCCTTCCATTCTCTGGACACAGTTGAAACGATACAAGAACTTTGATTTCCCTTTGTCAGTGTATCCCAATTACAAAAATTGCATCACTTGTAAGTGGAGTGCTTTTCTAGGGGCATGGGGGAACAGCAATGGCTGGCAATACATTTATAGTCCTGTACAAAACAGCAATTACACAATGACTGACCCCCTGCTGTGTCTTTCAGTTGATGCAAAATTTGATAAGATGTTTGTTTGAGATGTAATAAACTGCAGACTTAAAATTCTGTCCAAAATGTTTGCTCCTCGTCTAGTGTAGCAATCTGATATTTGCAAGGTCTTATTTGTTTCCAAGGAAACAACTGTTCCCGCTCCTTGTAGTACAAATATATTTTTCATACACAACAAACCAAAAACTATTTTAGTAGCCAACATGCATTTCTCAAAAACTGCATGGTTGAGATCTTGTATTTGTAGTACACGTCTTGAGATATGTTTTGAGTTGTGAGCTGCCTTATGGTAGATATGACATATTACATGACTGGATTGGTTGTATTTAGTGATGAATTACATTTTGTCCGAGCATGTTCTGGTGTTATCTGAGTATCTTAGGAGTGCTTGTATTTTATGTTCGAGTTCCTATGGCTGCATGATTTGCGGCTGTTTGACAGCCTCAACACATGTGGGGATTCCCTAACAAACAGGCAATCCTTTTATGTGTTGCGTCTGTCTAACAGCCGCAAATGATGCAGCCCGGGGACTCAATCGTAAGATATGATCACTCCCAAGATACTCTTATAACACCCGAGCATGCTTGGATAAGACGTTATGTGAGCACGTTCGTTTGTGGTATTCGCAGGGACGCGTGATGCAGTGGCGTGTCGGAGACGGAGCAAGCTTAAACTGAACTTTTATACAGGGGTTATAGGAATAACGGGTAAGCTGACCGTAGTTCTCCTCGCAGGGAAAATAGACAATAATACACAAATAACTGAGCAAACGACTACTAGGCAGGTGTCAACGACTATAGGGCAGCGATATGGCAGTCTAAAGGTTCTAGAACTATAATGAACAGTTAATGGAGTGTCACTTATCCTTCTCTGATGTCCGGCAGAGCTGTTGTCCGGGAGGTGTCCGGTTGTCGTCTCAGCTGTCATAGGCTTCGGGCGTTCCTACGCCTGGGTGCAGATGGGGCGCAACAGGCCCTGGAGAAGTTCCCCAGCGTCGAGACCGCCCCACTCGGCGGTGAGGTTGCGGCAGCCGCGGATCCTAACGTACAGGCCACAGCCGTGGGATGGAGCGGGGCAGTAGCGGCCGCGGGTGGCAGTGCACAGGCCGCACCCACGGGCTGGAGCGGGGAAGTGGCGGCCGCAGATGGCAGCACACAGGCTGCAGGCACGGGCTGGAGCGGGGCAGTGGCGGCCGCGGGTGGCAGTGCACAGGCTGCAGCAGGGCAGTGGCGGCCACGGGTGGCAGCGTACAGGCCGCAGCCGTGGGCTGGAGCGGGGCAGTGGCGACCATGGGTGACAGCATACAGGCCGCAGGCTGAAGCGGGACAGCGGCGACCACGGGTGTCAGAGTTCTTCTTCCTCCTCGCTCCGCTCGGGGTCCTCTCCCCGAGTCACGTGAGCCCCCATCCTTTCTCATGTGTAGCGGCTGGCCTATTCCTGTTCCCCAATGCCCGCTAGGTTCCTCCTTCCTGTCTCGTGCTCGCCTCCTCGTCAAGTGCCCTCTGCTGGTCTCCTGTGCTCCTTTTATAGTCGCCCCACCCCCGTACTTTCCAGAGCAGTCTTTGTGTCGTCCTGCAGTTCCTTTCCCTGGGAACATACCCCCTAGGAACTTAAGTGACAGCCCCTTTAGTTCCGGCCCGGTCACACAGCAGGGGCTAGCTCTCCTACATTCCCCCATCCTTTGTGCTCGCCAGTCCTCGGGTGAGGGTTTGGGAGGATTTGTGTTAACGTTTCAGTACTGAAGTTGTCTCTGCCACACGAACTGATCTTGTTCATATTGCTTGGGGGGTTTTCCTGCTGTAGACCGCTCGGAGCATCGTGGTTCAATGGTCGGGATGGAGTCCTGTGGGGTGGTGGCAGATGGTTGGGTGACCGGGGCATTGGCCCTGGAAGTGTCCGCTGGTCTTACAGGAAGATCCTCTTCGTCTTCATCATCCAAGATGGCTGCTGGAGGGTCTGGGCCTGCGGAGGGGCCTCGGCCTGCTCGTGGTCCGTGAAAATATAGGGTCGTAACATATTGCAGTGCACTGTCCAGATGGGATGGTCCCGTCCTTTCTCAGACTGTATCTCATATACTGGCCCATCTGGGCTTACTCGTCGTAGTATTCGGTAGGGGTTTTCTTTCTCAATTTGCTTTGGGGCTGCTGGTCTCGTACAAGTACGCGATCCTCTTTTTGGAATTCAATGGGCTGTGATGTGGCCTTTTCAGGGTGTTCCAGGTCTTGGAGTTTTGTCTGCACTAGCCGGTGTAGTGTCTGCAGACGATACCAGTGGTCCCGTACCCAGGAGTGGACCCCTGCCCATGGTTGTTCTTCCTCTGGGTCCAGCTCTACCTCGGTGATTCCTTTGCCTTCCCGACCGAAGAGTAGCGTGTACAGGGTGTAGCCAGTGACTCAATGTACCCGGTTGTTATATACCCAGACCAATTCGGGGACATATTCGGGCCACCGGGTTTTCCGATCGTCTTCCAGGGTCCGTAACATTTGGTTTAGAGTCCAGTTAAACCGTTCGTAGGCCCCATTCCCCTGCGGATGGTATGGTGTGGTCCGGGAATTGTCAATGCCGTACAGGCGATGTAGTTCTTCCACTACCTTCCCCAGGAAGCAGGTCCCCTGATCTGCGTGAATGCGTTGCGAGCAGCCATACACCTGGATAAAGTTTTTTCAGATAGCATAAGTGGCCGATTCTGCTGTTTGATCTCTGGTGGGGGTCACCACGGCGAACTTGGTAAAATGGTCCACCATAACTAACTAACACAATACAATGGCCTGAAATTGTTTCAGCCAATTTTGCAATATAATTTCTGCATCAATGGTGAGAGTAAAATTTCCTACTGGCAGATGCCAGTGCCTGCGGTTTAGAATGCATTTTCATGCTGATATGTTCCTTTTATCTTCCCCGACAATCATCTATCCAGGATTCCCATATACATTAGACTTTTGGTTGAAGCCGTCGATATAGGCAGTTTTGGCCAACATTAGTCTGATGTGCATGTAGGAGCTTAAAAATCAGAAATCTTGAACTATAAAATAAACTCATCTATTTCTGCACAACATTTAATTCAAATAACACATCTGACTGTTTAGATTATACGATGAAGGTTTTTCAAAATGAGGGTTCACTTTCACCCACTGCTCGCATCAAGTGTACAAAATATGAGATTTCTTTTGTCCAAGTGGTTTATTGATTCTACAGACAATAAGTGTTATTGTCTGTGCAATAAGCCTTATTTATATACCTTCATTCTGTGCTTACAGTTGGCCAGTGCGGAATTCAGAAGAAAGGTGCCTGCAGCACCTCTATAGAGTCTATAGAGGCTCTTATAGGTGTTGTGTCCTTTACACAACACCAAAAGCTGAGCAAGGAAAGCTAAATGCCTACCTGCTTTTATTGATAGTGTTGCCCAATGAAGTGCCTTGTCCTGAATTTTTAGATCACTTAATTGGATGCAACTTTCCAATGTCTTTTATGCACCAATTCTTCACATTTTTTTCTATTGCTTCCCGCTAATTGTTCAGATATTAATTTTTATTGCTTACATCCACAGAATAAATATCTGACCCAGTCCTGGGATGTAAACACATGAGCCTGTCTCATTACAATACAACGCTGTAATAACGGTAGAGTAACTGTAATCAGTCCTCTACCTGTGTGGCTATCACTGACCAGGACAGATTAATGTGACATAAAAGACAAATAACATAATTGTATATGTAAAGATGAACTGTACCTGGAAACCTGGCAGCTCTTAATTGGGCTTCCATGTAAAGACTTTGTGAAGGCTTCTCCATTTAGCAGTTCCCAGAGGTGTTCTGACCTTTACCCTTTAACCTCTACAAAGTCTGTACTTAAAAAAAGGGACTTGTGGGTTGCATCCGCGGAGTAGTCGCTGGACGGTGGAGAAGTCTGGATCAAAACTAAAGCAGGTACGAACTAGGCAAAATCAGGTGAAAGGGATGAGGATAGTGAGATAGCCAAGGTCACAACCCAGAGAATAGAGTCATAGGCAGAATAATTAGGCGGACAGAAGTATAAAAGTCAGTTCAGGATCAGCAACCGATATCAAGCAAGCGGAGTCAGGTAACAGAGAAACAGGAGAATATAACCAGGCCCGTATACAATAACCCCTTCACCACCTTTTTATTTTCCATCTTTGAGTTTTCATGTTTTGTCCCCCTTCTTCCCAGAGCCATAACTCTTTTATTTTTCCATCAATATGGCCGTGTGAGGGCTTGCTTTTTGCGGGACAAGTTTTACTTTTGCACAACACCATTGGATTTATCATATAGCGTACCATAAAATGTCAAAAAAAATTCCAAGTGCGGTGAAATTGCAAAAAAAAGTGCAATTCCACAATTATTATTTATTTTTTTGCCGTGTTCACAAATGCTAAATCTGATCTGCCATTATGATTCTCCATTTAATTACGAGTATGCAGATACCAAACATAGGTTGTTTTTTTCTATTTAAGAGGTGAAAAAAAAATCCAAAGTTGGAAGAAAAAATATTTTTTAAAAATGGTGCCATTTTTCGAGACCTGAAACGTCTACATTTTTCAGAGTTTCGAGCTAGGTGAGGGTCAGTGTTTTGCGTGCTGAGCTGAAATTGCCACTTTGAGGTAGATACGATCTTTTGATCGCCTGTTATTGCATTTTATTGCAATGTTGCGGCAACAAAAAAAAACGTAATTCTGGCATTTTTATTTTTTTTCTCATTACGCTTTTTACCCATTGTAAATTGTTTTTATATTTTGATAGATCGGACATTTCTTAATGCAGTGATACCAAATATGTGTATTTTTGATTTTTTTATTGTTTTATTTTGTATGGGGCAAAAGGGGGTGATTTTCACTTTTATATTTAAAAAAAATGTGAAACTTTTTACCTGCTTCAATAGTCTCCTTAGGAGACTTGAATCTGGGTTAGTGATGCACTTACAATGCGTACATGTTAAATGCTGGAGTCAGAGATTGACAGTGGCATTTAGCATGTTAACAGCCGCGGGTGGATCGTGATTCCACCTACAGCTGTTATGGGCACATGACAGCTGATCAAATCAAAGGAGGGGCGGCGACCTATGACGTATAGCTGCATCATAGGTCGCAAAGGGGATAACTGGCTACTCCCAGCATACTGCTGGGAGTTTAATTAGGGTGTAGTTCTGTTGCATAGGTCACAGCAGTGTCCTAATTACACTTGCTGATTAGCTGGTCTGCAGAAACATGCACTCTCCCTGGTTGAGGAAACACCTTTAATCTAAGACACACCAATACACTTGGCTAGATTCCACCTGCTTTTCACAGTAATGTTAGCAACAATGACACCTCATTGTCAGCACCATGACAGAGCAAGTGTGGCCCTGAATGGCAACAGAAGCAGAGGTTGTTGGAGCAGAACCAGACACGGATTTATCAGTATGATATTTTATTCTACAAAAAATAGCATTTTTCTTTTTTACACAATAACTTGATTTGTTGAGTGTCCTGTTGGGATATGAAGCTGCTATATAATGGCATAAATTTTTCCCTGGCATAAATTTGGCTCATCTGTATTAAAAAGCTTAGTCAGCAGTGTATACATTTTTCTGAGAACCAAAAGCTCATGTATTAATATTTATAGATATAAAGTTAAAAATATCTGAGATAAACAGTTAGAGGATCTTTTAAAATGGTTCTGAGAAGCCTAAAAGCTAATAATGATGTGAACCAGGCACCGCGGCACTTTGAAAATTTCTAGTTGATCATGAGTCAGCTTGAGCTTATTTAGCATCGGAAAAGACACTACACTTGAATTTAATAATAATTATTTTAAAAGTAATGTTATCATCTAAAATGGCAAGTTGATTTTTTTTTATGTAGCACAACCCTTGTAGTCATTCATTTTTTTATTCTAAACCAATGAACTTTGTTGGTCAATGATGGGATCTCAGATTAAAGGGGACTTGTCAGAATATTTTCACTACTGAAACAAATGGAATGAAGTGTAACGGCATGCCCCTAGTATACTTCCAGGTTATAGCACCACTCCAGCATATATTTTAATTCCGCCGTTGGTATCACTAATGTAAGTTCCCTGTGACCTAGTAATATTCTCACCAGCCGCCGTCTTCTTCTGTTCTCAGCACCACTCGTTTTCAATTTGTGACCTGCTGGATGACTCCAGTGTTTCCTGGACGAGAGCCAGAACAAGGCTCTCATAGACTTACAATGAGAGCTTGTGACTGTTACCTCTGACTTATGGTCACTCCGAAGTTTCGGTCACGAGATGGTGGAGCAGGACGTGTTATCCGAGCATGCTCAGGTGTTATCCAAGTATCTTGGGCGTGCTCGGATAATATGTGCGAGTCCCCGACGCTGCATGATTCGTGTCTGTTAGACAGCCGCAACCCATAATGAGATTCCCTCACTCCCGCACGATCGCTTATCACTAATAGACCTACAAACACTGAAACGCTTCATAAGCATCAGATCTGTACAACCCACTACTGCACTGAAAATTCAATGTAAATCAGTATGACCCAAAGTGCTCATACATATGGTAAATATCTATTTTTTTCAACTTCACCCACATACATGCATGCTTATTTTGACTGTGCATGCATGTATTCTGAAAAGGGAAGTGGGAGCAACTCTTAGGGAAACAGGACCTTCATATTAAAATCTAACATTCTCAATCATTTTTCGCCTGACATCTGTTATCAGGAGTAGCTTTGGTCCCCAGACACACTAGATAGACAGTTCACTTAAAATCAGTGAGTTTAACTTCATTAGTGCTTCTCAAAGTAATTTTTCATCAGGCCAAGCATATATCAGCCACTAGTGACCATAGCAATTATTATTTTCGTCCCTTGACCCATTATAAGATTTGCTCGTACTCCAGTGGGCCAGTCTTATGCTATGGGTATTTTTTTTTTAGAAAACACATCAGAAATACTATAAAGACCATACGAAATATCAAATGGGTGCACTTTATATAAAGGCACATATTTCTGGAAACTGGCGGATTGAAAAAACAACAAAAAATAACAGAATACTTAAGGGGCAGTAGAAATAGAATAAGATTAAAAGCTGGCGACAGGTTTTAGCAGAAAATAAGAAAGACTTGATTATGGCCAAAATGGTGACAAAATGTGTATTATCAGTGTATAGTCACTACCCTGTCCCCAATCTTTTTCGTAAAGTTGATATCAGCACCATTTTAACAATCCATGTAATATGGGGTAGAGAGGAATCAGGGCCCAACTCATGGAGGATTTGTAGAAGAGAAATCTACAGCTTTCCAACTCTAATCAAATGTAATGCTGTGTCCAGCAAAGATAAGCTCATGGTGCTAAAACAATCATTACAAGCAAACAGAAGCACCAGCTTGATAAGAGGCATTGCAGAAACCCTGTTTTAACCCCTACAGCTAGTCTTCAGATTACATAGCAAAAACCTGCTGACAGATTCCCTTTAAAGGGTATGCCACACTAAACAATATCGCTAACGGGATCGCTAAAAAACGTCACTATTTAGCGATCCTGTTAGCGATGTTGTTCAGTGCGGCAGCTTCCAGCGACGAGCTTCCTGCTGTGATCTCGCTCGTCGCTGGAATCGTTCCGGACCCTATTTCATCGCTGGCGCTCCCGCTGGGTAAGTATCTAATCGCTGTGTGGCACCTTTTCTTAGCGATTTAGCGGTACTTTTGTACCGCTAAAGTCGTTAAGAAGATCGCTAACGGCGATAGCGTCGTTAACTATATCGCTAAATGTGGCCGCATTTAGCGATATAGAAACAATCCCGCTAGCGATCTCATTAGTATGCAACGCTAACGAGATCGCTAGCGGGATAGCTTAGTGTGGCAGTACCTTAAGTCTCCATGTGACACGTGCACCTACCACGGTGAACAAAGCATATTCAATATTATACGCTTCCCATAAAAGTTAGATGACTGCTACTAACTCGAATATCCTGTATGCTTTTCTCTGTATACAAATACAGATCTAGTATAAGGTTCTATTAATTTAACCCCTTAGTGACAGAGCCATTTTGCAGCTTAATGACCGGGCCAATTTTCACAATTCTGACCACTGTCACTTTATGAGGTTAAAACTCTGGAACGCTTTAACGAATTCAGCTGATTCTGAGATTGTTTTTTCGTGGCATATTGTACTTCACGTTAGTGGTAAAAAAAAATGTATATGACTTGCTTTTATTTATGAAAAAAACGGAAATATGGCGAAAATTTTAAAAATTTCGCAATTTTCAAACTTGAAATTTTTATGCCCTTAAATCAGAGAGATATGTCACACAAATTTCTTAATTTCCCACATGTCTACTTTGCATCAGCGCAATTTTGGGAACAACATTTTCTTTTGTTACGAAGTTATAAGGGTTAAAAGTTGACATGCGATTTCTCATTTTTACAACACCATTTTTTTTTAGGGACCACATCACATTTGAAGTCACTTTGAGGGGTCTACATGATAGAAAATACCCAAAAGTGACACCATTCTAAAAACTGCACCCCTCAAGGTGCTCAAAACCACATTCAAGAAGTTTATTAACCCTTCAGGTGCTTCACAGGAGCTGAAGCAATGTGGAAGGAAAAAATTGACATTTAACTTTTTTTGCAAAAGCTTTACTTCGGAACCAATTTTTTTTATTTTCACAAGTGTTAAAAGAAAAAATGAACCACAAAATTTGTTGTGCAATTTCTCCTGAATATGCCGATACCCCATATGTGGTGGTAAACCACTTTTTGGGCGCACGGCAGAGGTCGCAAGGGAAGGAGCGCCGTTTGACTTTTTCAACGCAGAATTGACTGGATGCCATGTCGCGTTTAGATAGCCCCTGATGTGCCTAAACAGTGGAAACCCCCCACAAGTGACCCCATTTTGGAAACAAGACCCCTTAAGGAACTTATCTAGATGTGTGGTGAGCACTTTGAACCCCCAAGTGCTTCACAGAAGTTTATAACGTAGAGCCGTGAAAAAAAAAATCATATTTTTTCCACAAAAATGATCTTTTCACCCCAATTTTTATTTTCCCAAGGGTAACAAGACCCCAAAAGTTTTTGTGCAATTTGTCCTGAGCATACTGATACCCCATATGTGGGGGTAAACCACTTTTTGGGCGCACGGCAGAGGTCGCAAGGGAAGGAGCGCCGTTTGACTTTTTCAAAGCAGAATTGGCTGGACGCCATGTCGCATTTGTAGAGGCCCTGATGTGTCTAAACAGTGGAAACCCCCCACAAGTGACCCTATTTTGGAAACTAGACCCCTAAGAAACTTATCTAGATGTGTGGTGAGCACTTTGAACCCCCAAGTGCTTCACAGAAGTTTATAACGCCCGGGCGTGAAAATAAAAAATCATATTTTTTCCACAAACCTGATCGTTTAGTCCCCAATTTTTTATTTTCCCAAGGGTAACAGGAGAAATTAGACCACAAAAGTTGTTTTCCAATTTGTCCTGAGTATGCTGATACCCCATATATGGGGGGGACCACTGTTTGGGCGCGCTGCAGGGCTTGGAAGGGAAGCAGCGCCGTTTGACTTTTTCAAACTAAAATTGGCTGGAATTGAGATTGGACACCATGTCGCGTTTGGAGAGCCCCTGATGCGCCTAAACAGTGGAAACCCCCCCACAAGTAACACCATTTTGGAAACTAGACCCCCTATGGAACTTATCTAGATCTGTTGTGAGCACTTTGAACCCCCAAGTGTTTCACAAAAGTTTATAATGCCTGGGTGTGAAAAAAAAAAAAAACTATTTTCCACAAAAATGATTTTTTAGTCCCAAATTTTTTATTTTTCACAAGGAAATTGGACCCTAAAAGTTGTTGTCCAATTTGTCCTGAGTACGCTGATACCAAATATGTGGGGGGGAGGGGAAACTGTTTGGGCGCACGGCAGGGCTTGGAAAGGAAGTAATAACGTTTTGGAATGCAGACGTTGATGGGGGTCATGTTCCGTTTGCAGTGCCCCAGATGTGCCTAAACAGTGGAAAACCCCCACAAGTGACCCCATTTTGAAAACTAGACCCCCTAAGTAACTTATCTAGATCTGTGGTGAGCACTTTGAACCCCCAAGTGTTTCACAAAAGTTTATAATGCCTGGGTGTGAAAAAAAAACAAAAAACAATTTTCCACAAAAATGATTTTTTAGTCCCAAATTCTTGATTTTTGACAAGGAAATTGGACCCCAAAAGTTTTTGTCCAATTTGTCCTGAGTACGCTAATACCAAATATGTGGGGGGGAACTGTTTGGGCACACAGCAGGGCTTGGAAAGGAAGTAATAACGTTTTGGAATGCAGACGTTGATGGGGGTCATGTTCCGTTTGCAGTGCCTCAGATGTGCCTAAACAGTGGAAAACCCCCACAAGTGACATTTTCGAAACTAGACCCCCTAAGGAACTTATCTAGATGTGTGGTGAGCACTTTGAACCCCAAAGTTCTTCATAGAAATTTATAAACGCAGAGCCATGAAAATAAAAAAAATTTTTTTTCCTCAAAAATTATTTTTTTAGCCAGCTATTTTTTATTTTCCCAGGGTAACAAGAGAAATTAGAACCCCAAAATTGGTGTGCAATTTGTCCTGAGTACGCTGATACCCCATATGTTGTGGTAAACCACTGTTTGGGCGCATGGCAGGGCTCAGAAGGGAGGGAGCGCCATTTGACTTTTTGAACGCCACGTCGTGTTTGGAGACCCCTGATGTGCCTAAATAGTGGAAACCCCTCAATTCTAGCTCCAACCCTAACCCCAACACACCCCTAACCCTAATCCCAACCCTAATTCCAACCCTAATTGTAACCCTAACCCTAATTGTAGCCCTAACCCTAATTGTAACCCTAACCCTAATTGTAACCCTAACCCTAATTATAACCCTAAGGCTAGGTTCATTTTGCGTTTTACCAGCCCGTTCAACACATAGCGTTGACGGTCTGGTAATGGTATAGCATAACGCGATCGCGTTATGCTATACCCGCTAGCGCAGAGGAATCAGCAGATGATTCATCTGCGCTAGCGGTGACGGAGCCCAGACACTGCAGCCCGCAACTGAGGCTCCGTCACTGGATGGCACGTTGCGAACGCATGCCGCTTTACGGCATGCGTCGCGATGCGCCCTCAAATGGGGGTGAATGGCAGCGTTAACGGACTGCGTTACACCGCGTTATACCGCGGTGTAACGCAGTCCGTCTAACGGACTGCCATAACGCAGCATGAACCCAGCCTAACCCTAACCCTAGCCCTAACCCTAACCCTAACGGAAAAATGAAAATAAATATAATTTCTATATTTTATTATATGTCCCTAACTAAGGGGGTGATACAGGGGGGGGTTATGTACTGTTTTTTTTTTATTTTGATCGCTGTGATATTTTATCACAGTGATCAAAATGTACTTTTAGGAGAATGAATGAACATTTTTTGAATCTGCCGTCAGGAAGAAGATGCCAGGAGCCTGGGGCCTGCCGGAGGACGGAGGACACCGGGAGGTATAGGGGGGGCATTGGAGGTGTTGGGGACCCTAATTTTCTCTCCTCTGATGTGCGATCACATCAGAGGGGAGAGAAATCTTTTTTTTTTTTTTGCGGTCGCCGACGCCGTTATACTTGGTATAACGGCGATCGCGACACCGGGGTTGGTAAATACCGACCCAGATCATGTTCTCTGGGGTCTCGGCCCAACCCCCCCTGCAGATCGCGGCGGGCGCACTGAGCATGCTCCCGCCATTCAAGATGGCGGCGCCCACCGGAGGAGGCAGGTGGGCCCGGGGGCCACAAGGGGCACATTGGGGGCCACAAGGGGGGGATCGGGGACCCTTTTTCTCTGTCCTCTGATGTCCGATAACATCAGAGGACAGAGAAATTAAATGGCACATCAGATTTCTTTTTTTTTTTGTTGCGATCGCCGTTATAGTGTTAATAATGGCGATCGCAACATCGGGTCGGTAAAAACGACCCGATTTATGATCTCTGGGGTCTCGGCTACCCCCGGTAGCCAAGACCCCGGAGAAAATGCGCCTCTGTTGGGCGCTATTCACTTTTTCCACTGTGGTTTAAGTACCCTTAATGACCGCCTTTAAAAGGCGTATCGGCGGTCGTTAAGGGGTTAAAGGGGATTTGTCAACACAAAATGACTATTCAAACAAAGCACATATGTTTGATGCACCCAGGGGTGAACCTAGCCTCTCTGTTGCCTGAGGCGAACTTCAAAATGGCGCCCCCCCATAGTAAAATCAGTACAAATAAATCTGGTTTACTCTTTACTAGCCTAACCTGACGCACATAAAAATACATACACTTTTAAACAGGAGTATATTTGAAACATCGATCTTTACACTTCTTCAGGGACTCAATGCCACCTGAGGCGAAGTGATCAACTTGTTTCATTTTAGGTGCGCCCCTGGCCGGGGAACAGTGCTTACTGTAGCGCTTCTTCCCCGGCGGCCGTCCGTGTGGTACTATTGCGGCACACAGTTGCCACACGTATTACACACACGGACACAAATATCTCCACTAACGTTTTTTCTGGTACCGGAAATATCAGGATGTTTGAAACCAGCCTAAAGCCACATTCACACGTTCAGTATTTGGTCAGTATTTTACCTCAGTATTTGTGAGCCAAATCGGGAGTGGGTGAGAAATCCAGAAGTGATGACGTGTTTCTATTATACTTTTCCTCTGATTGTTCCACTCCTGGTTTTGGCCTACAAATACTGAGGTAAAATACTGAACGTGTGAACGTGGCCTGATAGAGGGTTTCTGCTGCTTCTGACTTCTTGCAGACAGAAGTTGCAGTTACAAGATGACACCGATAAAAGGTGGAGATGGTGACATTATACACAGGAGCTTTGCATGTAGTGCCAGTGTACAGGTAATACAGTGATCACTGGTGACATTATACACAGAAGCTCTGTATATAGTGTCAGTGTATCGGTAATACAGTGATGACCAGTGACATTATACACTGGAGCTCTGTATATAGTGTCAGTGGCTGGTACTATGGGCACACTGACTGGTACTGAGAAAAAGAATTAAGAGAGAGAGAAAGAGAGAGAAAGAAAAAACAGAGAGAGAAAGAAAGAGCAGAGAGAGAGAGAAAGAGGGGAAAGAAAGAACAGAGAGAAAGAAAAAACAGAGAGAGAGAAAGGAAAAACAGAGAGAAAGGAAGAACATAAAGAGAGAAAGAGGGGAAAGAAAGAAAGAACAGAGAAAGAAAGAACAGAGAGAGAGAAAGAGGGGAAAGAAAGAACAGAGAGAGAAAGAAAGAGAAAGAACAGAGAGAGAAAGGAAGAACAGAGAAAGAAAGGGGAAAGAAGATGAACAGAGAGAGAATGAAAGAGGGGGAAGAAAGAAAGAACAGAAAAAGAAAGAAAGGGGAAATAAAGAACATAGAAAGAAAGGGGAAAGAAAGAACAGAGAGAGAGATAAAAAGAAGAAAGAAAGAACAGAGAGAGAAAGAAAGAGGGGAAAGAAAGAATAGAGAGAGAAAGAAAACAGGGAGAGAGAAAAAAGAAAGAAAGGAGAGAGAAAGAAAGAACAGAGAGAAAAAAGAAAACAGAGAAAGAACAGAGAGAAAGAAAGAATGGAGAGAGAAAGAAAGAATAGAGAGAGAAAGAAAGAATAGAGAAAGAAAGAACAGAGAAAGAAAGAAAGAAAGAACAGAGAAAGAAAGAGGGAAAGAAAGAACAGAGAGAAAGAAAGAGGGAAAGAAAGAGAAAGAACAGAGAGAGAAAGGAAGAACAGAGAGAAAGAAAGAGGGGAAAGAAGATGAAAAGAGAGCAAAAGAAAGAACAGAGAGAGAGAGAAAGAAGGGAAAGAGAAAGAAAGGGGAAATAAAGAACATAGAAAGGGGAAAGAAAGAACAGAGAGAGATAGAAAGAAGAAATAAAGAACAGAAAGAGAGAAAGAAAGAGGGGAAAGAAGGAAAGAAAGAACAGAGAGAGAAAGAAATAGAGGAAAGAAAGAAAGGAGAGAGAGAGAGAAAGAAACAGAGAGAAAGAAAGATTCTATAAAGATACTACAGCAGCCCGGCTCCCATTGTCATGCCCACCTGAGCCTCCAGATGCAGGACATATCATGATCCGCTCACATGGCCGACATCCCCGATTCCAAGGCGATCCTGCTGTCCTCGCTGTCGGAGGAGGACATGGTGATAGATCTGAAGCATTCCCTGAAGTGCCTCCATGGTTCCATCACAATCTCCTCCCGAAATTACCTCATTTCCGGTCAGCTTCCAGCACATCACTTCCAGTGGAACATCACGTGCGAGTTTTAAAGTGCTCCTCGGGGCTCTGCCATGTACTCATGTGTCCATGGAAAAAGTAAGCTCCTGGCCGGGACAGCGGAGCAGACTCTCAAAATCGGGACAGTCTCGCTGGATCTGGGACAGTTGGAAGGTATGAATGCTCCCCACCATACACTGACCTCATACATGCTCGGTTCCGCACACCTCATACACACACGGTTCCACTTTGTATGCCTTGTACACATGCGGCTCTGCTCAACACACCTCGTACAAACGCTGCTCCGCTTCGCACACGTCGTACACACGTGGCTCCGCTCCGCACACCTCGTACACACGCGGGTCCGCTCGGCACACCTCGTACTCACAGGGCTCCGCACACCTCGTACACACATGGCTCTGCTCCGCACACCTCTTATACACGTGGCTCCGCATACTTCATACACACAGGGCTCCATTCCGTACACCTCGTACACACACGGCTCCGTACACCTTGCACACGTGGCTCCGCTCCGCACACCTCGTACACACATGGCTCCGCTCTGCACACCTTGCACACACGCGGTTCCTCTCCGCACACCTCGTACACACAGGGCTCCGCACACCTCATACGCACGCGGCTCCGCTCCACACACCTCGTACTCACAGGGCTCCGCACACCTCGTACGCACGTGGCTCTGCTCCGCTCACCTCATATACACGTGGCTCCGTATACCTCATACACACAGGGCTCCATTCCGTACACCTTGTACACACACGGCTCCGCTCCGTACACCTTGCACACACGTGGCTCCGCACACGCCATAGACATGCGGGTCCGCTCTGTACACCTCGTACACACATGGCTCCGCTCCGTACACTTCATACACACAGGGCTCCGTTCCGTACATAACGTACACACATGGCTCCGCTCCGTACACCTCATACACATGGCTCCGCTCCGTACACCTTGTACACACATGGCTCCGCTCCGCACACCTCATGCACAGGGCAACGCACACCTCGTACACACGTGGCTCCGCACCGCACACCCCGTACACGCGGCTCCGATCCGTCCACCTCGTACACACACACAGCCCTGCTACATCCACCCTGTAAACCCCTCCTGACCCCACACATAAAGTTACCCTCATCCAGCACCATGACAACCAGCACAGTAGAGACCTGCATACATACCGAGGCCCCTGATCATGTGACCCCTGACTCCTCCCCTCCTGTGAGAGTGGCCATACAGTTCAGTGCACCTTCCCATCGACTTGTTTTCCTTCTATTTCCTACCTCCTCTTCCTTAATTGACAGCTTTGGCTTTACTTAGTGGAGTGCAGTTAGACGTAAAACAAGTCGGTGGGAAGGTGCCACAAACTATTTTGCCACTTCAATGGTGCACTAAAAACCTGGGCTTGGTTCGAACAGTCATTTTCTGCTGAAAGACACCCTTTAAACTAATAAAACCTTATGGATCTGTATATTCTGGATCTGTAAAGAGACATCCCGGATGCCTGAGCATGTTTTGCGCACCTCTCGTCTTAGTAAAAGTCATCTAATTTCTATGGGACATGTAAATATTGAAATGCATTGTTCTCTTTGGTAGGTGTATGCATACATGCATAAGGTTTTATTAGCTAACGCCAGCAGCCTGTTTTCACCTTCATGACCAGGCCAAATTTTACAATTCTGAACGGGTAATGAGGTAATAACTCTGGAACGATTCAACAGATCCCAGTGATTCCGAGACTGTTTTTTCGTGACAACTTGTACTTTGTGTTAGTGGTAAATTTATGTGGAGAATTCTGTGTTTATTTGTCAAAATATTGGATTTTATTTTTGTAACACGTACTTTATTTTAGTGGTAAATTTAGGCCGATATTTTATGTGTTTGTCAAAATATTGGTATTTTACAATTTTCAATCTTTTCATTTTTATGTCCTTAAACCAGATAGCTATATCACAAAAATAGTTAATAAAGTTAATAAATAATATTTCCCACATGTCTACTTTATATCACCATCATTTTTGAAACATAATTTTTTTGTTAGGAAGTTGGAAGGGTTAAAAGTTTACAAAACATTTCTTTTTAGGGACCACATCATATTTGAAGTGACTTTGAGTGGCCTAAGTGACAGAAAATACACAAAAGTGACACCATTCTAAAAACTGCACCCCTCAAAGTGCTCAAAACCACAATCAAGAAGTTTGTGAACAGTTCAGTTGCTTTACAGAATTTAAAGCAATGTATTTTCCCCCCAAAAAAATAGCTTTAGCTCAAAATTTTGCATTTTCACAAAGATGACAGGAGAAAATGGGCTATACAATTTGTTGCGCAATTTCTACTGAGTACACCGACACCCCATATGTGGTGGAAAACCACTGTTTGGGTGCACGGCAGGGCTCAAAAGGGAAGGAGCACTATTTGACCTTTGGAGCACAAATTTGGCTGGAATAGATAATTAACGCCATGTTGCATTTGCAAAGCCCGTGATGTGCCTAAACAGTGGAAAACCACCACAAGTGACCCAATTTTAAAAACGACACCCCTTAAGGAACTTATCTAGGGTGTGGTGAGCATCTTGAACCCACAAGTGCTTCACAGAATTTTATCAGATTGAGCCGTGAAAATTAAACAATACATTTTTCCTGGCATTCACCTTAGGCCGGCGTCACACTTGCGTGTGTGATGCGAGTAAGTCGCACGACCTTCTCGCATCAACACCCGGCACGGCCGCCCGCTCTCGGACCCAAGTGTGCGGCTGCATAGAAATAAATGCAGCCGCACACTCTGGTCCGAGAGCGGGCAGCCGTGCCGGGTGTTGATGCGAGGAAGTTGTGCGACTTATTCGCATCACACACGCGAGTGTGACACCGGCCTTAAAGTTTTCCTCTTCACAAGAGTAACAGGAGAAAATGGACCACAAAATATGTTGTGCAATTTCTCCTGTGTACGCTGATACCCCATATGTGTTGGAAAACTACTGTTTGAACACACGTCAGGGCTCGGACGGGAAAGAGCGCCAATTGAATTCTGGAGCTCAATATTGGCAGGAATAGATTGCAGATGCCATGTCACATTTGAAGAGCCCCTAACATGCCAAAACAGCAGAAACACCCACAAGTGATGCCATTTTGGAAACTACATCTCTTGAGGAATTCATCTAGGTGTGAGCATTTTTTAACCCTCAGGTGATTCACAGAATTGTATAACATTGAGCTGAGTCAATGGAAAATTACCATTTTTTTCTACTAAAATACGGCTTTGGCCCCAAGTTTTTTATTCTCAAAAGGGGTAATAGGAGAAAGTTCAGAAGGGAAGGAGTCCCATATCAGAGTTCAAAACTTGCTGGAATGGTTTGAGGGTGCCTTGTCACATTAGCAGAGCCCCTGAGGTGCCAAGACAGCAGAACAACAAAACCTCTCCATAAGGGACCCCATTTTATACCGTTGGGCGGAGAAGAAAGAATAATTACATTTTGCCTCTAAAATGTTTTAGCTCCAGGTTTTTAATGTTTATAAGGGCTAATAGGAAAAATTGATATTCAAACTGTTAGCACAGCCTATAAGGATAGGTGCCAGCCAGTAGGTTCCCAAACCATAAGACCATGTAACAAATACTGGGCACACTCAAGTAAGTTTAAAGTGCAAAAAGGAGATTTTATTACATACAGTAGCCACTAGTAACAAACGTTTCGGTCATACTAGACCTTTGTCCGTGTACTAGGGTTAATCTGAGTAAAACGTGTGGTAATATCACACACAGCTAGATTGCATCAGTGGGAGTCAGCACAGGGTGCAAAAGAAGTAGCAGAGTGTGTATCCTATGACGCAGTGTCCAGCGCTTGTCAGTGACCTACTTCTTTTGCACCCTGTGCTGACTACTGGTAATGTACCATTTGTCCTCCAGACAATTCACCTCCCACTGAACAAATTATCATACAATAATTTATGGACTCCATGTACTGAGCCCCCAAGCGCCAGAATCCCCCCTCAAGTAACCCTATTTTGAAAATTACACCTCCCTGGGAATTTATCTACAGATGTAGTGACAATTTTGACTCCTTGTGTGTTTTCCAGAAACAAGCAGCAGTGGATGTTGCCGAGTGAAAATTGCAAATCTGCCATTGTAGTGTCTGTTCATTGTTGTGCCCATTACATTGTGCATGTGCTTCTGGAGACATGGACCCCGTAAATTAGGCAGACTTTCATCGCTACAGAAATGCCAAACTTGTGGATGCTAAATGTAGTTTAGACACACTATGAGGCTCAGAAGGGAGGAGGACATTAGGATTTGAGAGTGTGAGCAGGTTGCAGGATGCAGTGACGGACAGGAGGCAGAGCAAGGGTTAACAGTTTTACTATAACGGGAATACTCAATGCAGGGAGGTAATGAGTTAAACGGGAAAAACAGTATAATTGAAAAATGATATGCAGAGTTCAAGAATAAAGGATCAGGTAACGGCAGTCCTTGTGAAGCACTTATGTCAGAAGTTCCTTAAACTGTAACTCCTGCTGGGAAGTTAATAGCATCTGCAACAGTTGGCTCAGTGTCTTTTCAATAGGGTCCTGTAGACAACAATGCCTGGTCTTCTGGCGGCAGCGATCGGTCTCCGGTACCTTCTGCTGAGCCCTAGTCCATATACTGCAGTCGCTGATAAGGGTACGGGCCACAGTCCTGTATGAGCCCAACGTGGCTCTGCAAATATACACTGGTGAAGTCAGGGCGCTAGTGTCTGGGCAAATATTCACTGGCAACGTCAGTGTAAGGTTCTTTGTCTCTGTTGACATGTTCCTTGAAACTCAGTTTTTCGTCGGCCATTTTGCTTTCTGTCTTTCTGCAGCTCTTGCCCTCAGTTAATATGGAGTTTCCAGTTTTCATGTTCCCGCCCTGATTCTTCCCTCTTGCTTCTTAAGCAGCCTCAGCTGAACAATCAGTGCTCCTGAATCAAGCCTCAGTCAGTCTGTGACCTGACTCCTGAAGCCTTGGACTTGTACTCCAGCTATTCCCTACTGAGGAACCTTGGAACACTTTTGGACTCTGGAAACCTGCTGTTTGGTGAATCCATGTTTGCAGAGGAATTACGGTACAGAGAAGAGATCCTGAACCTGCTTTGGAGATTTATTGTAGTGCTTGAAGTTACTCTGGCCTGCTGTGTCTCCTGTCGCTGTTCCTGCAAACTGTGTGAACTTTTCAGCATGCTTGTATGAAGTAATACAAGTCATTTCATTTCAACCTATGTCTCCTGTGTTTTCCTCGCACCCAAGCACAAGACGCTATAGGAACTGTACACTATACATGACAAGATTCAGGAGCCAATGTTTAGTGTCTGCTGGGTCTGGGAAAGCCGTGTCTGCTGTGACTGTGGATATCAGATGTCCGTTTAATACCTTATGTGATGACAGTGGTTGTGACTTCTCACAACCATTCCAGGTGAGCGCATTCCCTTAAAATTTTACTCTGGAGTGTTACCACAGGTAAACACTATTGTTTTTTTTGTTTTTTTTTTCCTTTCCTCTTCCAGCACTTCTGCCTTAAAAGATCTGGAAGATGGAGGCCCGCATAAATGAACTTTGCGGAGTGACTGATACAATCCTTTCAGATGTACAGACTTTAAAAACCCGTTTTGCAAGCCTACAGGACCTCACTAATCATAATTTGCAGACTACCCAGGAATTGCGAGCCAGGATTGAGGCTCTAGAGAAACGAGCCCAGGCTCCTGCCATAACCCCGAGTTCTGGGATCCCCAAATTACCTCCTTTTCGTTTTGGCGGTGAACGTGAGAAATTCAGGGGATTTATTAATCAATGCAATTTATTTTTCTCTGCACATGCTTCACAATTTCCCACTGAACGATCCAAAGTGCTTACTATAATCATGTTGCTTACCAATAAGGCTTTGATGTGGGCAAACCCTCTGATTGAGACTGAGGATGATTGTTTGAATCACCTTGATGCTTTTATTTCAGCCATGGGGCAGGTGTTTGATGACCCCAATCGAGGTGCAACAGCTGAAGCAGCCATGTTAACTTTGCGCCAAGGTAAGCGTTCAGTAGCCGAATATGCCCTGGATTTCAGGAGATGGGCTCTTGATACCACTTGGGACACTTCCGCTAAAAAATCTATTTTTCGGAAAGGGTTGTCTCCACTGATTAAGGATGAACTTGCTCGTGCCGACCCTCCCACTGCGTTAGGTGACTTTATTAACTATTGTATCCGTATTGATGCTCGTCTGACTGAACGCAGACAAGAGAGATGGTTCGAAAATAATCGCACTAACCTTTTACTACCTCCCTCCTCAGCTAAGGAACCTTTGAGTAGGATCACAAGGGAACCAGAACCTGAACCCATGCAGGTGGACTCTTTACAAAAGACGGGTTAGTGATGCACGCAAAGAACATTGTATAAAGGAAAATCTATGTTTCTACTGTAGTAAGTCAGGGCACTTCATTATAAACTGCCCCAGCCGTTCTCGTAAGACTACTGCAGCAGTCATTCACTGTGAGTGTTGCGAGAGGAGCTCTGTCATGTCCGAGCCTCAGGCTCCAGAGAGATCTGCTGCAAGAGATCTTGATTTCTCGGACTTAAACTCTGTTAGTTCTGGGGACGATGACGGTATAAACGCTGCAATTTTTCAAGTTTCCTCAGCGGTGTCCCAGCTGAGTTGTAAAAGAAACAATTCTCATTGCTTCCTTTCCATCAAACTCTGGGTTGACTCAGTCTGGGTGTCTAGCTCTGCTATGATCGACTCAGGAGCAAGTGGAAATTTCATGGATATCTCCTTTGCTCTGAAACAGGGGATACGTTCAGTGAAGAAGGCTACTCCAGTACAGATGGAGACTGTGGATGGCTCTCTACTGACTTCTGGACCAGTGGATCAAGAAACAGAGCCTTTGAGGGTCCTTATGGGTAAAGATCATCAGGAGAAAATGTCTTTTTTGCTTATCTCTTCTCCCCACTTTCCCATTATTCTAGGGCTACCATGGCTGCAGGCGCAGAATCCTACGATTAACTGGGAGACCAAGGAATTACACTTTCCGGAGAAACAGATGAGTCAAGGAGTTTCAGCTTGCTCTGTTCCTAAAGGAACCATGTCAGTCCCTGAACTACCAGCTGTATACCAGGACTATGTGGATTTATGTGACAAGAAGAACGCTGATCAGCTTCCTCCTCACCGTCCATATGATTGTCCAATTGAATTATTGCCTGGAGCCGAGATACCTTTTGGTAAGATCTACCCCCTAGCGGGGCCCGAGCTAAAAGCTTTGAAGGATTATATAGACGAAAATTTAGCCAAGGGCTTCATACGCCCCTCTTCATCTCCCGCAGGTGCACCCATCTTCTTTGTGAAGAAGAAAGATGGATCTCTGAGACCCTGCATAGACTATAGGGAACTCAATAAGGTTACTATTAGAAACCGTTATCCATTGCCTTTAATCCCTGAGTTGTTGGAGAGAGTGCGGCATGCCAAAATTTTCTCTAAATTGGATCTCCGTGGGGCCTATAACTTGGTCCGTATTAGACCTGGGGATAAATGGAAGACTGCTTTCAGGTCACGCTATGGACACTTTGAATATCTAGTTATGCCTTTTGGTCTGAGTACCGCCCCAGCCACTTTCCAACACTTCGTGAATGATATCTTCAGGGATCTCCTAGATACATTTGTGGTGATTTATCTGGATGATATTCTAATTTTTTCTAACTCCACAGAGGAACATCATGGACATGTGAGAATGGTCTTAGAACGCCTAAGACAAAACCATCTCTACATCAAACTTGAAAAATGTGAATTCCATAGGACCGAAATTCAATTTCTGGGGTATGTACTATCTACGCAAGGGATTAGTATGGATGGAAGCAAGACCCAAGCCATCAAGGATTGGCCAATTCCTAGAAATGTGAAGGAGGTGCAGCGTTTCATCGGGTTTGCCAACTTCTATAGACGTTTCATTAAGAATTTTTCTGAGGTAGTGTCACCTATCACCCAACTTACCCGGAAACAGTCTAGGTTCTCCTGGACCCCGCAAGCTCAGGAAGCATTTTCCTGTTTAAAGGATAAATTTACCACCGCACCTATCTTAGTACATCCCAACCCCGAGCTTGCCTTCATAATAGAGGTGGATGCTTCAGACTGTGCCGTTGGAGCTATACGCTCTCAGAGAACAGGTAAGAAGAATGTCTTGCATCCCTGTGCCTTCTTTTCCCAGCAGTTGTCTTCGGCTGAGAGGAACTACGATGTGGGCAATAGAGAATTGTTGGCCATTATTGCCGCCTTCAAGGAATGGAGACACCTTCTTCAGGGAGCTGCACAGCAAATAGTCGTCCTGACAGACCATCGTAACCTTGAATTTATCAGGTCGGCTAAGTGCCTGACTCCTCGCCAGGCTCGCTGGAATCTTTTCCTAAACCAATTTAATTTTGTCATTTCTTATAGACCAGGATCACGCAATGGAAAGGCTGATGCACTCTCTAGGATTCATTCAGCAGAGACACGTCCACTTACTCCTCCTAAGACTATTCTTCCTGACTCTAGATTCCTGGGAGTGATTCATAATCAAGACCTACTTGAGGACATCAAGGAAGCATACCATGCGGGTTCTTTGTTGGCTCAACCCCCAAGGGACGTAAGTCTTGTCTTTAAGAATGGTGTGTGGATTCAGGGACAACGTCTGTATATACCTGAAACAGATTGAGAGTATTGCAACTCATCCACGATTCCAAGATAGCCGGGCATAGGGGAATTCTAAAGACACAAGAATTTCTTTCTCGTTTCTTTTGGTGGCCCACTTACAGGAAAGATGTCTTAAACTATGTCACTTCATGTGAAGTCTGTGCAAGATGCAAAACACCTCGCTCCTCACCAACTGGTCTGTTGCAACCTCTTCCCACCCCGTCCCGCCCGTGGGGATCCATTTCTATGGACTTCATTGTGGAGTTACCAACCTCTCAAGGGAAGAACACCATTCTAGTGGTGGTTGATCGTCTAACAAAGGCAGCTCATTTTATCCCTTGTGTCGGCTTACCCACTGCAAAACAGACATCAGACTTGATGATTAAGAATGTGTTTCGCTTACATGGAGTACCGGATGAGGTCATTTCGGATCGAGGGGTGCAATTCACTTCAAGGTTTTGGCAAAATTTCTGTGCAGCATTGGACATTAAAGTAAACCTTTCTTCTGCTTTTCATCCCAGACTAATGGACAGACAGAACGAACCAATCAGACCCTGGAGCAGTATCTCCGCTGTTTTATCTGCCACCTACAGGATGATTGGGTGGATCTACTTCCACTGGCTGAGTTCTCTTATAACAACTCTCAGAGCGCCTCCACTAAGCAGTCTCCTTTTTACTCCAATCTAGGTTATCATCCTAACATTCTTCCTCGATTTCCCATAGATACGCCCTTGCCGGCAGTGGCTGAAAGAATCACTTCTTTACAAAAGAATATGGATTTTCTAAAGGAAAATCTAGAATTGGCTCAGGAAAGGTACAAGAAAGCAGCAGATAAATTTCGTAAACCTGCACCAGCTTTCAAGGTAGGAGATTTGGTCTGGCTGTCAACCAGAAATCTTAAATTAAAGATTCCATCGTCTAAATTGGGACATAAGTACATTGGACCTTATAAGATCAATAAGATTATAAGTGCTGTTGCTTGTCGTCTTCAACTGCCCAGAACTATGAGAATCCACCCTGTCTTTCATGTATCCCTACTAAAGGCTGCAACACCCAATACGTTTCCTGGACGTTCTTCTCCTTGCCCTGACCCAGTGCTAGTCGATGGTCAGGAAGAATTTATGGTGGAAAGGATTCTAGATTCCAGGTTGTACAGAAATCAGTTGCAATATTTGATTAAATGGCAGGGCTACCCAGTGGAGGACAACTCATGGGAACCAGTCAATAATGTAAATGCTCCTCGCCTGCTCCGCCAGTTTCATCAGAGGTACCCTGACAAGCCTGGTCTGAGGTCATCCGGAGGTTGTCCCTAAGGGGGGAGTAATGTAAGGTTCTTTGTCTCTGTTGACATGTTCCTTGAAACTCAGTTTTTCGTCGGCCATTTTGCTTTCTGTCTTTCTGCAGCTCTTGCCCTCAGTTAATATGGAGTTTCCAGTTTTCATGTTCCCGCCCTGATTCTTCCCTCTTGCTTCTTAAGCAGCCTCAGCTGAACAATCAGTGCTCCTGAATCAAGCCTCAGTCAGTCTGTGACCTGACTCCTGAAGCCTTGGACTTGTACTCCAGCTATTCCCTACTGAGGAACCTTGGAACACTTTTGGACTCTGGAAACCTGCTGTTTGGTGAATCCATGTTTGCAGAGGAATTACGGTACAGAGAAGAGATCCTGAACCTGCTTTGGAGATTTATTGCAGTGCTTGAAGTTACTCTGGCCTGCTGTGTCTCCTGTCGCTGTTCCTGCAAACTGTGTGAACTTTTCAGCATGCTTGTATGAAGTAATACAAGTCATTTCATTTCAACCTATGTCTCCTGTGTTTTCCTCGCACCCAAGCACAAGACGCTATAGGAACTGTACACTATACATGACAGTCAGGGCGTAAGTGTCAATCCCGTATGCGGTCCCTCTTATGTGGCACGTGTGCAGTACTCATGGACACTGAGCGCACACTGCACCCTCTCTCTGTAGTCTCCGGCACACTGCATCTTCTCTCTATAGTCACCGGGCACACACTGCACGTTCCTCTCCCTCTCCGGTCCCCGCTGCTGGCGGCGGGAGATGGCGGACGCTGACCCGCGTGCTGCTGGTGCTCCCCAGACGGAGCACTATTCTGCCTGACTGCTTCTGTGGCTGGACATACCGCTTCCCTCAGCGCAGCAGTCCCTCTCCTTATCTGCATGCAGGTACCCGCGGTCTGGTCGTCCCCCTTACAAGAGCACAGAATTTGCTGGATTTCTTTTGGAGGGCGAGGAGCCATAACACTTTTCCAATGTACTTTTGCTACCAGTAACGTGGAAGCCCCCTATATTTCCATTGACAGACCTGAATGAGGACTTGTTTTTTTCCTGGATTGAGTTGAAGCTTTTGTTGTTTTGTTTGCTGTTTTGTTGTTTTGCATAACATTTTGGATCACATTTATCCTGCGCTCTATGCCGAGCATTTACAGTGATTTGCTTCCTCACAACCTACAATTTCACTACTTTTTTTAGGGTTTTACATCAATTCATGTAAAGAATATGCCTACAACTGTAAACATTTTCTTTCTTTTTTATTGTGATGCAAACAACAAATAGGACAAAATAACTGAAAGCTTCACTGAGCATTACTATTCACCCCCATAGAGTCAGTACTTTGTAAAGCCTCCTTTTACAGTTGCAGGTCACTTTGCATAAGTCTGTGTGAGCTTTCCACATCTTGCTACTGGGATTTTTGCCCATTCCTCAAGGCAAAACTGCTCCAGCTCCTTCAAGTTAGAGGGTTTCCTCTGGTGGACAGCAATCTTCAAGTCTAACCACAGATTCTCAATTTGATTAAGTTCTGGGCTTTGAGGTGGCCAGTGCCACTTTTATACATTTACACATTTCCCCTTAAATGACTTGAGTGTTGCTTTAGCAGTATGCTTTGGGTCATTGTTTTGTTGGAAGGTGAACCTTTGTTCCAGTCTCAAATCATTGACAGACTGAAACAGGTTTTGCTCAAGAATATCCCTGTATTTTGCACCCTCCATCTTCTCCTCTATTTGAACCATTTTCCCTATCCCTGCTGGTGAAAAACATCTCCACCGAATAATGCTGCCACCACCATATCTCACTGTGAGGATGGTGTTCTTGCGATAATGAGCTATATTGGTTTGATGACAGACACTGTGTTTACCTTGGTGGCCAAAAAGTTTAATTTTGGTCTCATCTGACTACAGTACCTTCCTCTATAATTCTGGGTTGTCTCCCTCATGTCTTATGGCAAGCTCAAAACGAGCCTTACAATTTTTGTGTGTAAGTAAAGGCTTTTTTCTGCCCACTCTTTCATAAATGCCACCTGTATGTAGTGTACAGCTTTTTGTGGTCATATGGACAGATACTGTCGCTGCTTGGGAACTCTGCAGCTCCTTAAGGGTTACCTTTGGTTTCTGTGCTGCCTCTCTGATTAATGCCCTTGCCGGTCTGAGAGTTTTGGTGGGCGGCCCTCACTTGGCAGGTTTGTTGTTGTACCAAGTTCTTTCCATTTGGTGATAATGTATTTGATGGTGCTCTGGGGGATCATCACAGATTGGGATATTTTTTTATAACTCAACCCTGACTTGTACTTCTCAACAACTTTGTCCCTAATTTACTTGGAGATTTTCTTGGTGTTCATGGTGTTGTTTGGTT
>JARQOD010000006.1:76925210-76984176 GCA_033576555.1 Oophaga sylvatica | reverse complement strand
GTACAAGGTCATTTTACCAGATTAAAAGTTACTGTTGAATTACATCCAAATGTATTTTCGGGTGATATTTATTTAGCGTGACCCACGTAGTCAGCTTAAAGTAAAGCTTATGTTTGCTAAACACTGATGTTCCATCTCACCTTCCTGCCAGTCATCCTTGGAACGATGATCCATATAGCGTCAAACAGAAAAAATAACTTCAGGATACTTATTGATATGTATGTTCATTCTTTTTAAGTGGTTTTGGATGACAAGCAAGGTTTGCAAAAAAGTTAACTGAGGAAAACATAGAAAGAGGCGAAGCAACTGCAGAAAACATTATACAGAGTGTCACTGAAGCTAACTAGCAGAACATGGGAGTCACTACAGGGGGTCACTTGAACGTCATTGGCACCAATGCACAGGGAAGTCACTGGATAACGATAGAATGATATTTATGGTAACAGGTAAAAACGTATATTGGCAGGTCTAGGAATTTCTGAGCCTTAGGGCAGTGCTGGTGATTTACTGAGCCTTAGGGCAGGTGCTGGTGATTTACTGAGCCTACGGCAGGTTCTGTAATTTACTGAGCCTAGGCAGTCTGGTAATTTCTGAGCCTAGGCAGGTGTGGTGATTTACTGAGCCTTAGGGCAGTGTCGCTGGTGCTTATTGTTTACTGAGCCCTACGGCAGGTGCTGGTAATTTACTGAGCCTTAGGGCAGGTGCTGGTGATTTCTGAGCCTTAGGGCAGGTGCTGGTGATTTACTGAGCCTTAGGGCAGGTGCTGGTGATTTACTGAGCCTTAGGGCAGGTTGCTGGTGATTTACTGAGCCTTAGGCGTGCTCGATTTACTGAGCTTGGCAGGTGCTGATATGATTACTGAGCCTTAGGGCAGGTGCTGGTGATTTACTGAGCCTTAGGGCAGGTGCTGGTGATTTGCTGAGCCTTAGGGCAGGTGCTGGTGATTTACTAGCTTAGGCTCTTAGGGCAGGTGCTGGTGATTTACTGAGCCTTAGGCGCAGGTGCTGGTGATTTACTGAGCGCCTTAGGGCAGGTGCTGGTGATTTACTGAGCCTTTAGGGCAGGTGCTGAGTGGATTTACTGAGCCTTAGGGCAGGTGCTGGGGATTTACTTAGCCTTAGGGCAGGTGCTGGTGATTTACTGAGCCCTAGCGCAGGTACTGGTGATTTACTGAGCCTTAAGGCAGGTGCTGGTGATTTACTGAGCCCTAGGGCAGGTGCTGGGGATTTACTGAGCCTTAGGGCAGGTGCTGGTGATTTACTGAGCCTTAGGGCAAGTGCTGGTGATTTACTGAGCCCTAGGGCAGGTGATGGTGATTTACTGAGCTCTAGGGCAGGTGCTGGGGATTTACTGAGCCCTAGAGCAGGTGCACGCGGCTGTTTATATTGCATGAATGAATGCCGCGGTTTTAACCAATCTTATTCTGTGCAGCTGTGCACTTAACCTAGTTTTTTCCGTGGACTAAGTGGTCCGAAGTAAAAAACGGTGACAAGTCCAATTTTGATCTGATTGTTAGATCAAAATCGGCAATGCAAGTCTATGGTTCTATAGAAAACATCAGACCACGTTCGAATGACATCTGAGTGCAGTCCGATATTCAATGACCAACAGAATGGAGAAGGAGGAAAAACGTTTTTTTTTCTCTCCATCTCCTAGAAAAACTGATTCCATTCTTTTCAAACTCTGATCAGAGTCTGATCAGCATAATCGGACCGGTTTTATCGGATGGAGAGAAAACAGTCGGTGCACCTGCCCTTATACAGAGAGCATGGCACATGGCTGGTTGACGTACTTGCTCTAGTTTGACATTTTAGAGAATTGTGTACTACTGGAGGAAGCCAACACAGTTGAGAGCAATAAATGTACATGAAGGTAAATATGTAAAATAGAGAATTAAATTAATAATGTCTATTAGCTGTAGATGACATAACTCAAAATGCACCTACCTGTATATTAAAATGGCGGTCATTCGCACCAAAGTAATAATTTCTTAATCTTTAATACACATGATATAAAAACATGATATTAAAAAACAGACCACAGAGGATGATCAAATCGAAATCCACAGGGACCAGTGGAGGAGTATCAATAGATAAAGCGTACAATATATAAATGGTGGTAGTATTGTGTTGAAAAAAGTAATATAATAAAAGAAATACACAGGTATGCACTTATGTACCGTAAGTGGATAATATCTCAATATAATGCCAATATGTATTAGATATGAATAAGTTAAATAATAATGATGATGATACTAACAATTCAGTGTATATAATAATATAATATATGCCAAACTAACATATAATAGATATATAAATGAGTAAAGTGCATACTATAGATGGATAGATACAGTTGTGCTCAAAAGTTTACATACCCCTGCAGAATTTTTCTTTCTTGGCCTTTTTTCAGAGAATATGAATGATAACACCAAAACTTTTTCTCCACTCATGGTTAGTGGTTGGGTGAAGCCATTTATTGTCAAACTACTGTGTTTTCTCTTTTTAAATCATAATGACAACCCAAAACATCCAAATGACCCTGATCATAAGTTTACATACCCTGGTGATTTTGGCCTGAAAACATGCACAGAAGTTGACAGAAATGGGTTTGAATGGCTACTAAAGGTAACATCCTCACCTGTGACCTGTTTGCTTGTAATCTGTGTGTGTGCATAAAAGCTGAGTGAGTTTCTGGGGTCCATATAGACTCTTGCATCTTTCATCCAGCCACTGACGTTTCTGGATTGTGAATCATGGGGATAGATAGATAGATAGATAGATAGATAGATAGATAGATAGATAGATAGATAGATAGATAGATAGATAGACAGACAGACAGACAGACAGACAGACAGACAGACAGACAGACAGATAGATAGATAGATAGATAGATAGATAGATAGATAGATAGATAGATAGATAGATAGATAGATAGACAGACAGTAGAAATAGGTGGATCAATTTGCGGGACTTCTCTCTATTGGAAAGCTCAGTTGTCTCTGCTCTGGCCATTGGCTAAGAGGCTAGCGAATCTATTGCCTTCCAGTACGGCTTTTAATTAGCCGGACTGATAAGACGTCATTGATATGACACATCACAATGATGATAACCAAAAACCGCACTGATGATTCCTGAAGGTAAGAGACTTGTGAGCTTCCCGTCTAGTGGCCAGAAACTAAAGCCATGACCACTGAACCAAAGCCGAATTCTAATAAATTGCGAAAGTGCATAAATGGTATCACAGAGGATGGAGAAACTTATTTCTTAGGTGTATCAAGTAAAGAAAAATAAAGTACATGGGCTGCATAACATACGGTATGTGAAAGCGCACAATGCTAATAAATAATAGGCAGAAACACCATCATAATAGGCAGGTGGTAATGAAAAGTCCTTACCAGGGATAACTCCGGTCACTGTGATGCCGTCGGTGCATATGAGCTCCATTTTCATATCCATGTACTACTGAAGGAAGTAAACACTTTCTTCATTCTAGTGTTTCCCACAGTTTGTATGCCTGATTTTCAGATGCTATATCCTTTTATGTGTTTTTATAGTATATGATGTCTTCATTATGTTGTGTTTCCCACCAGCCAGAAGATATTGGACAGGCTCCTGTAGTTAATGCTCCAGAGGGTGGAAAAGTGGACTTAGAAGCCTTCAGTCAGTTTACAAAAATAATCACCCCAGCAATTACAAGAGTGGTGGATTTTGCCAAAAAATTACCTATGTTTTGTGAGGTGAGTATTTTTATCTGAAGCAGATATCATGGTAGGTAAGAGTTATAGAGTATTGGCAGAAAATAATCATAGCCAGAGAGGGCACAAGTAGTCAACATTAATCAGGTTTGTACCATAGACAATAAATGGAGCATAGGTCAATGTTAGAAAAGAGAGGAAGACCAATGTGTCAGATGTCTTACGTCAGTTGCATAAATTATGACTTTTTATGCATATTAAAAATGGTTGCCACTTAAATTTAATTGTTCCATGGGGTTTTTCAAGACGTGGTTCTTGGGTCCTTTTTGGGATCTTTGGGGAAAGATGGATGAATAACTTTCGATTCCGTGTATACTTATGTGGTGAGACACAGCCTATTTCTCAGGTGGATGGTGGGCTAATAAAAAAAAGTTCCTAATATTGTCTAGGACCATGCAACAAGGTTATGGGGTTGGTTTTGCAGTTCCATAGGTGGAGAGAAATGTAATTGGGGGCAGTAAAGAAATATCACCCTTTTGCTTAGTACAAAATGTATTTTAATATAGTTTTACTTATAGAGTATTCTAATTTCCAGCTGCCATGCGAAGACCAGATCATCCTCCTCAAAGGTTGCTGCATGGAGATCATGTCACTCCGAGCTGCAGTGAGATATGACCCAGAAAGTGAGACATTAACACTGAATGGGGAGATGGCAGTCACAAGAGGACAGCTGAAAAATGGAGGACTAGGGGTGGTATCTGATGCCATCTTTGATTTAGGCGTATCATTGTCCTCATTCAGTCTCGATGATACCGAAGTCGCCTTGTTGCAGGCTGTGCTGCTTATGTCATCAGGTGGGGCTGTTATATTCATTCATTATGGTACTATCTTTTATATTATTGTATACTGCATGCTGTAAATGATTCTTGTCATTCAAGCACATAGTTAGAGGACATGTGGTTGTTGAGAGTCTCAGGGTGCATATTTTGGAGAGTGTACCGTATTTTTCAGACTATAAGATGCACCAGACCATAAGACGCACCCCAAATTTTCAGAAGAAAAATAGGGAAAAAAAGTAATGCGTCAAGTGAAGGTCTGTCTCACTGTCCAAATTATTCAGCTTACCGGGGATAGGGTGTGATCGGGAGCGTTGGTGGAGCCGGGTCACAGGAGGTGTTCGGTGGTTTGGCGATGATCTGATTTATCCCAGGCTGGTGCAGCAGGTTCGGTGGTGCGGAGGCTCCACCATTTTGTGAAAGCTCCCACACATCCATCCCTAGGCTGATGCGCGGCAGTTTCGCAGGTACTTGGTGGTGCGGGGACTCCGCCAACATTTTGTGAAAGCCCGGAGCCCCCACCCTTCCATTGCATGCTGTGGTCTCCAGGAAAATGGCCACCGGAGGCAGCGCATGCACAGAATGAGATCTCGGGAGACGAAATCTCGGTGCCGAGATCTCGTCTCCTGAGATCTCAATCTACACATGCGCCACCTCCGGCGGCCATTTTCCTGGAGCCCAACACATTACAGCAATGGAAGTGCGGGGGGCTCCGGGCTTTCACAAAATGACGGAGGAGCCCCCGCACCACCGAGCATTTCCAAAACTGCCGCGCACCAGTCTGGGATGGATGTGTGGGGGCTGCGGGATTGCACAAAATGTCAACGAAGCCCCTGCACCACCGAGCATCTGCAAAACTGCTGCGTATCAGCCTGGGATGTGTCTCCTGGTAAGTACATCTGGACTATAAGACGCACCCCCATTTTCCTCCCAAATTTTTAGGGAAAAAAGTGCATCTTATGGTCTTAAACATACGGTAAATAGATAAAATGAAAAATATTAGCCTTGAGACACACACATCTCCTGACAGCCGCATGTGCAGGTAAACAAGCCCAGGCGGCCTACAGAGGGCATTAGCACCAGAGCAAACCTTATGTTAGAACAGGGTTTCTAGTGCCACATAGTGGAGGTAGCAGTCCTAGAAGTCTACTTTCCCGACAGATCCAATTTCCGTTTTTGCATTTTTATTTTATTCTTACCTTCTTCTAAGACCCATAATTTTTTTTCATTTTTTCATCCACGTAGATGAAAGGTTGGAAGCTTGTTTTTTTGTGGTTAAAATGTGTAGTTTTGAATGACACCATTCATTTTACCACTAAGTGCACTGGAAAATGTGAAAAAAAATATCCAAGTGTGGGAAAATTATAAAAAAAAAAAAACTTCAATTCTGACATTGTTTTTTTAATGTACTGACATCATGATTTTTTAGCTCAGTACAATTGCGACAATACCAAATTTGTTCAGTTTTTTATTATTTTACCGGTAAAAAAAACACGGAAGTTTGTAAAAAAATGTTTTTGATTGTGTCACCATTTTCTGAGACCCGTAACGTTTTCATTTTTTAGACGATAGAGCTGTGTGAGGACATGTTTTTCAAGGGTCGAACTGATTTTTTTTATTGATGCTATGTTGAGATGACATTTTCATTTCTTCTTACTGCATTTTATTGCAGCGTTGCGGGGCCAAAAAGTCAAAATTTTGGTGTTTCAAATTTTTTTGTTTCCTGTGTTTACCAGTTGGATTAATTAGTTTTATATTTCAATACTTTGGACTTTTCTGAATGCGTTGATAACAAATATGTATATACTTTACAATATCTATTTTTAGTGGGCAAAAAGGAGTGATTTGAACTTTTATGGGTATTTTTTTACATTTTTCCCATTTTTTTTTACCTTTTTTCTGTATTTGTTAGTCCCTTTATGGGACTTGAACTTGCAATCATCTAATCGCTTGTAGTATATACAGCAATCCTTTAATATTGCTGGATATAATGAAAATAACGGTCTACTTTGAAGCCCGACCACAGGCTTCAGGTCTTCAGCAGACCTCTGTTTGTTATAGCAACACATCGGCAGGATGGCCAGTGGGCACATTGAATGACAGCCCCATGCTGGTACACTGCTAATGCCACTGTCACAGATTGACAGTGACAATTATCAGGTTAACAGTTGTGGGCATTGCTTCGCTCCACGCGTGACTGTTAGAAACAGATCCTGGCTATTCTTTGCCGGGGTTGGGTTGGGCTCATCCTTGGAGTCTGCTCCATACACCTCCTCCTGACTTGTCCTGTACATATTAGCTTAGGATATAAAACCAAACCACATTCTTCTCCAAACGGAAAAGTACTCCATTTGCAGACAGCTATTTAAGAGTTTTTGACACTCGACAGTGCAAAGGAGGAGACTGGTTGGCTGGGTGAGAGGGCATTAAAATAGTATTAGGGAATAATTCTGTAGGAGAGCACCAAGTTCACATAGGGAGACCTAAAGGCCCTGTTCGCTTCCTCTTTGGTGAGACTATTTTCATACTTTCTTCCCATTGAGGCCTTTAAGTCTCTCTACACCGACTTTGTGCTCTGATCAAGAAGAAATGTAATGCCCCAGAATGAGCCTTATCAAACACAAGCCTTAGAAAAGAAAGTTTGATAGTTATAAATGTTTAATCATTCAGAAAGGCAATTGCCTTATACAGATTATTCTGATCAGTTTACAGTGAATGCAGCTGATGTCTCCATATCATAATTATGGGCTGTAGACATGTATCACTCATAATTATAATGATTTATTATGGTTTTCCAATGTCTCCCTAAAACATATTGTCTGTCTGTAATTTTTTGATAAGCTGTCCAGAAGAAAATAAAAAGTCAAGTTGGCAATCCTGCTGACTGCTCCTTGCAATAGCTAATCCAGCACCCTCTTCATTCACGGCTGATGTATAAACAGAGAAGGGGGCTGGCTTAGCTATTGAAGTGAGTAATCTGGCAGCTCTGTGAGCACACAGCTCAGATGATAAGCTAAGATATGCTTTTCTGTGTTCAGCAGAAGCCAAATGTTGAGCTGTGAATCCGAGACTGACTGCTGAGAATTGGGGTAGCTTTGAATATAAAAATTTTAATGAATAAGTTATTTATACTCATATTCTAAAGAAATGTATAATTATTTTGGGGGGAAGTGGACCATATAAGTGGAGACGGGCTTCCAGGGCTGCCGAGCGGAGATGGAAGAGAACCCATTCTACTGAGCACTTCAACGCATACAAGCAGTCCCTCGCCAGCTTCAAGTCCACGCTCTCTGCCGCAAAACAAACTTACTTCGCTTCTCTCATATCCTCCTTGTCTCACAACCCTAAACAGCTCTTCAACACTTTCAATTCTCTACTCCATCCCACAGCACCTCCTCCCTTTCCTCTCATTTCTGCTGAAGACTGCCTCCTTCTTTAAGCAAAAGATTGATACTATCAGAGAAGGCTTTGGCCCGCAGCCCCCAATGCCCCTCTTAGCCACTCAGCCCTGTTCTTCCAAAACCAGCTTCACCACCATGACAGAAGATCAGCTCTCCACTCTCCTGTCAAGATCACACCTCACCACTTGCGCGCTTGACCCACTCCCGTCCCACCTCATCCCTAACTTTGCCACAGTCTTCATCCCTACTCTCGCACACCTCTTCAACCTTTCACTTACAAATGGTGTCTTTCCTTCATCCTTCAAACATGCTTCAATCACACCCATCCTCAAAAAGCCCTCCCTCGACCCATCCTCTGTGTCTAACTATCGCCCGATATCTCTTCTCCCCTACGCCTCAAAACTACTGGAACAGCATGTATATCTCGAACTGTCCTCCCACCTCTCCTCCTGTTCCCTCTTTGACCGGTTACAATCCGGCTTCCGACCGCATCACTCAACTGAAACTGCCCTAACTAAAGTCACTAACGACCTGCTAACCGCCAAGAGCAAGCGACACTACTCTGTCCTCTTTCTCCTGGACCTGTCTTCTTCCTTTGACACCGTGGACCATTCCCTCCTGCTACAGATTCTCTCATCTCTTGGCATCACAGACTTGGCCCTATCCTGGATCTCATCATACCTAACAGACCGAACATTTAGTGTCTCCCTCTCACACACCACTTCCTCACCTCGCCCCCTGTCTGTCGGTGTTCCTCAAGGCTCAGTCCTAGGACCCTTACTCTTCTCCATCTACACCTTCGGCCTGGGACAGCTCATAGAATCCCACGGCTTGCAGTATCACCTCTACGCCGATGACACGCAGATCTACCTATCTGGACCTGACCTCACCTCCCTACTGATAAAAATCCCACAGTGTCTGTCTTCTATCTCAGCCTTCTTTTCTGCTCGCTTTCTCAAACTGAACATGGACAAAACAGAATTCATCATCTTTCCCCCACCTCATTCTACCCCTCCACCAGACCTATCCATCAATGTCAATGACTGCTCACTTTCCCCAGTCCCGCATGCTCGGTGCCTTGGGGTGATCATCGACTCTGCCCTCTCTTTCAAACCACATATCCAAGCCCTCGCCACCTCCTGCCGCCTCAAACTCAAAAATATTTCCCGGATCCGCGCATTCCTCAACCATGAAACCACAAAAACACTAGTGCATGCCCTTATCATCTCCCGCCTCGACTACTGCTACCTCCTACTGTCTGGCCTCCCCTCTAGCACTCTGGCACCACTCCAGTCCATCCTACACTCTGCTGCCCGACTAATCCACCTGTCTCCCCGTTATTCCCCAGCCTCCCCCCCATGCCAGGCCCTTCACTGTCTTCCTATTGCCCAGAGGCTCCAGTTCAAAATCCTAACCATGACATACAAAGCCATCCACAACCTCTCTCCTCCATACATCTGTGACATGGTCTCCCGCTATCTACCTACACGCAACCTTCGATCCTCTCAAGATCTCCTTCTTGACTCCCCCCTCATCTCTTCTTCCCACAACCGCATACAAGACTTCTCCCGGGCTTCCCCCATGCTCTGGAACTCCCTGCCGCAAAACATCAGACTTTCACCAACAACGGAGACCTTCAAGAAGAACCTGAAAACCCACCTGTTCCGACAAGCCTACAACCTGCAATGATCCTCAGTCTACTGAACCATCGCACGACCAGCTCTACCCTTTCCTAGTGTATTCTCACCCATCCCTGCAGACTGTGAGCCCTCACGGGCAGGGTCCTCTCTCCTTCTGTACTTGTGTGTCCCTTGTCCAGCACATGTTTATTGTACCTGTCTATATTTTTCCCTTTTCATATGTAAAGCGCCATGGAATAAATGGCGCTATATAAATGTATAATAATAATAATATAACAGCTATAATCTTATTTAGTTATGTATAACATTTCATAAAAATGAAAAATATATTTACAAACATTTTTTGTTGGCAGATCGTCCTGGTCTCTCCAGTGTGGAAAGAATAGAAAAGTGCCAAGAAGGTTTCCTCTTGGCATTTGAACACTACATTAATTACAGGAAACACAACGTTGCACACTTTTGGCCAAAACTGCTGATGAAAGTCACCGACCTCCGCATGATTGGAGCCTGCCATGCCAGCCGGTTCCTGCACATGAAAGTGGAGTGCCCCACTGAACTGTTTCCCCCACTGTTCTTGGAAGTGTTTGAGGATTAGAAGAAACTGTGCTTCTGGTTTCTTGGCACTACTGGGGTCTCCCCTTCCATTCCATTGCCTCCGTCACTTTTTTTTGTTCTCGTCCGTTCTGAATAGACATGGATGAAAATGTTCCTCTAAAGGCGGTACTTGTGACTATCGTGTTTTTGTTATTCTGTCCTTTTGATGTGAAGTTTATCCGTGGAAGTTTAACCCCTTTCGTGCTGAGGCGGCTGTCAAGACATTACTCAACAGAGCTTTTGACGGTCCTTCCAGTTCTTAAGTGGGTTTTGGAAAAGAAAATGTACAAAAAAAAAAGAAAAAATATATATTAACTTGCATTCACCAGCACTACGGATCCTACACAGAAAAGGTATTCTCAGATGTTGTGCCTGCGGCTAAAAACCCTACTGACCATCTCCCATGGTGATCACTTACTCGTGCAATGTGGGGCAGTTCTAATCATTCACAGCTGCATATATACACCATTTCCTCCATGAAGAAGGCATATATTTGATTTTATCACGAGATAATATTTTTTTAATTTATTTTTTTAAAAAACAAATGATAACGCCCCTTATTTGGCACACACTGCGCCCACGGCTGGGGATAAATTGCTAGCATGTTTTTTGAATTGGTTTGTAGAAAGAGAATTTAGCCTGGTTAAAAAAAACCCTAAATAATTATACCTTTATACTGAAGAAAAGAAAATGATAATCCTGAAAGAATGTATTTTTTTACTCTAACTCCACTTTTCCAAACTCCTCTTATTTTTTTTTTTATTACGGAAAGAAACAAGCTAAGCTGACCTGGATGTTAAAGTATGACTTTACATTGCTCACTCTTTTGTTATATAGTTGATGTTTATAGGATGACTGTACAGAACTAGTTCCTTGATTCTGCACATTCCCTTCTCAGGTATTTGAAAGTAAACCTCTAGGAATTCCATTAATGTCTCACCGTTTTCTGACCCCCTTACTTTTGCATGACAATATGCATTGGAATAGGTTTCGTGCCACAAGTCACACGATGATCACTTGGCACTTTGGGAATTGGTAACCTCACACTGTCGTAATAATAGGCCATACTAGGGTGACATTTGAACTCCTGAACTGTGATATATCCACATACTCAATTGTACTACCTCCTTCATTACCCATCTTCTAACAGTGCCTAGCAGAGAAGCAGCTACTTAGGTCATGTTCAGATCTGCTTCAGTGCCACATTTCCTTAAACCTATTAGTATGTCGTATAGAAAGCAAGACTATCCACATTACATGTTCAGGGCTGTAGATCATGCCAGATTCTATTTTTTGCCAGACATATTTTTCTAATATAAAATGAACATATAAAATATAAACGGATGCAGAATAGCTCCCGGCTACTGACAGCAAAACCAAAACCATAGTATATACAACGTGTGGAATTCAGTTCTGCATGATCGTCTAGTATTTTCAGGTGAAATGCTTCAAAATAAATTGTGTGTATGTGTCTAAAATTCTATTTTATATTAACCTGCAGCCCCAAAGTCTGGTCATTAGCCGCCAGAGAGGACAGCCACGTGCCTTTAAGCATCACTCATTTATCTCAACTGACATGCAAGAAACCCGCGCCAGATTCAAGGATCCATATTGGTCATTCTGTAGCTAGTTTATATTTCTGGAGATACACGGAAAACAAGCTGCACCCCATGACATATCTCCCACCTCATTCGCTAGTACTAGAAGGTACTTGTTTTTACAGAGCTGAATAATACGAAAAAAATCCTTCATCTCGAATACAATTTATTGTAAAGCATACACAAAGGATGTTACTTTTGGTTTGAAGACATTGAAAGGGATTTTATTGATGCAGAGAGGGTATACGAATAGCAATGGATTTCCATCGGTAGTTTTTGAGTGTAAATTGGCTGCTTTTTTGGATCATTTGCAGATATTGTATTTAGTCTTTTAATGTAATTAAAAGAAGCAGGTTTTTTAGACCCGAAAGTAGCGTCATCACAGTAAAGTACCTGTAATGATGATTACTTACATACCTCTATATTATAGGTCCGTGTTTCCTTTGTCTTAAAATCCAGCAGCTAATTCTTATGCAGAGACTTTGCCTGCAGTTACACCTATCTGGCCTCTCTTCCTTTTTGTCCTCCTAGCACTGGCCTCCTACTAATGATTGACAGGTCACTTTTCTGAACGACTTGCTCCATAGGTCAACATTTTGCACAAGCACCATTATTCCTGGGGGTGGCACATGTGCAATAACATCCTGATGACATTGAAAGAGCTGGACTATTCACCTGCGCATGCGCCGCCCCAGCAATAACGCCTCCTACGCAAGATATCAAATAGGGGAGAAAGTCACAGAGACATCTCATTCAAGTGTTGTCATTCAATCAAGAACACCGCACTGCACTTGCTCACTGAGCCAGTGTGCGTGTCCTGAGTAAAGCACACTGTGCCCAAAGATGCCTGTGGAGCGGGGCAGCAGCAGGGAAGATGCGTGCTTTAGACAAACAGGACCTGAAGCACGTGACTGCCAAGGGCAGAGTCGGCCACAGGTCTCTCAGAGGAAACAGGAGCAGGAGAGAGATTGCTTCAGGCCAGATTGGACCTGAAGCACATGACTGCTGGGGGGCGTGGCCTAAGCTCCGGAGAGCTAGGAGCTAAAGGAAAACTCCTAGAAGGGTAACTACGGGACAAAGTTACCAAGGGGCATAGACAGAATGGATAGTCAGGACGTAACCAAGAGGTCATACACAGAGAGGGCAGCGCAGTACAAGAGAAGCAGGCAGAGGGTAGTCAGGACGTAGCCAAGAGGTCATACACAGAGAGGGCAGCACAGTACAAAAGGGGCAGGCAAAACTCGTAACAGGGACACAGCCAAATCAGAACCAAACAGACGTAACGCAGCACAGGCACAAAGCACTGACACAGGCACAACAGTGCCAACACACTCGGCCAAGGGTCAGAGTATAAGCGACGAGGAAAATCCCCACCATGAGGCTATAAGAAGCCTTCCAGAATCCCAGAGTGAGGCCGTCCAGATTAACCTCTGAACTACCTAATCCCACAAGCTCCATAGACTATGACACATTTGCGGGGGTGAATCATAGAATGGTAGAGTTGGAAGGGACCTCCTGGGTCATCTGGTCCAACCCCCTGCTCAAAGCAGGATTCACACATGCGCAGATGGATAGTTCAGCTTTCGTAACGCCACCAGGATCTTATTGCGCATGCGCTACCCCCGTAAATAAAGGCACCAGCCCAAGATGTTGGCCTGGGCATCAAACAGAAATAGTCATGCTACCCTGCTGCCTGGTACTAAAAATGTCAGTATTATGCATTACTATACTGACCATGGCTCTGTAAGGCCTCTTTCACACATCCGTTTTTTGCCTTCAGGCGCGATCCGGCGCTTCTAGAAAAAAACGGATCCAGTTTTTTAAACCGCCGGATGCATTTTTTTGTCATTGACTATCATTAGCGCCGGATGTCCTTGCGTTGTGGACAAAATGGTCACTGCAACGTTTTTTTTTTTCTACCGCACCCGCCTGACAGCGCCAGAAGCGGCGCATCAGGCGGGCGCAAACAATGCAAGTCTATGGTGCCGGATCAGTCTTTTGTGCAATCCGGCAAAAGACTGATCCGGATTCTGGAAACCAAGGTCTCTCTCTCCTTGGTCCGGACATGCGCACCTGCATTTTCCAGGTTATATTCCGGGTTGAAAAGTTCACAGCGGATCCGGCTAAAAAACAGTTCAGTTGCATCAGTTTTTCAAAAAGAAGCCGGATCCGTCTTTTTACATTTTAGACGGATTGTGCCTGACGGCGAAAAACGGATGTGTGAAAGAGGCCTAAGTCTTTAATCTTGGAGCTGGGTGATTCACGGAAACTTTCCCAAAGATTTTAGGATTTGAAATCTACTGTGTCTTCAAGGACTGTAATTTGTTGTCAGCCTACTCATGTGGCTCATATATAACTGATTCTTGAAGACTTTACTACAGCTTTCTGTTCGTTCTCTAGTAAAATAAACCAAATAGAATTCTACATAAAAAATATTTGTATAATTCAAAGGGACACTTTACCCATAGGAAAAATGGAGCCCCCAGCAGTGTAAAAATATCCCAGAAAACACTTTTAAATCCTCTCAGTCTCCATACTGCACGGATCCTGAAAGGAAGCAATAACTTGGGTTATCTCAGTTGCACTATGACTCTCAGTCTGGGGTGGGAATCGGTGGCAGGTACTTCGGAATGATTATCTCTGGTAGGGTCAATAGCAGGAGTGCTATCGGGGGCTCTATGGTGCTCAATGTAAGTCAGAGATCTGTAGCAGGTACTACAAAAGGGTCATTTGAGGAGTGGTGTGGTCAGTAGCCATCGTTCTAGGGGAGGGGTCTGTAGCGGGCTCGTTGGGGAGTCCTTCTAAACTATCTATAGTTTTAATCGCATTTCTCATTGTCATTTTAAAAACACTCTAAAATTTGTATATTTTTACATTTGTTAAGCACATTTAATAGAAATACCATGACAATAGTTTACATTTACATATATAGTTTATTTGGAGTTCTCCAGAAATATTTTTTTAAATGAAGGCAGCATCACGGGCTATTGGGAACACCATTGCTCTTAATATACTTTCTCTGCTCTAGGTTGGAAACTGTTTCCATGTTGAATTGAAATGACCTAGTCCCCACATTACAATGCAGATCATACACTAAATGTATATAGCTATATATAGGTTTACACATTAACTTGCGAGTTGAACATAAAACATTATCTACCTTAGTACATCGTCAAGAAAAATCCTTCACACAGGAAACCACAATAATATTGTCTCAGTTTCTTAGCGCTGCAGGCAAACTATGGCCTCCAGGGCTGCGACCTGCACCGTGTTTAATACTTTGATGAGTGATTTATTTTTTACAAAGAGTCTTTGAACGTTTGATAGAAAATATTATCTACATTTTATAATGCCACATTACATGAGGGATTTGCAGATGTTTGTTCCAAAGTCAAATCTTATAAAGCTACCTAAGCGCTAGTGCTCAGAGCTCAGAGCTCCCATATGCTGACGAAGTAAGATATTATTAATAAAAAAAAATACTAAAAATAAATGTAAATTCTGGTCTGAAAAGTCCAGACTTTTGCACAATAGTGTTTTTCAATCTTCTTGTCCTATTGTTACTTGTGCCCCAAAAATGGACAGTACGATAGCCGTAAAGAACGGGAGGATAAAAACTGACACATCCCGCTGATCTTTTACTACAAATTAAAGCTAATGCCTATAGTAAAGCGGTGTGCCAGGAGCCAACATGCTCATCACAGAGCCGTAGGCGCCCTGTGTGGCACTACTCTCTCCGAGCAGTGGGTGGACATGTGGGTTCACGCCGTATCGCCCAGTAGGTAAGGATGGCCAATGTCAGCATAACAGTAGCCAGCAGCCTCCTACTGTATATTAGTCAGCATGGATGGGACTGAGTTCACTATTTTCATAGCCCACAATTAGTAATGTATTGTAAGAAATGTGAAGACTGCTCTATGGAAATCTATACGAGAGCAAGATGCCCTCAAATATGGCCATCCATGCCCCAGTAGTAATGTTTTTACTGGATACTACTGCAGCACATCCTGTGATTGGACAGGTTATGTGTGATTATGCATGAATGTGTCAGAAAAACCTCCATACAAACTAGGTAGCCCATGGAGATACAATATGGTCCCACAGCAGGCTGTCAAGCCCATAGTAGAGCTCTATCGGCCATAGTATGTATTATGGCAATCTGCGTGTCTAGATGACATGCACATTGTAAAAAAGACTGCTTGCAACCTGGATAATATATGTGTTAGCTTTAGAAACAAACCAGCATTTATTTGGGAGTCTTACAAGTTATTTTTTTGTACAGAGTTTGTTTGTTTTTTTGTTTTATTTTGGTGCAAAAAAAAAAAGCTAAAACATTTTTATTGTACTTTCTAAAAATGAAAAAACCTTGAATGTTACCCAGGGACTGGTGAAATGGGAAAAAAAAGAACTCTAGCACTTAAAAATCTGTACAATATACCTAGCACTTATGCGTCCTTATCCTAATATGGTAAGCTTTAGATTATTCAGTAGTGGAATAAATTGGACCTGTCACTACAGAGTTTGGTAGGCAACTCAATTTCATCATTCTCATTGAACGGAAAGGGACTTATGCACACAGTCTGCTTTTTTAAAAAAAGCAGAAACAGCACCACTCTTGTTCAGTGGCAATACTTGGTATTGCAGCTTACCAGATTCAGATAGCTGAATAAAAAAACAGACCATGCATGTCTAAAAATGCGGATTTGATGGGCAACTCCACTTGTTCATTCGTATTATGGATGATTGCAGGAGCTGCCTTCTATATCATATATTATACTGGTCTGTAAAACAGACCAGTATAGTGAATGCTGCAATTTTTTTTCACGTGGAATATGGCTCAGCGTGGTACTATGCCCATGTGCACAAATTGGTCGTTGTGTTGTCCATCACGAACACAGTCAACACGATAATCAAATAAATACTTTGAATGGGCTCTAAATAGGGATTCAATATTAGACACAATGAATGGACAAGGGTAATGCTGATTTGGGAAAATAGTAGATGATTTTTTGTATTGTCAGACATCCCCATCAACACATTAAATTTATTTATTAAAGAAGCACTATTATAAAAAATGTTATCCTCTTAATATATTGCAATCATCACATTATATAGCACTGGGTACTTACAATTGCTCATTTTCCCTTTCTACCCAGCTAATTCTTCTCTTTTCCATTAGATCTATGACATCACTTGATTAAAAACTGACTAGCTGAATCCTTCTAAGCTCTATGTAGAAACAGGAGGTCAGTTTTCCCTGTATGAGTCATCATTGCAAAGGTAAATGACAAGGTGAGGAGCGGAGTAGCTGGGTCAGGTCAGGAGTGAAAGAGACTCATGCAGGGAAAAGAGACTTCCTGCTTCCACATATAGCAGAGAAAAGAGAAGAATTAACTGGGTAGAAAGGCAAAATGAGCAATTGTAAGAATACAGTGCTTATGATGACTGCAAAATATGAGAGGATAAAAACTTTGATGAGAGTGATTCTTTAATATAGAAAATAGAATTACAAAGTTGTGATCATTTGACTAAATGCATTGCAGATTGGGAGAACATGAAAAACTGCTAAAACAGTATACAATATAGATTATCAGTGTACGGTATTTTGCCATAAAAAAGCCAAGCCATCTGTACAGGACAACTGCTGTGTGCACAGACGTAAAGCTACACACAACACAATGCCGACACTCACTACCACAGTCCAAACTAGAAGATCGCACTTAGAAACTAGCACTTATATTAGATATATTCGTTTCATGTGTCCAATCATTGCACAGAATGTCTTTTGTATGAGAGGATCATTACAGGGTTTTATAGACGTATATTTTTAGAAAGAAGCTTGTTTGTTCATGGTTGACGTCCATCAAGCACTTTTTGCTCGTTTTCACATTGGGTGAATGTTATAAGGAACATCTAAAGACGCAAACGATCCTCCTCTGTTCACTTGTTTTCTAAATACTTCAGTCTCAACGTGTTTCAGAGTTAAAGGAGGATTTTTCCAAAATTCGAACAGTTTGTTCATATGGAGAACACGTCTGTCAGTACAAGCGACGTTAGATCTATCATTTCAGCACCATAGGCCTGTGCTCGTGAATGGATTTAGGGGCAGCTCATTCCTTGCATGCATGTCTTTCTTTTGTTGGTAAGAAAATATGAATTGATGCTATATTTATCTGAGAGGGGTGAGATTGTTGTCGAGTTTGACTAGAAAAGCTAGAAAATGTTCTGTGAAAATAATGCAGCTACGTATTGGGTTGGGTCATAGGGCACCAAAGGCTGTGTACCTCAGAGCGCCACGGCAAAACTCCAGTCCTGGTATAAGCCTCATGGCTCATTTATCCTAGGAAGCGGCAATTGTCACTTCAGAATTGTTGCCATCCAATGAACCTAAAGTATTGGTCATTCTATCATTGTGGCACTAATAAAGTGAATTTGTAATGTTTCTTATACTCAGTTTTCAATAACGGATTACCTGATTTTTGTTAACGAATTTACTAGTCATTTCTTGTGAATGCCATTTATGTAAATGATTTGTATTGCAAAACGGAAAATAAAGCAATTCTTCATTATAAACTATCATGTCCTATCGGAAAATCTTTATAAAACCAGTTTAGAAAAAATATATATACATTGTTCTGCAATAGAAAATGTGATGTGCTAAGCCTGACCATGGGAGGCCTTGTCCTGGTGGCACTGTCAGTCGTTATCAGACAATTTGGCATATTTTATATATTACATTTACCATAATCAGTGATGAGCTCCGTATAAAAAACGGAGGAGACTGGAATTGTGTTGGATTTTTGCTATCAGGGTAAATATGATGTTTTGCCTCTGTTCACTTGTCCGAGATTTGGCGCCCATTTTGCATTCAAATTTGTATATTTTGGCTTTAAAGTCTATGCATATGGATTGGGGACAGAAAATTGAACCTGGACCCAAGGACACAACACAGAATAGTTTTCAATGCAATACATTGGAGCGAGCATTGTGGCCATGCTTACTCATGCCAATGTGAATGACGTTCAATAAAATCTTCACACAATATGATCGATTTACAGACCAAAACTGTGGATACAGTAAGTCGCACCAGCTAATTTATAAGAAGTCTGACTAAGCTAACAGGGGTATAGTACATTTATTCTGTATATATGGTAGACACTTTGTACTTGTCATAAGAGAGAAAATAATTCACAATGCCTTTATAATATTCACTTGCCTTAAGCAGTACACCAAATAAAACCTATACAAACGTTCCACATTCAGGTACACATAATAGATCTGCATACAGAATAGTCCATCATTTCCATAGACAGAAGCCATTTTCTATAGACAGCCCTCTTTGAAATAGTTCTTGCCATTTGTGAATATACTTAGATGGTTGTCACTGGTCTTTATACATGTAGCATTCAGATTAATACAGTTTATAAGCTAAAAAAAAGTTATTGGTTAAGTATTTACTATGAAACATCAAGGATCTGTTATATGACAAGTCATATGTTTTATAGAGGGGTGTTTCCCCAATCATCTGATTACTGCAAGCATGACACATTGCCGAACAGTTCAGCCATGCTCAGGAGTTCAAATGCCACCCCAATGGCCATCGAAGGGTACGTCTCGCGATCAGAGGACTTTATGGCTAGTACCCGCCAACAAGCTGCATTTTCTTCCCTAACATCTATTATTGGCCATTGTCTTTATTTTAACAAAATATGATTTTCTCCCTGAGCTAATGTGTATGGCCTCTGTGTAAAATATGATTTCTTGCAAGAGCATGGTAGAGCTTTGGGTCCCTGATGATCATACACAAATTATGAGAAGGCTGAAATTCAGAATTTGGATACATAAAGTGGACTTGTCTTTTTCCAGAAATTTTATATCTGATGGACATTACCTGTTCTCTAAGAAATCCAAACGGTGATCCACTGTAGAACTAGATAATGTAGAATCGAATGACTCCCGGCACTTACATAGATTTTAAATCTGAATTCTTTTATTCAGAACTTGATGCGTTTCAGTACGTCCAGAGCTTTTGACAGCATTGGATGGACTGAAACGCGTCCAAATTCTGAATCAAGGAATCAAGATTTAAATTCTACGTGAGAGCCTGGAGTCAATTGATTCTACATGCCTCTTTTCTCCTGAGTCTGGCATTGCTTTTTTGTTCCTGCTCCTCTCCATCCCTGAGATATGGCCCCCTGTATATCTTCATCTCTTCTCTATTGGAGTCTTCTTGAGGCCTCGCCCAGTTAACTTAAAAGACTAGATTCCCATACAAGGAACAGGGGGCAGTCATATCTCAGGAATGGAGAGATGCAGGAACAAGAAATAATCCAGATTTAGGAGGAAAGTTACATTTACACCATGCAAAAATATTATACTGTATATTTACGGCAAATGATGGGAGCTCTTTATAAGATGAAAAATAGTCAACTTTTTTGCTTGAAACAGCACCACTCTTCCCCATAGGCTTGGTCTGGTATTGCACCTCAGCCTTATTAAAATGGCCAAGAGTGGAGATATTTTAGAAAAACAGACAGCAAACCTCTCTTTCTAACTTTAGAGTGAATAGATAGTGAGTGGTCCTTGGGCACAGTGTAAGGTTACCAATGTTACTTTTGGGATGTATGTATCTTCAGATATGCACAAGTGAGGTGAGAGGGATGAGCCGCATTTCATCACCCTCTGTGAGAGCCACCTCTTGTACTGTTTATTGCTATGCTATATATGTACATGTATTACTGACCTCTACCTGCATGTTTCACCATTTCTGAATGGGCTGGAAAGTGTGAAAGGCTAAACCTTTCTCAATATCTTCATCAAATATTACAAGAAGAGTGTAGGTAAATGAAAGAATGGTTTACTAAAGAGCAACTTATTATATCTCACCTCAATGTGCTCACGATAATTACTATGCAGTCACTACTCTTTATATGATTGCCAAGAGAAAAAAATACTAAATACTGACGCATTTCAAGTTTCATTGTATTTGCTTATAGTTTTCTAGTCTCATAGAACTTTGTCTTTGTCCTTTGATTTAACATATTTTTTTCTAACAGATACATTTCCGTCAGTGAGAAAAACATTGGACTAAATTTCAAAACATAATAAGTAGTATAATATCTAATTAGAATTTGCAGTGATAAAAGGATTAAGGGGAATCTGTCAGCTGATGAATGCTGCCACAGTCACAGTCAGCATGAATCAGAAACCGGCACCGTTGTTGGGGCCAGGCATGTTTTAGGGTCCTTTCATGCAGCGTTTTTCACCATGCTCGATGGTACTGTCGGGGCTTACGTCCGGACCCTCCACCACCAGAAAATGGGATTCTGGCATATGCGCCAGCGGGGCAATAGACTATAATGGTGCCGACAGAGTCAACATGCGCTCTGTTGTGCATCATTTTCAGGTGTGTACATCTACTGGAGGCGGACACTCAGACGTAGTCTACTAAGTCTGGGTGTCCATCTCCAGCAGTCATACACGCCCGAAAATGATGCACGACAGAGCGCAAATTGACTCTGTCAGCACCATTATAGTCTAGGGGCCCGTTGGCTCATGCACCTGAATCTCGTTTTGTTGGGAGGTCTGGGCGTAAGCCCTGATGGGACCAACAAATATGGACAAAAACACTGTGTGAAAGGAGCCTTACTCTGAAACCCTGCAGCATTTCAGAGAAGACATACTTGGAAAAGCTGGCTGGGGGCTATGTGTCTTGGCTGAATAGTACGAGACAGGTCCCTGGTGGCTTCTGCTCCTCTAGACTAATGGTCTCTCCCTATACGCACACAAAAAGAGAGAGACCTGTTAGTCATGGGGAGAGAGGCATAGAGAAGCCGCTGGAGACTGGCCTCAGAATAGGCATCTGAGATGTATGGTCCCCACCATTTTTCAAAGTATGTTTTCTATGAAACATGACAATGTTTCAGTGTAAAACATACACAGCAGTAATAACGGATCCGGTATCTGATTCATGCTGACTATGGATCGGGCAGCATGAATCAGCTGACAGGTTCTCTCTAACCTGCATGTTTGTTCTTCACCATGAAAGGGCATGTGCAATGGGGCAAGATTGTATTCAAGATGTCATATTGGCTTAGTAATTGTTTAAAGCAGTGCTGTCCATTGAAGGTTAATAGCTCAAAGTTCTTTTTGCGACCTTGTCATCCCACTTCTATATCTGTCAGGTCGGCTGATTCAGACGTCCGTTTTTCCATACGACTTCCAGCCATGTTTTTCCTACCTACTACAGTCTATGGGGCTGTTCCTATGTCCGTTTTCTTGGGGGGGACAGAAAAGTAGCGGAGACATGCCGGATATTGCTCCCGAGTGTCAAGACAAAATCAGCAATGCAAGTCTATGGGTACATAAAAAAAAAATCGGACAGCATTCAGATGCCATTCATGTGCTGTCCATTTTTCACAGACGGTTAGATAGGAGGCGGTAAAGAAACTTTATTTTTCTTCTCATATAAGAATAATAGATGAGACTCAGATCAAATTCGGAAGAAACTTGGACAACCATGTGATATTTATCTGATGAAACTGAACAAAATCACCGATGAAGCCAGGACCGGTTTTCTCGTATGTGAAGAAAAAAACCCGATGTCTGAATGATGCCTTAAGAGACTTATTTGTATGATATAATTGTTAATTATGTCTGGGAAGACAATAGCTCCTTATCATTGGACTGCATTGCTTTAAAATGGAAGACACTTGGCATGTCACACTTGCCTATTATTAGAGTAGTGAAGGATATGTATACTTTTGCAACCACAATTTTGCTGCACTAATGTATCAAAAATTTAAAAAAAACTTTTCAAAGTTTTTTATTACTTTGTGCATACGGCTCATATTCAGACCTATAGATCTATATGGAGAATCTGACTGCACACAGGATTCGTTCATAGTAGTTTTGCACAGAGACGTAAGATGCAATGATTTTATCAAGACTATATGCAAAGTTGTTAAACATATTTTAGGTTATAGATCATTTTGAGCAAAAAGAATCAGATTAATCAAAAACATTTCATTCCCTCGATGGAGTTGTTCATTATAACCTGCACCAAATTGGAGAAGTTTGCACCCTCTTGACTTCAGAGAATAAGAGTAGTAACAGATATTTAGGTTTACTTCTAGTAAACGGGACAGAATCCCAATGTGCTACCTGTTTTAAATAAAGATTTATTATATTATCAGCAGATATTTATAGTCAAGAGTTTCCAAAATAGCAGAATATTTTATATTCCAGAGATTTGCCAGCACAGAACATTAGTAAAGGTTTGGTCTCAGCCACATTTCTGTTTGTGTCTAAAGTCAGTATGCTGCCATATTGTGTGTGTAACCTTGCCTGCTTTATTGATGGAGGACCTCATGGAGCAGAGTGGATCTTATTGTATGGAGGATCTACTGACACTAGGAATTACCCAAATTAGGAGAAACATCAGATTATCTGGTTGTATTGATTAGTCTATAGTTGATGATGCGCTTGAAGGATTATTCCCAAGGTAATTAATAATCTGTATTCATCGGATAATGGATAACCTACTGATAACTGGGGGTCCAACCCCTGAGACCACCAGCGATCCAGAGGATGGTGCTAGCAAACTTGGGAATGGGGCTATGCAGACACACTCTTCAATGGAGCAGAATATGCCCTGCTCGATCTCTGCTATCACTACACTGGACAGAGCTGATAACATCTGATTAGTGGTCGTGCAGAAGGAGACTGTGGCTCACTTTTATTGTAACCGCGATAACTGTTACGGGACCTACGACCACTCAGTCTCTTGAATACAGTATTAATAATTTGAGCTTTACACATACATAATAACAATAGACATAATAGACATAAAGGTAATAGAAAAACAGCAAAAAAAGTAAAGTAGAGGAATCAGCGTTGCTGTCCTTTCTCTCTTGAAAGGAACTCTGTTGTATCTTCTATCTGTTGCTGCATTCCCATCATTGAATTAGTGGTTTCATTCAAATGCAATGAGGTGTCAAGTGCTTTGGGCGTGACAGAGCACTTAACATGCTCTGCCTTCCCAGGTTGTTTCCTTGTCCAGCAGCTAGCCTCTTTAGCTTGATTGATAGCACAGTGATTTACTTGCCTGGAGACTGATGTCACACAGTTAATGAGTTAATAAAACAAAGAGATTGTTGCTGGGCAGGGAAACAACCTGGGGGCAGAAACTTGTTGAGTGCTCTGTTACCCCAAGAGCACTTACCTCATTTACATATGAATGAAAACACTAATCACTCTGGAATGGAGCAACAGATAGAAGATATAAAGGTATAGAGTAGTAACAGATATTTAGGTTTACTTCTATTAAACGGTACAGAATCCCAATGTGCTACCTGTTTTAAATAAATATTTATTATATTATCAGCAGATATTTATAGTCAAGAGTTTCCAAAATAGCAGAATATTTTATATTCCAGAGATTTGCCAGCACAGAACATTAGTAAAGGTTTGGTCTCAGCCACATTTCTGTTACCCCCAAGAGCACTTAACACCTCATTTACATATGAATGAAAACACGAATCACTCTGGAATGGAGCAACAGATAGAAGACATAAAGGTAGTAGAGTAGTAACAGATATTTAGGTTTACTTCTAGTAAACGGACAGAATCCCAATGTCCTAATCCACTAATCACTCTGGAATGGAGCAACAGATAGAAGATATAAAGGTGCCAATGGATTTACATTTCAGTAACCGCTTGACCATTTATGCGGTTTTGAGGGAGTTACACTTACTGTCAGATTCATGTTAAAATAATAAGTAATTTTTATATTTAGCATCAAATTCTATTTTTTCCAAAAGGTTTATTCTTAATAAAGACAATGTACAAAAAATATGTGCATGCTCATCAATCTCACTGATCGCGTGGCTACAGTCATAGATCTTGATCGTTGAGTTGTGTTCTTATAGATTATATACATTTCTGCTTGTTATAGATCCCACCGGCAACTTGAATTCCTCCATCAGTTGTAAAATAAAACGTGTGTAAGGTTTTTATATTGCACAGTTTATCTGCCTGGAAGCAGATTTTGCAGCCTATTTTCTGCAGAAGACAATCGGTTTTTCAGGAGCTGTCCCACGTGTCTACAGATGTGATGAGAATGACCATGTCAGGGCTGCTGCTCATGGCTGCCATGTAATGTGGTTACAGTTACGGATCCCACACAATTCAGTTTGACCTCGTGGTAAATCAGTCCACATGTAAGGACATGCTGTTACATGATATGCAAGCAACTAAAGTAGATACAGATTTACAGGTGAAGCTTTGTGAAACCAATAGAAATACAACATTATGCAAGGTAGAAAACAGGACTGGAGCCATTGGTTGATGGATTTTGGTTGATAATTGTATTTATTTGAGAGCTGTTAATGTTTTGAAGCAAAAATTACAAATATATCATCAATGCTTCATTTCTGGAGGTGTAAAAAGAACAAAAACAGGAATGTAGAAATCCATTATGATGCCAAAAGGTATCAGTTTCACACTGTAGACTCAAATAGACACACATTTTGTATTTCAGCCTAGTTATCATCAAATGCTCTTGACCCATTTGATGATCATGTAGATGAGACCTGCCAGGCAGTAATAGGCATAGGATCAGTTTGTTTGTCGGTTTACTTTGATTTAATAAAGGCCTTCTGACTGGTATCAACTAGTTGTGCAGATCAGATGCAGTTATTGGCTTCTGCTTCAATATACCTTTGCTAATTTTTACTTTTACTAGAAAGGGATTGATCTGGGTGGTCATAAATATTGAGCGACTACCGACTGACCTCCAACACTCAGTGCAGAGTGTGACGACCTTCAACACTCAGTGCAGTGTGCGACCGACTAACACTCAGTCAGAGTGCACCGACCTCCAAAATATGTGCGCGACCTCCACACTCAGTGCAGAGTGCGACCGACCTCCAACACTCAGTGCAGTGTGCGACCGACCTCCAACACTCAGTGCAGAGTGCGACCGACCTCCAACACTCAGTGCAGTGTGCGACCGACCTCCAACACTCAGTGCAGAGTGCGACCGACCTCCAACACTCAGTGCAGTGTGCGACCGACCTCCAACACTCAGTGCAGTGTGCGACCGACCTCCAACACTCAGTGCAGAGTGCGACCGACCTCCAACACTCAGTGCAGTGTGCGACCGACCTCCAACACTCAGTGCAGAGTGCGACCGACCTCCAACACTCAGTGCAGAGTGCGACCGACCTTCAACACTCAGTGCAGAGTGTAACCGACCTTCAACACTCAGTGCAGTGTGCGACCGACCTCCAACACTCAGTGCAGAGTGCGACCGACCTCCAACACTCAGTGCAGTGTGCGACCGACCTCCAACACTCAGTGCAGAGTGCGACCGACCTCCAACACTCAGTGCAGTGTGCGACCGACCTCCAACACTCAGTGCAGTGTGCGACCGACCTCCAACACTCAGTGCAGAGTGCGACCGACCTCCAACACTCAGTGCAGAGTGCGACCGACCTCCAACACTCAGTGCAGTGTGCGACCGACCTCCAACACTCAGTGCAGAGTGTGACCGACCTCCAACACTCAGTGCAGAGTGCGACCGACCTCCAACACTCAGTGCTGAGTGCGACCGACCTCCAACACTTAGTGCAGAGTGCGACCGACCTCCAACACTCAGTGCAGTGTGCAACCGACCTCCAACACTCAGTGCAGAGTGCGACCGACCTCCAACACTTAGTGCAGAGTGCGACCGACCTCCAACACTCAGTGCAGTGTGCAACCGACCTCCAACACTCAGTGCAGAGTGCGACCGACCTCCAACACTCAGTGCAGAGTGCGACCGACCTCCAACACTCAGTGCAGAGTGCGACCGACCTCCAACACTCAGTGCAGTGTGCGACCGACCTCCAACACTCAGTGCAGAGTGCGACCGACCTCCAACACTCAGTGCAGAGTGCGACCGACCTCCAACACTAGTGCAGTGTGCGACCGACCTCCAACACTCAGTGCAGTGTGCGACCGACCTCCAACACTCAGTGTAGTGTGCGACCGACCTCCAACACTCAGTGTAGTGTGCGACCGACCTCCAACACTCAGTGCAGTGTGCGACCGACCTCCAACCTCAGTGCAGAGTGCGACCGACCTCCAACACTCAGTGCAGTGTGCGACCGACCTCCAACACTCAGTGCAGTGTGCGACCGACCTCCAACACTCAGTGCAGAGTGCGACCGACCTCCAACACTCATGCAGAGTGCGACCGACCTCCAACACTCATGCAGAGTGCGACCGACCTCCAACACTCAGTGCAGAGTGCGACTGACCTCCAACACTCAGTGCAGTGTGCGACGACCTCCAACACTCAGTGCAGTGTGCGACCGACCTCCAACATTCAGTGCAGTGTGCGACCGACCTCCAACACTCAGTGTAGAGTGATTCCATCTAAATAGAAGCATCTGGTTCAGAATTGTTTGGGTTTAGTGTTGACTTTTCTAGATGTAACTACTCAGACACTATGAGACTTTTTCTGTACTATATATCTTACCTGCATTTTCTTCTTTGTTTGAAGCCATGTATAATGGTAACATGCAAACCTTGATGGTAACTTGTTGCTTTTGAAATTAAGAAAATGAGAAATGAAATATGTTTAATTTTCCTCCTGCCCAACAAGTATACATCACATGCAAATAGATGGGCTATATTTTGAAAACAGTGTTAAGTTATACTGCTAAGATTGTCATTTTTGTAGCATAACAAATAAATATGAATAATTACAAATTGTGTATTTTACTTTCTTCTATGTTCAACTTTTTCAATTTGCTTACAATGTAATACTTTTAAAAGTTTTAAAGGGGTTGTCCAGCATATACATACGAATGATGTTTTATTTAGGATATTTCATCAATATCAAATTGTTGGGGGTCCAATAACCAACATCCCCAGCAATTAGCAGTTTCCACTATGGCTGGATGTACAGTGGGTTAGGAAAGTATTCAGACCCCTTTAAACTTTTCACTTTTTGTTTCATTGCAGCCATTTGGTAAATGCAAAAAAGTTCATTTTGTTCTCATTAATGTACAGTCTGCACCCCATCTTGACTGATAAAAACCAGAAGTGTAGAAATTTTTGCAAGATTTATTAAAAAGAAAAACTGAAATATCACATGGTCATAAGTATTCAGACCCTTTGCTCAGACATCTCATATTTAAGTCACATGCTGTCCATTTCCTTGTGATCCTCCTTGAGATGGTTCTACTCCTTCATTGGAGTCCAGTTGTGTTTAATTAAACTGATAGGACTTGATTTTTAAAGGCACACACCTGTCTATATAAGACCTCACAGCTCACAGTTCATGTCTGATCAAATGAGAATCATGAGGTCAAAGGAACTGGCCAAGGAGCTCAGAGACAGAATTGTGGGAAGGCACACATCTGGCCAAGGTTACAAAAGAATTTCTGCAGTACTCAAGGTTCCTAAGAGCACAGTGGCCTCCATAATCCTTAAATGGAAGAAGCTTGTGACCACCAGAAGCTTTCCTAGACCTGGCCGTCCAGCCAATCTGAGCAATCGTGGGAGAAGAGCCTTGGTGAGAGAGGTACAGAAGAACCCCAAGATCACTGTGACTGAGCTCCACAGATGCAGAAGGGAGATGGGAGAAAATTCCACAAAAGTCAACTATCACTGCAGCCCTCCAACAGTCGGGCCTTTATGGCAGAGAATCCAACGGAAGCACCTCCTCAGTGCCAAACATGAGAGCCTACATAGAGTTTGCTAAAAAAAAAACACATGAAGGACACCCAGACTATGAGAAATAAGATTTTCGGGTCTGATGAGCTGAAGATAGAACTTTTTGGTGATAATTCTAAGCACTATGTGTGGAGAAACCAGGCACTGCTCAACGCCTGCCCAATACAATCCCAACAGTGAAACATGGTGGTGGCAGCATCATGCAATAGGGGTGTTTTCTCTAGTAGCCTTCCACAACAGCATAGGATGGATGTCCCCATGTCCTATTGGGGGACAGGAACACAGAGAGGTTAAAAACCCCTTCCACCTCCCATTAACCAGTGTATTCCTGTCCCCCTTGGGGCACGGAGAGATCCTGGTACGCTGTGTGGCCGGCTGAAGCAGCAGTACCTCTGTGTTCATTTTGTCGGGCAGTAGTGGTCGGGGCCTCGCACCTTCCTCCTCCGTCCTGCTCCCGTCTCCCTTGGATTCCGGGACCTTTTTGGCTGGCCTCCCTGCGTCCCCTCACGGGGGTAAAGCGGGCCAGCTCTCCCCGCCGGAGGCCTCCTGGAGCTCTCCGGCTTCTACCCCTCCATGCACGCCGTTCTAACCCAGAAGTGGTATAGGTCACTTCCGGGTCTTGCATTCCACCTGTGAAGCGTAAGCAACTTCCGGTCTCAGGACATTGGGAGATGCGCTGAACGGCGTGAGCCGAACGCCGAAGCCTGTGCTGGACCCGGAGGGGGAACCAAGTAAGCGCTGGGGCAGCGCCTATATTTCATATATATAAGCTGCCTGAAGATGTCAGCAGGTAAGCTAATCCCTGCTTTGGAGATGTCCAGCACTGCGTCCGCAGAGCCCAGTGCTCCCCAGCAGCCACCGTAAGTGTCGGGGAAGGTCCCCCCGTTAGAGGATCTCGGTACTTCTCCCGCTCATACCTCTCTCCCTCTGTTGCAGGGAGAAGGATCGTCCCAGAGACCCTCAAATAAAAGAAATAAATGTGCAATTTGTACCCTCAAATTGCCACTAAATTGGGACAAAAAGCTGTGCCAAAAATGCACCGATAAGGTCGTTAGAGCCGAGCACCCCTCGTTGCTAGAGGAAATCCTCATGCTTGTTAAACAAGAAGTACAGACTTCCCTGGCCGCATTATCACCTCCACCCCCTCCACCGCCACCACCACCACCCTCACCTGGTCCATCTCCCCCTAAAAAGAGAAAGTTCCAGGTGGAGCAGTCGGATTCAGAGTCCGACGTCTCCCATAAGTCATTTACATCTAAGTGGGAAAATCCGTTATCCCACAAGAGTGCTGAAATCAGGAAATATCTTTCTCTTCTGAATATACCGAAGAGCTGGTGAGTGCGGTACAAAGCATCATGGGGTTGGAGGACCACCAGTCCCTCATTCCATACAAGATGAGCTGTTTGGAGGGGCCAAAGCGGAGCAATTATCAGGCGTCCCAGTGCATAAAGCATATCTGAGATAATAGCTCGGGAGTGGGAACTTCCGGAAAAACGCCTAACAACTCCCTCAGATTTTAAAAATAGATTTCCCCTTGACAAAAATCTGATCAAGTGGCAAGAGTGGCGAAAAAAACGGCCCTGCCATTTGAGGATTCCTCTCAGCTAAAGGATCCCATGGACAGGAAAATCGAAAGCCTCCTCAAAAAATCTTGGGAGACTTCCACCTTTGCCCTTAAACATAACATAGCATCCACCTGCATCGCCAGATCTCTCTATCTCTGGCTAGAAGAAATGGAGAGCCACATTTCCCAGGGTACTCCCAGAGGTGATGTGCTAGATTCACTACCTATTCTCCATAAAGCAACAGGGTTTCTAGCTGACACCTCTATGGAATCTATTCACATTGCCGCTAGAAACCTGGTCCAGATTAATTCAGCCCGGAGAGCTCTCTGGCTTAAAATGTGGAGCGGGCTGTCACCTCTAAAATAAAGTTGTGCTCTATCCCCTTCAAAGGCGACTACGTATTTGGACCAGCCCTGGATGAGATACTGGAAAAGGCCACTGATAGGAAGAAAGCTCTCCCTGAGCAGAGACCTCCTAAGAAGCATGTTTTTCGACCCGCCCAGACTCAATCCTCTACAGGGGTAAAGGGAAGACAGGAAGATGGAGCTATGCTAAAGGGAAACCCAAAAATATCCTTGTTCCCCAACAAGCTCAACAGGAGAAACAATGACTCCGATCCGGTGGGGGGGAAACTCTTGAGTTTCTTAAACAGTTGGCAGGAAATTTCCAACAGCCACTGGGTGATAAATGTGATAAGAGAAGGCCTCTTGATAGCGCTCGAGACTCCCCCTCCCCCCGATGTTGAGAGTAACCTCCCTTCCATCCCGGAAGGCTCAGGTCCTGATTTCAACGGAACTACAACAGTTGATAATCTCAGGAGCAATATCTCCAGTCCCGTTGAGCGAGCGAGGAACAGGTCACTACTCCCATATTTTCATGGTGAAAAAAACCGTCAGGGAAAGCAAGGGTTATAATAAACCTAAAGACCCTCAATCAGTCAGTGACCTATCGAAAGTTCAAGATGGAATCAGTAAAATCTGCCATCCCCTTGATAACTTCTCACTCTTTTATGGCAACAATAGATCTAAAAGATGCGTATTTTCACATCCCGATACACCCTCTACATTGGAAGTTTCTAAGATTTGCAGTTCGGCTAGGCCACGAAATAGCACACTTTCAATTCAATGTGCTCCCCTGCGGCATCTCTTCGGCCCCCAGGGTATTTTCAAGGATCATGTCAGAAGCAGTGGCACACATTCGGGGACAAGACGTGGTTATAGTACCTTATTTGGACGACCTATTGATCATCGGTCCCTCCGCCGAGATCCTCAAATCACGGGTTGCCAAAGCTCAAAACACCCTGCAGAAAAGTGATAAGATTTCTGGGGTCCTCCTAGACTCAGAGAATCAGAGATCGTGCCTACTGGACGACCATCGTCAAGATTTAATAACCAAAGTCTTGACCTTCAAAAAACAGAGATCCCCTACCCTACGGTCAGCCATGTCTCTGTTAGGATCGATAACAGCCTGCATACAATCCGTAGCATGGGCTCAGGCCCACTCCAAAATTTTCCAGGCACACATCCTAGAGAATTGGAATGGAAACCCTGCCTCTCTAAACAGAAAAATACTGACACCCGGAAGGGTCAAAGCCTCCTTAGCCTGGTGGTTAAATCTAACAAACCTCCACAGGGGAGTAGTCTGTTCACAGACACCTCTGGTAATGGTAACTACCGACGCAAGCTTGAGAGGCTGGGGAGCAGTGGTCCTTCAGATCCCTTTCCAAAGCCTCTGGAATCAACAAGAGAGTCGCAAGTCCTCCAATTACAGGGAACTAAAGGCAGTGCAAAAAGCCTTTCAGGCAGCGGACTCTCTAATTTCAGGTCATCACGTCAAAGTACTCTCGGACAATGTGACTACGGTAGCCCATCTCAAACACCAGGGAAGCCCCAAATTCAACAGCCTAAGAAATGTTTCAAACCGAATTTTCAACTGGGCCGAGACTCATCTCCTCTCCTTGTCGGCAGTACATCTAAAAGGGTCAGAAAACATTCAGGCAGACCTTCTGAGCCGTCAGGACATACATCCAGGGGAGTGGAGTCTGAAGAAGGAAGTCTTCATTTCACTCACAGATATGTGGGGCTCTCCTGATGTGGACCTGATGGCCTCAGGCCAAAATGCCCAAGTCAGAACCTTTTTTTCCCTAAATCCAGGAGATGGGTGCCTAGGCGTGGACGCTTTCAGCCACCCCTGGAAATTCCGACTGGCCTACGTTTTTCCCCGATACCTCTATTGGCGAGGACTCTTCGAAAAATCCAGGACAATCAATTCCCAGTCATATTGATTGGCCAAAGAGAAGTTGGTTCCATCTCATCTTAGAACTCCGGGTGAGAGGACCAGTCTTCCTACACCCAGAAGACGACCTTCTCCAACAGGGATTTTTCCATCATCCAAATCCCCAAAAGCTGAACCTAGCAGCCTGGCTGCTGAAGCCCAGGTTTTGAGAGCAAAGGGCCTCTCGGAATCAGTAATTGCCACCTTGCAAAAATCTAGAAAACCTGTAACTAATGCCATTTACAACAAGTTTTGGAAAAAGTTCTCCTCCTGGTGCCATCCTAATACACCAGACCCGCTCCACCCCGATATATCCCAAATGCTTGACTTTTTATAAAAGGGATTAGTCCAGGGTCTCAAACCAAGCACTCTGAAGGTCCAGGTGGCCGCATTAAGCGCTGTATTTGACCAGGACCTAGCTTGCCATAAATGGATTAAGAGATTTATGGTCTCAGCACTCAGACTGCACCCCAGGAAACAATCCTTCGTCCCACCCTGGGACCTAAACCTAGTGCTCAAAGAGCTCACAGGTCCTCCCTTTGAGCCTCTAACCTCATGTTTCCCCAATTATTCTCGTACAAAGCGGCCTTTCTGGTCGCCATTTCTACAGCTACAAGAATAGGAGAACTACAGACTCTCTCAATTAGAGAACCCTATTTGTCCATATGAGATGACTCAATCATATTTCGCCCTGATCCGTCTTTTTTGCCAAAGGTAGTGTCAGATTTTCACCGTTCTCAAGACATAGTTCTCCCCTCGTTTTGCCAAAACCCAGCGAACCTGAGGGAACAGGTGTTCCATACACTGGACGTCAGAAGAATAATACTATACTATCTAGAATATTCAACAGCGTTTAGAATTGATAAAAAAAAAGTGGCAAAAAACACGATTGCCACCTGGATAAGGAAAGCCATGTCGGAAGCATATCTAGCCCAGAATACATCTCCACCAGCGGACCTAAAAGCCCTCTCTACCAGATCCATGGCAGCATCCTGGGCCGAAAGAGCTGGAGCTACTTCAGAGCAGATTTGCAAGGCTGCGACATGGCCCTCCCTGCACACCTTCACAAACACTATAGATTAGATTTCTTGTCCAATCGGGACCTAGTTTTTGGCCGGAAGGCACTCCAGGCCATAACCCCCCCTTAACAAAGAATTGGTTGGTATGCCTCCTATGCTGTCGTGGAAGGCTACTAGAGAAAAAATAATTAGACTTACCGGTAATTCGGTTTCTAGTAGCATTCCACGACAGCACCAATTTCCTCCCGACATTCTTGGATTAAGTTCTGAGAATACTAAAAGGTAACCGTTCCTAATGTGGTTGTAAAACACTGGTTAATGGGAAGTGGGAGGGGTTTTTAACCTCTCTGTGTTCCTGTCCCCCATTAGGAAATGGAGACATCCTCCTATGCTGTCATGGAATGCTACTAGAAACCGAATTACCGGTAAGTCTAATTCTTTTTTTCAGCTGCAGGGGCAGGATGACTGGTTGCAATTGAAGGAAACATGAATGCAGCCAAGTAAAGAGATATCTAGGATAAAAACCTCTTCCAGAGTGCTCTGGAGCTCAGACTTCGTCGAAAGTTCAACTTCCAACAAGACAATGACCCTAAGCACACAGCTAAAATAACAAAGGAGTGGCTTCAGAACAACTCTGTGACCATTCTTGACTGGCCCAGCCAAAGCTCAGACCTAAATCCAATTGAGCATTTCTGGAGAAACCGGAAAATGGCTGTTCACAACATTCATCATCCAACCTGATGGAACTGGAGTGGATCTGCAAGGAAGAATGGAGGATCCCCAAATCCAGGTGTGAAAAACTTGTTGCATCATTCCTAAGAAGACTCATGGCTGTACTAGCTCAAAAGGGTGCTTCTACTCAATACTGAGCAAAGGGTCTGAATACTTATGAACATGTGAAATGTCAGGGTTTTTTTTAATAAATTTGCAAAACTTTCTACATTTCTGTTTTTTTTCCATAAAGATGGGGTGCAGAGTGTACATTAACGATAAAAAAATGAACTTTTTTGCATTTTCCAAATGGCTGCAATGAAACAAAGAGTGAAAAATCTAAAGGGATCTGAATACATTCGAACACAGTGGACGGAGCCAGAACAGCATGGCTTCGGATATTGTGCCGTGGTTCAGCTCCTATTATTCTGATTTATTCTAAGGAAGTCCTCGAAAATCCTATAAATTTCTAGCATACCCGTAATGTATTCAGTATAAGTTTCTCTTCGAGTTCTATGTTTGTTAGATGTTCAGGAGCTCAAACTGCTTAGGCGCAGCTGTCATTACTGACCACGGCATCCAAGGGGTTAGACGATTATGAGCTAACTCTGATCATAGTGGTTGCAGGTTTCAACTTTCTAACACATGTTTTATGCAGGCACAATTCATGAACCACCCCTTATAGTTCTACACAAAATGTGAGACACATGTGCAGTAAATGTCAGCAACAGGTTAATACAACTATTAGCAGTTTTTTAGGACTTTTGGTATGTTTTTGATTTGTGGTATAACTCACCTTAATAATCCCCGGCAGCTTCAATTCACATAAAAAGTCTCCCATCAGTGTCTAGTCTTCATGCTCAAGTGATGATGCTGACACAGACATTTGACTACTGCAGTCAATCATGAGCTGTAGCAGTGACAAGTCAACACAAATAAGGTCTCTGCTTCGTGGGTCAACATGTCCTTTAGGGACGCTACGTAAGTTGGTCCACATCAAAAAGGCATCCAATAAATAACCATGAAAACCCCTACAGAAAAAATACAAGAGACCTTTCTTGGATAAACACAATGCTGTGATCCTTGCCTCAGGTATGTGGGTATTTGGTGGTATGTAAAGATGGGAGTTATGTTACAGTGATGCCCTCAGAAGTCCTTGTGATATGCACACATGGCTAATTTGTGATGTTTTATTCTATTCACTATAAACTATAAATCTGCAATAAGTGGATGATGTTTTAGAAAAGACAATTTACACAATGCAGTACACACCTCTGAGGATTTCACAATCTGCCGCATGCTCTACACCCATGGTATTGGAACAAGTGGAATCTATGACTTACTGATTTTAGGTGCAACAATTTTCTAAACTGGAGGAAATCATTGTATTATTGAATGTATTCATTGTTTTGCCACCAATTACTAAGAATTTCTACAATCATTAAAAGACAGCATTCATTTTAGCCGTAAAAGAGGAACGGTAAACCGGCCAACCTCGGCATTGTTGATGTTTCCAGATATCACTCCCATTCCAACCCAGACTCCGAGATCTACAGATTTATACCACATTGTCGAACTATATTATGAAAATGACATTCTCCAATGAAGGCCAGCCTTGGACTCAGCCTCATATTAGAGCTACAATGGAAATCACTAGGAAACATGATTAGGCCTCTTGCTACAATGACAACAGATCAATCCCTCATGATCGCATTGCTGGTGGAAACACAACAACTAGACCATTTGCTCAGTCTCTCAATTGTTATATTGGGATCAGAAAGGAAAGGGAAGCATTTTGTTGCTACATATATATCCATACCAGCATGGAACATGGATGTGACTATTGAGATTTAATCTATTTTTACTCACTCAGTCGTTCACTGTGCCCTGATCACCGACTGAACATAATCACTTCCCAATGCAGCCCTCACACCTGCTTAGATACATAGCTACCACCACCTACCCAGTCCTGGAACAACAGGTACCTAACACTGATGAAACTAATATAAAATGTACAGTGATTTCAACACGATCACATCTTACAATAAGAAAAATATGCAAATCAGCTCTAAAATAAATTGTAGAAAGTAAAAAAAAGACCTAAACACTATCAAGGATGTCCCCAGGATAGATGGTAGGTTCCAGGTCGTTGGGTTTATGACCACTGAAATGGAGCAGTGGTCAAGGAAGTGCACTCCAATCACAGTCTATAGCACTTATGAAGACAGTGGAGCATATTACTTGTACTTTGCTATGTTTTTAACTCCCATTGATACTAAATAAAGGGACAGTGCACAGGCACGACTACCACTCCATTCACACAGGGATACAGTCCCCCCCATCTTGTCAAACAGATCAATCTGGACAAAGCCGATAATATATGTCAAACCATAAACAATGTATATGAGTGAAGGATAATATTAACATTGACCTGATAGAAAAATGACAGACCATTCAGAAGAATTGAAAACCCAAAACCAAAAATAACAAACATATGGTCATAACAGAGGTCAGAACAAGAAGAAATCTTGAAAGTAAAAAACCTTTATTTATCAAACAATTGGTTGTATGGTGGCACTGGAGAAGACGGATGACCACACATCATTAAAAACAAAGTAATAAATATACATTAAATTAAACATTGGCATACATGATTAAAACACTCTGAACCATGACAGCAAAATGCATCTGAAAGAGGGGGATAAATGGGAGCATACGATATATATATAAATTAATATATGCAGTATTAGAACAAGAGCCGAGAAAGGTAACAGGTTCACATATGGACTGTACCAATGTAAATATAGATGGATAATGCAGCAGGGTAATGTGAAGATGTGTAGTATAAATACTGCATAAATCCATAAAAGAAAGCCAAATGTGGTAAAGGTGTACTCAATCACTTGACCCTGCAAAAAAAAAAAGGTATGTACACTACAGGCTAATGTAAAAATGAATAGTAAAAGTACCGCATAAATCCACAATGAAAGCCAAAAAGGCAAACAATTAGTCAATTTACCCTAAAAGTATATATATATTAACCACTTTATGACCGGAGGTATTTTCGTTTTTGCGTTTTCATTTTTTGCTCCCCTTCTTCCCAGAGCCTTAACTTTTTTATTTTTCTGTCAATATGGCCATGTGAGGACTTGTTTTTTGCAGGACGAGTTGTAATTTTGAGCGACACCATATCGTGTACTGGAAAATGGGAAAAAAATTCAAAGAGAGGTTGAAATTGCAAAAAAGTGCAATCTCACACTTGTTTTTGCTTGGCTTTTTTACTAGTTTCACTAAATGCTAAAACTGACCCTCCATTATGATTCTCCATTACGAGTTCATAGACCCCAAACTTGTCTAGGTTCTTTTTTATCAAAGTGGTGAAAAAAATTCCAAACTTTGTTAAAAAAAAAAATTGCGCTATTTTCCGATACCCATAGCTTCTCTATTTTTCATGACCTCGGGCTTGGTGAGGGCTTATTTTTTGCATGCCGAGCTGACATTTTTAGTGATACCATTTTGATGCAGATACGATCTTTTGATCGCCCGTTATTGCATTTTAATTCAATGTCATGGCGACCAAAAAAAACGTAATTTTGGTGTTTTGACTTTTTTTCTTGCTGCGCCATTTAGTGATCAGGTTAATCCTTTTTTTTATTGATAGATTGAATGCGGTGATACCAAATATGTGTATGTTTGTTTTTTTATTGTTTTATTTTGAATGGGCGAAAAGGGGGGTGATTTGAACTTTTATATAGTTTTTATATATTTTTTTTTAATTTTTACTTTTGGAATGCTTCAATAGTCTCCATGGGAGACTAGAAGCTGCCATAACCCGATCGGCACTGCTGCATACAGGCGATGATGAGATCACCTGTATGTAGCAGAATTACTCACTTGCTATGAGTTCTGACCACCAGGCCAACCCATCGGTGACCTGCGATCACTTGACAGGGTCAGCAATAGGCAGATTTCCGGTGCGATTGCTGGAAGCGCATGTTAAATACCGCTGTCAGTGTTTGACAGCGGCATTTAATGGGTTAATAGCCGCTGGTGGATCGCAAATCGGAGCCCACATCAAAGGGAGGGTGTCCAACTTCAGCATACTATTACTCCTGATGTCAGAAAGGGGTTAACACTTTGTGCACTGGTGTCAGTCTTACCGAGCTAACCATGTGCTAGAGAAAGGGGCCTCTTAACTAGAGATAGAATCATAGAATGGTAGAGTTGGAAGGGACCTCCTGGGCCATCTGGTCCAACCCCTGCTCAAAGCAGGATTCTCTAAATCATCCCAGACAGATGTCTGTCCAGCCTCTGTTTGAAGACTTCCATTGAAGGAGAACTTACCACCTCTCGTGGCAGCCTGTTCCACTCCTTGATCACCCTAACTGTCAAAAAGTTTTTTCTAATATCTAATCTGTGTCTCCTCCATTCAGTTTCATTCCATTGCTTCTAGTCTTTCCTTGTGCAAATGAGAATAAAGATGATCCTTCTACAATGTGACAGCCCTTGAGATATTTGTAGACAGCTATTAAGTCTCCTCTCAGTCTTCTTTTTTGCAAGCTAAACATTCCCAAATCCTGCAACCGTTCCTCATAGGACATGGTTTGCAGACCGGACACCATTCTGGTGGCTCTTCTCTGAACTTGCTCCAGTTTGTTGATGTCTTTTTTAAAATGTGGTGCCCAAAACTGGACACAGTATTCCAGATGAGGTCTGACCAAAGAGGAGTAAGGGCAATAATGACCTCACGTGATCTAGACTGTATGCTTCTGTTGATACATCCTAGAATTGTATTTGCCTTTTTTGCTGCTGCATCACACTGTTGACTCATGTTCAGTCTGTGATCAATTAGTATACCCAAGTCTTTTTCACATGTGCTGTTACTTAGCCCTATTCCTCCCATTTTGTATATGCTTTTTTCATTTTTATTGCCCAGATGTAGTACTTTGCATGTTTCCCTGTTAAAAACCATTCTGTTAGTTGCTGCCCACTGCTCCAGTTTATTTATATCTTTTTGAATCCTCTCTCTCTCTTCTCTAGTATTAGCTACCCCTTCTAGCTTTGTGTCATCAGCAAATTTGATCAGTTTACCCTCAATTCCTTCATCTAAATCATTGATAAAGATGTTGAACAAAACAGAGCCTTGTGGTACCCCACTTGAGACATTCTTCAAATTGGATGTGCAGCCATTTACGACCACTCTTTGAGTCCGATCACTAAGCCAGTTATGAATCCACCTAACAGTTGCCTTGTCCATTCCATACTTAGTCATTTTTTCAATAAGGATTGTGTGAGATACTTTGTCAAATGCTTTGCTGAAGTCAAGATATACTATATCTACAGCATTTCCCTGATCCACCCAGTCAGTGATTCTGTCATAGAAGGAAATTAAGTTAGTCTGACATGACTTATTAGTTACAAACCCATGCTGACTCTGTTTAATCACTTCATTCTTATGCAGGTACTTACATACATGTTCTTTAATAATTTGTTCAAAGATTTTTCCTGGTATAGAAGTCAGACTCACCGGCCTGTAGTTCCCTGGGTCCACCTTCTTCCCCTTTTTGAAGATAGGAACAACATTTGCTCTTCTCCAGTCTTCTGGGACTTCTCCTGTTCTCCAAGAATTTTCAAAGATTATGGACAGTGGTTCAAGAATTTCTTCTGCTATCTCCTTCAGTATTCTGGGGTGTAATTCATCTGGACCTGGAGACTTGAATTCATTTAGGTTAGCTAAGTGTTTCCTCACTGTCTTTCTGTTTATAGATATCCTGGATTCTTCTATTCCTTTAATAGGACAGTGAAGATCAGTTGATGTTACATTTCCTGATGAGCGAATTTGATATAGTGCTTGCCGAATAAGCTACAGCGGGAACTCAGCTTCTTAGAACGCGCCGGTTGATCAGCTGATTGGCTCCGCAACTGCATGTGTTGCGGCTGTTTGACAGTCACAGCACATGCATGGAGAGCCTGTTTGTTGGGCTCTCCATGCATGTGTCACTATAGCTTGCCAAATAAGTCCTGACCTGATCAAATTCACTCATCTCTACTCTTAACCTGTCAGGGTTGTGAGTGAGTGTGGTTCCACATCAGCGACTTCGTGGGCTACATCCTTTCACTCCCCGTGCCTCCCTGGGCCCCGTGCCACAGGGGGTGTCTGTGTAAAACTGTGCAAAGCTAACCTTACATGTCCCAAAGGAGTGCGGAACATCACATTGGTGCAAGTGAAGAGTTCATACCACGTGATCCCTCGGATGTAACAGTGTTGACAGGCGGGGTGGCGAGGTGCGGATTCTTTACATGTGGTGGCAGCGGTGGGATTTTGCGTGATCTCTCCAGTGCCATCCTTCATAAATTCCAATTGTGAAAAAGCTTGATTTTCCATTACTCTTTTTTTCATTAGACAAAACCCGTTAATAGTTAACTTACATCATTTTTTCTTTGACTATTTCTGAAAAATATGAGATTTACAGAAATTTGCAATTTTCAAAAGTAATTTTTTTGCAATTAACACAGATAGTCATACCACACAAAATAGTTATTAGATATTATTTACCATGTGTCCATTTTTCATTGGTATAATTTTTTTTAAAATGTTGTTATTTTTTCAGAAGGTTGAAAAGCTTATGTTTAGCAGTAATTGTGAACATTTTCAAAACACTCTCAGAAATGTATTTTTCAGGGACTACTTCAATTATGAAGTGGCTTTGCGGGCCCTAAATATTAGAAGCCTCACAATTGTAAAGACTACACCGCTAAAAGTATATATTAACAAACTGCATTTAGGAACTTTGTTAGTCTTTCACAGAAATCAAAGCAAAGTGGATTCGAAACTGTAAAGTGTATATCCTTTTGTAGATACTTTATTTTAATTCATGTTTTTTTAACACAGCTAGCCACAGAAGAGAAAAGCAAATCAATAACTATTCCACTTATTCTGCAGTTTTTAGAAATATTTTATATGTGACCGCAGTGTACAAGTTGACTCAAGTTGACTTTGATAGATGCTACTGCACAGGCGCCGCATGCACCATTTTGATGAAGCCTGATTTTTTTTCTCTCTGGCAAAATAGCGTAAGCAGAACGCAATAGATGCTTTCTTAAACAAAACTATATGTCTATATAAAGCAAAAATATGCATATTATCCCCCATATCATGCTACAGCGCCACCTGCCTGAGGAATGTGAAATTTTTCTTTACAAACCATATTATATTCAGTATGTAAAATAGGGGGCAGGTCACTGAGGGACCAGTGACCTGTCATAAGGATGCATATGTAAGCAGAGCACCACATAAAGCCCTGTCCACAAACTAGTCCACAAGCCGCCTCGGAGCACGAGCATATCATTAACTGAAAACTGAGAATAAAGATTAAACATTAACCACAAGATGGAATACATCAACCAAGGTATCATTTTAATCAGTATAACGGTGCCAACCTGACTCTGTTTGTAGATTACTGTGCACAATCCTGCTGACAGGTTCACTTTAACATCTAAACATCTGTCATACGGACGTCACATGGATACGAACGCATACCACAGGTATTTCACATGGACATGCAACCCTGATAAGAGTGGTATTGATTTTTCCAGTACCAGTAAAATCAGGATTTGTGAAAGAGGTCTAATTTACAGCCAAACCAGTATTCCTATCTGGGCTTCACCAAAGTAATAGTGGCAATACCGACTCCATCACTAGAGTCAAATTGAGAATCAATGCGGCAGCACCTGATGACACAGATGGATATTGCTGGAGCAGGTTACGGTAAAAAAAAAGGGTAGTATTTTTATCCACATTTTAGTTTTATTTCAGTTCATAATATAGGAATATATGTAAGAAGCTGCTCACATTAAAATCGCAGCATATGTCAAGTGAATATGTTTGAAAAGTTAAAAAAAAAAGTTTAAAAAAGACATTGAAAGGTACTGCTTGTTTAAAGTAGAATGGACGCAAATAGAGAAATGCAGTCACTGTTTCGGTTGTGTTTGAACATTCTCAATTCAGTATGACATGCTAACTTTGGCGGCAATCATTAGTGGCCTGTAATCGCTTCAGATCACACGTCCAGGTGCAATGGGGTTCAGAGGAAGCCCCCTCCATGTATAAATCAGCCAGATGCTGCCGTCATTCTTGATAGCAGCATCTAAGTGTGGTCAATGCCCTTTGATCAACAATTCTGTAATACATAAAGTGGCATACAAAAGTATTCAGCCCCCTGCCCCTTGGCATTTTTCGTGTTTTGCTACCTCGCAATCTGGAATTTCACTGTTTTTTTAGGGTTTGTATCAGTTAATGTAAAGAACATGTCTACAACTGTGAACATTTGGTTTTCTTTTTATTGTGAAGCAAACAACAAATAGGACAAAAAAACTGAAAACTTCAGTGTTCATAACTATTCACCCCCCTAAAGTCAGTACTTTGTAGAGCTTTCTTTTACCACAATTAAAGGGAATCTGTCACCCCAATATTGCCATATCAGATAAAGATATGGCTGAATAGTGCGTCCCATAACAAAGTTAACGGTGGGTATCATATATCCTGATACCCCCGTTTTGAGATCAAAATACCTTTGTAAACTTCGTTTTTTTCCCTGTCAATCATGGCAGTCAGGTCAGGAGGGCGGCAGTTTCCATGTCCTCACCACCCCGCTCCTCGGCATCCGTTGCGTATCGCCGTCTGTGAATCCCACAGACGGCGTTCAGCTTCCTGCAATTGCGCAATTCAAATTCGGTCGGCGCATGCGCAGTGTGCTTTGCCCGACAGTGGGCAAAGCATAAAATCAGTACAGCGCATGCGCTACTCTTTCCTTGCCCTGAAATGTCTGCTTGCCTTGGACGACTTCCGGGGCAAGGAAAGAGAAGAGCATGCGCTGTACTGATTTTATGCTTTGCCCACTGTCGGGCAAAGCACACTGCGCATGCGCCGCCCGAATTTGAATTGCGCAATTGCGGGAAACTGAACGCCGTCTGTGGGATTCACAGACGGCGATAGGCAACGGATGCCGAGGAGTGGGGGGGTGAGGACATGGAAACCGCCGCCCTCCTGACCTGACTGCCATGATTGACAGGGAAAAAAACAAAGTTTACAAAGGTATTTTGATCTGAAAACGGGGGTATCAGGATATATGATACCTACCATTATCTGATATGGCAATTTTGGGGTGACAGATTCCCTTTAAGGCTGCAAGTCGCTTTGGATAAGTCTCTATGAGCTTTCCATATCTTGCCACTGGGATTTTTGCCTATTCCTCAAGGCAAAACTGTTCCAGCTTTCAAGTCAGATGGTTTCCTCTGGTGATCAGCAATATTCATGTCTGACCACAGATTCTAAAGTGATTTAAAGCGAACCTGTCAGCAGTTTTGGCCGATATAAGATGCAGCCACTGCCTTTCAGGGCTTATCTACAGCATTGTATAATGCTGTAGATAAGCCCCCCATCCAACCTGCAAGAGAAGAAAAATAAGTTTTATTATACTCACCTGCAGGGCGGTACGGTCTGATGGGTGTCGCAGGTCTGGCTCCGGAAGCTCCCATCTTCTTGCAATGCCGCTCTCCTGCACAGGCATACTTATCTGCCCTGTTGAGGGCAGAGCAAAGTACTGCAGTGCGCAGGCGCCGGGAAAGGTCAGAGAGGCCCAGCGCCTGTGCACTGCAGTACTTTGTTCTGCCCTTAACAGGGCAAACAAGTATGACTGTGCAGGAGCGCGATGCCGGGGAGCCATGAAGCAAGCAGGAGTGTGGTTATCATAAGAAGATGGGAGGCGCCAGACCCGGACCTGCGATGCCCATCGGACCGATACTCCCCCTGGTGAGTATAAAAAAACTTATTTTTTTTCTCTTGCAAGTTGGATCAGGGGCTTATCTACAACATTATAGAATACTATAGATAAGCCCTGAAAGGCAGTGGCCATGTCACATATTGGCAAAAACTGCTGACAGGTTCGCTTTAGCATCTTGGCTTTGACTAGGCCACTCAAAAACATTTACACATTTCCCCTTAAACCACTCGAGCGTTGATTTAGCAGTATGTTTAGGGTTATTGTCTTGTTGGAAGGTGAACCGCCATTACAATCTTAAATAACTGACAAACTGAAACAGGTTTTGCTCAAAAATATCCTTGTATTTTGCACAATCTATCTTCCCCTCGACTTAGATTATTGTCCTTGTTGCCGAAAAACATCCCCACAGCATGATGCTGCCACCATCATGTTTCCCTTTGGGGATGGTGTTGTTGGGGGGATGAGGTGTGTTGGTTTGGTGCCAAACATAGCATTTACCTTCCTCCATGCATTTGGTGAGTCTCACACATGTCTTTTCTCAAACTCAAAAAGAGCAACTACCTTTTGGCAAACTCAAGCCTTATAATTTTTGTGCGTAAGTTGTGCGTAAGTGAAGGGTTTCTTCTGCCCACACTTCCATAAAGGCAACCTCTATGGCGTGTATGGCTTATTGTGGTTGTCGTCACTGTTATCTCGTTAACCCTTTCCTCCTTGAAATGTGGTACCAGAGAGAATAAGACACAGACAAAAGTATGCGTCAATAAACTCTACTCTTTATTGCTAACGAAGGGGTTTATATACACCCCATAAGCAGGAAGCGGAATTACCATATATGGTGTTTATACAACTTATCACTAAATACATAGAATACTGGTTTTAACTGGAAAACTCCGTTCTTCCCCTTAGCTCCCAGTACAGGGTGCCTTTTCATAACTCAGGCGAGCGGGGGTGTATTGCCTCAAAAGAAGGAACATCTTATCTCGACTTCTGGTATACATCAGCTTGTCTGACAGAAACCAAGGCCTCTGAACTTTAGAAAAATGCTGTTTCAGCTCTAACATTCCCTCCTTTTGTTCCTTCATCTGATCAATACACATCTTCATACCTCCTCTGTGTCCTAGTACATCGTTTAATACACATCAAACAGATTTTAAAAACTAAATAGATAGCAAGACATATCAATAAAACCTGTAGGCCAGCTTGTATTATCCCAGTCAACCATCCCCCTATGCCTTTGAACCAATTTGCGGGGTTAAGAAAGGAGAAAGTATTTGCCCACCATGAATCTTGATTCTTCAGATTTGCCTCATCATTTAGCTTCCTTAACTTTATGACATCCTCTAGCTTATGTTTAAGGGTTAAAACACTAGAATTATCAATATAATGACAACATGCAGGTCCGATAATCTGGCACATCCCTCCTTGAGCTGCAGTCAGGTAATCTAACACGAGGGTATGTTGGTTAGTAACAATAATTAGCTGGTTCTGTACTGCAAGGGACCCATTCATGATATCTAAAATATCCCATATTTGATCATCTAGGTAGTCTGTGGATTCTACCAACTTATCCCATGTCTGAGTTATCATAGGGTAGATAAATAATGCACTGAAAAATTTGTTTGCTATCCCCATCTCCACTATATGTGGTCTGTTCCAAGCATCCGTTACTGCAAGGATGCAAGCAAATGTCATTAGTAGCATCATTCCTCTTCTGGAGGCTCTCCAAGGATCTTCTTACAATGCGATGCGTGGATCCAAGTTTCCTTGCCTTGTAGCTTGACTGCGGTACTTGTTGTCAGTAGAACTTGAAAAGGTCCATCAAATCTCGGATCCAGACTCTTTCTCACGTGTCTTTTAATGACTACCCAGTCTCCGGGCTGCAGGCTGTAACTCCCAGGATCCTGGTTCGGATCTGGAAGAGAACTGAAGACATTATCATGTACTTTCTTAAGTCTTTTATGCAAATCCCTTACATATGAGCTTAATACATGGTTACTCATTTCCAGTGCTTGAGGAAAGAAACATCCTAAGCTAGGCACTTTGCCAAATAGTACTTCATACGGAGAAAGTCCAGTTCTCCTATTTGGAGTATACCTTACTGAGTATAGGGCTAATGGTAAACATTCAGGCCAAGATTTCCCTGTTTCAGCCATGGCCTTTTGGATTTTTAACTTCAATGTACCATTTAGTCTTTCTACTTTTCCACTGCTTTGTGGATGAAATGGGGTGTGGAAAGCTTGTTGAATTCCTAGAGCGGTCAAGACTTCATTCATTATTTCACCTGTGAAATGTGTACCTCTGTCACTTTCGATCACCTCTGGTACTCCATACCTGCACACCACCTCCGCAAGCAGCTTCTTTGCGGTTGCTGCAGCCGTAGCCTTGGCAATCGGGAAAGCCTCCGGCCATCCTGAGAATAAATCAATACAGACCAACACGTACTCCCATGACCCTGATTTTGGCAGCTGAATATAATCAATCTGCAGTCTCTGGAAAGGATAGAGGGGCCGAGGGGCGTGTTTGGGTGGTGTTTTGACTACCCTTCCCTGATTATGTGTAGCACATACCATGCATCCCTGGATCAAACCTTCTATACAGGTGGAAAAGCCTGGTGCTACCCAATGCTTCTGCATCACACTCATTACAGCAGTTTTGGACTGGTGGGTTGGCCCATGTAACATCTGGGCGACCGCAGGGTACAACGCCCTTGGAAGGCATCGACGCATCCCTCTTCCCCATACCCCATTTGCTTAATTCAGACATGCACCTTCTTTTTCCCACTTTTCTACTTCCTCCTGGTGCACCTGAGCCTGCATCTGAGATAAGGCATCCTCCGACACAAAGGGATTTTTGGGAGCGCTTACCTGGTGCATCGTTACGCCTTGGAGTGGTCTACTGGCTGCTGTTTTTGCTGCTGCATCGGCCATTGCGTTTCCTTTACTCACCTGATCAGTGCGTCTGGTATGTGCTTTAACTTTTATGACAGCTACCTCTTTTGGTAATTGTAATGCATCAATTAACTGCTGGACTGCGTCAGCATTTTTAATGGGATGTCCTGCTGCCGTCAGGAATCCACTAGATTTCCAAATTGGACCAAAATCATGAGCTATACCGAATGCGTATCTAGAATCTGTGTAGATGTTAACAATTCTACCTTCAGCTATCTTACAGGCCTCGGTCAGAGCCTTAAGTTCAGAATCCTGGGCCGACTGATGTGGGAGCATTGGTTCTGCTTTGATTACTGCATTCAGGGAGACGTTGGCATACCCAGTGTGGAAGGTACCTGAGTCATCTTGGTGGCGAGATCCATCTACAAAAAATTCAAAATCAGCATTAAGTCTTTCAGTTTCAAACACTGTGGGTAGGCCTGCTGTTTCCTGTGCCATAAGCTGAACACAATCATGAGGAATCTTCTCTCTTGGATCTTCTTTGTACAATACCGTACCTGACCCCTCCTTTAGATCCGAGAGAGGTAACAATTTGGCAGGATTAAGTGTGGTACATCTCTGCAAAGAAACATTTGGAGGCATTAAAAGTGCACATTGCAATCGAAGGCGACGTGCAGCTGAAAGATGTGCCGGCTGCACCTGGTTCAGTATGGTATATACATCATGAGGTGTAAGTACTGTAAGTGGGTGATCAAGAACAATGTCTGACGATTTGTGGAGCAATAGTCCTACAGCATGTACTGCCCGTACACAGGACGGGGCACCTCTAGCCACTGCATCTAGTCTTCCACTGAAATAGGCTACAGGCCTTTGATTGTCACCATGTAACTGAGTCAATACTCCTGCCGCGTGTCCCTGTTGTTCGTGGAGATACAGGGTGAATGGTAGTTCGTAGTTGGGGGTTCCTAGCGCTGGAGCTGCCACAATCCTGTTTTTGAGAGAATAAAAACAGTCTATACCTTCAGGAGTTAGTTTAAAAGGCACAATGGTGATACAGTCATAGAGAGGCTGCATGAGGATTGATACAGCATGTATCCACTGTCTGCAGTAGGAAACCAGTCCAAGAAATGTCCTAAGAGCGGCAACATTAACAGGAATAGGAAAATTCTGTACAGCTTCTTTGCGAGCACTGGTCAGATGTTGCGCCCCCGTGTAATGCAATGTCCCAAAAAGATAACTGAAGATTTACAAAATTGAAGTTTATCCTTTGACGCTTTACATCCAGCTTGGTACAGAAACAACATGAGTGATATTGTTGCAGTGTGACACTGTTTCCTGGAGGGGGCACAAATCAGTAAATCATCAACATATTGCAGAACAACTACTTTTGGCATTTTCCATTTTTCCAGTATCTCTTGCAGACTGGCAGTATACATAGTGGGTGAATTTTGGGCACCCTGGGGCAAAACTGTCCAAGTATACTGATTCCCTTTAAATGTAAAAGCAAACAAATACTGGCATTCAGGGTGCAATGGGACACTAAAAAATGCATTTGCCAAGTCAATCACTGAAAAACAAAGAGCACTAGCCGGGATCTGAGACAGAAGGGTGTGAGGATTTGGAACAACTGGTGTGAGGAGATCTGTAGCTTTGTTCACTAGCTGGAGATCATGGACCATCCTGTACGCTGCTGGCTGCCCCGGTGCTGTTTTCTTTTTAACTGGGAACAGAGGGGTATTACAAGGGGACTGGGTCTTAACTAAAACACCACTTGCTACCAGTTTCTGTACCTGCTGAGCTATAGCCGACTCTTGAGCTGAACTAAGAGGATACTGTCTCTGTTGGGGCAGAATTGCACCTGGCTTTAATTTGACCATGACTGGCTGCACCCTTAATCTGCCCACATCTGTTTTATCTGAAGCCCAGAAATCATGCGGTATCACACCTTCTAACATTGAAGGAAATTCATTTGTGTCCTCTATACTAGCAACATCTAGTGACATGATTTTACAAAGAGTGCTTGGCTTCAATCCTGGTGTCATAGTGACAGTCCCATCAGGATGACACTCAATATGTGCTTGCAATTGAGACAATACATCACATCCTAAAAGATTACATTGACCCCGTGGTGATACCATTAACTGTGTGTGTACAGTGGTTCCTTGAACTTGCAGGGGAATCTTTTTAGTGACAGGGAGCAGGATAGATGGAGAGTTGTAAGGAGTCGCTATAACATGGTGGGAGAAATCACTTTTCCCAAATGGCCAGTCCTCTTCTGTAATTACTGAATTGTCTGCCCCTGTGTCCACTTGGAACTCAACCTCATGTCCCCCTGGTAGGTTCACTTGCACTGTGCAATTAGGAGTGGGGGGTAAGGAGACAAGGGGGTTCATGTGCAAGCTACCATTATCCTATGGGAGCGGTCCTAATTGGTCTTGGGGGCCTCTTGCAGGGGTCATTTAGATATGGATTAGTTGGACAGGCTGGATATGGATTAGTTCTGCAATCTCTCCTGAAATGTCCTGGTTTCCTGCACCCGTAGCACAATTTCTGTCCATCTCCTGGCACACGTCTCCCCTCCCTGTTGTTTGCAGGACGAGTACCTACAGCATGTAACCTTGCGCCTCTCTTTGCTTGCGCTAAATCATGTTGTGCCCCCTGTGCTATTCTGGCTAGATCCTCTGCTTTAACTGACCTCCAATCTGGTCTACTTACTTTCACCTTTTCTGCCACTTCCTTTTTCAACCCATTCATATATGCACTTGCCAGTATCCTCTCACTAGTCTTGTTTTCTGGGACAAAACCCATTTCTACCCAAGTTTTTCTTAGGGCCCAGAAATAATCTTTTGGCTCTTCTTCCTTTCCCTGAACTCTGTCTTCTAGTGTAACCTCCTTCTCTGCCTGTCTATGTTTACATGCTTTTTTCAACGCTTCTGTAAACAGAACCCCTGCTTCTGCGTCATTGACTTCTGCATTATCAGGTCCGGTCCTACCAACATAACACTTGTATGTCTCATCTATCAGTCTATCGTATCTAGCTTCATCTGCCAATTTCCCTTTTATAAGTGCTTCCAGATCCTGTCTAGTTGCTTTATACGTATCTGTCATGGGTGCATCGCCACGAAGATCGTCGCGATTGCACATTCTGACTTCTCACAGCTGAGCTGCTGTTTCTTTGTGTTTGGTAATGAGAGAGTTAATTTTATCTAGCTCTTTGCTAAGACTAGGTCCAGCCTCGCCCGGCTGCTTTGGATTATGTTCTAATTAGTTTCCTTTATATTCCTGCCAGTCTGGGTGTTTGATGCCGGTGAAAGCATTCATGTAGTTTAGCAGACTGGATCGGTTCTGAGAATATTTAAGCTAAGAGCTCCTTAGTTGTTTTTACTCTTACAGCTTATAGTTTTTCTCTGAGACCTTAGGTGTTCCTACTGTGTGTGAGTGTTGTATGTAAGACTTTATTTACTTTATTTCTTGTCTTTGTTGTTTGTCTTTCTGTTCATTAACCGTTACCTGTTCATTCCCTTTGGTGGTATTCAGGGTCCTTCTTAGGACTAGAATACAGTTGGCAGGGATTGATAGGAGACAGGGTTTACGCTGGTGGCCTGGACCTCTGTACCTTTAACAGTACCTCCAGGTAGAGGGATTAGTTAGGACCCCAGTTTAGGGTCAGCATAGACCCCGGTCACCCTCTAGCCGGAGACAGCGTATAACGGATTCCGTATTGACCCACTGGACATTCTGTCAGGTAATATTATGTTATCATATATCTATGCGCATGTTATATAGTATGTTGCCCTTTTGATATAGATTACTGTCATCACATATATATATATCTGCTATACAGCGTGACATTTTCACCGGCCCAACTAAAGATTCTCCCCAGCTGTCATGGATCCAGTAGCCCAGCTGGCCCGGCAGTTGCAGGGGTTGTCCATGGAATTTGCAGACATTAAGTCCAAGGTTTTGTCCCTCCCGGAGCAAACCAGATCTGAACCTAAGGTTGCTCTCCCGGACAGGTTCACTGGTGGGCGGGACAAATTTTTTACTTTCCGGGAGGCATGTAAATTGTACTTTCGGCTGCGGCCTCGGTCATCTGGGAGTGAAGAGCAGAGAGTGGGAATTGTTATCTCGCTCTTACAAGGGGACCCTCAATCTTGGGCGTTCTCTATTCCTCCAGACTCCCCAGATCTCCAGTCAGTGGATCGATTTTTTGCTGCCCTGGGTCTGGTATATGATGATCCGGATCGAGTCTCCTTGCTGAAACAAGGTTACGTAAAATACGGCAAGGAAATCGTCCAGCGGAGGAATATTCTTCTGAGTTCCGTAGATGGGCAACAGATACTCAGTGGAATGACCCAGCTCTTAGGAGCCAGTTTTGTCAAGGGTTGTCTGACAAATTAAAAGATGTGTTGGCTCAGTATGATTCTCCTCCATCACTGGAGGCTGCTATGGCCCTCGCTATTCGCATTAATAGACGTCTTCGGGGAAGACGCGAGGTAACTCCGCCCCCCGTGATGACTCCACCTACTACTAAAGTCCCTTATACTGAGGTTCCCCTGGTCTGTTCTGAGGAACCCATGCAGTTGGGAGGGACATCATTTTGTAGGAGGGAATCAGCGGTGAGCCGCAAGACTAGAAGGTGTTTCTTTTGCGGGAGAGAGGGACATTTTGTTGGGGGGTGTCCATCCCGGACCTCTTTGAACCAAGGAGTTAACCTGGGAGTGTGTATTTCGTCCCCAAATCCCTCTCAGTTTCTCGTGCCTGCGGAGGTGGTGATTGGTACTAGAACTGAGAGGATTTCTGTTTTTCTTGATAGTGGGTCCGGGGCTAATCTGGTGGACGCTCGGTTTGCCCAGGTGCATGGTATGCAACTGAGTGTATTGGCCAAACCGGTCCCTATACTCTCTATTGATTCTAGACCTCTTGGTCAAGGTAGCTTGGTACAAGCTGTTCATAACATAGATCTTCGAGTAGGGGCAATACATAAAGAGCAATTGTCTTGTTATGTGTTGGAGGGTCTGCCTGCTCCTATTGTGTTGGGACTTCCTTGGTTGGCTAAACATAACCCAGTGATTGATTGGCAATCCAGAAAGATAAGCCAGTGGGGTGAATTTTGCAAGAATAACTGTATGAGCACGGTCATCGGTGCGGTTGTGCCTAGGACTTTGCCTCCTTTTCTGGAGGACTTTTGGGAGAAGTTCTCAGAGGAGGGGTGTAAAGAGTTACCTCCTCATCGCACATATGACTGCTCAATAAAGTTGCTTCCTGATGCCTTATCTCGTACTTTCCCAGGGGCCGGGAAGACGGATGATCCGGTTCCTATTCCTCAGGAGGGAGTTGTAGTGTCAGCTGTATGCTCTGAGCTTGAGGGGGAGGTATTGGGGGCTCAGGGGGACGCCCCTGTGGGACTTCCAGGGAGACTGATAGTTCCAGATCGCTTAAGACTGAAGGTTACGGAGAACCCTTACAAACGGATGGCTGATAGGAGGAGAGTTTCTGGTCTAGATCTGAAGGTGAACGATCTGGTGTGGTTGTCTACCAGGAATATAAAACTTAAAGTTCCCTCCTGGAGGTTGGGTCCCAGATTCATCGGGCCATACAGGATCAGTTCCATAATTAATCCTGTGGCATTTCGTCTGGACCTCCCTCCTACGTTTAAAATTCATAATGTGTTTCACAAGTCATTACTTAAAAAGTATGTGGCACCAGTCATACCGTCACCTCTACCTCCTCCTTCAGTGGTAGTCAATGATAACGTGGAAGTTCATTGGAGGGGGTATGGTCCTGAGGAGAGGACGTGGGTCCCTGCGTCTGATGATAACGCAGATCGATTGGTTCGGACCTTTCACACAATTTACCGGACAGACCTGGTCATGAGGGTCCGGAGGCCCCTCGTAGAAGGGGGGGTACTGTCATGGGTGCATCGCCACGAAGATCGTCGCGATTGCACATTCTGACTTCTCACAGCTGAGCTGCTGTTTCTTTGTGTTTGGTAATGAGAGAGTTAATTTTATCTAGCTCTTTGCTAAGACTAGGTCCAGCCTCGCCCGGCTGCTTTGGATTATGTTCTAATTAGTTTCCTTTATATTCCTGCCAGTCTGGGTGTTTGATGCCGGTGAAAGCATTCATGTAGTTTAGCAGACTGGATCGGTTCTGAGAATATTTAAGCTAAGAGCTCCTTAGTTGTTTTTACTCTTACAGCTTATAGTTTTTCTCTGAGACCTTAGGTGTTCCTACTGTGTGTGAGTGTTGTATGTAAGACTTTATTTACTTTATTTCTTGTCTTTGTTGTTTGTCTTTCTGTTCATTAACCGTTACCTGTTCATTCCCTTTGGTGGTATTCAGGGTCCTTCTTAGGACTAGAATACAGTTGGCAGGGATTGATAGGAGACAGGGTTTACGCTGGTGGCCTGGACCTCTGTACCTTTAACAGTACCTCCAGGTAGAGGGATTAGTTAGGACCCCAGTTTAGGGTCAGCATAGACCCCGGTCACCCTCTAGCCGGAGACAGCGTATAACGGATTCCGTATTGACCCACTGGACATTCTGTCAGGTAATATTATGTTATCATATATCTATGCGCATGTTATATAGTATGTTGCCCTTTTGATATAGATTACTGTCATCACATATATATATATCTGCTATACAGCGTGACAGTATCCTGCATTGTAGCTAACATTCTAGCGAATCCCATTGGTGACTGTGAAGGGTCCGGGAGTTGCATTATTAGAGCCAACTGCTCTGAAGGGCTCCATGGTCTGTATAACACTGCTGTCCGGGGGGCGCCTGGAGCTAGTCCGCCCTCCTCGCCTCCCGCAGCACCCGGGGTACCAGGTACCACTACTGTCCTCATTGGAAATAAATTGGCCAGGGGAGGTCTGGGTCCACCGCAACCTACACAGACATCTACCATCAGGGGATTCTGCTGTCCACACCTGGGGCAGACCCAACAGTTCGGTTCGTGGGAAGTCTGTGGGAAAGTCTGATACTGAGGTGGAGGTAATGTAGGGGACAAACAGGAAGGTAAATCAGTCATCCCTGTTTTTGTCAGTCTGTAATGTCCGTCTCCTAATTATTCAGTCTTTCCCTCTAAGTAATCACACGCACTCATCCACAGGTTCACTGTTTTCAACAGTCCTTTGTCTCTCAACCATCCATGATGTGAGTTAAAGAACCTTTTCCATTTATCACTGTTCAATTCTCCGTTTTCATTCATGCCTGCTTTACACAATACTTTGTCAATGCCTACCAACGCTTGCTTTCCCTCTCTGCGTACCACTAAATCTTTGGCAGTAATGCCTTCCTTGGCATTTTGGTTCCCCATTTTTGTATCTCCTCACCTAGAAGAGATTCTCCTGTCACTTAGACAATTCTGTCACCAAGACTCTGTCACCAAGACAATTCCGTCACTTAGACAATGGGCCACAAAGGTTTCTGAACCATTCCATTGCTCGCTTTCCAAGATTTGTACGCCAACCAAATAAACAATCCGATCACACCAACACCAAGACAAAACCACACCACAATCATCGGTTCCATACTGTCATTTTTCAAAGGAGGAAAGGCAGGACTGACAATCAATCTGAAGGTCTACTGGTTCAAAGGGACCTGAGCCAGGAACACCTGTGAATTACCTGGAAAGCCGACCGCTCGGGGAGGAGGGAGTCCACTATACAGTGATATAGATTTTAGGTAGAATATAATAAGTATTCTTACCTCAGCGCTGTATGTATATCACCAACAGAGAGCTCCGTTCATCCCACGTCTCTGGATCGGTCGGACTTTCTAAGAGTAGATTAACTCAGGCCCCTGTTCGGGCGCCAGGCTGTCGTCACTGTTATCTCGTTAACCCTTTCCTCCTTGAAATGTGGTACCAGAGAGAATAAGACACAGACAAAGTATGCATCAATAAACTCTACTCTTTATTGCTAAAGAAGGGTTTATATACACCCCATAAGCAGGAAGCGGAATTACCATATATGGTGTTTATACAACTTATCACTAAATACATAGAATACTGGTTTTAACTGGAAAACTCCGTTCTTCCCCTTAGCTCCCAGTACAGGGTGCCTTTTCATAACTCAGGCGAGCGGGGGTGTATTGCCTCAAAAGAAGGAACATCTTATCTCGACTTCTGGTATGCATCAGCTTGTCTGACAGAAACCAAGGCCTCTGAACTTTAGAAAAATGCGTTTTCAGCTCTAACATGGTCATATGGACAGATACTCCAGTCTCTGCTTGGGAACTCTGCAGCCTTCAGGGTTACCTTTGGTCTCTGTGCTGTCTCTCTGATTAATGCCCTCCTTGCCCAGGAAGAGTGTTTTGGTGGGCATCCCTCTCTTGGCAGGTTTGTTGTGGTACTATGTTCTTTCCATTTGATGATAATGGATTTGATGGTGCTCCTGGGGGATCATTAGCGATTGGGATATTTTTTTTTTTTATAACCCAACCCTGACTTGTACTTTTCAACAACTTTGTACCTGACTTGCTTAGAGATCTCCTTGGTCTTCATGGCGTTGTTTGGTTAGTGGTGCCTTTTGCTTAACCCCTTCATGACCTTGCCATTTTTTGCAATTCTGACCAGTGTCCCTTTGAGGTAATAACTCAGGAACGCTTCAACGGATCCTAGCGATTCTGAGAATTTTTTTTGTGACATATTGGGCTTCATGTTAGTGGTAAATTTAGGTCGATAATTTTTGCATTTATTTGTAAAAAGAATGGAAATTTGGCGAAAATTTTGAAAGTTTCGCAATTTTTAAATTTTTAATTTTTATTCTGTTAAACCAGAGAGTTATGTGACACAAAATAGTTAATAAATAACATTTCCCACATGTCTACTTTACATCAGCACAATTTTGGAAACAAAATTTTTTTTTGTTAGGAAGTTATAAGGGTTAAAAGTTGACCAGCGATTTCTCATTTTTACAGCAAAATTTGCAAAACCATTTTTTTTAGGGACCACCTCACATTTGAAGTCACCTTGAGGGGTCTATATTGTAGAAAATACCCAAAAGTGACACCATTATAAAAACTGCACCCCTCAAGCTACTCAAAACTACATTCAAGAAGATTATTAACCCTTCAGGTGCTTCACAGGAACTAAAGCAACGTGGAAGGAAAAAATGGACATTTTAATTTTTCCAACAAAAATTTTATTTTAGCATCAATTTTTTCATTTTTGCATGGGCAACAGGATAAAATGGATCCTAAAATTTGTTGGGCAATTTCTCCTGAGTACACAGATACCTCATATGTGGTCATAAACCACTGTTTGGGCGCACGGCAGGGCTCAGAAGGGAAGGAGCGCCATTTGACTTTTTGAATGGAAAGTATGCTGGAATATTTAGCGGTTGCATTTGGAGAGTCTCTGTGTGCCTAAACAGTGGAGCTCCCCCACAAGTGACACCATTTTGGAAACTAGACCCCCCCAAGGAACTTGTCTAGATGCATAGTGAGCACTTTGAACTCCCAGGTGCTTCACAGAAGTTTATAAACGCAGAGCAGTGAAAATAAAAAAAAAATTTTTGTTTCTCAAAAATCATTTTTTAGCCCGCTATTTTTTATTTTCCCAAGGGTAACAGGATAAATTGGACGCCAAAAGTTGTTGTCCAGTTTTTCCTGAGTACGCTGGTGCCCCATATGTGGGGGGAAACCACTGTTTGGGCGCACGGCATTGCTCAGAAGGGAAGGAGCACCATTTGACTTTAATGGAAAATTAGCTCCAATCGTTAGCGGACACCATGTCGTGTTTGGAGAGCCCCTGTGTGCCTAAACTTTGGAGCTCCCCCACAAATGACCCCATTTTGGAAACAAGACCCCCTAAGGAACTTATCTAGCTGCACACTGAGCACTTTAAACCCCGGGTGCTATACAGAAGTTTATAACGCAGAGCCCTGAAAATAAAAAATCATTTTTTTTTCTCAAAAAATGATTTTTTAGCCACCTATTTTTTATTTTCACAATGGTTACAGGATAAATTGGACCCCAAAAGTTGTTGTCCAGTTTTTCCTGAGTACACTGGTACCCCATATGTGGGGGGTAACCACTGTTTGGGCACACGTCAGTGCTCGGAAGGGATGTAGTGACGCTTTGAAATGCCAACTTGATGGAATGGTCTGCAGGCATCTTGTTACGTTTGCAGAGCCCCTGATGTGCCTAAACAGTAGAAACCCCCTACAAGTGACCCCATTTTGTAAACTAGACCCCCAAGGAACTTATCCAGATGTGTGGTGAGCACCTTGAACCCCCATGTGCTTCACAGAAGTTTATAATGCAGAGCCGTAAAAATAAAAATTCATTTTTTCCTCAAAAACTAATTTTTTTAACCCACAATTTTTTATTTTCACAATGGTTACAGGAGAAATTGGACCCCAAAAGTTGTTGTACAGTTTGTCCTGAGTACACTGGTATCCCATATGTGGGGGTGAAGCACTGTTCGGGCACACGTTGGGGCTCGGAAGGGAAGTAGTGACGTTTTGAAATGCTGACTTTGATGGAATGGTCTGCGGGCGTCATGTTACGTTTGCAGAGCCCATGATGTGCCTAAACAGTAGAAACCCCCCAAGTGACCCCATTTTGGAAACTAGATCCCCAAGGAACTCCTCTAGATGTGTGGTGAGCACTTTGAATCTCCAAGTTCTTCACAGAAGTTTATAACGCAGAGCTGTGAAAATAAAAAATCATTTTTTTCCACAAAAATAATAATTGTAGTCCCCAATTTTTTTTCCCAAGGGTAACAGGAGAAATTAGACCCCCAAAGTTGTTGTGCAATTTTTCCTGAGTACGCTGATACCCCATATGTGGGGGTAAACCACTGTTTGGGCACACGTCGGGGCTTGGAATAAAGGGAGCACTGTTTCACTTTTAACAGCCAATCAGAGCGATCGTAGCAATGTGGGGGTTAAGCCAACCCCCTGTGGTGAAGCACAAAGGGTCTTGTGCCTGCGGGTCGGGTGACCTTTCAGTGACCCCGGTCACCCGACCCGCAGGAATCGATCCTTTCATGACACATACGCTGTGTCACAGGTCAGGAAGTGGTGTTACAGCTTCTGTGGCCTTTTCAGAAAAGGTGTGTATATACTGACAGACCATGTGACACTTAGATTGCACACAGGTGTACTTCATTTCACTAAGCATGTGACTTATGTAGGTAATAGCTTCCACCAGAAATTTTTAGGGGCTTCATACCAAAAGGAGTGAATACATATGCACATGCCAATTTTTAGCTATTTGATCCCATAAATTTAATTTATGCCTATATTTTTCTCACTTCAGTTCAACAACTTAGACTATTTAGTGCTGATGCATCACACACAAATTGGATTGCAAAAATATTTAAGCACAGATTGTAATGTAAAAAAATAGCTAATAAGCCAAGTGGGTGAATACTTTTGCAAGCCACTGTACTGCGCTTGTTGCCAAGGGGATAATACAAATTGACTCAAAATTCTCCCTTTGCATATCTGTCTTGAACATACAGATTTTAGCAGTGTTAGAGTTCAGTTTTTATAAAGCCCTGAATACCATTGTAACAGGATTCTGGCCGCTGTTTGTAAAAACGTCCCTGACTTTTCCTCACCACTGCCCAGGAGACTCTTAACCTGTTACAGAACTGCCATACTTTGACTAAGTACACTCTGAGTCTATGCACTAAGCCTACAGGAAACATTAGGAGCCTTTACCGATGTTACTGTAACGTTCTCATATGCCACCATATGGCCAGTATGCAAGTTCATACCATTTGTTTTACTTTATGGAATGTGGAAAAGTGCAAAGGATTTTGCGTTCACATGCAGAGGACTATTGCAAAAGCCCATTTACCATGGGTAAATATGATGGATGGCTCAACATTCATCCTGACTACGCCGATAGTAGCTACAAATGCAATATACACTGCTCAAAAAATAAAGGGAACACTCAAATAACAAGATCTGAATGAATGAAATATTATCATTGAATACTATGTTCTGTACAAAGTTGAATGTGCTGACAACAAAATCACACAAAAATCATCAGTGGAAATCAAATTTATTAACCAATGGAGGCCTGGATTTGGAGTCACCCACAAAATTAAAGTGGAATGTAATGTCCTTAAAGCAAGTCAAAATGATGCTCAGTAGTGTGTGTGGCCTCCACGTGCCTGTATGACCTCCCTACAATGCCTGGGCATGCTATGATGAGGCGGCGGATGGTCTCCTGAGGGATTTCCTCCCAGACCTGGACTATAGCATCCGCCA
>JARQOD010000006.1:76892930-76925110 GCA_033576555.1 Oophaga sylvatica | reverse complement strand
GATGCCGGGGAGCCATGAAGCAAGCAGGAGTGTGGTTATCATAAGAAGATGGGAGGCGCCAGACCCGGACCTGCGATGCCCATCGGACCGATACTCCCCCCTGGTGAGTATAAAAAAACTTATTTTTTTTCTCTTGCAAGTTGGATCAGGGGCTTATCTACAACATTATAGAATACTATAGATAAGCCCTGAAAGGCAGTGGCCATGTCACATATTGGCAAAAACTGCTGACAGGTTCGCTTTAGCATCTTGGCTTTGACTAGGCCACTCAAAAACATTTACACATTTCCCCTTAAACCACTCGAGCGTTGATTTAGCAGTATGTTTAGGGTTATTGTCTTGTTGGAAGGTGAACCGCCATTACAATCTTAAATAACTGACAAACTGAAACAGGTTTTGCTCAAAAATATCCTTGTATTTTGCACAATCTATCTTCCCCTCGACTTAGATTATTGTCCTTGTTGCCGAAAAACATCCCCACAGCATGATGCTGCCACCATCATGTTTCCCTTTGGGGATGGTGTTGTTGGGGGATGAGCTGTGTTGGTTTGGTGCCAAACATAGCATTTACCTTCCTCCATGCATTTGGTGAGTCTCACACATGTCTTTTCTCAAACTCAAAAAGAGCAACTACCTTTTGGCAAACTCAAGCCTTATAATTTTTGTGCGTAAGTTGTGCGTAAGTGAAGGGTTTCTTCTGCCCACACTTCCATAAAGGCAACCTCTATGGCGTGTATGGCTTATTGTGGTTGTCGTCACTGTTATCTCGTTAACCCTTTCCTCCTTGAAATGTGGTACCAGAGAGAATAAGACACAGACAAAAGTATGCGTCAATAAACTCTACTCTTTATTGCTAACGAAGGGGTTTATATACACCCCATAAGCAGGAAGCGGAATTACCATATATGGTGTTTATACAACTTATCACTAAATACATAGAATACTGGTTTTAACTGGAAAACTCCGTTCTTCCCCTTAGCTCCCAGTACAGGGTGCCTTTTCATAACTCAGGCGAGCGGGGGTGTATTGCCTCAAAAGAAGGAACATCTTATCTCGACTTCTGGTATACATCAGCTTGTCTGACAGAAACCAAGGCCTCTGAACTTTAGAAAAATGCTGTTTCAGCTCTAACATTCCCTCCTTTTGTTCCTTCATCTGATCAATACACATCTTCATACCTCCTCTGTGTCCTAGTACATCGTTTAATACACATCAAACAGATTTTAAAAACTAAATAGATAGCAAGACATATCAATAAAACCTGTAGGCCAGCTTGTATTATCCCAGTCAACCATCCCCCTATGCCTTTGAACCAATTTGCGGGGTTAAGAAAGGAGAAAGTATTTGCCCACCATGAATCTTGATTCTTCAGATTTGCCTCATCATTTAGCTTCCTTAACTTTATGACATCCTCTAGCTTATGTTTAAGGGTTAAAACACTAGAATTATCAATATAATGACAACATGCAGGTCCGATAATCTGGCACATCCCTCCTTGAGCTGCAGTCAGGTAATCTAACACGAGGGTATGTTGGTTAGTAACAATAATTAGCTGGTTCTGTACTGCAAGGGACCCATTCATGATATCTAAAATATCCCATATTTGATCATCTAGGTAGTCTGTGGATTCTACCAACTTATCCCATGTCTGAGTTATCATAGGGTAGATAAATAATGCACTGAAAAATTTGTTTGCTATCCCCATCTCCACTATATGTGGTCTGTTCCAAGCATCCGTTACTGCAAGGATGCAAGCAAATGTCATTAGTAGCATCATTCCTCTTCTGGAGGCTCTCCAAGGATCTTCTTACAATGCGATGCGTGGATCCAAGTTTCCTTGCCTTGTAGCTTGACTGCGGTACTTGTTGTCAGTAGAACTTGAAAAGGTCCATCAAATCTCGGATCCAGACTCTTTCTCACGTGTCTTTTAATGACTACCCAGTCTCCGGGCTGCAGGCTGTAACTCCCAGGATCCTGGTTCGGATCTGGAAGAGAACTGAAGACATTATCATGTACTTTCTTAAGTCTTTTATGCAAATCCCTTACATATGAGCTTAATACATGGTTACTCATTTCCAGTGCTTGAGGAAAGAAACATCCTAAGCTAGGCACTTTGCCAAATAGTACTTCATACGGAGAAAGTCCAGTTCTCCTATTTGGAGTATACCTTACTGAGTATAGGGCTAATGGTAAACATTCAGGCCAAGATTTCCTGTTTCAGCCATGGCCTTTTGGATTTTTAACTTCAATGTACCATTTAGTCTTTCTACTTTTCCACTGCTTTGTGGATGAAATGGGGTGTGGAAAGCTTGTTGAATTCCTAGAGCGGTCAAGACTTCATTCATTATTTCACCTGTGAAATGTGTACCTCTGTCACTTTCGATCACCTCTGGTACTCCATACCTGCACACCACCTCCGCAAGCAGCTTCTTTGCGGTTGCTGCAGCCGTAGCCTTGGCAATCGGGAAAGCCTCCGGCCATCCTGAGAATAAATCAATACAGACCAACACGTACTCCCATGACCCTGATTTTGGCAGCTGAATATAATCAATCTGCAGTCTCTGGAAAGGATAGAGGGGCCGAGGGGCGTGTTTGGGTGGTGTTTTGACTACCCTTCCCTGATTATGTGTAGCACATACCATGCATCCCTGGATCAAACCTTCTATACAGGTGGAAAAGCCTGGTGCTACCCAATGCTTCTGCATCACACTCATTACAGCAGTTTTGGACTGGTGGGTTGGCCCATGAAACATCTGGGCGACCGCAGGGTACAACGCCCTTGGAAGGCATCGACGCATCCCTCTTCCCCATACCCCATTTGCTTAATTCAGACATGCACCTTCTTTTTCCCACTTTTCTACTTCCTCCTGGTGCACCTGAGCCTGCATCTGAGATAAGGCATCCTCCGACACAAAGGGATTTTTGGGAGCGCTTACCTGGTGCATCGTTACGCCTTGGAGTGGTCTACTGGCTGCTGTTTTTGCTGCTGCATCGGCCATTGCGTTTCCTTTACTCACCTGATCAGTGCGTCTGGTATGTGCTTTAACTTTTATGACAGCTACCTCTTTTGGTAATTGTAATGCATCAATTAACTGCTGGACTGCGTCAGCATTTTTAATGGGATGTCCTGCTGCCGTCAGGAATCCACTAGATTTCCAAATTGGACCAAAATCATGAGCTATACCGAATGCGTATCTAGAATCTGTGTAGATGTTAACAATTCTACCTTCAGCTATCTTACAGGCCTCGGTCAGAGCCTTAAGTTCAGAATCCTGGGCCGACTGATGTGGGAGTATTGGTTCTGCTTTGATTACTGCATTCAGGGAGACGTTGGCATACCCAGTGTGGAAGGTACCTGAGTCATCTTGGTGGCGAGATCCATCTACAAAAAATTCAAAATCAGCATTAAGTCTTTCAGTTTCAAACACTGTGGGTAGGCCTGCTGTTTCCTGTGCCATAAGCTGAACACAATCATGAGGAATCTTCTCTCTTGGATCTTCTTTGTACAATACCGTACCTGACCCCTCCTTTAGATCCGAGAGAGGTAACAATTTGGCAGGATTAAGTGTGGTACATCTCTGCAAAGAAACATTTGGAGGCATTAAAAGTGCACATTGCAATCGAAGGCGACGTGCAGCTGAAAGATGTGCCGGCTGCACCTGGTTCAGTATGGTATATACATCATGAGGTGTAAGTACTGTAAGTGGGTGATCAAGAACAATGTCTGACGATTTGTGGAGCAATAGTCCTACAGCATGTACTGCCCGTACACAGGACGGGGCACCTCTAGCCACTGCATCTAGTCTTCCACTGAAATAGGCTACAGGCCTTTGATTGTCACCATGTAACTGAGTCAATACTCCTGCCGCGTGTCCCTGTTGTTCGTGGAGATACAGGGTGAATGGTAGTTCGTAGTTGGGGGTTCCTAGCGCTGGAGCTGCCACAATCCTGTTTTTGAGAGAATAAAAACAGTCTATACCTTCAGGAGTTAGTTTAAAAGGCACAATGGTGATACAGTCATAGAGAGGCTGCATGAGGATTGATACAGCATGTATCCACTGTCTGCAGTAGGAAACCAGTCCAAGAAATGTCCTAAGAGCGGCAACATTAACAGGAATAGGAAAATTCTGTACAGCTTCTTTGCGAGCACTGGTCAGATGTTGCGCCCCCGGTGTAATGCAATGTCCCAAAAAGATAACTGAAGATTTACAAAATTGAAGTTTATCCTTTGACGCTTTACATCCAGCTTGGTACAGAAACAACATGAGTGATATTGTTGCAGTGTGACACTGTTTCCTGGAGGGGGCACAAATCAGTAAATCATCAACATATTGCAGAACAACTACTTTTGGCATTTTCCATTTTTCCAGTATCTCTTGCAGACTGGCAGTATACATAGTGGGTGAATTTTGGGCACCCTGGGGCAAAACTGTCCAAGTATACTGATTCCCTTTAAATGTAAAAGCAAACAAATACTGGCATTCAGGGTGCAATGGGACACTAAAAAATGCATTTGCCAAGTCAATCACTGAAAAACAAAGAGCACTAGCCGGGATCTGAGACAGAAGGGTGTGAGGATTTGGAACAACTGGTGTGAGGAGATCTGTAGCTTTGTTCACTAGCTGGAGATCATGGACCATCCTGTACGCTGCTGGCTGCCCCGGTGCTGTTTTCTTTTTAACTGGGAACAGAGGGGTATTACAAGGGGACTGGGTCTTAACTAAAACACCACTTGCTACCAGTTTCTGTACCTGCTGAGCTATAGCCGACTCTTGAGCTGAACTAAGAGGATACTGTCTCTGTTGGGGCAGAATTGCACCTGGCTTTAATTTGACCATGACTGGCTGCACCCTTAATCTGCCCACATCTGTTTTATCTGAAGCCCAGAAATCATGCGGTATCACACCTTCTAACATTGAAGGAAATTCATTTGTGTCCTCTATACTAGCAACATCTAGTGACATGATTTTACAAAGAGTGCTTGGCTTCAATCCTGGTGTCATAGTGACAGTCCCATCAGGATGACACTCAATATGTGCTTGCAATTGAGACAATACATCACATCCTAAAAGATTACATTGACCCCGTGGTGATACCATTAACTGTGTGTGTACAGTGGTTCCTTGAACTTGCAGGGGAATCTTTTTAGTGACAGGGAGCAGGATAGATGGAGAGTTGTAAGGAGTCGCTATAACATGGTGGGAGAAATCACTTTTCCCAAATGGCCAGTCCTCTTCTGTAATTACTGAATTGTCTGCCCCTGTGTCCACTTGGAACTCAACCTCATGTCCCCCTGGTAGGTTCACTTGCACTGTGCAATTAGGAGTGGGGGGTAAGGAGACAAGGGGGTTCATGTGCAAGCTACCATTATCCTATGGGAGCGGTCCTAATTGGTCTTGGGGGCCTCTTGCAGGCGGGTCATTTAGATATGGATTAGTTGGACAGGCTGGATATGGATTAGTTCTGCAATCTCTCCTGAAATGTCCTGGTTTCCTGCACCCGTAGCACAATTTCTGTCCATCTCCTGGCACACGTCTCCCCTCCCTGTTGTTTGCAGGACGAGTACCTACAGCATGTAACCTTGCGCCTCTCTTTGCTTGCGCTAAATCATGTTGTGCCCCCTGTGCTATTCTGGCTAGATCCTCTGCTTTAACTGACCTCCAATCTGGTCTACTTACTTTCACCTTTTCTGCCACTTCCTTTTTCAACCCATTCATATATGCACTTGCCAGTATCCTCTCACTAGTCTTGTTTTCTGGGACAAAACCCATTTCTACCCAAGTTTTTCTTAGGGCCCAGAAATAATCTTTTGGCTCTTCTTCCTTTCCCTGAACTCTGTCTTCTAGTGTAACCTCCTTCTCTGCCTGTCTATGTTTACATGCTTTTTTCAACGCTTCTGTAAACAGAACCCCTGCTTCTGCGTCATTGACTTCTGCATTATCAGGTCCGGTCCTACCAACATAACACTTGTATGTCTCATCTATCAGTCTATCGTATCTAGCTTCATCTGCCAATTTCCCTTTTATAAGTGCTTCCAGATCCTGTCTAGTTGCTTTATACGTATCCTGCATTGTAGCTAACATTCTAGCGAATCCCATTGGTGACTGTGAAGGGTCCGGGAGTTGCATTATTAGAGCCAACTGCTCTGAAGGGCTCCATGGTCTGTATAACACTGCTGTCCGGGGGGCGCCTGGAGCTAGTCCGCCCTCCTCGCCTCCCGCAGCACCCGGGGTACCAGGTACCACTACTGTCCTCATTGGAAATAAATTGGCCAGGGGAGGTCTGGGTCCACCGCAACCTACACAGACATCTACCATCAGGGGATTCTGCTGTCCACACCTGGGGCAGACCCAACAGTTCGGTTCGTGGGAAGTCTGTGGGAAAGTCTGATACTGAGGTGGAGGTAATGTAGGGGACAAACAGGAAGGTAAATCAGTCATCCCTGTTTTTGTCAGTCTGTAATGTCCGTCTCCTAATTATTCAGTCTTTCCCTCTAAGTAATCACACGCACTCATCCACAGGTTCACTGTTTTCAACAGTCCTTTGTCTCTCAACCATCCATGATGTGAGTTAAAGAACCTTTTCCATTTATCACTGTTCAATTCTCCGTTTTCATTCATGCCTGCTTTACACAATATTTTGTCAATGCCTACCAACGCTTGCTTTCCCTCTCTGCGTACCACTAAATCTTTGGCAGTAATGCCTTCCTTGGCATTTTGGTTCCCCATTTTTGTATCTCCTCACCTAGAAGAGATTCTCCTGTCACTTAGACAATTCTGTCACCAAGACTCTGTCACCAAGACAATTCCGTCACTTAGACAATGGGCCACAAAGGTTTCTGAACCATTCCATTGCTCGCTTTCCAAGATTTGTACGCCAACCAAATAAACAATCCGATCACACCAACACCAAGACAAAACCACACCACAATCATCGGTTCCATACTGTCATTTTTCAAAGGAGGAAAGGCAGGACTGACAATCAATCTGAAGGTCTACTGGTTCAAAGGGACCTGAGCCAGGAACACCTGTGAATTACCTGGAAAGCCGACCGCTCGGGGAGGAGGGAGTCCACTATACAGTGATATAGATTTTAGGTAGAATATAATAAGTATTCTTACCTCAGCGCTGTATGTATATCACCAACAGAGAGCTCCGTTCATCCCACGTCTCTGGATCGGTCGGACTTTCTAAGAGTAGATTAACTCAGGCCCCTGTTCGGGCGCCAGGCTGTCGTCACTGTTATCTCGTTAACCCTTTCCTCCTTGAAATGTGGTACCAGAGAGAATAAGACACAGACAAAAGTATGCATCAATAAACTCTACTCTTTATTGCTAAAGAAGGGGTTTATATACACCCCATAAGCAGGAAGCGGAATTACCATATATGGTGTTTATACAACTTATCACTAAATACATAGAATACTGGTTTTAACTGGAAAACTCCGTTCTTCCCCTTAGCTCCCAGTACAGGGTGCCTTTTCATAACTCAGGCGAGCGGGGGTGTATTGCCTCAAAAGAAGGAACATCTTATTTCGACTTCTGGTATGCATCAGCTTGTCTGACAGAAACCAAGGCCTCTGAACTTTAGAAAAATGCGTTTTCAGCTCTAACATGGTCATATGGACAGATACTCCAGTCTCTGCTTGGGAACTCTGCAGCCTTCAGGGTTACCTTTGGTCTCTGTGCTGTCTCTCTGATTAATGCCCTCCTTGCCCAGGAAGAGTGTTTTGGTGGGCATCCCTCTCTTGGCAGGTTTGTTGTGGTACTATGTTCTTTCCATTTGATGATAATGGATTTGATGGTGCTCCTGGGGGATCATTAGCGATTGGGATATTTTTTTTTTTTTATAACCCAACCCTGACTTGTACTTTTCAACAACTTTGTACCTGACTTGCTTAGAGATCTCCTTGGTCTTCATGGCGTTGTTTGGTTAGTGGTGCCTTTTGCTTAACCCCTTCATGACCTTGCCATTTTTTGCAATTCTGACCAGTGTCCCTTTGAGGTAATAACTCAGGAACGCTTCAACGGATCCTAGCGATTCTGAGAATTTTTTTTGTGACATATTGGGCTTCATGTTAGTGGTAAATTTAGGTCGATAATTTTTGCATTTATTTGTAAAAAGAATGGAAATTTGGCGAAAATTTTGAAAGTTTCGCAATTTTTAAATTTTTAATTTTTATTCTGTTAAACCAGAGAGTTATGTGACACAAAATAGTTAATAAATAACATTTCCCACATGTCTACTTTACATCAGCACAATTTTGGAAACAAAATTTTTTTTTGTTAGGAAGTTATAAGGGTTAAAAGTTGACCAGCGATTTCTCATTTTTACAGCAAAATTTGCAAAACCATTTTTTTTAGGGACCACCTCACATTTGAAGTCACCTTGAGGGGTCTATATTGTAGAAAATACCCAAAAGTGACACCATTATAAAAACTGCACCCCTCAAGCTACTCAAAACTACATTCAAGAAGATTATTAACCCTTCAGGTGCTTCACAGGAACTAAAGCAACGTGGAAGGAAAAAATGGACATTTTAATTTTTCCAACAAAAATTTTATTTTAGCATCAATTTTTTCATTTTTGCATGGGCAACAGGATAAAATGGATCCTAAAATTTGTTGGGCAATTTCTCCTGAGTACACAGATACCTCATATGTGGTCATAAACCACTGTTTGGGCGCACGGCAGGGCTCAGAAGGGAAGGAGCGCCATTTGACTTTTTGAATGGAAAGTATGCTGGAATATTTAGCGGTTGCATTTGGAGAGTCTCTGTGTGCCTAAACAGTGGAGCTCCCCCACAAGTGACACCATTTTGGAAACTAGACCCCCCCAAGGAACTTGTCTAGATGCATAGTGAGCACTTTGAACTCCCAGGTGCTTCACAGAAGTTTATAAACGCAGAGCAGTGAAAATAAAAAAAAAATTTTTGTTTCTCAAAAATCATTTTTTAGCCCGCTATTTTTTATTTTCCCAAGGGTAACAGGATAAATTGGACGCCAAAAGTTGTTGTCCAGTTTTTCCTGAGTACGCTGGTGCCCCATATGTGGGGGGAAACCACTGTTTGGGCGCACGGCATTGCTCAGAAGGGAAGGAGCACCATTTGACTTTAATGGAAAATTAGCTCCAATCGTTAGCGGACACCATGTCGTGTTTGGAGAGCCCCTGTGTGCCTAAACTTTGGAGCTCCCCCACAAATGACCCCATTTTGGAAACAAGACCCCCTAAGGAACTTATCTAGCTGCACACTGAGCACTTTAAACCCCGGGTGCTATACAGAAGTTTATAACGCAGAGCCCTGAAAATAAAAAATCATTTTTTTTTCTCAAAAAATGATTTTTTAGCCACCTATTTTTTATTTTCACAATGGTTACAGGATAAATTGGACCCCAAAAGTTGTTGTCCAGTTTTTCCTGAGTACACTGGTACCCCATATGTGGGGGGTAACCACTGTTTGGGCACACGTCAGTGCTCGGAAGGGATGTAGTGACGCTTTGAAATGCCAACTTGATGGAATGGTCTGCAGGCATCTTGTTACGTTTGCAGAGCCCCTGATGTGCCTAAACAGTAGAAACCCCCTACAAGTGACCCCATTTTGTAAACTAGACCCCCCAAGGAACTTATCCAGATGTGTGGTGAGCACCTTGAACCCCCATGTGCTTCACAGAAGTTTATAATGCAGAGCCGTAAAAATAAAAATTCATTTTTTCCTCAAAAACTAATTTTTTTAACCCACAATTTTTTATTTTCACAATGGTTACAGGAGAAATTGGACCCCAAAAGTTGTTGTACAGTTTGTCCTGAGTACACTGGTATCCCATATGTGGGGGTGAAGCACTGTTCGGGCACACGTTGGGGCTCGGAAGGGAAGTAGTGACGTTTTGAAATGCTGACTTTGATGGAATGGTCTGCGGGCGTCATGTTACGTTTGCAGAGCCCATGATGTGCCTAAACAGTAGAAACCCCCCCAAGTGACCCCATTTTGGAAACTAGATCCCCCAAGGAACTCCTCTAGATGTGTGGTGAGCACTTTGAATCTCCAAGTTCTTCACAGAAGTTTATAACGCAGAGCTGTGAAAATAAAAAATCATTTTTTTCCACAAAAATAATATTTTAGTCCCCAATTTTTTTTCCCAAGGGTAACAGGAGAAATTAGACCCCCAAAGTTGTTGTGCAATTTTTCCTGAGTACGCTGATACCCCATATGTGGGGGTAAACCACTGTTTGGGCACACGTCGGGGCTTGGAATAAAGGGAGCACTGTTTCACTTTTAACAGCCAATCAGAGCGATCGTAGCAATGTGGGGGTTAAGCCAACCCCCCTGTGGTGAAGCACAAAGGGTCTTGTGCCTGCGGGTCGGGTGACCTTTCAGTGACCCCGGTCACCCGACCCGCAGGAACGCGATCCTTTCATGACACATACGCTGTGTCACAGGTCAGGAAGTGGTGTTACAGCTTCTGTGGCCTTTTCAGAAAATGTGTGTATATACTGACAGACCATGTGACACTTAGATTGCACACAGGTGTACTTCATTTCACTAAGCATGTGACTTATGTAGGTAATAGCTTCCACCAGAAATTTTTAGGGGCTTCATACCAAAAGGAGTGAATACATATGCACATGCCAATTTTTAGCTATTTGATCCCATAAATTTAATTTATGCCTATATTTTTCTCACTTCAGTTCAACAACTTAGACTATTTAGTGCTGATGCATCACACACAAATTGGATTGCAAAAATATTTAAGCACAGATTGTAATGTAAAAAAATAGCTAATAAGCCAAGTGGGTGAATACTTTTGCAAGCCACTGTACTGCGCTTGTTGCCAAGGGGATAATACAAATTGACTCAAAATTCTCCCTTTGCATATCTGTCTTGAACATACAGATTTTAGCAGTGTTAGAGTTCAGTTTTTATAAAGCCCTGAATACCATTGTAACAGGATTCTGGCCGCTGTTTGTAAAAACGTCCCTGACTTTTCCTCACCACTGCCCAGGAGACTCTTAACCTGTTACAGAACTGCCATACTTTGACTAAGTACACTCTGAGTCTATGCACTAAGCCTACAGGAAACATTAGGAGCCTTTACCGATGTTACTGTAACGTTCTCATATGCCACCATATGGCCAGTATGCAAGTTCATACCATTTGTTTTACTTTATGGAATGTGGAAAAGTGCAAAGGATTTTGCGTTCACATGCAGAGGACTATTGCAAAAGCCCATTTACCATGGGTAAATATGATGGATGGCTCAACATTCATCCTGACTACGCCGATAGTAGCTACAAATGCAATATACACTGCTCAAAAAATAAAGGGAACACTCAAATAACAAGATCTGAATGAATGAAATATTATCATTGAATACTATGTTCTGTACAAAGTTGAATGTGCTGACAACAAAATCACACAAAAATCATCAGTGGAAATCAAATTTATTAACCAATGGAGGCCTGGATTTGGAGTCACCCACAAAATTAAAGTGGAATGTAATGTCCTTAAAGCAAGTCAAAATGATGCTCAGTAGTGTGTGTGGCCTCCACGTGCCTGTATGACCTCCCTACAATGCCTGGGCATGCTACTGATGAGGCGGCGGATGGTCTCCTGAGGGATTTCCTCCCAGACCTGGACTATAGCATCCGCCAACTCCTGGACAGTTTGTGGTGCAACGTGACATTGGTGGATGGAGGAGACATGATGTCCCAGATGTGCTCAATCAGATTCAGGTCTGGGGAACGGGCAGGCCAGTCCAGAGCTTCAATACCTTCATCTTGCAGGAACTGCTGAGACACTCCAGCCACATGAGGTCTGGCATTGTCCTGCATTAGGAGGAACCCAGGGCCAACCACACCAGCATATGGTCTCACAAGGGGTCTGAGGATCTCATCTCGGTACCTAATGGCAGTCAGGCTACCTCTGGCGAGCACATGGAGGGCTGTGCGGCCCTCCAAAGAAATGCCACCCCACACCAACCGGTCATGCTGAAGGATGTTGCATGCAGCAGATCGCTCTCTATGGCGTCTCCAGACTCTGTCACGTCTGTCACATGTGCTCAGTGTGAACCTGCTTAAATCTGTGAAGAGCACAGGGTGCCAGTGGCGAATTTGCCAATCCTGGTGTTCTGTGGCAAATGCCAAGCGTCCTGCACGGTATTGGGCTGTGAGCACAACCCCCATCTGTGGACGTTGGGCACTCAGACCATCCTCATGGAGTCGGCTTCTAACCGTTTGTGCAGACACATGCACATTTGTGGCCTGCTGGAGGTCATTTTGCAGGGCTCTGACAGTGCTCCTCCTGTTCCTCCTTGCACAAAGGCGGAGGTAGTGGTCCTGCTGCTGGGTTGTTGCCCTCCTACAGCCCCCTCCATGTCTCCTGGTGTACTGGCCTGTCTCCTGGCAGCACCTCCAGCCTCTGGACACTACGCTGACAGATACAGCAAACCATCTTGCCACAGCTCGCATTGATGTGCCATCCTGGATGAGCTGCACTACCTGAGCCACTTGTGTGGGTTGTAGAGTCCGTCTCATGCTACCACGAGTGTGAACGCACAACCAACTTTCAAAAGTGACCAAAACATCAGCCAGAAAGCATTGGTAATGAAATGTGGTCTGTGGTCCCCACCTGCAGAACCATTCCTTTATTGAGTGTCTTGATAATTGCCAATAATTTCCATCTTTTCTCTATTCCATTTGTACAACAGCATGTGAAATTGATTGTCAATCAGTTTTGCTTCCTAAGTGGACAGTTTTATTTCACAGAAGTTTGATTTACTTAGAGTTATATTCTGTTGTTTAAGTATTCCCTTTATTTTTTGAGTAGTGTATATCTAAACCAGACATTGGGAAAGTGCGGATGGCAGGACATATCTTGCTCCTTGTCTGTTCCTGCCTCGATCCTGGAAACTGTGGGGTTCTGCATCACATGATCACCCCCCCCACACACACCTGGTGTATTAATTCCACTTGTATTCACATCCTGTGGATGTAGACGCCATTAAATGAATCGGTATAGCTTGGCATTGTTGGCTTCCTCTTCCACCATTCAGCCTGTGTGTCTGAGACTAAGCACAGCAAGTGTGATGACATCTAAAGTCTCCATGCTGCAGAGCAAATCTGGGAAGCAAGGTTAGGTGAGTTTATTTTTTTTTTTTTGAGTCAGTAATTGGAGGAAATTGTGGGAACATCATGCTGTATGTGGGGAAAGCTGGGGGGCATTATACTGTGCGATGGGGACATTAGTTTTCCCCTTCTGCATGGAGCCACAGGCCACACACTGGCCAGATCGAAGCAGTGCATTGGAGTAACTGGGCTAAGTGAGTAATTTTATTTATTTTTTTAATTGTCAGTTAGTACAAAGAGGGGACTGTGAGGTCCATCATACTAGTGTCAGGTTGTGGGGCATCATATTGTGTGTATGGGGCTATGAGGTCATCATATTGTGTGTGGGGGTTGTGGTGACAGCATACTGTATGGGAGTGACTTGTGGCATCATATTGTGTGTGGAGGCATCATGCCATATGGTGGTTGTAGAGGCATTATACTGTGTGTGTGTGTGTGGGCTTTATACTGTATGGCGCTTTATTCTCTCTGCAGCCGCTTACATCCAGTCATAGAGGCAGTGCCACGAGCAATTACAGTGACCACTCACTATACACCGAGTACGGCTGGTATCCCTCCTTTGCACTTTGACAGTCTGCTCTGCAGTGTCTATGTGTAGAGCAGGTTGTCAATCAATGTAACGCTGAGTGATAATGGCATGCTCACTGCGTAGAGAGCAGTGACTGTTACAACCTCCTGCACCAATCATTCAAAGAGAGCTGCAGCGGGAAAGATAAAACTACATTTTCTCCTGTAGTTGTGCATCTAGTTTCACACCTAACCATGGTCAACATGTTATTTACCTGCAGATTATTACAGAAATGCTATTTACTACTGTAGGTAAATAGCATTTTTGGAGGAAACCTTTAAACATTCCCAGGTCGAGCCAGGGAGGACATCAACATTGTTATTCACCAATAATGACTTTGATCAGTCTGTAACAATGGGTCAAATCTAACATAGAAAACTAGATCTGAACTGAAAAAGTAAGTTAATGTGTATGCAAAATGTAAATGCATATTAACACATGACCATTACACAGAAAAACAGGCACAAAAAAAAACAAATATCCAAAAATGAAATAAAAAATCTTTTTGCAAAAATGTATGAAGGTAGTAATAATAATAAGGGTATTTAGTAAACATAATTTTGATCAAAATAATGTACAAGCCATCCCGCCACGTCAAAGCAACCCTCTGTGGGACAGTCCTACTCTAATATTGAAAACCTTTCCACTTGTCAAGTGACTTAAATGTGAACAAGGGCAGAGGGACTGAACCCACCAGTTGAAGCTCCGGCCAGACAGGATGGATTTTCTCAACTCAGAAAACAGGGCGGTCACACCCTTATATGCACGGAATGCACTATGAACTACATAGAAAACTAGATCTGAACTGAAAAAGTAAGTTAATGTGTATGCAAAATGTAAATGCATATTAACACATGACCATTACACAGAAAAACAGGCACAAAAAAAACAAATATCCAAAAATGAAATAAAAAATCTTTTTGCAAAAATGCATGAAGGTAGTAATAATAATAAGGGTATTTAGTAAACATAATTTTGATCAAAATAATGTACAAGCCATCCCGCCACGTCAAGGCAACCCTCTGTGGGACAGTCCTACTCTAATATTGAAAACCTTTCCACTTGTCAAGTGACTTAAATGTGAACAAGGGCAGAGGGACTGAACCCACCAGTTGAAGCTCCGGCCAGACAGGATGGATTTTCTCAACTCAGAAAACAGGGCGGTCACACCCTTATATGCACGGAATGCACTATGAACTACATAGAAAACTAGATCTGAACTGAAAAAGTAAGTTAATGTGTATGCAAAATGTAAATGCATATTAACACATGACCATTACACAGAAAAACAGGCACAAAAAAAAACAAATATCCAAAAATGAAATAAAAAATCTTTTTGCAAAAATGCATGAAGGTAGTAATAATAATAAGGGTATTTAGTAAACATAATTTTGATCAAAATAATGTACAAGCCATCCCGCCACGTCAAGGCAACCCTCTGTGGGACAGTCCTACTCTAATATTGAAAACCTTTCCACTTGTCAAGTGACTTAAATGTGAACAAGGGCAGAGGGACTGAACCCACCAGTTGAAGCTCCGGCCAGACAGGATGGATTTTCTCAACTCAGAAAACAGGGCGGTCACACCCTTATATGCACGGAATGCACTATGAACTACATAGAAAACTAGATCTGAACTGAAAAAGTAAGTTAATGTGTATGCAAAATGTAAATGCATATTAACACATGACCATTACACAGAAAAACAGGCACAAAAAAAAACAAATATCCAAAAATGAAATAAAAAATCTTTTTGCAAAAATGCATGAAGGTAGTAATAATAATAAGGGTATTTAGTAAACATAATTTTGATCAAAATAATGTACAAGCCATCCCGCCACGTCAAGGCAACCCTCTGTGGGACAGTCCTACTCTAATATTGAAAACCTTTCCACTTGTCAAGTGACTTAAATGTGAACAAGGGCAGAGGGACTGAACCCACCAGTTGAAGTCCGGCCAGACAGGTTGGTATTTTCTCAACTCAGAAACAGGGCGTCACACCCTTAATATGCACGGAATGCACTATGAACTACATAGAAAACTAGATCTGAACTGAAATAGTTAGTTATGTGTATGCAAATGTTAATGCATTTAAACTGACCATTACACAGAAAATACAGCACAAAATAAATACAATTTCAAAATGAATATAAAATCTTTTTGCAAAAATGCATGAGGTAGTAATATAATAAGGGTATTTAGTAAACATATTTTGATAAAATAATGTACATGCCATCCGCCACGTCAGGCAACTCGTGGGACAGTCCTCTCTAATATTGAAAACCTTTTCACTTGTCAAGTGACTTAAATGTGAACAAGGCAGAGGACTGAACCCACCAGGTTGCCTTGACGTGGCGGGATGGCTTGTACATTATTTTGATCAAAATTATGTTTACTAAATACCTTATTATTATTACTACCTTCATGCATTTTTGGCTATTCGTGAAAAAGCATCAAAAAATACTTTTTCATTATCATTTTATGTCATAGTTTATAATGTGATCCCTGTTTTCTATTGGTGCCTGTTGATTCCTGTGTAATTGCTTGTCATGTGTTTAATATGCATAGGACTGTACACTTTTGCATGGTACATTTATCAATTATACTAATACCTTATTATTTACTACTAGCATTTCAAAAGATTTATGGTTTTTTTTTCTGTATGTAATGATTTACATTCTAACATTATACTTCAGTGACTATTTTCATGTGCATAGTATCGATAGGGTGTGACCGCCCTGTTTTCTGAGTTGAGAAAATCCATCCTGTCTGGCCGGAGCTTCAACTGGTGGGTTCAGTCCCTCTGCCCTTGTTCACATTTAAGTCACTTGACAAGTGGAAAGGTTTTCAATATTAGAGTAGGACTGTCCCACAGAGGGTTGCCTTGACGTGGCGGGATGGCTTGTACATTATTTTGATCAAAATTATGTTTACTAAATACCCTTATTATTATTACTACCTTCATGCATTTTTGCAAAAAGATTTTTTATTTCATTTTTGGATATTTGTTTTTTTTTGTGCCTGTTTTTCTGTGTAATGGTCATGTGTTAATATGCATTTACATTTTGCATACACATTAACTTACTTTTTCAGTTCAGATCTAGTTTTCTATGTAGTTCATAGTGCATTCCGTGCATATAAGGGTGTGACCGCCCTGTTTTCTGAGTTGAGAAAATCCATCCTGTCTGGCCGGAGCTTCAACTGGTGGGTTCAGTCCCTCTGCCCTTGTTCACATTTAAGTCACTTGACAAGTGGAAAGGTTTTCAATATTAGAGTAGGACTGTCCCACAGAGGGTTGCCTTGACGTGGCGGGATGGCTTGTACATTATTTTGATCAAAATTATGTTTACTAAATACCCTTATTATTATTACTACCTTCATGCATTTTTGCAAAAAGATTTTTTATTTCATTTTTGGATATTTGTTTTTTTTTGTGCCTGTTTTTCTGTGTAATGGTCATGTGTTAATATGCATTTACATTTTGCATACACATTAACTTACTTTTTCAGTTCAGATCTAGTTTTCTATGTAGTTCATAGTGCATTCCGTGCATATAAGGGTGTGACCGCCCTGTTTTCTGAGTTGAGAAAATCCATCCTGTCTGGCCGGAGCTTCAACTGGTGGGTTCAGTCCCTCTGCCCTTGTTCACATTTAAGTCACTTGACAAGTGGAAAGGTTTTCAATATTAGAGTAGGACTGTCCCACAGAGGGTTGCCTTGACGTGGCGGGATGGCTTGTACATTATTTTGATCAAAATTATGTTTACTAAATACCCTTATTATTATTACTACCTTCATGCATTTTTGCAAAAAGATTTTTTATTTCATTTTTGGATATTTGTTTTTTTTTGTGCCTGTTTTTCTGTGTAATGGTCATGTGTTAATATGCATTTACATTTTGCATACACATTAACTTACTTTTTCAGTTCAGATCTAGTTTTCTATGTAGTTCATAGTGCATTCCGTGCATATAAGGGTGTGACCGCCCTGTTTTCTGAGTTGAGAAAATCCATCCTGTCTGGCCGGAGCTTCAACTGGTGGGTTCAGTCCCTCTGCCCTTGTTCACATTTAAGTCACTTGACAAGTGGAAAGGTTTTCAATATTAGAGTAGGACTGTCCCACAGAGGGTTGCCTTGACGTGGCGGGATGGCTTGTACATTATTTTGATCAAAATTATGTTTACTAAATACCCTTATTATTATTACTACCTTCATGCATTTTTGCAAAAAGATTTTTTATTTCATTTTTGGATATTTGTTTTTTTTTGTGCCTGTTTTCTGTGTAATGTCTGTGTTATATGATTTACATTTTGCATACACATTAACTTATTTCAGTTAGATTAGTTTTCTATGTAGTTCATAGTGCATTCGTGCATAAAGGGTGTGACGCCTGTTTTGATTGAGAAAATCCATCTGTCTGCGGCTTCAATGGTGGTTCAGTCCTCTGCCTTGTTCACATTTAAGTACTTGACAAGTGGAAAGGTTTTCAATATTAGAGTAGGACTGTCCCACAGAGGTTGCCTGACGTGGCGGATGGCTTGTACTTATTTTGATCAAAATTATGTTTACTAAATACCCTTATTATTATTACTACCTTCATGCATTTTTGCAAAAGATTTTTTATTTCATTTTGATATTTGTTTTTTTGTGCCTGTTTTTCTGTGTAAGGTCATGTGTTAATATGCATTACATTTTGCATACACATTAATTATTTCAGTCGATTGTTTTCTATGTAGTTCATGTGCATTCCGTGATATAAGGGTGTGACGCCTGTTTTCTGAGTTGAGAAAATCCATCTGTCTGCGGAGCTTCAACTGGTGGGTTCAGTCCTCTGCCCTTGTTCACATTTAGTCACTGACAAGTGGAAAGGTTTCAATATTAGAGTAGACTGTCCCACAGAGGTTGCCTTGACGTGGCGGGATGGCTTGTACATATTTGATCAAATTATGTTTACTAAATACCCTTATTTTATACCTTATGCATTTGCAAAAAGATTTTTTATTTCATTTTTGGATATTGTTTTTTTGTGCCTGTTTTTCTGGTAATGTCATGTGTTATATGCTTATTGCTACACATTAACTTACTTTCAGTCGATCTAGTTTCTATGTTATGATCGTGCATATAAGGTGTGACCGCCCTGTTTTGAGTAGAATCATCCTGTCTGGGAGCTTCAATGGGGGTCAGTCCTTCCTTTCACATTAAGTCCTTGACAAGTGGAAAGGTTTTCAATTAGAGTAGGACTGTCCACAGAGGTTGCCTTGACGTGCGGGATGCTTGTACATTATTTTGATCAATATGTTTATAAAACCCTTATTATTATTACTACCTTCATGCATTTTTGCAAAAAATTTTTTATTTCTTTTTGGATATTGTTTTTTTTTGTGCCTGTTTTCTGTGTAATGTATGTGTTAATAGCATTTACTTTGCATACACTTACTTACTTTTTCAGTTCAGATCTAGTTTTCTATGTGTTCATAGTGCTTCGTGCTATAAGGGTGTGACCGCCTGTTTGATTGAAATCCTCCTGTCTGCGGAGCTCAACTGGTGGGTCAGTCCCTTGCCTTGTTCAATTTAAGTCACTTGAAAGTGAAGTTTATATTAGATAGGACTGTCCAAGAGGGTTGCCTTGAGTGGGGATGGCTTGTACTTATTTGATCAAAATTATTTCTAAATACCTTATTATTATTACACCTCATGCATTTTGCAAAGATTTTTATTTCATTTTGGATATTTGTTTTTTTTGGCTTTTTCTGTGTAATGCATGTGTAATGCATTTACATTTTGCTAACATTAACTTACTTTCAGTCGATCTATTTTCTTGTAGTTCATAGTGCATTCGTGCTATAAGGTGTGACCGCCTGTTTTTGAGTTGAGAAATCCTCCTGTCTGGCCGGAGCTTAACTGGTGGTTCAGTCCTTGCCTTGTTCCTTTAGTCATTGACAAGTGGAAAGGTTCAATATTAGAGTAGGATGTCCAGAGGTTCCTGACGTGCGGGATGGCTTTACATTATTTTGATCAAATTATGTTTACTAATACCTTATTATTATTACTACTTCATGCATTTGCAAAAGATTTTTTATTTCATTTGTATTGTTTTTTTTGTGCTGTTGTAGTAGTGTTATATGCATTTACATTGCATACATAACTACTTTCGTCAATTAGTTTCTTGTGTTCAGGCTTCGTCTTAGGGGTGAGCTTTTGAGAAATCCTCCTGTCGGAGCTTAGTGGTCATCCTTGCCTTGTTCACATAGCATTGATGAAAGTTTTATATTAGAGATGTCCAGGGTTGCTGGGGGATGCTCTTATTTATCAAATTTACTAACTTATTATATAACTCAGTTTTAATTTTATTTTTTTTTTGTTTTTTTTTGGTTTTTTTGGTAATGTCATTAATTGCATTACTTATAATTATTTTCAGTAGTCTTTTATTATATGTGATCGGTTGGTTACCTGTCGGATCAGTGGGTAGTGTTTTTTTGTCTTACATGTGGGTTTCAATTGAGTGGACGCCCGAGGTTGCGTGGGATGCTTGTACATTATTGATCAAATTGTTTCTAAATACCTTATTTATACTACTTCTGCATTTTTGCAAAATTTTTTCTTTTTGAATTGTTTTTTTATTAGACATTAATACTTAACTTGTACAACGTATTTTGTAGGGAGGGAGGGCTTGTTGTGTAGGAGGAATACCGTTTCTTGCTGAGAAATTACTTCACTCATGGCTCTTTTTCATGGTATTTGCCGTATTCCGCTCTCGGTTTCCCTTTTCAGGTCCTTGTCCTAACCTTCCCATACGTTTGCCCACAAGGAACAGTCATTTAACTAAACTAAATTTTCTTTTCCTCTTCGCAGCACATCCTTATTAGATACAACAGCATAGGGTTCCATACAGTCCACATTCTTCACTTTCCCTGCACTTCTTCCTACGGCCTTCAGTACGTGCCCGGGACATACCGCCTCTTGCGGTAACACAGCGTCCTCCATGTTCAGACTTACTACGCTTAGGAGTTCCTTCGTCTGCTAAGCCCCGGATACTAGGGCATGAGCCCATGCAGTAATCTGCCACATTATAGAGCGACCTGCGTCCCCATACTGATATGGCCTCAGCTGTAGTTAGTCTCTGTTCCACCACTGCTGTCACACGGCTGCTAAAGCTGCACTTCTGGCCCAGTGGGCCCTGGTTAGCTGGGCTTCACACTTAAACATTGCAGAGCTACTGGGCAGCCCACCTGAGCTGTACGGGCTCTCTAGCCCCTCTGAATCTAACTAGGAAACTGTTCCTGCCTTACTCCAGTTAACTCCTCCTACAGTTAACTATATACACTAATCATTATACTAAGATGTCATGTGCCCCATCTAGTGGCCAAACTAAGGAACTACACTTTCACTAGACAACTATGGAAATACAATACAATATTATAAAACATTCATGTATCAGCAAACGGTTGGAAAACACTATATACATAGCAGCATGAAATCACATTTACATAGTACGGTCACACTCCACTACATTAAGAACCGGACGTACTTAAAGGGGTAGGGGCATATACAGTCTTTGTAACCCCTTACATTGTTAAAAATCAAAATGGTATATAAGATGAAAGACTGTGGGGAGAGATTTCTTAAAACTAAGGACTGTCCGTTTCTTCAAATGTTTAACAATTATGGGGTATGGTTAGAAGAATCAGAACAGGAGAGACAGAGAAAAATATTAGTTTCAGTAGAATTATCTGAAGCAAGAGTGGCCTTATTTGATTTTGATGACACAAAACCCATGTCAACGTCAACCAAGGACGTGATTTTGATATAGAAGATCATAAAAGCAAATACTAAAAAAATACTTACAAAACTCAACTGAATAACACGGTCAGCTCCTAGATATTTACACACCAGTGACCATTTAGTGTATTGCTGCTTGAAGCACTCACATAGCGACATCTTGTGGCCAAACGCAGAGTTTCTTATAATATTTTATACACACTAATAATATAACACATAAAGGAAATATTTGCAATAATCGTGCACAGCACATTAATGTTTGCTGCGTCCAGGAGAACCTGAGACATTTATCCAGGTAATTAATTTTATAGCTCAAAGTACCTGGCTAGGGCTCTTCTTCTTAGCACATGGTACATTTTCAGAGGTGCCTTTTACCATTATCTACTACTATCCAAAACTTTTAGAAGAAATATTAGGTGAATGATCCATAAAGAAATGTACACACAGACTACATTATGGTATACAGAGGAAGTCTCTTGTCTTCTCACTGTTACATGAGTCATTACAGTCCAAATTAACACACACACAAATTAACACACACAAAAATGACATTCCTCTTATAGCCATTGCTAAATACAGAGAATTACCTGTATAATGTATACAGTGGGTGAAAGAAATATTGAACATGTCACCAATTTCTAAGTAAATACATTTATATAGGTGCTATTGACATGAAATTCTCACCAGATGTCAGTAACATCACATTCAAGCGACACTGACAAAGAAATCCACCCATAGATGTCCATAAATTAAGCTATGTGTAATACTGAAGAATGATAAAGGGAAAAAGTATTGAACACACTTACTGAAATATATTTAATCCTAGACGCCTCCTGCATGGAGAAACTAGACGCATTCATTGCTCAGGTGTGATTTTGGCCCATTCTCCCGCACAACACTCTTCAAATCTTGAAGGTTTTGTGGCTCATTCTATGAACTCTGAGCTTTAGTTCCTTCCATAAACTTTCTATTATATTCAGGTCAGGTGATTGGCTGGCCCATTCTAGCAGTTTTGTGTTTGGGATCATTGTCTTGCTGAAATGTCCACCCTCATTTCATCTTCATCATCCTAGTAGATGGCAGATTTTTATCAAGAATGTCTCAGTACATTTGTCCATTCATCCTTCCTTCAATTATATGGAGTTTACCAGTGCCTCACACCATGATGTTCCCACCTCCAAACTTCACTGTTGGTATAGTATTTTTGGGGTTATATGTACTGCTTTTAGCCTCTAAACATGGTGTGTATTATGGGATCAAAAGCGTTCAGTTTTGGTCTCATCTGACCAGACTATACTCTTGCAGTATTTCACAGGCTTGTCTTAATGTTGTTGAGCAAAGTAAATGCTAGTGATGAGCAAGCATGCTCGCCACTGCATTGGGGAGTTCGGGCATGCTCGTATCCTCGCCTGGAATGTTTTGTGGCTGTTAGACAGCCAATATACATGCGGGGATTACCTGCCATACACAGTAATGGTGTAGCAGTTTTAAACCAACTTCAGTTGGCTACTGTCATTACTGTGATTGTCCGGCTGCATCACGTCATCGGGTCTTATATAAGACCTGGTTAGGCAATGGTCGGCAAACTCATCTGGAAGCAGTTCAGGGAGAGTTGATCTAGGAGAGCTTGGATTAGAGCAGGCTTATAGGCAGTGTTTAATTGCTATTGCAGTACTTGTATTCCGCTTCTGCATCATTAAAATAAAAGTCCCTTTCAGGGCTACATACTGTCCTTTCTCTAGTAAAACCGCTGTTACCTGTATTCAGTGTATAGCTGGTTGAGGAGGGATAGTTTTGGATTAGAGGCATATAGGCAGGGTTTAATGTATTGTGTTTTTATGGAGATGTTTTAGCCTGGTTTTAATAATAATTTTAAAAAATTTGGTTTCCCTATTTTTGATAACCAGCCAAAGTAAAGCAGACAGCTGTGAGCTGATATTATCAGGCTGGGAAGGTCCTTGGTTATTGGGCCCATCACAGCCAAAAATGCCAGCCTGCAGCCGCCCCAGAACTGGTGCATCACATTAGATGTGACAGCAGCATTTAAAAGATTATGAATAGGTGTGGTTACAGTGTGAATGTGCAACGAGAGTGAACACAATCCACTATACCAAGGCCAATAATATCACATACAAGGAAGAAATACCATCACACCATGACCAGAACACATATTTCCACCACATAGTGACCAAATAATACCACATACTATACAAAGGAGAAATATCATCACACCATGACCGGACCACATAGTGACCAAATAATACCACATACAAGGGATAAATACTACCACACCGTGACCAGACCACAAAATACCACCCCATCGTGACCGAATACTACAATACTGATTATGAATATAAAACACAATACTAACAACACTGTTATTACCCCAGTGACATTATACACAATAGCACTGTATATAGTATACCGTATATAGTGTAAGTGTATAGGTAATACAGTGATCACCAGTGACATTATACACAGGAGCTCTGGATATAGTGTATAGTCTACAGGTAATGCAGTGATCACCAGTAAGATTACACACAGGATCTCTGTATAAAGTGTATAGTGTATAGATAATACAATGATCACTATTGTGAACACTTTGGAGATGACTTCTGAGCTGGGGCTCCCTCTGGTGGTTGCTGATGGTATTGAAGCTGTATTGAATGACAGAGGTCCATCACCTGGGAGCGAGGAGTGGCAATCAGGGGGGACGGACTGGGCAGATATAAGTGAGCTGCCCTTCCCATGATCCTCGCCGGTGATTAGTTTCTCTTCCTGGTCTAGTTTGGAAGTCAGCTGGTTTTCTGCTGTCTCCTGCGAAAATTCAGATTATTTTCTGCCTTGCTTCTGTGGTTTTGCTTTTCTTTGTTTTTGCTGCCCTTCTGAGTGAGGTCAGATGGGTCCCCCTGCTGGGGCCTGTGCTGGTCTCTGTTTCTCACTTATTTCTGTTCATTTGCTCTGTCCCTGTTTTTTCAGTGGCTGTTGGGTAGCTGCGTGTTCACACCAGAGTTCTGATTTAGCGGGAGCGAGATTGTGTGGTCTCAGTATTTTTTAGAATCAGAAGTGTTGGAATTTTTCCTAATGTTGTGCTGGGTTGCAGACAGAATTCTTTCCTGTCCTGTCCTATCTAGTTTTGGCCCCAGCGTTTGCTTACTCTATTTTCTATCTGCGTTTGTATTTCATCTTGTCTAACCGCCATTATGTGTGGGGGCTACCTATTCCTTTGAGGCGCTACTCGGGGCAGTTAGCTATCCCCTTTCTATCTTTAGGCGTAGCTAACTCTCCGGCTGTGTCGAGGCGTCTAGGTCACCGTAGGTACGTCCCACGGCTGCTTCTAGTTGTGCGGTTAGTTTAGGGGTCTGTAACCATTAGTTCCCATATGTCCTTTGTCCTGGCCCCCGTAAGCCCATTCTGGCCCCCATATGTCCCTTGACACTGACATCATAAATCTATGGAATTGCTGGACATAATGGGAACACCGAGGATTAAGTTTGGAACTGCAATGTGCAATGTGAGTGTGTACATCGTGAACCCTAGAGTAAAACGTATATTCTTTTTCCGTAGGATGGCAGCATCTCCAGGAATCCAATAAGTCAAGCCTATCTAATAAGATGGGAATCATTCCAACTGGGGAGAGGGATGCAGGCGGTGGGGTAGACCTATCTAAAAAGATATTGTGAAGAGCATTTAAATCCCCACCTAATAAAATATTAGTAGGATGCCAGCTATGGATGACTTCTACAAGCTTAGAAAAAAAGGGAAACGCTAGCCGCATTTGGTGCGCAAACATTAATAAGGCAGTATTCCCTCTGCTCAGCAAGGATCTAATCAGCAAATATCATCCCGCCTTGTCGCTCACCACATCTTGAATGGAGTATTCAAGGTCTCTATGGAACAGGACGGCAACCCCACGTTTCTTCCTTGAAAAAGAAGCCTCTATGCAGTTTGGGTAATGCTTGTTACGGAGCGGAGGATGTTTTCCACTAATCCAGTGAGTTTCCTGCAAAAACACAATGTGTGGGCATATACGGGTAACAGGGTCTAAAACTTTCCTGCGTTTCACCGGAGTATTAAGCCCAGCTACGTTCCAAGATAACAATTTGAGAGAGTCTACATTAATGTGAGGAGCTACAATATTAGAGTCAGCCGAATTAGCCTATGCCACATTGAGGCCATGAAGCTTAATATCAGAGAAGAAACAACTGGGCAAAGGTCTGTACCAGCAAGCAAACCCTAACACCCAGAAAAACAGAAAAAAAGTGTGCCTAGGGAGGAAGAGCCCACCCACCCCACTTCCCAACAAACCACCAGCAATAGAGAAACTACAATAAACATTGTATAACAGTATCTCGACTAAGACCTCCCATAATCATAATGCAGTAGAAAATAGCAAACAATGTGCATTAAGTAGAAACCAAAAGATTAGTCATGCAGGTATATATAAACAGAGATGTAACATGGCTATCAACAAGAAAAAAAAAATTACAAGAACCATGAAATTAAAATCAAGTGGCCGAAGAGGCTCTTAGGGTCAACAAAAAACATCATCTTTCCTCGGAGTTCCACCCTCAGACGTGTCGGGTAGAGAATAGCAAAACGGGAGCCTATGTCATGCAGAAGTTTACCAACTGGGGCAAAGGCGCGCGCTTAGCTGCCACCACAGCAGAATAATCCTGAAACATAAAAAGAGAGTGTCCACAGCAGACATAGCCTGAAATGCCTGAAACATGAGCATTTTGTCCTGAAAATTAAGTAACTTAAAAATAACAGGGCGAGGGCGGGCATTGGATTCTGGAGTTGGAGGTCCAAGTCTGTGGGCTCATTCGACTATCATGGAGCCAGGTCGGACAGGCAAATTAAGTGCTTGTGGGACCCAGGAGGAAGTAAAAGTGGTGGAGATCAGATCCTTTACCGACTTGGGAACGCCGATGACGCGGAGATTTTTTCGGAGCTTGGTTTTCCAGATCATCGAATTTATTTTTGGGGATGCTCTATCACTGGTCTTATCTTTAAGCTGAGCAGCACAGGACTGTACAGTGTCCTCCAAATCACTGATCCGCTGTTGTGTGCCAAAATTTTGGTGGATGGTTGGACAACTGGGATGTGATCGAGTCCAATGAGGATTAAAAGGAAAGAAGTCTTGCATCTAATTTTGGCATAAGTTGCTTTGTGATGGGTCAGCAATGGTTTGTAGGGATTCTTTAGACTGACAGAGTTAGAATCTGGTGATTCAGGAGATTTGGTGGCTGTGCTCTGGTTTTTTTGTAGCCTTGGAGTACTGGGATTTACAAATTTTTCCATGTAGAGGAGAGAAATAGAAAATGAATAGAAATGCACTTGAAAGGAGAGGGGAGACGTCTCAGTCGAATTTAAGTGAAAGGGAACCCTACATAATTAAGTAGTTTAGGTAGGACATCACGGGGGAATTTGGTCCTGAGGAGACCAAGATGGTTTAAGGAATACAGACCCCTCAAAGATCATAAAGTAAACAGGTAAATTGGTCCCCGTTGGGCCGGTATTCAAGAGTTTAGAAGATGAGCCCTTAAGAGAGGTTCTGTGTATAAAGAGAGCACTGAGTGCTACTCAGCAGGGGTTTCTGGGTGGTGTATATTACAGCCTGTATCGTGCACTATTTTAGTTATGGCAGTAGTGGCAGCAGAGCTCCAATTAACGTATGATAGATGAAATAGTAAATCTGGGATCAGGTGGCTTTTCCCAGTAGTCTCCTGCTTTATATGGTCCCCCTTGGGGGGAGGGGTTTGGTTGTGGGGGGTCAAGAAAGTTCTGTCCAGTAGCTGCCCCACCAAAGGTAACCAGTGCTACAGATATAAGGCCAGTGCCTGGATCATCTCAAAACCCCTCTCTCAGTCACAATTATTGGTGTTTCTTAACAAGATTCCTCTGGCCACTATTGGGGAAAGGCAACACACTGCGCAGGCTACAGTAGAGGAAATCTCCTGCAGTGTCCCTCTAAGGCCTCTTTCACACTTCAGTCGTGCGACGTCAGTAAAAATCCGTCAAAATGTGAAAAAAACGGATCCACATTTTTTTTTTTGGCGGGATCCGTTTTTTTTCCATTGACTTGCATTAGTGACGGATTTTGACGGATGGTCGTCCGTTAGGTCCGTTTTTTTGACGGATCCGCCCAAAAATTGGCGGCCGTCATTACAAAAAAACGTCCAAATGCAACGTTTTTTTTGTCCGCCAAAATGGCGGACAACGGCGGATCCGCCGCATCCGCTATTTTGTATAATGGCCGCCTATGGGCAGCGGATCCGCTGGCATCGTTTTTGACGGAATCCGCCTGCGGATCCGTCGCCTCTATAGAAAACCATTGTAAATGCAGAAAACACTGTCCGGTTCTCTCTCTCTCCTCCTTACATTTCCGGAACGAAATTTTCATCATTTCCAGGTGAAATCTTCTTGGCGGATCCGTCAGAAAACTGACCAGTTTTGCATCCGTTTTTTAACTTTTCTAAGGATCCGCCATTTTCACGCTTTGGCGGACGTCACAACAACGGAAGTGTGAAAGAGGCCTAAGGCTCGAGGCTGCTCAATGATTCTGTAGCAGATGGGGAATTCCACTGTAGTATAACTGCCAGGAGAGGAAAACACAGCTCCCTGCAATCACACAGAACCCGATCAGCAATCCTCCTTCTCTCCCCTCCGGGTCGAACAAGCAGCAGCATCAGCAGGTAAGACAGCAGACGGGTAGGGGAGGACTGGTCCCGAGGGTATCTTACTGCCTGCAGGGTCTTCACCACAGATGCAGCGGGTGCCTCCCCGTGATGGATGATGGTGGCAGGCCTCTCTAAATGCTATGTGCTGGAGGCTTCCAGAAGTTCACTCACCCTCAGCTGGACCTCCGCTGTAGATCTGTCACAGGTGGATGGAGGGGAAGGAGTGCAGGGACCATCCCCAGGAGAAACTTTTTCCGGCAGGGGGACCACAATTCAGGTCCTGTAGTAGGCCGCAGATTGAAGAGGCTGTGCAGGCAATCTCAGGCTGAAGAAAGTTGGTTTAAAACTGCTGTTTTCTGGTCCCCGGGCATGGGTACCCACCAGGCAGAGCAAGATGGTTAGTGAAGCACTATTAAGGATGGATGGCAAGGATTGACTCCTCTGGATGTGGTGCTCCCTCATGTGTCTGATCCTGCGGCGGCCATCTTGGTTCCCCCAGGATTATTTTTTTAATAATGGGTAAAACCATGAAATATATGGGGTAGTCTTTATTCAAATAAACTTTTTTCCTGTTTTTTTTTTTCTTTCATTTAGTGGGTTAGTAACAGTAGTATTGATGGATGCCTCTCCATTACTAACTTCTGGGCTTGATGTCAGCTGACATAACATAGCTGACATCAACCTCCTAAAACTATTACCCTTGATTGCCACCGCATCAAGGCAATAGGGAAGAGTCGAGGCTAAGCGCCAGAATTGATGCATCTAATGAATGTGCAGCTTCTGTGCGCTGAGGGCTGGTCTTACTAGGCTGGGAAGGTGCCAATATCCCCATTTTTAATAACCAGCAAAAGCAAAGCAGACAGCTGGGGGTGATATAGTAGGCTGGGACGGTCCATGGATTTAGCACTTTCCCAGCATAATATCAGCTCACAGCAGTCTGCTTTCCCTTGGCTGGTTATTAAATAGGGAGACCCTATGTCATTTCTTTTTCATTTATTTAACAAGTACAGTAAAATACACATGCAAGGCACTGCTCACTTGGAACTCCGCCTCCTGATTCAAGATTATTTTAAATTTTTTTAATTCTGTTATTTTAAGTACCGTAATTTCTCTATATTTGTTTGCAGGACCCAATTTGGCTTCATTTTCTGCCTCCTAACCCTTACTACGATCATTTTACAGTACCAAAGTTTGGGTACCTGAACAGAACTTTGGGTTTGTCAGGTTTGGCTGAACTGCAGTACAAACGTCCACAGGGCCTAATTGTCAGGGTTGCATTTTCCATGAGAAGAGTTCAGCATCTCGCCTCAGGTGGCAGAATGCAGAAAGTTAGGAGGGGGCAGTAGGTGGCTCTTGCACATTACCCCAGCGCAGACATCCTAACCTTTTTATAGCTTCAGTCTGTTAATTTTCACTGGCCCTAATGAGTATCTATTACGCTTCACCATCACAATACAGCATTTATCTGATAAAGGTCCATGCGATCAAAACGTTGTATCTACCAGAATCCAATTGGCACTCTTTCCATCCGAGCCCTGCCATGTGCCCAAACAGTAGTTTTCCACCACATATGGGGTATCGATGTACTCCGGAGAAATTGTTACAGTTCATTTTTTCATATTACGTGGTAGAAATGCAAAATTTGGGGCTAAATGAACATTTTTGTGGGAAAAGTTTATTTTTTAATTTTAAAGGCTCAAAGTTATAAAATTTTGTGAATCACCTGTGAGTTCAAAGGTACTCACTTCACCTCTAGATAAGTTCCTTGAGGGCTGTGGCTTCTGAAATGGGGTCATTGTTGAGGGTTTCCGCTGTTTAGGCACATCAGGGGTTCTGCAAACACAACATGGTGTCCGCTCTCGATTCCAGCCAATTTTGCACTCCAAAAGTCAAATGGCGCTTTCTTTTCCGAGCCTGCTGTGCGCCCAAACAGTAGTTTTCCTTCACACACAGGGGATCGGCATACTCTGGAGAAATTGCACAGTTCATTTTCTTGTGTTGCCATTGTTAAAATGCCATTTTCACAAATAAAAGCAAAATATTTCAACCTAAAATTTCCAACATAATGTACATGTGTCATGAAAAAAACAATCTCAGAATCACTGGGAGAAGTTATTTACCACATATAGCGACACTGGTCAGAATTGTAAAATTTGGCCTGGTTGGGAAGGTGAAAAACAGGCTTGGCAATGAAGGAGTCAATACCTCAAGCAGCCAAAAAAACGCGCTCGCCGATGGTGCTGGACTATCTGCAGGCTTCTTTCTCCATTTTCCCACCCTCTTGTTCTACCTGCACATTGAGTTCACCCGCTGAGTATAAAATAACAGACAAGGGTTTGTGTAAAGTTGTTTATTTGAAAAGGCTAACAACAAATGGTTTGTACAGACATGTGTAGCAGAAAATTACATCTAATGGATTACATGTCTAGGGCAAAACATTTTGCACCTGGTTGTTTTGCCCCCGACCATTCTTTCCATAATGATTGTTAAAGTGGTTCTTTCAGACATTATTTCATCTACAAGCACTTTTATTTCAGTCGGTCAATACAGAATACCAATACAATGTAGAAAACTAAATTCTTTCACCACTTCTTAGGACAACAGTAGCTAGTCTATACTTTGAAATTCTAAAATGTTACATTCAGTAAAGGTTGAGAAAAGGTTGGAAGTGAAGTTCCTAGTTGCTAGAGGGTCCACACGTAAAGCACACAGCCTTTGCAGCCTAGGATAACTTCTACACCAAGTATTTCTATAAAGAAAATTACACCTTGCTTTGAGTCTTTGCAGGCAACAATGGTCATTTTACTATAGTTACAGTACAAAATCGCTCAGAATGCAGCTCGGAATATCATTGTGTTCAGGTTTGGAAATCTACAGCAGACAATATAAAACACAATAGTTTAGTTAATTGTTCTCGGAGGGTAATCCGTAATCCAGCACCCATACATTAAACATTAGCAATAGCTAGAGCAAAGCTGATGTTGTAACAGATCCTGTAGTGTTGGTTGCCCTTTAAATATCCTGGCCATTTACAAATATGATTGATACCAAAAACATACAATAAAAAGGTTCTCAACCTAAGACATTTTTTTTTTTGAATAATGTGATTAATAACACAGGTTAAGATGGAGAATAGTCCGATCGACTGCTGGCAAGCTACACTTTCCCTTCTTGCAATTTACCAGTGAGCTGAATAGTTTCGTCATTACATCATTGTAAAGGCTCCCATGCACATTAGACTAAAGGTGGCGGGATTGTCTAATAATGTATAGGGGGCTTCCGACTCTCCTGATAGATGTTGCTGGCGGAGTGATGGTTCGGCCCTGCTGGATTTTCCAATGGCTGATATCTGGGCGATAACCTACAAGGAGTCTGTGTTCTCTTCCCCAAGCCGAAAATTTGTGCATCGGGGGGGGATAGGTGTTGGTTAACGTTCACCATCTATATTTACAACCTGGTTGAAAGGTTATCAAGCTCAGTCCCTGGTATTCCGTCTGCCTTAATCTCTGAGCCAAAGTGGCACTAATATGGGCCCCCCACAGGCATAGAAGAGTGAAAGTGACGCTTTTATTTAGATATTTGTTAGTATAAATTTAGATGGAAAATTTACAGAATAACCTGAAAATCTACGTAAAGCCTTTAAAAACCATTAAATATTTTTTGAAGGGAACATGTCACATTAAACGAGCAGTCTGATCGTTATAGAGCAGGAGAAGCTGAACAGATTAATAAATGTTTGGGCAAAAAGATTCAGTTAAATTAGTCACCTAAATCATTTTGTATTCTAAAATTCAATGCGGATGAAACAAAGAAATGCACAAAAGCCAAGAATGAGAAGTGCTTTATAGAATTAAGATCTTTATATGAATGTTTTCCGTATATATGTTTTACTTATTTATTCAGCGCCATTAACTTCCATACATCATCATCATCACTGTCCCATTGGGGTCACAATCTAAGGCCACACCACTATCTATATGTTCAGCTTCTCCCATTTATAGATCTCCACTATCTGACAAAATCTTCCAGTCC
>JARQOD010000006.1:76880362-76892830 GCA_033576555.1 Oophaga sylvatica | reverse complement strand
AAAATTTAACTTCCTGGAGCCTTAAGAGGCCTTTCAAGTTTGTGCATGTTGAAGTGGCCCCATCATGGAATAGTGGCTGCAGAGCCAAGTAAACAGTTTTTATTTCTTAATCTCCACAGCAGAAAAGGTAAATTATACTGTAAAGCTGAGGTTATAATTTTTATGTTAAACCCAATGGGAAGATACCAGAGATTCTTTTCAGGGGGTGTGTACTTTCTCACCTGAATGACATTGACCAATCATAAGGAGGAGGCAACAAGCAGCGGGAAAAAAAGAACCGCACATATTATAGGTCAGAAGAACATACTTTTTGAGGGAGATGTAATGATAAACTAATCTCTGCAGCTATTGTGTACAGTACAGTAGAACTGAGTACAATTACAACACCTCTACTTTCATCCTTCAGCAGTCAGTTGGTGGGTGAGGAAGTACAGCAGAGCTGACAGCACCGAGCGAATATCTGAACCTGCAGTTGGTGTTTGAAGTGACATATAGCTCATCTCTACTCCCTCTTCGCCCCACACAGCCTGCTTATAATCAAAATTTTACAACCAAATATCTCCACAGAGAGGAGAAATTAAAGAATTAAAACTGTATCTCTCTCAGCTCTATTCCATGATGTGGCCAGTTTAATATGTTTTAAACTGGTGAAAGGTCCTCTTTTAAGGTAATTTTGGGTATAAAAGCAACAGACATTTCAGATTGTTAACTTAACACAACATTGCACCAAGTCAAGCAGCACAATTACATGATGCTATGAAAGGATTTTTGGGCCCACAGCAAAAAAAAAGAATTGCTAAGCTTCTTGAAGATGAGAAACAGAATTAGAACAAGAATGGACAACGGCAACTGCGCTTTGTGAAGAGAAACTTCTTAATTTATTATTTCACAACTATGGTTTAAAATGGTTATAGGAGGTAGAGAAAAGAGTTTACCTTTCTATCCCTCCTGTTTTTTAACTTTGCCTTAAGCCAAACACCTTAAGCCCCCGTCACACTAAGCGAGATCGCTGCCGAGTCACAAGTTTTGTGACGCACCAGTGATCTCAGCAGCGATCTCGCTATGTTTGACACGTACCAGTGATCAGGCCCCTGCTGTGAGATCGCTGGTCGTGTCGGAAATGCCTGGACATTTCTTTGGTCATTGAGATCCCTCTGGGTAGCATGCATCGGTGTGTTTGACACCTATTACCAACGATCTTGCTAGCGACTCTGCACTGAGACACATAGGAGACACATCGTTACACAGCTCGCTACGGATCGCCGATCGTTGCTGCGTCGTTGGGAAGATCTGACTGTTTGGCATCTCACCAGCGACCACATAGCGACGCAGCAACGATCCCTGCCAGGTCGTATCGTTGTCAGGATCGCTGCTGCGTCGCGGAGTGTGACGGGACCCTTAGTAAATTGACTGTTTACTTAAGAACTAGACTGCCAAACAAGACAATGGCTTAGCGCAGAGCAAAATTGTCGCTGCTGACAGTAAAGAAGGTTAAACCAGTTTGGCAATCATACAAGGCCAACTTCATCTCACAATCTGGTATTAGTCAGAGGTAACATTTTGGGGAGAACCTTTTCAGTTTTCCTCCAGGAGACAGAACAGAAAATATCCTAGCTTCACTCATTGACATGTACACAATCCCAAAGTACAAATGAATTAAAGGAGTGCTTTAAAGGCTAAGGGTCCATATGAGACCCCCAGAAATAAGACTGTTAGAAGGTAAAAGAAGTAGGACTATGAGGACTTGGGACAGTTGAGGAAACACTGGGCTCATACAGGCACCACGTTTACACATTATACTGGAGGAATACCTGCACATTTTATAGCGGCAGTAAGCTGGGTGTAATGGTTTAGGTTTTAGCAGCAGTTATCCGATTTCAGTCTTTATAAACCCTAATTGATGCCTGCAATGCAGAGCTTTCTTATAAAATATAACTTATGACTATGATCTCCAGGCATCCGAGTGATCAATTATTTCCTGAGATATATCACTGAGCTGGACACACAACAGTATCAGACAGGCATGACTTAGAAGTGTCTTAAGTGGTCTGGTGTAAAACTCGGCTCTTGTAGCAAGCGAGGTCTCGTATGAGGCTTTTGGGCATGGAATGCCAATAGGTCAGTCCATTACAAATTCCAAGCAGAGCTGACAATTTTGTCAACTGCACCAGTGATGTCACTGGTTCTTGATCATCTTACATCAAGTGATCAGCACATATGCCGAAAGTAACCATTCACCTGACTGACGTAAAAAAAAAAAGGATGTTTGTGAACGCCATGAGGGTATTATGCATTGGCATATCCTTTATGTATAGAAAAGTGCAGCAGACGGTGCTAATTGAATGGCTATTCAGTGGCATATCCTGAAGGATTACACTGGAAATCTTTACAAGGCAATCTTCCCAATGTATGGAATACCTCAAATATACTAATGTGATATGAGTTTAGTACATCTCATGAAATACAGCTAAAAGTAAGTCAATAAGTCTAGATGAGAGGTCGTATTATGTGTGAAGGTCGGCAGGTCAGGTCTCAGAAGTCTGTACACCATTGTAGCCTATACGCTCTAGCCGCTTCATGCCATAACAACAGAGGCTTGTAGAGAAATTATTACACTTGGTCCTGGCATATCCGGACACTTATACAGATGTTGGACAGTATACCGGTATGCTTGCTAGAGCCGTAGGAGCTCCATACTTAAAGTGCCTTTGACGCACAACAGTGATGGCAGCCATTCATTGAAATTGAACAGATGAAGAACATCAGAATTCAAGAGATCTGTGCCATAAGACTCTGGCTTGGCTTATATCTTTAGGTATCATTTTGCAGGGCTCCGTAAAGTGTCGGACATTAACGTATAAGGTAGAAACCTCCAATTGGTGGGACTAGAGCGACAGGTGACTTCTGGAGCAGACAATTTACATATTATCAATTACATATATTGCCGGTCACATTATTACTGATTTTAAAGCATTAAAATGTAAATTCAGAAAACAAAGTTGGTATGGCACATGAATTGAAAGACAGAATCACAGAAAATGCAATAAATAAATAAGAAAAGCTCAATCACAAAAGGTTAAAGAATTACCGATCACACATTTTTTAGCTTTTACCACAATAAAATAAAACTTTAAAATAGGTATATAAAAAAAAGTTATCTGCTTTTTGGTGCAACAGTCAGTAAAGAAAAGTATGTTCTGCAGTTTCTAAACTTAAAGGGGTTTTCAGATCTTTTTTTTTTTATTTAATTACCAGTTGGAAGATGTATTGGTAAAAGAAGAGAACGACGCCTCTACTTACTGTCACTCCGACTGTCTCCGCAGGACCGGAATCTCTGCAGGACCGGAATCAATGATGTCCAAACCAACAATAAAGTGACCCTGCAGCCAATCAGTGGTGAGGTGACTGGTGGTCATCAGTTGTGGTCCAGTGGAGACAGGAGTGGGCTATGGCTTACAGTGGTAAGGAAAGTATATTTTCTTCTTTTATCAGAATAACTTCCCACTGGCTATGCATAAAAATCAGAAATCCAATTTAAAGAAACCTATAGCTCAGTTTTACCTAGAGAAAACGGCAAGTCTCAGACCCCAAATCCTTGGATCTTTGCTTACAGGATAAATAGGGATGATCTGACCATGAATATTTAATGTTGAGACAGTTATAATTTGCTCATGTATTGTATCCCTCTGGCCCATATACATCCACGGGAGTATTTGTCTTATACATTATGCGGTGTGAGAGGCATTGTATGATATGAGCAGACTAATCCCATCTGCCAGGTTACTGTTCAATCCCATATAGTACAATGATTATGAAGAAATGGCCAGCAAAGGGGTAAAGCTAAATTCTGTGTTTCCCCCCAAAAGGTTTCCATAAGTTGAACTAGTGCTTTTATTCCTAAATATGTATCCAATGGTGAGACAATTATTCAGACACTTTTTCACATCGTGTTATAAATCAGCTCGGTGTCAGATTCTATATAATTCAGTGATGTTACTCAAAAGCATACATTCTTTTAGATAACATTCGCTTGCTGCCATCGGGAACAGACCACTTAAATGGTCAAACACAGCAGATCGAGAAAGATAAGCCCTCTTAGTTGGGAGATGTACTAACCCAATGGTGGGACACGAAAATTGAAAACTTGTTAGTAAGAAATCACCCTGTAACTCATATCAGACACTGGTATGAATGGATACTTTACGACGTGCTGCGAAAACTTGGATGTTATGACAGAAGAGTTACATGGGCCTCCTTTACTTTAAAGATAGGTCTTCCCCATATAAAAGTAGCTTTACTTATATTTTCTAAATCTAAAGTGCACATCTCATCTAATCTAAACCTAGTACAGTGTTAGGAGCTTCTAAATGACATTTCTACACATTTTTAATGCTGCACTTGTTGGAGCTTGAGCGCACAAATATCTACACACTTTCTCCCAACTTTTTTTTTTTTTTCCAAAGGAGAAAATTTGTAAAAGTAAGGGCAGGAGCTTTCTCCCTGCTTCTGCCAATTCCATTTACTCCAGAGTAAGTATCAGTCCTCCCTATCCCACAGACAGAATTACTATGAGTGCCATGTTGTGCTGCTCATTAGCCACTCGTAAATCCAGCACTTTATGGTACCATGAGGCTATTTAGGTTTACATCCTCCCTAATAAACATGGATGCTGACTGAGTGGGCCGGCACCTAAGAACACCTGTATGCCAAGCCCTTATGGTAATTGGGCATTTTTCTGGTATTTGCATGGACCTATTCTTACTTGCCCAATAGTCCTTTTCAACATCAGGTCATTGAAGATGCAGCTTAGCTGCAAAAAAAAAAAACCCAGTTGTACTGGAGGCCTCCATGTAACAAACGTCTGCAGCATACATTATTATATCTTTCAGAAAGTAACAATTAGTAAGTTTTTTAATGAAAATTTGTACATCTTTTATGAATCTTATACATAATAACTATTTGTAACAGCTCCCTTCACGGCTTAAAATATTGCAAGGAAGCTGGCATATATTCATCTGTAACTCTCTACCTAGGACTATATACAGGTTCTAAACACTGAGTGTCAGTAAAAGATGACATAATATACACATAAGTACAGAAAAATGAACACACTCACACGTGCTAAAAATCTGTGTGACAGACAACAATCCAGATCTTGGCGGAGGCACATAACAGACCAGCAAAGCATATGGAAATGGTAAATGAGATACGCACTTTGTCATCTCCAGGATTTTCCAGACACTTAAAAAAGTGTGCCGGGCTATATTCAGTCTTAAATAGCCACAAAAATGCCCAACAGAGATTTGGTGAAATCAAATTTGGTTCTTTAAAAAGGACATCACTAAAGCCAAATTAGTGCCCAGTTTCTTTCGTTGAGACACAGAGGCATTTTCTATCTCTGGAGGAGTTTTTTTTTTCCGTTTGCCAAATTCTAAGAGCCTCCTAGTTAATGCAGAATAAGGCTTGAGGAGTCTGTGTGGGATGATGTACTGCTGCAGCGTGACGGGCGGACGTTGTCTACGTTGTGTAGAGGTAGCCAGTTTGTAGGCTGCACCAATATTCACGAGAAATACCCTCTAGGTACTAATGCCTCAGTCTCTAAGCTCTAGTGGACTGCACATATGCTTTAGTTTCCTCTCCTGGGCTAGTTCTGAAGTTGGTAAGAATCTATTTTGCTAGACTCAACCTTACGGAAACATGTTCTGTCACACGTTATACAGTAGATGTCATACATTAGTCATTTACAGGCCTATGGGTGAATTTTGAAAGCCAAAAGCTCATCGGAGTGCAGGTTGTTGAGAGAGCGCAGGTCGGCTAGCTTCAGGAGGAGCCTGGTAAAGGTGGAGGCCTCGTTGGGATGGTTCTTCATTATTAAAGTCCTCAGTGCTCGGATTAGCGTTTCTTGTAATGCTTCAACAGAATTGACATTTTCTAAACCAGAGCGATCTAAAAGCAATGTGTAAAAAATAAATGTATATAGATATATATTTTTTAATATTTCAGATCAGTACATAGCACATACAGATAAATACCTCACAGTCTTCACCATAGGACTTACACTAAATGCTGTGCATAGATCCACTATGGCAGCACATGGAACATGGTCCATGTTGGGGGACTTGTAGGCAGCCATTTAAATGTGCCACCGAGGCCCTGTACTCTCCAATGCTTCTAGGGGAGAATACGTCAGGTCTACAAAATGTAACAGCATTGCCTTCATCAAAATGGCTACACATAGGGACATCATGGGCAACAACAGCTATCTAAGTTTGATTTGGGGGTGAACACTGACAGATTTCTGATTAAAGTAGACATCATAGATCTGTTGTAGACTTTTTTTAATCTCATTACATGATTGCCATCAGTTTGACTGCAGATGCATTGTAGTACAATTAGAGATGAGTGGATCGCGTTGTACAACCCTGTTCCACTGTCCAGGTCAGGGCTATCTGGCCGTAGACAGGAGTCTGCACAAATTTCCTTATCCGGGATGCCAGTATCGGCTTAAGATGTGCCAGGCTGGAGAGATATCACATCAGATGACATTACGCCAAACCAGCAAATTAAACTCAGAGCCACAGAACCTGGAAGCTCAGAAAACTCATGCAGCTGGTGTCCACGACCAGAGAGCATGGACCTGGAACGTGGAATGGGGTTGCTCCAACACATCCGCTCATCTCCAATTCCAATAAATACTTTCCCATCTCATTATTTCCCTACATGCTTTACTTATTCCTATTGCTCAAATACATACTGGTTTAACAAGTAAAAGAGAAAAGGCAGTGCTACTTCACCTTGAAAAACACTTATTTCAGACAAATGTTTTTATGTATCACTATTTAAAGTAAAAGAAAAAACAAAGCAATAAACTTGCAAGTTTCACACTGGTCACTAAGCCTAGTAGTAGACTCTGTACAGATGACTTTTCATCAATCTCATTATCATCACAGAAAGGATTATAAAGACAGTTGTCACCTCTATACTTGATAAATGACACAAAATCCACCAATCACAATAGGTGATGTTACAGCTTACCTCCACTTCCCCTCACAATGACAATTGCTCAGATCAGACCATGCTCAAAAAATGTCCTATACAAGTCAATGAGTTAAAGCCAGTCTATTGCTGCTTATATTTATCTGGATGCTGAAGAAAGCAGGAAGTAGGAGCCCAGTTTCAAGCTTAGCGGTCAGTTTAAAATTGCAAGATTTCTTTGTTTTTAAACATCAAGCAAGCTATGAATTTTTATTTTAGATACATTTTACATAAAAAGTGGATTGAAACAATATTATTTTCTGATGACACATTCCATTTTAAGAAGCAATCCTATCAAAATAGTTATCCTCATCATATCATAAAGCACTGTGTACTTACAATTGCACATTTTGCCTTTCTACCCAGATAATTCTTCTCTTTTCTCTGCTCTATGTAGAAACAGGAAGTCTCTTTTCCCTGCAATAATCATTCACCTCTTCAACTCCTGACCCAGCTGTTCCCATTTTCCTCTTCCAGGAACTTTTGCAGTGACTTATGCAGGAAAAACTGAAACATAGCTCTAATAGAAAAAAAGAAGCACTATCTGGGTAGAAAGGCAAAATGAGCAATTGTAAGTACACAGTGCTTTATAATATGATGATGGTAATATATTAAGAGGATAAACATTTCGATGAGAGTTGTTCTTAACCCCTTAATCCCATGGGACGTACTATTCCGTCCATGTGACCTGGTACTTAATTCCCAGGGACGGAATAGTACGTCTCATGCGATCAGCTGCGCTCCAGGGGGGAGCTGATTATCACAGCTGACACCCGGCACTATGTGCCAGGAGCGGTCACGGACCGCTCCCGGCACATTAACCCCTGGCACACCGCGATCAAACATGATCGTGGTGTACCGGGGGCACAGGGAAGCATCGCGCAGGGAGGGGGCTCCCTGCGTGCTTCCCGAGACCCTCAGAACAGCGCGATACACATCGCGCTGTTCTAAGGCCTTCCTCCCTGCAAGACCCAGGATCCAAGATGGCTGCCGGGTCCAGCAGGGAGGCGGCTTCCTCAGCGCCTGCTGAGAGCAGGCGCTGAGGAAGCCTGCACCAGTGCCTGTGAGATCGCTGGTCTCACAGAATGCTGTGCACACTGTGAGACCAATGATCTGGTATTATACAGTAATGTCCCACCCTGGGACAAAGTAAAAAAGTTAGAAAAATAAAAATAACAAGTGTAAAAAAAAATTCATAAATAATGAAAAAAAAAAAAAAATATTCCCCAATAAATTCCTTTCTTCATGTAAATAAAAAAAAAAACCAAACAATAAAAGTACACATTTAGTATCGCCGCGTCCGTAACGACCCGCCCTATAAACCTGTCCCATTAGTTAACCCCTTTAGTGAACCCCTTAAAAAAAAAACAAGGCTAAAAAAACAATGATTTATCATCATACCGCCGAACAAAAAGTGGAATAACACGCGATCAAAAAGACGGATATAAATAAACATGGTACCGCTGAAAACGTCATATTGTCCCGCAAAAAATGAGCCGCCATACAGCATCATCAGCTAAAAAATAAAAAAGTTATAGCTCGCAGAATAAAGCGATGCAAAAATAATTATTTTTTATATATAATTGTTTTTATTGTATAAAAGCGCCAAAACATAAAAAAAATTATACAAATGAGGTATCGCTGTAATCGTACTGACCGAAGAATAAAACTGCTTTATCAATTTTACCACACGCAGAACGGTATAAACGCCCACCCCCCAAAAGAAATTCATGAATTGCTGATTTTTGTTCATTCTGCCTCCCAAAAATCGTAATAAAAAGCGATCAAAAATGTCATGTGCCCAAAAATGGTACCAATAAAAAAGTCACCTCATCCCGCAAAAAATAAGACCTCACATGACTCTGTGGGCCAAAATAAGAAAAAATTATAGCTCTCAAAATGTGATGATGATGCAAAAACTATTTTTTGCAATAAAAAGCGTTTTTTAGCGTGACAGCTGCCAATCATAAAAACCCGATATAAAAACCCGCTATAAATAGTAAATCACACCCCCTTTATCACCCCCTTAGTTAGAGAAAAATAATAAAATAAAAAAAATGTATTTATTTCCATTTTCCCATTAGGGTTAGAGTTGGGGCTAAAGTTAGGGTTGGGACTAGGGTTACGGGTGTGTTAGGTTTGTGGTTAGGGTTATGATTAGGAATGGGATTAGGGGTGTGTTGGAGTTAGGGTTGGAGTCAGAATTGGCGGGTTTCCACAGTTTCGGCACATCAGGGGCTCTCCAAACATGACATGGCGTCTGATCTCAATTCTAGCCAATTCGGCATTGAAAAAGGCAAACGGTGCTCCTTCACTTCTGAGCTCTGCCATGCGCCCAAACAGTAGTTTACCCCCACATATGGGGTATCAGCAAACTCAGGACAAATTGCACAATAACTCTTGAGGTCCAATTTCTACTGTTACTCTTGGGAAAATAAAAAATTGGGGGCGAAAATATCATTTTTATGGAAAAAAAATATGATTTTTTATTTTTATGGCTCTACGTTATAAACTTCTGTGAAGCACTTGGGGGTTCAAAGTTCTCACCACACATCTAGATAAGTTTCTTTGGGGGTCTAATTTCCAAAATGGGGTCACTTGTGGGGGGTTTCCACTGTTTAGGCACATCAGGGGCTCTCCAAACGCGACATGACACCCGCAGACCATTCCATCAAAGTCTGCATTACTAAACGTCACTACTTCTATTCCGAGCACCGACGTGTGCCCATACAGTAGTTTTCTCCCACATATAGGGTATCGGCGTACTCAGGACAAATTGGACAACAACTTTTGGGGTCCAATTTCTCCCCTTACCCTTGGGAAAATAAAAAATTGGTGACTAAAAGATCATTTTTGTGGGAAAAAAATATAATTTTTTATTTTCATGCCCGGGCATTATAAACTTATGTGAAGCACTTGGTGGTTCAAAGTGCTCACCACAGATCTAGATAAGTTCCTTAGGGGGTCTAGTTTCCAAAATGGGGTCACTTGTGGAGGGTTTCCACTGTTTAGGCAGATCAGGGGCTCTGCAAACTGAACATGACAGCCATCAAAGTCTGCATTCCAAAATGTCATTACTTCCTTTCCGAGCCCTGCCGTGCGCCCAAACAGTATGCCCCCCCCCCCACATATGGGGTATCAGCGTACTCAGGACAAATTGGACAACAATTTTTGGGGTCCAATTTCCTTGGGAAAAATCAAAAATTGGGGACTAAAAAATCATTTTGTGGACATTTTTTTTTTTCACACCCAGGCATTATAAACTTTAGTGAAACACTTGGGGGTTCAAAGTGCTCACCACAGATCTAGATAAGTTCCTTAGGGGTCTAGTTTCAAAAATGGTTTCATTTGTGGGGGGTTTCCACTGTTTAGGCAGATCAGGGGCTCTCCAAACGCGACATGGCATACAGCTAATTCTGTATTGAAAAAGTCAAACTGCGCTCCTTCCCTTCCGAGCTCTGCCATGCACCAAAGCAGAGGTTTACCCCCACATATTGGGTATCAGCGTACGCAGGACAAATTGCACAATAACTTTTGCGGTCTTGTTACCCTTGGGAAAATAAAAATTGGGGTGAAAAGATCATTTTTGTGGAAAAAATATGATTTTTTAATTTTACGGCTCTACGTTATAAACTTGTGTGAAGAACTTGGGGGTTCAAAGTGCTCACCACAGATCTAGATAAGTTCCTTAGGGGGTCTAGTTTCTAAAATGGGGTCACTTGTGGGGGATTCCGACTGTTTAGGCACATCAGAGGCTATCAAAATGCGACATGGCGTCCAATCTCGAGTCCAGCCAATTTTGGTTTGAAAGAGTCAAATAGCGCTCCTTCCCTTCCGAGCTCTGCCGTGCGCACAAACAGTGGTTCCCCCCCACATATGGGTATCAGCGTACTCAGGACAAATTGGACAACAACTATTTTGGTCCAATTTCTCATGTTACCCTTGGGAAAAAAAAAATTGGTGATTTAAATATCATTTTTGTGGGAAAAAAATAGGATTTTTTATTTTCATGCCCGGGTATTATAAACTTGTGTGAAGCACTTGGGGGTTCAAAGTGCCCACCACAGATCTAGATAAGTTCCTTAGGGGGTCTAGTTTCCAAAACGGGGTCACTTGTGGGGGGTTTCCACTGTTTAGGCTCATCTGTGGCACTGCAAACGGAACATGACCCTCATCAATGTCTGCATTCCAAAACGTTATTGCTTCCTTTCCAAGCCCACCCGTGCGCCCAAACAGTTCCCCCCCACATATGGGGTATCAGCGTACTCAGGACAAATTGGACAACTTTTGGGGTCCAATTTCCTTGGGAAAAATCAAAAATTGGGGATTAAAAAATTATTTTTGTGGAAATGTTTTTTTTTTCCACACCCAGGCATTATAAACTTTAGTGAAACACTTGGGGGTTCAAAGTGCTCACAACAGATCTAGATAAGTTCCTCAGGGGGTCTAGTTTCCAAAATGGTGTCACATGTGGGGGGTTTCCACTGTTTAGGCACATCAGGGGCTCTCCAAACGCGACATGGCGTCCAATCTCAATTCCCGCCAATTTTGGTTTGAAAATGTCAAATGGCGCTCCTTCCCTTTCAAGCCCTGCCGTGCGCCCAGAAAGTGGTTTTCCCCCACATATGGGGTATCGGCGTACTCAGGAGAAATTGCACAACAACTTTTTCTGTCCATTTTCTCCTTTTAACCTTGTTAAAATAAAAAAATTGTTTGTAAAAGATCATTTTTGTGACTAAAAAGTTAAATATTCATTTTTCCTTCCAAGTTGCTTCAGCTCCTGTGAAGCACCTGAAGGGTTAATAAACTTCTTGAATGTGGCTTTGAGTACCTTGAGGGGTGCAGCTTTTGAATGGTGTCACTTTTGGGTATTTTCTGCCATATAGACCCCTCAAAGTGACTTCAAATGTGAGGTGGTCCCTAAAAAAAATGGTTTTGTACAATTTGTTGAAAAAATGAGAAATCGCTGGTCAACTTTTAACCCTTATAACTTCGTAACAAAAAAAAATTTGGTTTCAAAATTGTGCTGATGTAAAGTAGACATGTGGGAAATGTTATTTAGTAACTATTTTGTGTGACATATTTCTCTGTTTTAAGGGAATAAAAATTTAAAGTTTGAAAATTGCAAAATTTTCAAAATTTTCGCCATATTTCCATTTTTTTTCATAAATAACTGCAAGTTATATCGAAGAAATTTTACCACTATCATGAAGTACAATATGTCACGAGAAAACAATCTCAGAATCGTGAAGATCCGTTGAAGCGTTCCAGAGTTATAACCTCATAAAGAGATAGTGGTCAGAATTGTAAAAATTGGCCCGGTCATTAACGTGCAAACCACCCTTGGGGGTTAAGGGGTTAAGAAAGACCCTGTAAGATCCCATGAAAACCTTTAGAGTCATTGATTTTCTGATGGATTCAATGATTTGCTTT
>JARQOD010000006.1:76737139-76880262 GCA_033576555.1 Oophaga sylvatica | reverse complement strand
AGGGACCAACCCTCCTAAGCCATCTACAGTACATGGAGGTCACAGGAAGACGAAAAAATGATACATTGATATCTGTGATATGATGTCTTATTCCAGAGAAATTCATGTTTTTTTTTTAATATGCAAGCTGTTAAGACCTATGGGCTGGACACAGAGCTCCTTGAGAATCTGCCTCCAGAGGTCATTATAAATGAAAGGGGACATTACTAGTGTGAGACATGTAATGACTGACACTTTACTGTCATAACCACACAGCTCTGCAGGGAGATCAAACGAACACCACAAAAAAGTGAACTTCGTCTCATTACACACATTTACAGCACCACCTACCTCTCACAGTGCTGTCAGCTCAGCCGCAGAGCTGGGCCTGATAATAACCAACACAGTACAGCAGAGCTGAACCTTGACACATTGCAAACACATTTGCAGTCTGACAGGTCTGCTATACTGCCCTTTCCCCCATACTGGCTGTCTGTGAGATAGAAGCCTGAGCAATAAGAGATGATACCTGCAGGGCAAATGTTAGCTCAACATATGTGAACTGTATTTCATTAGTTGTGATGTAGGGGCTAACACTGAGTTACTGCAGAGCTGTTTGTCAGCATGAGAGAAAAAAGTGTCAGTCATTACTTGGTTCACACTATCAATGATCCATCTCATTTAAAATAAGCTCTAGAAGCAGATATTCATGTAGATCTGTGCCCCGCCCATAGATCTTAACAGCTCATTTGCATATAAGAATACCACGGTATCATTGTATTCAGCTTCCTATGACCCGCATTCCATATAAACAACTAAAAAGTTGATCCTACTGACAGACTCCCTTTAAACAGAACAGATCAAAAGAGGACAGTTTGCTTTTATTTTCTTCCACTGCTCTGGAGTTTTACCCAGTTTGTCTTTTACAATATGCCATACAGATCCAGAGATATGGGCCTTTTCTTTAGTAATAATTTTCATGGAGTTTACAAGGGGCCATGTCACACATCTCAATTAACAGCAAAAAAAAATCCCATGTCTCCAGAACTGTATAGCAGATTTTTTTTTTTTAAAGGGAGTCTGTCACCCCATTTTTTGAGTATAAAGGGTATGCCACACTAAGCGAGATCGCTAACGAGATCGCTTACTGCGTCACCATTTATGACGCAGTAGCGATCTCGTTAGCGACTTTGCTGTGTGTGACATGTAACAGTGATGTGGCCCCTGCTGAGATGTCGTTGATCGCTCATGAACGTTCTGAGTCGTTTTTGGTCGTTGGTGTCCCGCTGGTGAGCCTGAATCGCTGAGTGTAACACCCTTTATGAACGACTTCACCAGCGTCGCAGGTGGGACTAGTTTTTCCCAACGACCGCAGAGGTCGTTATACAGATCGCTGAGAATTTGTGTTTGGAATCACAGATCGCTGATGAGTTGTGTTTGGAATCACACAGTTAAGTCGCTAACGAGATCACTACTGCGTCATAAATGGTGACGAAGTAGCGATCTCGTTAGCGATCTCGCTTAGTGTGGCATACCCTTTAGATGCGACCACCGCCATCAGGGCTTATCTACAGCATTCTGCAATGCTGTAGAAAAGCCCCCGATGTCACCTGAAAGAGAAGAAAAAAAGAGTTATATTATACTCACCCAGGGGCGGTCCGCCATCCGATCCGGTCCGATGGGCGTAGCGGTCCGGTTCGGCGCCTCCTATCTTCTAGCAAAACCGTCCTCTTCTTTGCTTCCCGTCGCGGCTCCTCCTATTGAGGGCAGAGCCGAGTACTGCAGTGCGCAGGACCTCTCTGACCTTTCTAGGCGCCTGCGATCAATAGGGCAGATCAGTGCGCCTACGCAGGAGCCGCGACAGGAAGCAAAGAAGTAGACGGCTTCGCTAGAAGATGGGAGGCACCGAACAGGACCGCGACGGCCATAGGACCGCCCTCGGGTGAGTGTAATATAACTAGTTTTTCTTCTCTTTCAGGTTAGATCGGGGCTTATCTACAGCATTACAGAATGCTGTAGATAAGCCCCTGATGGCGGTGGTCGCATCTTATACTCGAAAAATGGGGTGACAGATTCCCTTTAAATAAATTGTATATACAAGTGAATAAAATAAGAGCAAATACAAGGCACTTTATTACCTGGTTATTGGTCCTCTTTAATCTTTATTAAATACATTAAGATAGTAGCAGCAGTGAAACTAATAAATTCACTTTGTGTTTGAACTGGGATTAATCATCAGAAGAGAAGCAAAATGCAATTAATATTCCACATGCATCATGCAGCTAGCAGATCTCATGAATACAGTAGCAGTAATGGTTCCTATGTAGCGACCAGAGTTCCTATAGTAATGTAATGATAGCTGCAAGTGCATAGAGTAACCAACAAAGGAGAACAATGCTAAAAGGTGCAATTACATCAATAAAGTGCTTGCTGACCATGCGTTCCAACGTGCATTTTGCCAGGTGAAATTCTCCTTCATGGGTATATCCTTTGACAAAGCAAAGCGAAACACACATTGGGCCATAATATTGCACTGCCAGCAAGCATTTTATTGATGCACTTGTGCTTTATTCATGTTCCTGAATTTGAAGTTGCTGTCTCAATTTTTTGGAAACAGTCCCAGTAAATGTGCAGAAAAGGTTCTTGGTTCACAGAAATCTTAACCAGAAGTGGGCATTTTTTATTGGGATTGAGGGCGGGACTAAAGCATATAAATTGCCAACATTCGTATGGGTAACTATGGAGGTGTCTGATTGAAAGTGAAGAGACCAGAGCTGCAGAGGAGCAAGAAGGGCCTGGGCTACACTGCAGTTTTTTGTAGCACAAGTTATGGTTTTTAACTATTTAGCTACAGCTGCAGCCTAAAGCTCCATTGTAGCAAAAGCCCTAAGAGGTTGAAAGAGGTGAAAATTACAAAGAAGAGTGGAGTTTTTAAATTGAGATTGTGAAAATAATGATGTTATAGTACAGAGAATATTTTTTTTTAAATTTCCGGAATAACGATTTAGGTAAACATCTCCATAATCCAATGCTCACCTCGAAAGTTCCAGCCTTCAGCAAGTTAACCTGATCATACTGGGAAAGGTCTTTAAATCCTGGAATACGCTTGGCAAATTCTACAACCTCTTTAACAGCGGGAGTGAAACTCATAGAAAACTCTTCCCAGATCTGAGGTCCCGATTTATTTGGGTCAATGAACGGAGACATGCTCATTGGACAGACCTGCAAAATATAGAATAGACTGTAAAAGACCGTGATCTGGAGAATCCAAAGGCAACATTTAACATAGTTCTTGTAAATCAATCCAATTACAATAAGGGCCAGCTGTACAGAGATAGAAAAGTCACAAACTCTGGAAATGTAAGAAGAAAAAAAACAAAACAAGCCATGAACTCCGTACCAGATGCATTCTCCTTCCCCTGTTGCATGGGTAGCCATTCATACGATCATCCTGAGACACATCAGACATGGCTCCTTTACTGCATCCTTTGTGGGAGAAACCATTGGAAATGTTTGTATTGTAGTCATTGGAGTATTGGACAGAATGGATGTTAGAATAGCCGGTGGTGTTCTTGCCTCGATACTGTCCATTTATATAATTCTGGCTTTCACTAACAGGACAGCGAGCTGTGCTAGGACCATTATTGAAGTGGCTATTGTTGCTTTTGGTAAGGTGTTTGACATTATTCATCCTGCCTTCCATCCGGTGGTTTGCATCATTTCTAATTTCAGAAGATTCTTGATTATACATAAAGGTTTCTCTGTGAGCTCTGGTTACTGTACCAATAACATCTTCTTTGCTAACATCTGACGGTGCTGGAGGGGGTAGCGGGTGAGAAGAAGGTGCAGGTGGAGTGCTGCTTTTGACCTGGTTATTCTGACCACTGGCGTCCAACTTCTCTTTCACAATGGGGGGCATAGGTGGCAAAAGTGCGGGTGAAGCTTGATAATCTGGCAGTGCTTCTTGGTGTCCTGAGCTACCAAACTGGCTGTTCATCATGGTCTTCATGGCAGTCTGCATTTCCATCAGCATTCTCTGCTTTTCACGTTTTGGAATGCGACCGAAACGAACAGCTGTCGAGCAAGAAGAAAATAAAGGTGAAACGGTCACTATTTAAGTCATTAAACACAGACAGATAGCTGCACATTTTGATAACACCACTTGACTTTAATGCCCTGAAATCTGTCATAAATGTATCTGCATCGTTTGGGAGCCATTTTAATAGAGTCAGTTCAACAGCATGCAAGTCAGCATATGAGGTATGAAAGTAGGAAACACCAAGAAACGTCACACTAGACCTCAAGCAGCTTGGATTGTGGCCTCTCCACTCTTCCTCCAGATTCTGGGACCTTGATTTCCAAGGTCTAGTGTGAAGTCTCCACAATCAGTGATGGTTTGGGGAGCCATGTCATCTGCTGGTGTAGGCCACTGTGTTTTATCAAGACCAAAGTCAGTGCAGCCGTTTACCAGGAAATTTTAGAGCACTTCATGCTTCCTTCTGCCGACAAGCTTTTTGGAGATGGAAATTTCATTCTCCAGCAGGACTTGGCACCTGTCCACACTGCCAAAAGTACCAATACCTGGTTTACAAACAACAGTATCACTGCGCTTGATTGGCCAGCAAACTCGCCTGACCTTAACCCCATAGAGAATCTATAGGGTATTGTCAAGAGGAAGATGAGAAACACCAGACCCAACAATGCAGACGAGCTGAATGCTGCCATCAAAGCAACCTGGACTTCCATAACACCTCAGCAGTGCCACAGGCTGATCGCCTCCATGCCACGCCGCATTAATGCAGAAATTGATGCAAAAGGAGCCTCGACCAAGTACCGAGTGAAATTACTGAACATACATTTCAGTAGGCCAACATTAGGATTTTAAAATCATTTTTTCAAGCTGGTGTCATAAAGTATTCTAATTTACTGAAATAATGACTTTTCATTGGCTGTAAGCCATAATCATCAACATTAACAGAAATAAACACTTCAAATAGATCACTCTGCTTGTAATGACTCTATATAATATGAGTTTCACTTTTTGTATTGAAGAACTGAAATAAACTAACTTTTTGATGATATTCTAAATTTTGTGAGTTGCACCTGTAAATTCTTCTTCAGTTTGTGCTCTGATGCTTGACAGTTATGGGATCTGGTGACCAGCTTCAGTATGTGTGATAATGTTAACCCTAGAATGTGTAACCTGGGCCTTTAAAGCCCGGTAGCTTACTTTTTGCAAACAATTACATTGTTGTGCATTCTTCATATCTTACTTTGCAATTTTGAAATAAACTTGTAAAAGTTTATTTATTTGAGTTCCTCCATATGATTTGCACAAGGACCTAAAAAGGTCCGGGTTATGTGAAAGTATATATTTCAGACGACATGCATTCTAAGGATAATTTCCTCTACATCATATACCCAGGAGTTGCCTCCGAATTTCAGACACTCAGTTAACTCTTGGACCTGTCTCTTCATGTTTTATTTCTCTTGCATTATGGCGAAATGTCATAATCCAGCCTTTTAAAAGTCACCCGACATATTCCACATTGTGGAATTCAACCCATTATAACCGCCACTTACTGTAACCATCTGTAGTCTCTAAAGGTGTCACTACACCTTAGACACATAGCCATCTCACCCGACTACCTTGTACACATGTGTTTTCAATGTGGTCAGGGGAGGCAGAAGACTTCTCCACAGGTTGGGCAGAGAAATTCGACAAGTTGATCTTTCTCTCTAACAAGATTATCTGTTGAGGAGTGTTGGGAGACCCCAATATAGGTCAGATGGTTGGCCGCTGGATAACTTTTTCGGAGTTTGAAGGTCTTACCTCTCATAACATTAGCCTTTTCCAAAAGGAAGAAAGCTGGCTCTCTAGTGCCACTGATTAAAGGGAATCTGTTACCCCATTTTTGCCCTATGAGATAAGCCCCTGATGGCGGTGGCCCTATTCACAGCATTCTGTAATGCTGTAGGTAAGCCCCCGATGTCACCTGAAAGTGAAGAAAAATGAGTTAGATTATACTCACCCAGGGGCGTTCCGCCGTCCGTTCGGGTCAGATGGGCGTCGCGGTCATGTCCGGGGCCTCCCATCTTGTGACGAAGCCGGCGTGTTCTTTCTGCCCCGTCGCGGCTCCTGCGCAGGCGCACTGCTCTGCCCTGGTGAGGGCAGATCAGAGTACTACAGTGCGCAGGCGCTGGACCTCTCCCGGCGCCTGCGCACTGTAGCACTCTGCTCTGCCCTCACCAGGGCAGAGCAGTGCGCCTGCGCAGGAGCCGCGACGGGGCAGAAAGAACACGCCGGCTTCGTCACAAGATGGGAGGCCCCGGACATGACCGCGACGCCCATCTGACCCGAACGGACGGCAGAACGCCCCTGGGTGAGTATAATATAACTCGTTTTTCTTCACTTTCAGGTGACATCGGGGGCTTATCTACAGCATTCCAGAATGCTGTAGTTAAGCCCCTGATGGCGGTGGCCCTATCTCATAGGGCAAAAATGGGGGTGACAGATTCCCTTTAATGGTAGCCACCATTTATCAGTCAATGGCGGCAATATGAGTCTTGCCACATGACAAAAGATATTCAGTCAAACCAAAGTTGAAGGACACTTCGTTTTGCAGAAGACTTTTTTGGCTGAACATGTGGCAAAGGCTCATCGTATAGTGTGGCTACCACCAATACGTGGCCGTAGAGTCCGCTTTCTTCCTTGTGGAACAGGCTAAATAGAATTTGTAAAATTTAATGGTCTATTACCCTGTGTCATTGACATCAGAGTTACTAGAAAATCTATATACTCCTGTGCAAATTGTATAACCATGTCCCTTACACTATTTTGATAAAAAATAAAACTGATAAAGAGTTTGCTCACGCGTAGCAGTTTTCTTTTTCAGCTTGTTTCTGTGTGGACAATAAAATGCAGCACTTTACAGTAACAGCAAAATAAATGAGATTTCTAAAATCTCATTCATATGATGTTTTTTCCTTGCATTTTTTGACCTGAGGCGTGGTGGCAATTCTTTACTGTAGTTTTTCGTTCACTCATAGCTTTTTTTTTGTGCTTTTTTTCTCATGAAAAACAGTCTATATTCAGAAAAGTGCAGCAGAAATTATTATTTTTTTATACATATTCGGGCTTAGCACCAAATATGCATAAAAAAAACAGTAATTTCTGCTGAACTTTTCTGAATATAGACTGTTTTTCATGAGAAAAAAAGCACAAAAAAAAAGCTATGAGTGAACGAAAAACTACAGTAGAGTGAACGTATCCTTACGCTAAGAACCCTTACTGTTCACTTCTAATTCCTAAATCCAACATCTTCTGAAAAAGAAAGCGCAATCTCATGAAATGCCATGAATGGGGGGGTTCATATCTGCATAATTAAGAGGAGATATTAAAAGAAATGACTAGTTGCTCCATTTTTTTGTTGAATGCCTGATTGGTACATACCATCTCTTGACATGCCAACAGACAGACACTTCTTGAAACGGCATTGCTGGCAGCGATTTCGGTTCATCCTCATGATAGAACAGCTCTCATTCTTGAGGCACTTTTTGTACTGGATGTTTTGTTGAATGCTTCTTCGAAAGAAACCCTAAGAGCACATAATCCTTATATTAGAGTCAGTCTCCAGCACAAAACTGACTGATCAGCTGTGGCTGGAGAAAAGACCCACCGCAGCCCTCCTCCCACAGCATCTTATTATGTAGACAGGTCCAATCTTCAGCCAACACAAAGAATTCTGCTTTTAGCTGAAGATTTACTTATATCAAGTTTATTCCCAATCCAGTAATATGCAGCATGTACATTTCTTACTGAATTGTATTCTATTCTCTTCTTCTAAACTCAATCTTTTTAAAGCCGTGTTGAATTTAAAAACGGAAAGTAATATTTGTAAAAGTTAGCGAGTTGTCTCAGAGAAATACAACGGGCAAAGTAAGTATTGAACACGTCACTAATTTTCTAAATAAATTTATCTCTAAAGGTGCTATTGACATGAAATTCTCACCAGACGTTGGTAACAACCCATCCAATCTACACAGGCAAAGAAATCAAACCATAGATTAAAGTTAATCAAAGTTGTATTCCAGTTATAGTACATTAGTAATAATGAGAAATGACAAAGGGAAAAAGTATTGAACACATTAAGAGAGGTGCAAAAAGCTGAAGAAAGTCATGACACCCGCTGAAATCTATCAGTAATTTGAAAGCAGTCCTATTACTTATTCTTTTTCACCATCATGCGGTTCAACGGATGGCCTATAAAGAGTGTCTTATTACCAAGGTGCCACAGAATAAACATCTCATGATGGGTAAAACGAGTGAGCTTTCTCAAGACCTTCACAACCTTATTGTTGCAAAACAATATTGATGGCATTGGTTACACAAGAATTTCTAAACTACGGAAGGTTCCAGTGAGCACTCGAGGGGCCGTAATCCGAAATAGGAAAAAACACAATTTAACCACAAACCGACCACAACCAGGTGCTTCCCGCAAGACTTCAGACAGAGGAGTGGAAAGAATTATCAGAAGAGTAGTCTTAGAGCAAAGGACCACTTGCGGAGATAAAGAAAGACCTGGAATCAGCAGGTACAATTGTTTCAGAGAAAACTAACTAAAGGGTATGCCACACTAAATAACATCGCTAACGGGATCGCTAAAAAACGTCACTATTTAGCGATCCCGTTAGCGATGTTGTTGTGTGCGGCAGCTGCCAGCGACGAGCTTCCTGCTGTGATCTCGCTCGTCGCTGGAATCGTTCCGGACCCTATTTTATCGTCGGCGCTCCCGCTGGGTAAGTATAATCGCTAAGTGTAGCACCTTTTCTTAGCGATTTAGCGGTACTTTTGTACCGATAAAGTCGTTAAGGAGATCGCTAACCGCGATAGCGTCCTTAACGACATCGCTAAGTTAGGTAGCTACTAGCGATATAGAAACAATCCCGCTAGCGATCTCATTAGTATGTGACGCTAATGTAGTGTGGCAGTACCTTAATGCATTGAAACTCCATGACCTGTATGCCTGCTCACCAAGTAACACTCCATTGCTGAACAAAAAGCATGTTCAAAAGAATTTATACTTTGCTCAACAACATGTAGACAAGCCTGTGAAATACTAGAAAATAGTGTGGGCAGATGAGGCCAAAATTGAAAACTTTGGATGCCATAATACACGCCTAGTTTGTAGGCCAAAAAGCATTGCATATCACCCCAAAAACACCATACCAGCAGTGAAGTTAGGAGGTAGGAACATCATGGTGTGGGGCTGTTTTTCAGCATATGACACTGACAAACTTCATATAATTGAAGGAAGGATGAATGGACAAAATGTACCAAGATATTCTTGATAAAATCTGCTGCCATCCACCAGGATGATAAATAAAGATGAAACGAGGTTGGACATTTCAGCAACACAATCATCACAAGTACACAGCCAAGGAGACTCTCAATTGGTTTCTGAGAAAGAAAATAAAGCTGCTAGAATGGCCCATCCAATCACCGGACCTGAATCCAATAGAAAATGTATGGCAGGAACTAAAGCTCAGAATTCACAGAAGGAGCCCACAAAACCTTCGGGATTTGAAGAGTGTTTGTGTGGAAGAATGGGCCAAAATCACACCTGAGCAATGAGGCGACTAGTTTCTCCATACAGAAGGCATCTTGAAGCTGTCATCACCCTCAAAGGCTTTTGTATTAAATAAATTTGAGTTAATGTTACAGACTGAGAATGTTATGTCAACAGAACCTTTATAAATATGTTCCCTTAGAAAATTGGGAGACGTGTTCAACACATATTTCATCCAAAATATATAATAATGTATAAAACATAATATATACCAGATTAGATTTTTAGTAATAATACTTAACAATATTATTTCTGTGTATCTCACAAATACATGTACTCACCAACTTCGGTAATAAAGGCAGACATGACTATCTACAGCACATGCACCAACACTACAGAAGAAATGATGACACTTGCCTTACAGCCTTCACAAGCGTGGACTCCATAGTGAAACCCTGATGCTACATCTCCACACACTTTGCACAGAAGTATCATTCCATTGAATTCTAAAAGATCAACACATCATGATTAAAAACATTGTCAAAGCATTTTTGACTTCCACGTCTGTTCTGCTTCGTAGTAAACGGACACTCGTCAGCATTTTAGAATTGTCGGGATTATACAGTAGGTTTGGAGACACAGAAAATCCCAAAGACAGCGACTCTAAACGGTGATGTCATGTCTACGACACGTGACCACTGCAGCCAATCAGTGGTCTCAACTGCTCGTGTCTCCTGAGCCAAGAGATTAGCTGCAGTGATAACGTGTGCTATCCTATCAATAAAGACTGGAGCAATGAAGTGAAGTGAGACAGTGCAGGACCTGAAGAGGGCGAGTATTGCTGCATTTGTGATTTTCTGTCAGCAAGCCCATAAAAAAGAAACGAAACCTTCCTGGGAGCCAACTGAGAACAGATGCCATGCACGGGCTGTCGGCGGATCTGTTGATATTTCATATGTTCCAGGTCAGGAGACCTGTGGACAGTCCATGTATGACGGTCTGTACGATCGATGACACTCAGATGTGTGAATGAGGCATTACTGTTCTTTTATACAGGTAGATTTTCTAGCTGGAATAAGCGCCATTCGACGATATAGCTAGTCAATCGGTGCTTGTTTAGATCCATTTATATGGAGACATCCACCTATAGTTCTATTCACATTGACATTTTCTTTTTTTTAGCATTATATCAAAGTCAAAATTCAGTACTGTAAGCAAAAATCCAGACTTACTAGTGCTCGCTCCGCCTTGGGCTTTGGTCAGGATGGCTGCACTAGTGTAGGTTGTTTTTATGCACAGTGTGTCCACTTGCTGGTTCTTCTGACATTCATCTATGGTGGTGAAGGTCCCACTTGAAAAGTCACTTCTGCTGTTACCATTCCCAGTGCTTCCACCGCTACTGCCCTCAGAAGCAGAGCTGCTGGGGGAGGATGGAAGAGAGGAGGACGAAGACTGGAAACTACTATTGGAGCTTTCACTGTGGCAGGAGGAAGGGCTAGAGGCTGAGCTTGAGGAGCTGATGTATGCAATAACACCACCTAGACAAAAAAAGGCAACGGCCATGAGTCCTGAGGATGTCATACAAATAAGATAACATAGTATGTTACAGAATTGTAATACTGCGGACATATACAGGTGCTTCTCATAAAATTAGAATATCATCAAAGCGCATTTATTTCAGTTCTTCAATACAAAAAGTGAAACTCATATTGAGTCATTACACACAGAGTGATCTAATTAAAGTGTTTATTTCTGTCAATGTTGACGATTATGTCTTACAGCCAATGAAAACCCAAAAGTCATTCTCAGTAAATTAGAATACTTTATAACATCAGCTTCAAAAAATGATTTTAAAATCCAAAATGTTTACCTACTGAAATGTATGTTTAGTAAATGCACTCAATACTTGGTCGAGGCTCCTTTTGCTTCAGTTACTGCATCAATGCGGTGTGGCATGTAGGCGATCAGCCTGTGGCACTGCTGAGGTGTTATGGAAGCCCAGGTTGCTTTGATAGCAGCCTTCTGCTTGTCTGCATTGTGGGGTCTGGTGTCTCTCATCTTACTCTTGACAGTACCCCATAGATTCTCTATGGCAGTGTGGACAGGTGCCAAGTCCTGGGGGTGAATGAAATGTTCATCTCCAAAAAGCTTGTCGGTAGAGGGAAGCATGAAGTGCTCTAAAATTTCCTGGTAGCCGGCTGCGTCAACTTTGGTCTTGATAAAACACAGTGGACCTACACCAGCAGATGACATGGCTCCCCAAACTATCACTGATTGTGGAAGCTTCACACTAGACCTCAAGCAGCTTGGATTGTGGCCTCTCCACTCTTCCTCCAGACTCTAGGACCTTGAGTTCCAAATGAAATGCAAAATTTACTTTCATCTGAAAACAACACCTTGGATCACTGAGCAGCAGCCCAGTTCTTTTTCTTCTTGACCCAGGTAAGACGCTTCTGGCGTTGTCTATTGGTCATGAGTGGCTTGACACAAGGAATGTGACACTTGTACTCCATGTCCTGGATACATCTGTGTGTGGTGGCTCTTGAAGCAATGACTCCAGCAGCAGACCACTCCTTGTGAATCTCCCCCAAATTTTTGAATGACCTTTTCTTAACAATCCTTTCAAGGCTGCGGTTATCCCGGTTTCTTGTGCACCTTTTTTTTACCACACTTTTTCCTTCCACTCAACTTTCCATTAATATGCTTGGATACAGCACTCTGTGAACAGCCAGCTTCTTTAGCAATGACCTTTTGTGGCTTACCCTCCTTGTGGAGTGTGTCAATGACTGCCTTCTGGACATCTGTCAAGTCAGCAGTCTTCCCCATGATTGTGGAGCTACTGAAACAGACTAAGGGACCTTTTTAAATGCTTTGCAGGTGTTTTTTGTTAATTACTCTAAGTTACTGAGATAATGACTTTTGAGTTTTCATTGGCTGTAAGCCATAATCATCAATATTAACAGAAATAACCACTTGAAATAGATCACTCTGCTTGTAATGACTCCATATACAAGTTTCACTTTTTGTATTAAAGAGCTGAAATAAATTAACTTTTTAATGATATTCTAATTTAGTGAGAAGCACTTGCAATTGGTGCAACCTGTGCGGCCGCTACTTTCCACCTCCAAAGCAGGTGTAATTTTGCATTTATAGGAGCTCTTGGGCTGCAAAGGGCCCATATGTTGTCCTTGCACAGGGGCCCTTTTCTGTCTGTGTTCTCCAGTGGTGTGATACAATACACTGCCCTGTGCACTCACTCATACTCTAATTGTACGATTTTCCTACTTATCCATGTAGTAAAATGTGTCAGCATTTCCAAGCTCAGTGAACTAACTCTGCTCAGTGGAGTGGAGGCGAAACATCGCAGATAGGTCACCTAAGTTCGGAAGGGTGGCCTTATATATTATTTTTGAGAATTTATTGAGTAGGGTCCTTAGCTAGTTCCCAGGGTTGATTTCCATTAATATCTATGGCGCTGCTATGTAATACACTATGGTTCTCTGAACGCACATTGTGTGAAGTCTCTCCATGTTGTTGCATTTCCCTTGAAGATATATGATCACTACAGATATTTCCGGCGACATACTCGCTAAATCCTCACTGTCCAGCAATTCATATTACAAACAAGGAGGTCACCAAAGACACATAGTATAAACATCTCCCAACAGAGCAGCTAAAAAGCAGTTTCTTTCTATGCTGGTTATTCGGTGTCATATGTCTTAGGATAGATTGAGCTAAAAGAGTAAGGAAGGAATGATCTGTATATTGCACATCTACCAGCTAAGTTTTATACCAAAGACTTACCAATTGCACAGCAAATTAGGCAGATTATAGCAAACACTGGTTCCAATCTTCCAGGTTGTGAGTTCCGGACATGCAGAGAAGAATCCCTCACTGGCAAAGCACAAGATCGCACGTGCTATCACACCATTAACGAAATCAGCTCTTCACTAATATCTACACAGAAGTTACCGAACGGTAACTGTTGGGTACATATAGAGACAGCGATATTGAGATAAAAGCGCAAGATCTTGAAATAATCTTGCACTTTGCCAGTGAACACCATATTTCTTCATAAATTGAATGCACGATTGAATTGCTTTATATTACCAGTGAACGGGCCACGGAGGGTTGTGGGAGAACATTCTGCATGCTGGCTGGGATCACACAATGTGAAGGCTTGGAATATTTGCTTGGCATTTAGCTTGCCATTAGGGGCATTTGTGAATATTTTTTCTAATTATTGAAATTTCGTAAAAGGAGTAAGAGCCCCGTCACACCAGCGATCCCGACAACGATATGCACTTGTCAGGATCGCTGGTGAGCTGCCAAACAGGCAGCGATCAGGACAGGGACACTGCCGGGTAACGTCGCTTAGTTACCAGCAGTGTACGTTGGATACCAGCTCGCTGGTGCAGGGAGCTGGTAACCAAGGTACACATCGGGTTTCCAGGTGCTGCGCAGCGCCTGGAAACCCGATGTGTACCTTGGTTATCAGCTCCCCTGCAGCAGCGCGCTGATATACAACGTACACATCGAGTTTCCAAGCGCCGCCCGGCGCCTGGAAACCTGATGTGTACCTTGGTTACCAGCTGATCGCTGGTCACCTGCCTGCCACAAGCAGAGATGTGTGCTGGCCAAAAAAAATGTCCAGGACATTCAGCGACGATCAGCGATACCCAGCAGGGGGTCTGATCGTCGCTGATCGTCACACACAGCGATATCACTGGGGAGATCGCTGTTGCGTCACAAAACTAGTAACTCAGCAGCGATCTCGCTAGCGAGATCGCTGTGTGTGACGGGGGCTTTAGGCTCTCCTCCTTGGGTGACAGCTCTGGGGAATAGCAGAGCAGTAATATTAGGTCGGAATCACCTTTGTGAGTGTGATGCAAGAAACTCGCATCAATACCCGGTACTGCCGCCGTCACTCGGGACAGGAGTGTGCGCCTGCATGTATTTCTATGTAGCCGCACACTCCGATCCGAGTGCCGGGTATTGATGCGAGAGACTTGAGTGAGTTTCTCTATCACACTCGCAAGTGTGACCCCCGGCCTTAGTAGAACTCTAAAGCTCAGCACAAGTTCTGCTGTAACACATTCAGCCATCAGTAGTTTGTTCAAAAGTGTGCACAGTTATCACTGTATTTACACAGAGATAACAGTGAACTTGAACAAGCACACAGGTCAGGACAGAGAGCCATAAACAGAAGAACTGCTCTGGGAAAAGTTTATGCTGTGGACTGGTGATTTAGCAAGATTTAGAACAGCAGATTGTCAGGAGCTGAGTCGCTAGTTGCTATAATGAATCAGTTGGCTGAAGAGAGGTGGCTGATATGTTAGGAGTTAACCCCCTCTCCTGGAATGCAGCTACTCTCTCCAGTGGTACTCCAGTTCTATAGATAAGGACCATGGAATACTCTTATGTATGCCCTTCCAAAATCCGCACATAATAGATAAACACTAAAAAGATATGAAAAAAATGAATAAACATTTCTGTACATAAGACAACAATTAAAATATGAAATAAAAGAATCCCCTACCACTACTAATGTCTATGAAAATTTAGATATTAATAGATTATTATAATCTAAAAGTTGCACTCAAAATTTATAGAAATGCTCCAAAGCCAAAATTTTCATTTAACCCTTGTGGAACCAATGTTCCCAACCGGTAGATCCACTGGCATTCTTTTTTTGCTAACCTCCTTTTAATATCGCCACCTCTTATACCCAGGTCAATCAGATCAATCCCTCGGACTGATAGTAATCTAGAACTGCAAGAATGAAATATTTTAAAGTGCCTTGGTAACGTTTTCAACAAAGAAAGATCTTGAACCGTCTTAGCCTTATCAATGTCTATGCAATGCTCACGAACCCTAATTTTGAGTTCACGACTGGTGAGACCAACATAAATCTTTTTGCACGGACACGTAGCATAGTAAATAACTCCTTTGCTTGAGCATGTAATATGTCCCCTAATCTGAAAAGATCTACTATCATCAAAATTGTTGAAAGAAAAGCTCTTCTTCATGTTGGCACAACCCTTGCACAGCCCACAGGGGAAAAAACCATCTCTCCCTTTAACCCCTTGTTGATTTTTATTCCTCATAGGATCATACATACTATGAGTGAGTATATCTTTAAGGTTCGGAGAACGTTTAGCCACCATAAAGGGCTGTTCAGGTAGAACCTTTTTGAGGGAATGGTCTGTGAAAAGAATCCGCCAATGCTTTTGGACAATATTTTTAAGATCAAACCAATCATTAGAAAAATTGGTAATAAATCTTATCTTATATCTTATCCAATCAAATCACTGGTAATGGGTATTTAATCCTGGTGTTTCCCCTACCCTGACACGCCTCCCGAAGAAGGATTGCGAAACGCGCGTCGGGGTAGCGGGGACGCCAGGACATCCACGTGTTATTTGCAGGTAGCTATGTTGTTTCTCCTATTTGGAATTTTTTCTATATATACTGGTCATTGGTGAGGTTTAGTGGCTTTTTGGGCAATGTGCAATCATAGTGGGTCATCCACAGGCTGCACTTATTGCTTTCATATAGACCCTAACTATCTGTGCTATTATGATCATGGCTATATACCTTCTTATTAGCTATTTATATCACTGCATTGTTTATCGTTGGTTGTCTATGGCATGTGTCCCTGGTTTTCTGTGGTTCTGACTTGCTTCTTTTTGTGACTTTTTATCTTTTTTGTGCATCAATAAAAATTACTTGTTTATAGCATTCCGTTTTGTTTACCGTTATTTTGGTGAATTTTTTTATGTGATTAATGATTTTGTATCAGGAATGCAATATCCCAGTGAGAGAAGGGATCATTTGACTATCTAGGACTATTTTGTGATTATAAGTTACATAATTCCGCCTGGGCAGTCACACTCCCTCCTGATACTAAAAACACATGTTTAGTTAAGAGAGTCCTTGTGTCTCTATTAAGAAGGATCAAAGTGGCTGAACATGTATTTTCCCTCAGTATAAAATACTGAATGTCTTCTTTAGAAATGTGTGACCTTCTCTTATTATTGTACAGGCAAAAATTAATCTAGTCCCCCAGGCCACGGCAGCAGGGGGTAACCCCGAGCACTCACACCATACATCCGACAGACCCTCTGTCACAGACACGGGTCATAGCTCACACCCTCTAAGAATATAAGTAATAAAACACAAGATGGAAAACAAGGCGGATTTCACACCGCATTTTTTTTTTTTATAAACTTTAATGGTCATATGGTTTTTATACTGTGCACAATAAAACTCATATTTAGGATGTAAATGACAAATTACAGTATTTGGCAGTCATTTTTCAGAAATAAAATTTTCATATGAAAGAAAGCAGAATCCACCATTAAACCCTTCCTGACAAGTAAGGTTGCTGTGTGGCTGGCTCAGAAGCTGAGCCCGTGCCATAACGGTCAGGTGAAAACTGTACTATACAGCGGGCACCTGCCTGGAACATCTCTCTGCCTCACAAAGTCAAGAGCAACTACAGCCCTCCCCACTAAGGTACACTTAGAGGGTTTCCCATTTTTGTGTTCCCTTGCAACAGAAGTACACTGGCGGTGAGAGTGTTGATGATTTGGCAAGTCATATGCGCTTGCATGATGCTGAGGTGCACAACATTTTGCAAGCAGCTGAAGGATGGGATGTTAGTAGCACCTCTCACCACCCGATGCGGCAGTTAACAAGGCTACATCAGTGGCTGCATGAGAGAATACTGTTGTTGTGCCCAATTCATTAATCTATTTGCACCTTATTTTTTTAAGTCTATTTTGTAAGTGCTCCCTTGTTTGTTTTCCACTTTGTGGACAGAGTCCAGCAATTCCAGCTGTTTTTAGCCTGATTCATCTACTGCAACTAAAAGTTGTAAAATTTGGTGCAAATTCACTCCAGTCACTCCCTGGTGTATTTTCGAGTCAGTATTGTGGTGCAAATTTTGCTATTTTGGGCACCAAAAGTCGCAAAAAAAAAGTTCAAGACAGGAAGAGAAATCATTTTTGGCATGACTTGTGAAAACGCATTATGGGGACGAGGGAAAAAAAAGTGTAGAAAAACATAATTGCAGGATCAGACTACACACAGGGTTTGTTTGTAGTCCATAGCCATGGAAACATGGGTACCAGGTCTGTAAAAATACACAAGTAGCCATTTTACTTTTGTAACCAAGCTGGTCATAAAAGGGGTTGTCCAATACTGGACAGCTTAATGAACTCAAGACCCTAAATAAAATAAAAACAATGGATGCCTGCCTCCTGCAGCAGTACTGTTGCAGTGATGTTGGCGCCGCTGTTCCTAGAGAGTGACGTGACTTTGTGTACCTTGCAGGCGGCAGCCAATCACAGCCCGCTCGTTAGCTGTAACCTTTCCTATATTATCAGGGCAGATATCCGCTGGAACACTTATTGGCTGCAGCCTGCATGTGACAAAGTCAAGTTACCGCCAGAAACAGTGGCGCCAATATCACTGTAATGGCGCTGCTGCTGGAGTATGCTTTTTTTTTTTTATAGGGTCCTAGAAAGAAAAAAAAAACAAAAAAAACCACTATCTCTGCACCAAATGGACAAAATTAAAAACCGAAAGCAGCAGATAAAGATCACTGGGATTTTGGCAGGGTGATAAACTCTTCAGACACTTGACCGCTCTTAGCACTTCTGTGACTCGCTGGTGACAGTAGCGACCCAATATTGTTTTGTCCCATTAAGGTGCCAATATTGAACTTACAAGGACTGGCAGCAAGACATGTCAATAAAATATGGTAACAGTACAATGGATACAGCTCCACGGCTCGCCTCCAAACAGGTCACATAGGGACTTGTGTCCTTGAAATAGGCCAGAACTGAATCCTTTATACACAAACATGGCTGTTGGCCACAGACATTACTAATGAGAAAAGATGGTCATATAGGCCAATGTCAGGTGATCCAACCAATTTTGGCTCAACCAGCCAACCATGTAATTTGCATGGTGACCAGCAGATAGTGTTGAGTGATTGGGAAAGATAGTGGTGACCAGGGTGGATTTGATTTAAATCAAACTGATTTAAATCACGATTTAAATCACTAGTCAGTAAGGCTTGATTTAAATCAGTGATTTAAATCAAAGTTTCTACCTAAACAAGTTCTTGCTACTTTAACATGCAAGTAGATGAAGATTTTTAGAATCACTTTTTATATTACTTTTTTCTCCCCAGTTTAATGGGTTAATCATTCATATTTGGACACCACTGTTCTGTTGTACTTAGGAAGGAGAAAAATAATCCTGACCTTAATAACAATTTAAATAGATTTATTCAACTGAAACAATAACAACATTACAGCATAAGTTATTTGCTTAAACAAACATCCATGTTTGTTAACTAATTTGGCTAAACAAAATATATATATATTTTAAGAAACTTAGACTGTCAGCCCAGCCGACACATGAAAAACTTAAATACTACTGTCCCTGCTGTCCTCTGTAGCTCACTCGTCGTCATCTTCATCATCATCTTCTTCTTTGTTCCTATTCATAATCTGGAAAAGAAAAACAAGCTTTCCTGCTTTATTGGGTCCCAACCGATTTCTCAATTTAGAATGAATGAGTCCAAAGGCAGAGAATATTCTTTCAACGCCTGCAGAAGAAGCTACTGCTGTTAAAAGTGAAATCATTACTTGAACAGTCTCTAAAGCCAAGCGCTTAAGTGACTTCCACCAGTTTACTGGTGTGACCTTCCTTAAAATATCTTCAGCAAACATATATTTCTTGAATGGTTCCCCCTTAGCTCTGAAGTTTATTATAGTTGGCATTAAAGATGGATGATTGCTGGATACCCATGTCATAGCTAACTCCTCTTCCTCAGCACTTAGGTTTTGACCCTGATATTGGATATTGACAATATTTGCCAAAAAATGAGCTGGAGTCAGTGCTTGTCCCATTCGTTTGTTTACTGCTTGTAATTTAATTCTGTCCATGTGTAGTTCTGTTTTTAAGTGTTCACTCAGTTCCTTCCAAATTTCAACAGCATCCGCAATAAAACAGCTATTTTTCTGTATTTTGTTTAAAGCTTGAGAGATGGGTTTCAGGAAGCTCAGCATATGTTCAACATTTCTCTTAAGCCCAATGTTGAGGATTTTGGCCGTGACAGTGCCATCTATTTTATCTCGATTTTCTTCACAAAGTGTCATCAGAATAGGCCAGTTTTTGATATACTGCTCAAAACAGTCCACCACAGAGTTCCATCTAACATCTTGTGGGAGCGTTAGCTTGGTTCCACCCATCCTTTTCAGAGCTGCTGCAGCAAAATGATTATTACGGAAGTATTTAGCAATTTCAACAACATAAGCCTTTATTTCTGGAACACTTAAGTCTTTCGCTAAGAGGTGCAGCAAATGAGCACTGCAACCATATGTTATTAGCTTTGTATTCCCTCCCTGCTCTTCTAAATTTCTTCTCATCTTGGATACGTTTGCAGCATTGTCAGTGAACAAACTGTGTACTAGACATTTGAATTTTTGTTCACATGTTGTTATAGCTTTTACTGCCACTTCTTGTAAGTATTCTGCTGTGTGTGCATTTCCTGATGTATCAGTTGTTTGTGCAAGGAAGACTTTACCTTCTTCTGTTGTTATACAAGCACATACAATAGGATCATTGTGGACATTACTCCACCCATCAATACTTAGGTTAACAATTTTACCCTCCAAGAGCTGTTGCACATTGCTCCATTTCTCTGTCATACACTTGATCCAGCAGTTTCCCTGCAACATCAGCTCTGCTGGGTGGACTGTATCCTGGTCTCAGTGACTGAACCATATTAATGAAATGTGAGTTCTCAGTCAGACGGAAAGAAGAGTTCGTTGCATAAATAAACTGGGCAATTTTTTCATCAATCAACTCTTTTTCTAATCTGCTAGCTCTTATCACAAACCTATCTATGGTGGTTCCAGGAGGTAAAGGTTTTTTCTTCATTTTGGGTGATGGTGATATGTGGCTGTGGGTGTCTGATGATGATGCTGCTGCTAATGAAGCAGTATCCTGGATGGATAACTCTGAAACTGTAGAACAGGATGATGGTGATCTTGGAGGTGGATAGTTTCCAGAATCCATGAATTCTCCTAAACAAAAAAAGTCAATGCTGTTATTTTATTGTTTATACAATTTCTGCTTATTGTACACAACACAGCACTGCCCCAAAAGGAATATTTGTTTTTCTTCATAACTGTACCAAATGACAGTAACATGCAGTAATAATAAGAAATATAATTTTTCTCACACATGACAGTTCAGTCTTTAGAAATAGGGTTCAATAAAAAATGTTTACCAACCTGAAGATCCTGCCTGTTCAGATGTGTTTCTTTGGTCATCTTCATCACTGCACTTCTCATGATGTTGCCTCATTCGCGCCACCAGGCCTTGCATCTCTTTGTTGCATCGTTTGCATTTTGCACGCATGCCTGCCTTACCGATAGGCGAAGGAGCTTCATTAAAATATTCCCAAACTGGGTCTCTTTTACGGCCTGCTGCCATTATAAGGAAAGAATGTAATAAACCTCAGATCATACACACAAACAGATCCAGACTTGTCTGTCTGTGGCTATGCTGCAGTATTGTGCTCAAAGTTTCACTTTCATTTTCTTGTCTGCTTGCCCTTCCTCCTCCTCACACTTAGATTCACATTCTTCTTGTGTTGTGCAGATCTATTCCACTCCAAACAATCAGAAACATATTGTCTAACTTCTTGGACTTGGCACTGAAGGGGTTGATTCTGTATTCATATAGGTTTGTAGAACAATAGGATTAAGGTCTTTTTCTCAACTCTGTTCATGTTGTAACATTTTTGCCGTGAAGAAGAGGCTGGGACCTCTGCGGAGTCAAATTCAGTTTTGAGAACTGCGTAAGTAAAGCGAGCGTCTGTGATAATATAGGAGAGAAACTGCCCACTAATCCTACAGAAACCTCTGGAAGAGCATGGCATTGTGAATGTTACACATATACAGCCTTTATTCTACTGAGTTAAACAACTCAGCTTTATCTCATGATGGAAGAACCTTTGGATGGTAAAATATTTTCCTCAAAAAGCAGTTTATTGAAAAAAATCCGATTTAAATCAAAAAAATCCGATTTAAATAAAAAAAATCCGATTTTTTTGATTTTTTTAAAAAAATCATTGATTTTTATCCACCCTGGTGGTGACATGCATCTGATGTGTGAGACCACCCAGGAAAAGTCATGGGAGGAAGACCAGTGGCTATCGAAGGATTTGGCAGTCACGGCAAATATGCCACATTTACAGGTCACTGCAGTTTGCAAATGGAATATTACAATTAGGTGCTAACTCATTACCTATTGCTAATAGATCTACCGCTTTTGCCCAACCAAGTGGTCATTATTAACATCAAGCATTTTTACTCAATTTCTAACTCACTTCAAAGCTGCTGACTAAAAGCAGCCGCATCAGTGACTGAAACCTGGGACCCCGATTTAAGGCCGACATCACATGTCCATAATACACGGCCTGTGCTCGGATCGGAAGACTTGGCCCCACCGCTCGGTTTCCTGGCCTGAGCTAACTTCACCTGCTGGATATTTTGTTGCGCAAAGTTCTGCAAGTGTGCCATTTATTTTATACACCAATCAGAAAGAGGAAGGGAGACTATTTTCCATCACTAACATGTTTGCACAAAAATCTGCAGAATGGGAACTTACAGTCACAGTCAGCTGGACTGTGCGGTCTCAACCAAAGGGCTTGTGCACACGACACTCCAAACTGGACAGGTGCTATCCGTGGTTTTGACAGATCGCATTCGTACCCATGGTATTATATAGGGCTTGTGCAAATCACTGATTTGACTTGTCCAATATTGCTCTGTCAGATCAAAATTGGCAATACAAGTCTATGGGTCCATGAAAACATCAGCTCACCCCCGGATGACACCCAAGAGCGGGTCAATTTTCACAGACTGACTAAATGGAGGAGGTTGAGAAACTTTTTTTCTCTGCATCTACAAGAAAAACAGATCCCACTCTGATAAAATGCTGATTAGTATAATCGGACTGTTTTCTTCAGATGCAGAGAACATTGTCGTGTGCCTTAATGAAATCACTAAAACAATAAGTAACAGCTGAACCTTTTTTTTTTTTTCAACGAGAAACATGAAACACTCTTAGGAAACCACTTTTTTTTTTGTGGCAAGGCACACACTTTTCAGATGCACTGGATTAATTTAGGTTAGGTTCACCTTAGCCTTTGTGTGCACAGCGTATCAACTGCATACGCAAACACATGCCAAAATGCATGCTAACGCAGCGGTTTTTATCTCCATCAGCTTACACATGACGCAAAAAAAAAGCTGCGTGTGCATGCGTTTGTGTTATTTATGCGCATGCGTTTGCTATTTCCAGGTGCTGTAATCAGTTCCTGGACATGCGCAGTCTGAAGTCTGCATGCACATCGAATGTATCCATGCATGCGCATGTCCTTGCGTACCAATGTGTTCCCATAGACAGTAATGTTTTTTTACGCACTCATCCGCATGACTGCGCATATTTGACTCTTCAAAAAATGCAACATGTTGCGTTCGCCGGACACCGCAAAACGACGCATGCGTACGCAAACGCACGTCCCTGCGTACACCATGTTAAAGATATGTACGCATGACGCACGAGGATCAAACGCTGCGCACAGATACACAAATGTGAAACCAGCCTTAGCAACATGTGCCTCCTCATCACAACCAGCGTGAAAAACGCCACTCTTGATAAATCAGCGTCTTTAGATCCTCGTGCCCATTAGAGCCCGCTTTTTGTTTGACAGTAAAGACCGAAGCTCTGCTACGCGACATCACTTATCCACTGTGAGGGAAATGGAGGATGACGCCAGGTGCCGGACGGCAAGTGCAATTCATGAGAAAATAATAAAAGGGCTTCTGTACGAGGTCTTGCTCCTGCTCGGCTTACTATAGGGACATGGGCGTACCCACCGTGGGGCAGGGGGGGGCCGTTGCCCCCCCCTAGGAGCAGGGGCGCGCCGTGCCAAGATGAGGCCATCGCATCAGCCGCCCCTTTAAAAGGTGCTTCTGGGCTGGCTGCGACTCACATACTAGACTGTATGGGCTCTTTCCAGCGGTGTGACATCGTTCCCGGGGGCGTGTTCTGCAAAGCCAGGAAGCCAGGAAGAGAAGCCGTGTGCTTGCTGCAGGAGGGAACTCTGAGGTCAGTCAGAGTCCTCAGTGACATAGGAGGATTTATTAATTAATGGGTTGATGTCTCCTTATCTACAGTAATATATACCTGACAGGAGCCTGTACAGTCTATATCTACAGTCTGTAGATATAGACTGTATGGGCTCCTGTCAGGTATATATTACTGTAGATATAGACTGTACAGGTTCCTGTCAGGTATATATTACTGTAGATATAGACTGTATGGGCTCCTGTCAGGTATATATTACTGTAGATATAGACTGTACGGGCTCCTGTCAGGTATATATTACTGTAGATATAGACTGTATGGGCTCCTGTCAGGTATATATTACTGTAGATATAGACTGTACGGGCTCCTGTCAGGTATATATTACTGTAGATATAGACTGTATGGGCTCCTGTCAGGTATATATTACTGTAGATATAGACTGTACGGACTCCTGTCAGGTATATATTACTGTAGATATAGACTGTACGGGCTCCTGTCAGGTATATATTACTGTAGATATAGACTGTACAGGCTCCTGTCAGGTATATATTATTGTAGATATAGACTGTACGGGCTCCTGTCAGGTATATATTACTGTAGATATAGACTGTACGGGCTCCTGTCAGGTATATATTACTGTAGATATAGACTGTACGGGCTCCTGTCAGGTATATATTACTGTAGATATAGACTGTACGGGCTCCTGTCAGGTATATATTACTGTAGATATAGACTGTACGGGCTCCTGTCAGGTATATATTACTGTAGATATAGACTGTATGGGCTCCTGTCAGGTATATATTACTGTAGATATAGACTGTACAGGCTCCTGTCAGGTATATATTACTGTAGATATAGACTGTATGGGCTCCTGTCAGGTATATATTACTGTAGATATAGACTGTACGGGCTCCTGTCAGGTATATATTACTGTAGATATAGACTGTACGGGCTCCTGTCAGGTATATATTACTGTAGATATAGACTGTACGGGCTCCTGTCAGGTATATATTACTGTAGATATAGACTGTACGGGCTCCTGTCAGGTATATATTACTATAGATATAGACTGTACGGGCTCCTGTCAGCTATATATTACTGTAGATATAGACTGTATGGGCTCCTGTCAGGTATATATTACTGTAGATATAGACTGTACGGGCTCCTGTCAGGTATATATTACTGTAGATATAGACTGTATGGGCTCCTGTCAGGTATATATTACTGTAGATATAGACTGTACAGGCTCCTGTCAGGTATATATTACTGTAGATATAGACTGTACGGGCTCCTGTCAGGTATATATTACTGTAGATATAGACTGTATGGGCTCCTGTCAGGTATATATTACTGTAGATATAGACTGTACGGGCTCCTGTCAGGTATATATTACTGTAGATATAGACTGTACGGGCTCCTGTCAGGTATATATTACTGTAGATATAGACTGTACGGGCTCCTGTCAGGTATATATTACTGTAGATATAGACTGTACGGGCTCCTGTCAGGTATATATTACTATAGATATAGACTGTACGGGCTCCTGTCAGGTATATATTACTGTAGATATAGACTGTATGGGCTCCTGTCAGGTATATATTACTGTAGATATAGACTGTACGGGCTCCTGTCAGGTATATATTACTGTAGATATAGACTGTACGGGCTCCTGTCAGGTATATATTACTGTAGATATAGACTGTACAGGCTCCTGTCAGGTATATATTACTGTAGATATAGACTGTACGGGCTCCTGTCAGGTATATATTACTGTAGATATAGACTGTACGGGCTCCTGTCAGCTATATATTACTGTAGATATAGACTGTATGGGCTCCTGTCAGGTATATATTACTGTAGATATAGACTGTATGGCTCCTGTCAGGTATATATTACTGTATAGACTGTACGGGCTCCTGTCAGGTATATATTACTGTAGATATAGACTGTACAGGCTCCTGTCAGGTATATATTACTGTAGATATAGACTGTACGGGCTCCTGTCAGGTATATATTACTGTAGATATAGACTGTACAGGCTCCTGTCAGGTTTATATTACAGTAGATATAGACTGTACAGGCTCCTGTCAGGTATATATTACATCTACAATAATATATACCTGACAGGAGCCCATACAGTCTATATCTACAGTAATATATACCTGACAGGAACCTGTACAGTCTATATCTACAGTAATATATACCTGACAGGAGCTCATACAGTCTATATCTACAGTAATATATACCTGACAGGAGCCCATACAGTCTATATCTACAGTAATATATACCTGACAGGAGCCTGTACAGTCTATATCTACAGTAATATATACCTGACAGGAGCCCATACAGTCTATATCTACAGTAATATATACCTGACAGGAGCCTGTACAGTCTATATCTACAGTAATATATACCTGACAGGAGCCTGTACAGTCTATATCTACAATAATATATACCTGACAGGAGCCCTTACAGTCTATATCTACAGTAATATATACCTGACAGGAGCCCGTACAGTCTATATCTACAGTAATATATACCTGACAGGAGCCCATACAGTCTATATCTACAGTAATATATACCTGACAGGAACCTGTACAGTCTATATCTACAGTAATATATACCTGACAGGAGCCTGTACAGTCTATATCTACAGTAATATATACCTGACAGGAGCCCATACAGTCTATATCTACAGTAATATATACCTGACAGGAGCCCGTACAGTCTATATCTACTGTAATATATACCTGACAGGAGCCCGTACAGTCTATATCTTCAGTAATATACTGTATATCTGACATACAGAGGCTGGGCTGGGGCTGATGTATATACAGGTGCTGGTCTGGGGCACATTATTAAAAGAAGGAGACAATGATGGGGCATATTACTACAAGAAGGGGACAATGATGGGGCATATTTCAGGGTGGAATCTACTTGCATTCCATGCTTAAATCTATCTATCTATCTATCTTATCTATCTATCTATCAAGAAGAAAATTAGAGCAGCACAAAGAAAGAGTCCTGGTGCAGAGCCCCCCAGGCAAATACCAAACATCAATTATAGAAATCCAGACAAATTGGAGGCAGCACACCGTTTGTAGTGAATAAAAAGCTGTTTAATAAGACCAAAAGGCGACGTTTTGGTCCAAACAACAGAACCTTTCTCAAGGCTTGAGAAAGGTTTGTGTTGTTTGGACCGAAATGTCGCCTTTTGACCTTATTAAATAGCTTTTTTTTTCACTACAAACTATGTGCTGCCTCCAATTTGTCTGGTTATCTATCTATCTATCTATCTATCTATCTATCTATCTATCTATCTATCATTCATTTTTTTTCCCCAAAGATCAATCCAATTGCTGTGTTTAGAAAGGGCAGTGTGAATGGCTGTGTCAGTGTGTGATAAACACGCATGAGCTTGAAGTCCCCCTGCTGAACAGAAGAGAAGACTGCAAAGGTAAGCCTAAAATCAATAAATTGTTTACATAATAGGATTGATCATGGTGGTATTTCTCCTTGTATGTGATATTATTGGTCTTGGTATAAGGAATTATGTTGTGTATGGCGTTCATTTTCGTTTTATCACATTTTTTGTTCTTATATTTTACAACCTGAACGACCATGGCTTGCCCCCCCCTAGTTTTGATCCTGGGTACGCCCATGTATAGGGAGGTGCATTGGCAAGTCTAATTTGCTTATTAATAAAAATACACATTTCAGTGCAACAAATTGCGGTTAGAGGACGTCTAATATAGGTAGTGAAAATAACACTTTGCAATTTAATAATCAACATCCCTTTTAAGTAAAATAACCTCTTTAAAAAGCCATCCCTCTCTCTAAGTGATAGCACCCTACTAGGGTACACCACTACTTTATGATTGTTGGAGGTCTGACCTCAGACTGATCCAAAAACACAGCGGCCCCTGTATAACGGAGGAGCCAGGAAGCCAGAGTGTGTGTGGGGGGGGTGCAACATCAGTGGTGGTTCTGGCCAGGGGGCTGACAGTGGTGAGGCCAGCGGACCCATTATTAGTAGTAATAAACCTATCGGTGACACAGCGTCTGCCATGTTGGAGGTTTGGTCAGTGGCTTGTGGTTAAAGGGAATCTGTCACCTATTTTTTCGTATATAAGCTGCAGCCACTGCCTTTAGGGGCTTATCTACAGTACTCTGTAATGCTGTAGATAAGCCCCCGATGTCACCTGAAGAGAAGAAAAACGAGTAATATTATACTCACTTGGTCCGGTCCGATAGGTGTTGCAGGTCCGTGTCCGGTGCCTCCCATCTACATGCGATGACGTCCTCCTCCTTGCTTCTATCACAGCTCCTGTTGAGGGCAAAGTACTGCAGTGCGCAGGCGCCGGGAAAGGTCAGAGAGGCTCGGTGCCTGCGCACTGCAGGAATTTACTCTGCCCCCCAACAGGACAAATGTGCGCCTGCGCAGGAGCAGCGACAGAAGCAAGGACGTCATCGCATGTAGATGGGAGGCACCGGACCCGCACCTGCGACACCCATCGGACCCCTTGGGTGAGTATAATATAACTCGTTTTTCTCCTCTTTCAGGTGACATCGGGGCTTATCCACATTACAGAATGCTGCACATAAGCCCCTAATGCCGGCAGCCGCACCTTATATACAACAAATGAGCTGACAGCTTCCCTTTATTGGGCCAGTCTCTGCTCAGAGGCACAGGTCCCCGTCACCAGGGATAACATTACACCAGCCACCAGAACAGGACACGCAAACTGGAACTGCGCTCCAAATGTACGAAGCCCCCCAGCTGTGGCCCCTGTGTGCGCAGCCTTGGTCCGTGTGACATTACACAACATACACGTGGCCCGTCCGTCTCCTCACACAGAACCCAGGGTTACTCTCGGGGCCGCCCCAGTCACCAGGCCTGACTCATGCGGCTCTCCCGCCCGTGGCGCCTCACACGTGTGCTCACATGTCCCGAAAGCTGAGTCTACGCACCAGCCAATCAACGAGCGCCGGGAGAAGTCGTGAAAGGAATATGAACAGGCGTGGCCAAAGTGAATCAGTCCGGGCGCTGATTGGTTGGAGACTGTTGTCTGAACTCCACGTGTAGCAGAAAGTAGGTCAGGGCAGCGAGTCCCTCCCGGGAGCCTCACGTGGAGAGCCGCTCGGCGCCCTGTCTCATTATGTAATCACTACGTCACGCAAGCTGATGGCCAATCACACGCCGCGCTGGGCAGAACGTAAACACAAGCGGCACATGGCTAGGATGGCCAGGCCATGTGAATGCGCTGGGTGACAGGATGCAGGCGGGAGGCACAGCGGCCGCCGCCGCCTCCCTGTAACCCACTTTCTCGCCATACTTTACAGCTTATCACCCTGGACATGGCGATAGGGCACCCCTACAACTGGCACAGGCACGCTGGGACTTGTAGTGCGACAGCCGTTGTAAAGCATTTCTACAGGTCCCTACGAGCTCCTTATAGACATAAAAGGGTTAAAGGCTCCGGCCGGAGACTCATTCCCGGGCGTCCTCCCCCGTCAGCGCTGAGCTCACCTGCGGACCCCTCCATGGTGACTGGCGCTGAGGTGACGCTCCCTCCGCCGGCTCCTTCTCCCCGCCTTCAGCTGCTCATGCTGCAGCCCGCGGCTCCATGGTGGCTGCCTTCCTCCCTGCTGTGCTGGTCCATGCACTGTGGGGTCGAGTGTGCCGGAGGCCGGTGCTGTCCCCTCGCTCCAGGCCGGTGACCGTCTCCTCCCCGGGTTCCGGTAAGTGAGGCACTATTCTTGCTCTGCGCTGTGACACAGCCTCCTCCAGGGGCGGATCTGTGGCCGGACATGCTGCAGCTGCTCCACCTCCGGGGCCGAGCTCCCGGTGACAGCAGGTCCTGCCACGTGTGTGCTGCCAGCATCCCTGACATCAGTAAGGAGAAATGATCCCATATGGGTCCTTAATCAGAAAGGCGGAGGACGCTTCCGTCAACTGTATCCACACATCATTTATAGTGGAAGGTGCCACACATCATCTATAGTGGAAGGTGCCCATCTATAGTGGAAGGTGCCACACATCATCTATAGTGGAAGGTGCCACACATCATCTATAGTGGAAGGTGCCACACATCATCTATAGTGGAAGGTGCCACACATCATCTATAGTGGAAGGTGCCACACATCATCTATAGTGGAAGGTGCCACACATCATCTATAGTGGAAGGTGCCGCACATCATCTATAGTGGAAGGTGCCGCACATCATCTATAGTGGAAGGTGCCCATCTATAGTGGAAGGTGCCACACATCATCTATAGTGGAAGGTGCCACACATCATCTATAGTGGAAGGTGCCGCACATCATCTATAGTGGAAGGTGCCGCACATCATCTATAGTGGAAGGTGCCGCACATCATCTATAGTGGAAGGTGCCGCACATCATCTATAGTGGAAGGTGCCACACATCATCTATAGTGGAAGGTGCCGCACATCATCTATAGTGGAAGGTGCCCATCTATAGTGGAAGGTGCCACACATCATCTATAGTGGAAGGTGCCACACATCATCTATAGTGGAAGGTGCCGCACATCATCTATAGTGGAAGGTGCCGCACATCATCTATAGTGGAAGGTGCCGCACATCATCTATAGTGGAAGGTGCCGCACATCATCTATAGTGGAAGGTGCCACACATCATCTATAGTGGAAGGTGCCGCACATCATCTATAGTGGAAGGTGTCGCACATCATCTATAGTGGAAGGTGCCGCACATCATCTATAGTGGAAGGTGCCCATCTATAGTGGAAGGTGCCACACATCATCTATAGTGGAAGGTGCCACACATCATCTATAGTGGAAGGTGCCGCACATCATCTATAGTGGAAGGTGCCGCACATCATCTATAGTGGAAGGTGCCGCACATCATCTATAGTGGAAGGTGCCGCACATCATCTATAGTGGAAGGTGCCACACATCATCTATAGTGGAAGGTGCCCATCTATAGTGGAAGGTGCCGCACATCATCTATAGTGGAAGGTGCCGCACATCATCTATAGTGGAAGGTGCCGCACATCATCTATAGTGGAAGGTGCCGCACATCATCTATAGTGGAAGGTGCCGCACATCATCTATAGTGGAAGGTGCCGCACATCATCTATAGTGGAAGGTGCCGCACATCATCTATAGTGGAAGGTGCCGCACATCATCTATAGTGGAAGGTGCCGCACATCATCTATAGTGGAAGGTGTCGCACATCATCTATAGTGGAAGGTGCCGCACATCATCTATAGTGGAAGGTGTCGCACATCATCTATAGTGGAAGGTGCCGCACATCATCTATAGTGGAAGGTGCCGCACATCATCTATAGTGGAAGGTGCCGCACATCATCTATAGTGGAAGGTGCCGCACATCATCTATAGTGGAAGGTGTCGCACATCATCTATAGTGGAAGGTGCCGCACATCATCTATAGTGGAAGGTGCCGCACATCATCTATAGTGGAAGGTGCCGCACATCATCTATAGTGGAAGGTGCCGCACATCATCTATAGTGGAAGGTGCCGCACATCATCTATAGTGGAAGGTGCCGCACATCATCTATAGTGGAAGGTGCCGCACATCATCTATAGTGGAAGGTGCCGCACATCATCTATAGTGGAAGGTGTCGCACATCATCTATAGTGAAGGTGCCGCACATCATCTATAGTGGAAGGTGCCGCACATCATCTATAGTGGAAGGTGCCGCACATCATCTATAGTGGAAGGTGCCGCACATCATCTATAGTGGAAGGTGCCGCACATCATCTATAGTGGAAGGTGCCGCACATCATCTATAGTGGAAGGTGCCGCACATCATCTATAGTGGAAGGTGCCGCACATCATCATAGTGGAAGGTGCCGCACATCATCTATAGTGGAAGGTGCCGCACATCATCTATAGTGGAAGGTGCCGCACATCATCTATAGTGGAAGGTGCCGCACATCATCTATAGTGGAAGGTGCCACACATCATCTATAGTGGAAGGTGCCACACATCATCTATAGTGGAAGGTGCCACACATCATCTATAGTGGAAGGTGCCACACATCATCTATAGTGGAAGGTGCCACACACAGGGCCGGATTAACGTAGGGGCTGATGGAGCTGCAGCTCCAGGCCCCTTGTTAGAGATAGGCCCATCCGCGGCTGCTCTCTGCTCTCCTCCCTTCCCTGTGCTGCTGACGTCAGCCTGGTGGTGGAGGGGGAGGTGAGGAGCCAGGAGAGACTGTGTGCTGGAGGGGGAGAGAGGAAAGCTGCTGCTGAAAGTACTGTAGGAGAGGAGTCGGCAGCAGCACAGTGTTATCTCATTCACCCAATACAGAAGCAGGATGTAAATGAAGGCAGAACATGTGACCACAGAGCAGCCAGTCACAGCTCACCTTTCACTTGTCCTCATCCATGCACTGTCTTCTTCCATCTTTGCTATTGGCATCCTGCCCTGTGTTCAGTGTCACGTTGTAGTGACGGTCCCTGTCTGGAGGAGAGAGTAAGACAGGCAGGCAGAGGTGTGTGTGCTGTTACAAGAATCCCAGCCATATTACAGTGAAAGCAGATGGAGAATCCTGAAGTCTCTGCACAGGTTTGTGTTGTAAAGTGTGTGGTTTCTGACAAATTCCATCAGTAGCATTGAATGGCCCATAGTAATATAGGGCAGCATTGAGAGGCCCTCTCAATGCTGCGCTATATATACTATGGGCCATTCAATGCTGCGCTGTATACTAGAATGGGCCTCTCAATGCTGCGCTGTATATACTATGGGCCATTCAATGCTGCGCTATATACTAGAATGGGCCTCTCAATGCTGCACTATATATACTATGGGCCATTCAATGCTGCGCTATATACTAGAATGGGCCTCTCAATGCTGCCCTATATATACTATGGGCCATGCAATGCTGCGCTATATACTAGAATGGGCCTCTCAATGCTGCCCTATATATACTATGGGCCTCTCAATGCTGCCCTATATATACTATGGGCCATGCAATGCTGCGCTATATGGGTCTCTCAATGCTGCATTATATATAGTATGGGCCATTCAATGCTGCATTATATATACTATAGGCCTCTCAATGCTGTGCTATATATACTATGGGCCATTCAATGCTGCGCTATATACTAGAATGGGCCTCTCAATGCTGCGCTATATATACTATGGGCCATTCAATGCTGCGCTATATACTAGAATGGGCCTCTCAATGCTGCCCTATATATACTATGGGCCATGCAATGCTGCGCTATATACTAGAATGGGCCTCTCAATGCTGCCCTATATATACTATGGGCCTCTCAATGCTGCCCTATATATACTATGGGCCATGCAATGCTGCGCTATATGGGTCTCTCAATGCTGCATTATATATACTATGGGCCATTCAATGCTGCGCTATATATACTATGGGCCATTCAATGCTGCGCTATATACTAGAATGGGCCTCTCAATGCTGCCCTATATATACTATGGGCCATTCAATGCTGCGCTATATACTAGAATGGGCCTCTCAATGCTGCCCTATATATACTATGGGCCATGCAATGCTGCGCTATATACTAGAATGGGCCTCTCAATGCTGCCCTATATATACTATGGGCCTCTCAATGCTGCCCTATATATACTATGGGCCATGCAATGCTGCGCTATATGGGTCTCTCAATGCTGCATTATATATACTATGGGCCATTCAATGCTGCGCTATATATACTATGGGCCATTCAATGCTGCGCTATATATACTATGGGCCATGCAATGCTGTGCTATATATACTATGGGCCATTCAATGCTGCGCTATATATACTATGGGCCATTCAATGCTGCATTATATATACTATGGGCCTCTCAATGCTGCCCTATATATACTATGGGCCATTCAATGCTGCATTATATATACTATGGGCCTCTCAATGCTGCTCTATATATACTATGGGCCATTCAATGCTGCGCTATATACTAGAATGGGCCTCTCAATGCTGCGCTATATATACTATGGGCCATTCAATGCTGCGCTATATATACTATGGGCCATTCAATGCTGCGCTATATATACTATGGGCCATTCAATGCTGCGCTATATATACTATGGGCCATTCAATGCTGCATTATATATACTATGGGCCTCTCAATGCTGCCCTATATATACTATGGGCCATTCAATAGATAAATACAGACCAGTACAAAAAGAGAAGTACTTATATCGTGGACATGCAGAAGCATATATCCACAATATAAAATACTGAGTAAGGACTATGTATAAAAAGTGCACTCCGACTATCAGATATGAATAAAGGCAAAAAATGGAGTAAGAAACACTTAATATTATTGCCAAAAAAGCAATTATTATAAAAAAGTACATGTGTCACATAAAACATACACCATGGTGAATGACCCTAACATAAAAACTGTATAACACTAGGCCAGAGTTTTAAGGTTATAGCGGCAGGAAAACCTGATTGTCAAAGAATTACCCAAATGTATGGAATACTGAGGCGCTAACAGAACAGCAGTGCATACAAAAAGTGCACATGAATATATTCGCTTGCAACCTTCGAGCATCTATCATAATAGCTGAAATAAGCTGCCCAAGAAGATTGCTTACCTTAAAGTAATAAACAGCCGCTGACTCTGGACCCACGTGTGACCCTTGACGCGCGTTTCGCGTTTGCTTTTTCAAAAAGGGAGTCATTCAATGGAGTCATTCAAGGGCCATTCAATGCTGCATTATATATACTATGGGTGCCTCTCAATGCTGCGCTATATATACTATGGGCCATTCAATGCTGCGCTATATACTAGAATAGGTCTCTCAATGCTGCCCTATATATACTATGGGCCATTCAATGCTGCGCTATATATACTATGGGCCATGCAATGCTGTGCTATATATACTATGGGCCATTCAATGCTGCATTATATATACTATGGGCCTCTCAATGCTGCCCTATATATACTATGGGCCATTCAATGCTGCATTATATATACTATGGGCCTCTCAATGCTGCGCTATATATACTATGGGCCATTCAATGCTGCGCTATATACTAGAATGGGCCTCTCAATGCTGCCCTATATATACTATGGGCCATTCAATGCTGCGCTATATACTAGAATAGGCCTCTCAATGCTGCCCTATATATACTATGGGCCATTCAATGCTGCGCTATATACTAGAATAGGCCTCTCAATGCTGCCCTATATATACTATGGGCCATGCAATGCTGCGCTATATGGGCCTCTCAATGCTGCATTATATATACTATGGGCCATTCAATGCTGCGCTATATATACTATGGGCCATGCAATGCTGCGCTATATGGGTCTCTCAATGCTGCATTATATATACTATGGGCCATTCAATGCTGCGCTATATATACTATGGGCCATTCAATGCTGCGCTATATGGGCCTCTCAATGTTGCATTATATATACTATGGGCCATTCAATGCTGCGCTATATATACTATGGGCCATGCAATGCTGTGCTATATATACTATGGGCCATGCAATGCTGCACTATATGGGCCTCTCAATGCTGCATTATATATACTATGGGCCATTCAATGCTGCGCAACTATGGGCCATTCAATGCTGCGCTATATATACTATGGGCCATGCAATGCTGCGCTATATGGGCCTCTCAATGCTGCATTATATATACTATGGGCCATTCAATGCTGCGCAACTATGGGCCATTCAATGCTGCGCTATATATACTATGGGCCATTCAATGCTGCGCTATATATACTATGGGCCATTCAATGCTGCGCTATATGGGCCTCTCAATGCTGCATTATATATATTATGGGCCATTCAATGCTGCGCAACTATGGGCCATTCAATGCTGCGCTATATATACTATGGGCCATGCAATGCTGCGCTATATGGGCCTCTCAATGCTGCATTATATATACTATGGGCCATTCTATGCTGCGCTATATATACTATGGGCCATTCAATGCTGCGCTATATACTAGAATAGGCCTCTCAATGCTGCCCTATATATACTATGGGCCATTCAATGCTGCGCTATATACTAGAATAGGCCTCTCAATGCTGCCCTATATATACTATGGGCCATGCAATGCTGCGCTATATGGGCCTCTCAATGCTGCATTATATATACTATGGGCCATTCAATGCTGCGCTATATATACTATGGGCCATGCAATGCTGCGCTATATGGGTCTCTCAATGCTGCATTATATATACTATGGGCCATTCAATGCTGCGCTATATATACTATGGGCCATTCAATGCTGCACTATATGGGCCTCTCAATGTTGCATTATATATACTATGGGCCATTCAATGCTGCGCTATATATACTATGGGCCATGCAATGCTGTGCTATATATACTATGGGCCATGCAATGCTGCACTATATGGGCCTCTCAATGCTGCATTATATATACTATGGGCCATTCAATGCTGCGCAACTATGGGCCATTCAATGCTGCGCTATATATACTATGGGCCATGCAATGCTGCGCTATATGGGCCTCTCAATGCTGCATTATATATACTATGGGCCATTCAATGCTGCGCAACTATGAGCCATTCAATGCTGCGCTATATATACTATGGGCCATTCAATGCTGCGCTATATATACTATGGGCCATTCAATGCTGCGCTATATGGGCCTCTCAATGCTGCATTATATATATTATGGGCCATTCAATGCTGCGCAACTATGGGCCATTCAATCTGCCCTGCATGCTATATATATCTATGGGCCATGCAATGCTGCGCTATATGGGCCTCTCAATGCTGCATTATATATACTATGGGCCATTCTATGCTGCGCTATATATACTATGGGCCATTCAATGCTGCGCTATATACTAGAATGGGCCTCTCAATGTTGCCCTATATTACTATGGGACATTCAATGCTGCACCATATACTAGAATGGGTCAGGAGCGTTTAAATGCCCTCTCTCTGTTATGTATTGAAAATAGATTGCTGAATGAGCTTAATCTTGATTCTACAATTGAGGAATTTGCAAGCATAACATAACAGACTTTCTATATCCACTGTATTTATATTAGGCATGTATCATATATTTACTTTGTTTATATCTTTTACGTTACATTTTGGCCTTTGTGAATTGCCGTGTTTGGCCCCACCCCTTGCCCCGCCCCTTGCCCGCCCCTTCAGCTCCAGGCCCATCATGTTCTTAATCCGACCCTGGCCACACATCATCTATAGCAGGGGTCGACAAAGTTGTTCAGAATCTAGGAGCAGCCCAAAAATTTAGGAGCCAGAATTTTTTTTTCATTTCATCATCATCGCCTCCCCAACATCATCATTGACTCCTCATCATCATCATGATCTGCATCATCTCATGCCTATCCATCTATCATGGCCTACCCATCATCATCAATGCCTGCCCATCATCATCATTGCCTCCTCATCATATCATCGCCTCCCCATCATCATCAATGCCTGCCTATCATCATCAATGCCTGCCCATCATCATCATCGCCTCCCCATCATCATCATCGCCTCCCCATCATCATCATCGTCTCCCCATCATCATCAATTCCTCCCCATCATCATCAATTCCTCCCCATCATCATCAATGCCTCCCCATCATCATCAATGCCTGCCCATCATCATCAATGCCTCCCCATCATCATCAATGCCTCCCCATTATCATCAATGCCTCCCCATCATTATCAATGCCTCCCCATTATCATCAATGCCTCCCCATTATCATCAATGCCTCCCCATCATCATCAATGCCTCCCCATCATCAATGTCTCCCCATCATCATCAATGCCTCCCCATCATCACTGCCCTCCCCCCACCACCATCACACATGCAGCACACAAGCACTCTCTCACATACACACACACACACACACTGATGCACACAGACAGACAGACACACACACACATCACATCTCACCTGTCTGGCGTCTGCGCTCTCTGCCACAGCCGGCCGCTGAATGATGACGTCATTCAGCGGCGCTGCTGTGAGAGGAAGCGCCGGCGCCCCCTGGAGCCCGGAGCTGCAGCAGCGGAGTCACGGGAGAGGTAAGTATTGTGCCAGCCGCTGCCGGGGCCCTGAGCAGGCGGGGGCGGGTGGCGGCGCTGACACCGCTCTCCGCTAACGGGCGCCGGGGTGCCCGACGGCGAGTGGGCCCCCCCCCCCCCCCGCCTGCTCAAGGCGCCGACAAACTCGGGCGCCAGGCATGATTTTCTAGGCGCCACTGGTGACCTGGCGCCCGGGTTTGTCGAACCCTGATCTATAGTGGAAGGTGCCACACATCATCTATAGTGGAAGGTGCCACACATAATCTATAGTGGAAGGTGCCACCCATAGATAACTCTCTTCCATGACCTCCTTTTTGGAGTCTCCACTACTCTCTTTTTTATGTATTTGACCTTTTAATTGTACTTCAATAAAAATTATTATTTTATATTTTCAATTCAGTTTGCTCTCTCACTTCTTATCTATGGGTGGCACCTTCCACTATAGAGTATGTGTTGATATTAGTGAGGAGGAGCAGCTCCCCGCACTCACTGACCAGGGCTCAGATGGGTCTTACTATGGGCTCTCAGTAGCCACACATCCACTGTACTCACTGATATAGCCAGTGGCGGAGGGGGGTGTCAAGGGCCCACCAGTAACATTGACTTTTGGGGGCCACTTTTCACCTGCATACAAATATTACACTACCCTCATTCACAAATTTACCTATATCTCTATATAATAATAATCTGGGTAGTTTGGTTAATGAATGAGGAGATGCTGCTTTTTTCTGTGCAAAGTGAACCAAGTGAATTATACAAAGTACTGCCCATAAAATGGGATTGGTGGCCCAGATCTGCACAGGGGCCCACCGGGGGATTCCCCTGTTACCCTATGGGCCAGTCTGAGCCTGTACACACAGCTCAGATACACGGCTGAGACACATGGCTCAGACACATGGTTTAGATACACGGCTGAGACAACACTCAGATACACGGCTCAGATACATTGTTCAGAGACACGGTTTAGATACACAGCTTAGACACATGGCTCTAGATAATAATTGAATTCTTTATTAGCTTCATACAAGATTTCAGATGTAGAAGTTCCCACCATGATGATGATGGTGGGTCCTGGACTCACGGAGAGTCGAATGTCAGCGCTCAGGAGAGGAAAAAACCCCAGTGGAGGAAACCTCTAGTGAACTATGGCTGACGGACTGCCCTTCCCCTGGGCGGTGCTGGATCATGGCAGCATGTGCCGTAGATCTGGGCGGATGCAGCAGATTTATTGATCCTGTGATTACATCTGACTACAGAAAGTAATGAGGACAGAGACCGAGCCCGGAATCTGCCTCGTCCTGAGGTGCGGCTCATCTCCTGACATGGCGGCCGCCACATCATTGACTTGTGATAGCCGTCACCTCCAGTTGTACCCCATCTTCATTGTGGGGGCACAGAGAGACCCAGGAGAGGGTCGCACTCTGCACCTTGGTTTCTCTGGTGTCATGGACGATCCGAAGTGCTGTGATGTTCTGCATCGGGTCCTTGGTACATCATGATGTAGAGCAGAAGAAAACGGTTGTGGATGCATCACTGTATCCAACAGAAAACAGGAAAACACATAAATATTGTGAGACAGAAAAAGACAGAACATCAGGATATAATGAGACTCACTGCCATATCTGACAGGAAACCTGACCTTCTTCCCCTCATAAACCAATCAGAATGCAGTTTTCATTCTACCAGAGCTGTTTAAGGAATGTAAGCTGAGCTCTGATTGGTTGCTATATACACAGCTTATCAGATGAGAAGATGTTGTATTAATCCTGTAACAAGGAACTTACGTGATTTACAGTTTGAGGGCGTCCAATGCTATCCATCTCTGGGCCTGGATGTGACGGCCGAAGTTTCTCGCTTCATGCTCTCTCTGGAATAAGAAGTAAAAACAATGAAGATCAGACGCCCCCAATAATGGCAGCACGCCCTCCCATCATATTTACACATTCACTATATTGAGGGTATTATGGAAAGTCCATGGTTACTTACTGGTGCTGACTGGTCTGTGGTTCCGGGTCATGTCTGGTTGAAGGTCAGGGCGATCTCTTGGACCGCCATAGACTCTACATGCTGTTTATAGACATGGAGTCACTTCCTGACCTTTTTGGGAAAACCGATGATCCTGCCGTTCTGCAGGCAGGATATTAGATGAGTCCTCATCTTCCGATCCTGGAACTCAGCTCTGGGTTCACCGACATCTGCCATAAGCTCGTAGGCAAATGCTATAGCGTATAAGCCACAGTCATAGCAGTTCTTCTGCTGATCCACATCGATAAACCTCAGATGTTTCAGGGGATTGTCGACCACTTCACTGTACATGTTGGTAATCTGTTGACAGATGGATGGAGACAGATTCCAGGTTCTCATGCTGTCGGCCACAAAGATTTGGCCATTTTTATAGCAGGTTGTCAGCCAGTGCTCCCTCTCATCATCATAGTGGATTTGTACAGCATTCTTCAGTACACGGTACCCTGGTACAATAAGAGCACAGGGGGGCTGCAGGCCATCAAACCCCTTAAACTGACTCTGCAGCAGATCCTGGGCCATGATAATGATCTCGTCATCCAGATAGCCTTTGACCCCTTTGCTCTGCAGGATGGTTAAGAGCTGTAGAGGCAGGTTGTCCTCCTGGTTCTCGATAACTAGCATCTCCATCTCCCGGGTTACTTCTCTAAGTAGATCAGTAAGATTTTCTGTAGCAGGTCTCTTAGCTGGTGGCATCATCTCGGGTTGACTGTCCTCGGAGGTTGATGCTTTCCTTTTTAGATTGTCTTGGGGTCTTGTTTGTGGCAGCCCCTCGGGTGCACCTTGTGCACATTCTGGATCGGCAAGATCCTGGGGTCTTGTTTGTGGCAGCCCCTTGGGTGCACCTTGTGCACATTCTGGATCGGCAACATCCTGGGGTCTTGTTTGTGGCAGCCCCTCGGGTGCACCTTGTGCACATTCTAGATCAGCAAGATCCTGGGGTCTTGTTTGTGGCAGCCCCTCGGGTGCACCTTGTGCACATTCTGGATCGGCAAGATTCTGGGGTCTTGTTTGTGGCAGCCTCTTGGGTGCTGCACCTTGTGCACATTCTGTATCAGCAACATCCTGGGGTCTTGTTTGTGGCAGCCCCTTGGGTGTACCTTGTGCACATTCTAGATCAGCAAAATCCTGGGGTCTTGTTTGTGGCAGCCCCTCAGGTGCACCTTGTGCACATTCTGGATCGGCGAGATCCTCTCCACTTTCTGCAATGCTAGAAGTGGGCTCATTATCACCTACTATGTAGGTTGGGCTCTTCTCACCACTGTCTTGGCTGATGACGTGGTCTGTACGTCTTTTTGTAGCAACTGACCTGAAGCACCTGACCGCTGTAATCGTGGCAGATTTGGTGGCCTGGAAGTAATCCTTCAGCAATGTTCTCCATTTGCGTTGGGATTTCCTGAATCGGGTCAGAAGACTAAAGCCAAATGACTTGCAGGAAGAGAGAGCCTTGACCAGCAGCGGCTGGCCATAACGGGGACGTCCATGAATCCTCATGATGTCGTCACTTTCTTTCTCCTTCGTATGCTTGTAGCTTTGTGTATCCAGTAGGGAGTCACACAAATGACAGCCCCGGCTCTGCGGTCAGCCTTTACATAGACTTCACTCTTTTACTCCCATTGTGATAGAGTAGATGATGTCATTGAGTTCCATGTTCCACACTGTGACATCACTGCTCCAGGCCCAGCTGCTAAGGGCCCACCAGTAACATTGATGCTGACGTCACCCTACAGCTACATGCAGTTATTGTCTGACCCTTAATCACAAATTCCCAGCCACATTCTCCATAAAATGTTATGAGGAGGTTCCTCTATGTGTAGTTATATCTCCATCCAAGTATTTGGAGAGTGCAGTGTGGGGGATTGATGGACCGCCATTCCCCCGATAGATGGTGGTACCAGAGGTGGCATTTATGGCATTTGCAGTAAAGGTTAAGTGGCCCTTAATGTGGCCTAAGTGTTGACATGCAATCAGTGGTTGGTGCAAGAGACGGAACTTTCTGTAATTCCAGATGTTACAGAGAATGAGACGCCACAATATCAGTAATGATAGCTTGACACTTTTAGTATCAATGTTTAAATCATAGTGAAGAGCTGACATTTTTATTTTTTGAACAATCCTAATCATTTTTGGAAACTACAGTTTATAAACTTTTATGGAAATTATATAAAATGTACAAAAATAGCAACAAATATTTTTTTTCATTGATTTCTAAAACTCCCACTAATGTATTATTGGATAAATCATTGGGGGAAAAACTCAGCTTTATAGTTGTTTTGCTCCATAAAGTCTTCCCTGAATACTGAGTCGGTTACATTATTTCCCATTATTGTGAAGCTTTTCTACATCTTTATCATTATTTTTAATTCCTATTATATTGGGTGGTATACCTGCACTCCGGCCATGAGGCGATGTAAGAAAATGTGTTTAACCCCTTTATCCCATCAGACTTACTATTCCGTCCATGTGACCCTGGACCTAATTCCCAAGGACGGAATAGTACGTCACATGCGATCAGCCGCGATCCAGGGAGGAGCGCGGCCGATTGCGGCTGGGTGTCAGCTGATTATCACAGCTGACACCCGGCACTATGTGCTAGGAGCGGTCACGGACCGCTCCCGGCACATTAACCCCTGGCACACTGCGATCAAATATGATTGCAGTGTTCCGGTGGTATAGAGAAGCATCGCGCAGAGACGGGGCTCCCTGAGTGCTTCCCTGAGACCCTCAGATTTTTAAATCAGGGCTACCATCCAAGAACAATTGAAAACCAAATTACAAGAGCCACCAGAATATCAAGGAATCACCTGCTACATTACAAAGCTAAAGAAGAAAATAACCGGTGCCTCTAGTGGTCACCTACAATCCAAATCTGGAGGTGCTAAGGGGAGCTGCACGGAAACTACAACCTTTACTACAAAAAGATGCCCGATTACAATCCATATTTCCAGATCCCCCTCTACTGTGTTTTAGGCAGCCCCCAAATCTAAGAAGCATCATTGTCAGAAGTTCCCTGTCCTCCCCAACAGTGGCAGGAACCTCTCCTTGCAACCAGAAGAAATGCAAAACTTGTCCATTTATAATGACCACGGACAAGATAAAGATCCCCAACTCCCATCGGGACTACAAGATACCAGGTACTTTCAGCTGCATCACATCTAATGTGGTGTACCTAATTATATGTACTAAATGTCCAACTGGGGGTCTGTATGTGGGGGAGACCGGGCAAAAACTGAGAACAAGGATGAATTCTCATCGCCACACAATAAGTGAAAAAAGAATGGATCTACCTGTGGCAAAACATTTTTGCTCCCCTGATCATAGCTTGCTAGATATGAAAATACTTGTACTCAGAGGCAATTTCACATCTCTGAGACAAAGAAGAATTTACGAATACAAATTGATGGTGACCTTTGACACTCTTAATGCTGGAATGAACCTATCACATGGATTTATGGCCTACTACATCAATTAAGGAATTTACTCCAAATACCCTGTGAAAACATCACAAAACATTACCAGACCCCAATCAGAGGGTAATAAAACTTTCACACTCCTTATCTATGAACTGTTCCAATATTTATGCTCATCCCTCTGCCATAATGACTATTCTGCTTCACGTCACTTGTCCTACCTATTGCATTTTTTCTGTGCTATTTTGTGTATAAATATGTGATTCTTCAGATGTTGTATTAGTCTATGCCTGATGAAGAGACCTGAGTAGTCTCGAAAGCTTGCAATTTGTTACCATCTTTTCAGTTAGCCATTAAAAGGTATCAACCACTGAGGACTCTCAACTCTAAGGGCCTGTGCACACATTGCGGATTTGCCTGCGGATTTTTCCGCGCCGAAACCGCACCTCTTGGCAGAAACCGCAGGCGCGGTTTTGGCGCGTTTTTTGGCGCGGTTTTGACGCGGTTTTTCTCATGCGGTTTTGTATGCGGTTTTTACAGCTAAATAAAGATATGTTGTTTAACAAAAAAAAAAAAAAGATTTGTGATGTCATTTCTTGCCCAACCTCCTCTTTTACATTTGTCCAACCCACACTCCATTACACACACACAGATAGAGATAGGCCGGCGTCACACTTGCGAGTGTGATGTGAGTAAGTCGCACGACTTTCTCGCATCAACACCCGGCACGGCTGCCCGCTCTCGGACCCGAGTGTGCGGCTGCATGTATTTCTATGCAGCCGCACATTCGGGTCCGAGAGCGGGCGGCCGTGCCGGGTGTTGATGCGAGAAAGTCGTGCGACTTACTCGCATCACACTCGCAAGTGTGTCGCCGGCCATAGATAGATAATAGATACCAGTAGATAGATAGATAGATAGATAGATAAAATGGTACATAAATAGTTAAAGACACACACGCGTACACATACACAAAATAACGCAATAGTTAATAAAAAAAAAAAATATAGGAAAAAAAATGGCGTGGGCTCCCGCACAATTTTCTGCGCCAGAAGGGGAAAGCAGACAGCCGGGGCCAATATTTCTAGCCTGGGAAGGGGTTAATACCCATGGATCTTCCCAGGCTATGAATATCAGCCCGCAGCTAGCCTTCACTGGCTATTAAAATAGGGGGACCCCCCTAAAAAAAATAACGTGGGGTCCCCCTATAATTTATAGCCAGACAGGCTAGGCAGACAGCTGCGGGCTGATATTCATAGCCTAGGAAGGGGCCATGGATATTGGCGCCCCCCCTGGCTAAAAATACCAGCACCCAGCCGCCCCAGAGTTGGCGCATCTGTACGATGCGCCAATTCCGGCACTTAGCCCCTCTCTTCCCACTCCCCTGTAGCGGTGGGATATGGGGTAATAAGGGGTTAATATCACCTTGCTATTGTAAAGTGATATTAAGCCCGGTTAATAATAGAGAGGCGTCAATAAGACGCCTATCCATTATTAATCTTATATTAATAAAGGGTTAAAAAAAACAACACACGCATAAGAAATAAATTATTTTAATGAAATAAAACACAACACGGTTTTCATATCTTTATTACACACTCAGATCCAAGCGACGCCCTCGATCTCCTGTAAAAAAAACGTAAAAAAATAAAACAACCGTATACTCCCTGTCCGACGCAGTCCAATTAATAACGAGTGTCCCACGACGGTCTCCCCTATAGAACGGTGACATCAGGTGATGCCACTGCTCTGTAGGGCCTCCTAGTGATGCACTGACAGGAGACAATGGCTCCTGCAGTGCATCACTGAGTTCATTCTCTCACTTTATGGCAATGCTGCGTGGGAATTTTCTCACCCAGCATTGCCGTGAGAGAATGAACTGTAGTGACGTCATTCTCTCCCGGCGGCAGAGGCAGAGCGGTACACAGATGGATGGTGTCGGGGAAGAGGTGAGTATGTGCTCAATGTTATTTGTTGTATGTCACTGTATGTTATATGTTCTGTATGTCATGTAATTTTTTTTTTTTTTTTACATTCAGCAGTGCACATTAGCCGGATGATGGGACTACTACTGTCCCATCATTGGCTAATGTGTCAGTCACTGTCACTGTAGCAGGCATAGCCGGATGGGACTTGTAGTCCCATCCGACGATGCCTGCATACACGGAGACACGCACACAGCCCCGCACACCGCCGCACATACACAGCCCCGCACACCGATCGCGCACACAGACCCGCACACCGATCGCGCACACAGCCCCGCACACCGCCGCACATACACAGCCCCGCACACCGATCGCGCACACAGACCCGCACACCGATCGCGCAGACACCGGCACACAATCACCGCCCACACACACAGCCCGCACACTATACACGCCCACGCACCGCCCACACACATAGCGCCGCACACTATTCACGCCCACGCACCGCCCACACACTTCCCTCCTCCCGAACTGCAGCGGTTTCAGCCGCAGCAAACCCGCAGATCTTTTTTAGATGCAATGCAAGTCAATGGGCGCCGAACCGCTGCAGTTCCGCACAAAGAATTGACATGCTGCGGAAAATAAAACGCGGCTAAACCGCGCGTTTTTTTCCGCAGCATGTGCACAGCAGACCTGCGGTTCCCATAGGGATTCATTGGCTGTGCACTGTGGTGCGGGTTGGATGCGTTTCCGCAGCGTTTAAAAACGCAGCGGAACGCATCTAAAACCGCAATGTGTGAACGGGGCCTAAATATTTTTCTATCTACTGGCTAACACGATACAAAGATATACATCTTTACTGATTACATATACTATACATTTATATTGAAGACAAGCCTTTTGAGCAAGTGTCTCTTTATCTTTCACTACCTTTATTCTCTACCACCCCACATGTGACACTCTCTTTGCAGGCTATTATGTAGGAGGCTTTTTTGTGGAGTTTATGTTATGCAACAATATAGAGCTGTATTACATTTTTGAGATATACATTGGCACTAGTGCACTTTAATAATTGATTGAAGCATTTGCTCATTTTTCTTCCATATATAATCAGCTCTGCTATATATATTGTGCTTATTTTTTCAATCATTTTGGTGTTCTCAGTTGGTAACTCTCTTCCCTGACCTCCTTTTTGGAGTCTCCACTACTCTCTTTTTTATGTATTTGACCTTTTAATTGTACTTCAATAAAAATTATTATTTTATATTTTCAATTCAGTTTGCTCTCTCACTTCTTATCTATGGGTGGCACCTTCCACTATAGATTATGTGTTGATATTAGTGAGGAGGAGCAGCTCCCCGCAGTCACTGACCAGGGCTCAGATGGGTCTTACTATGGGCTGTCAGTAGCCACACATCCACTGTACTCACTGATATAGCCAGTGGCGGAGGGGGGTGTCAAGGGCCCACCAGTAACATGGACTTTGGGGGGCCACTTTTCACCTGCATACAAATATTACACTACCCTCATTCACAAATTTACCTATATCTCTATATAATAATAATCTGGGTAGTTTGGTTAATGAATGAGGAGATGCTGCTTTTTTCTGTGCAAAGTGAACCAAGTGAATTATACAAAGTACTGCCCATAAAATGGGATTGGTGGCCCAGATCTGCACAGGGGCCCACCGGGGGATTCCCCTGTTACCCTATGGGCCAGTCCGAGCCTGTACACACAGCTCAGATACTCGGTTCAGATACACGGCTGAGACACATGGCTCAGATACACGGCTCAGACACATGGTTTAGATACACGGCTGAGACACAAGACTCAGATACACGGCTCAGATACATTGTTCAGAGACACGGTTTAGATACACAGCTTAGACACATGGCTCTAGATAATAATTGAATTCTTTATTAGCTTCATACAAGATTTCACATGTAGAAGTTCCCACCATGATGATGATGATGGTGGGTCCTGGACTCACGGAGAGTCATGTCAGCATGTCAGCGCTCAGGAGAGGAAAAAACCCCAGTGGAGGAAACCTCTAGTGAACTATGGCTGACGGACTGCCCTTCCCCTGGGCGGTGCTGGATCAAGGCAGCATGTGCCGTAGATCGGGGCGGATGCAGCAGATTTATTGATCCTGTGATTACATCTGACTGCAGAAAGCAATGAGGACAGAGACCGAGCCCAGAATCTGCCTCGTCCTGAGGCGCGGCTCATCTCCTGACATGGCGGCCGCCACATCATTGACTTATGATAGCCGTCACCTCCAGTCTTACCCCATCTTCATTGTGGGGGCACAGAGAGACCCAGGAGAGGGTCGCACTCTACACCTTGGTTTCTCTAGTGTCATGGACGATCCGAAGTGCTGTGATGTTCTGCATCGGGTCCTTGGTGTTAGAACTCTCCTGTTAGGTTTTTTTTTTATCTTGCTGGTCACATGACCTTTGTGGCCTTTTTAATCCGGCTCCACCCTTCTGGCTTTGCTGGACTTCATTGTAACTTATACTCTTAAGCTAGCCAGGTGCTTTGTTACCTTACTCAGACAGTTTTTGCTTGGTGTTTTGACCTCTATGTTCTGTGTTCTTTGTTTTGCCTTTTACTGCTACAACTTCTCTTAGGAGGTGTCCATCTTTTCTCCCAGTCCCTAGTCCTTGTAGGGATCCCTCCCTCACATCTATAGGTCTTCGTTCAGACTAGCTGAGGACTTTAGCGGGTCTGATCGCAGGATCAGGTTCCCCGTTACATCGTAGGGATCCAGCTTAGTTCTATTGTAGGGACAGACCTCCCTTCTTTTCTTAGTGCTTGTAGCAGATCATAACAGTAAGTCCAGCCCAAAAATATCTCTAAGGAAAGATTTCCAGTTTTCATCATGGTGTCGGTTCAGGATTTGGCTCAACGCCTGCAGGGACTCTCTCTGGAGGTGGCTGAGATCCAGCAACACGTGAGTAGTTGTTCTGGAGCACATTTCGTGGAGCCAAAGGTACGTTTGCCTGATTTAGTTTTTGGTGAACAACAAGATTTTTTTTCTTTTAAAAATGCTTGCTTGTTGTATTTCCGTTTGAGACCCAGATCCTCTGGTGATGAATCTCAGCGCATAGGGTTCATAATGTCACTTTTGTGCAAAGAACCTCAGGACTGGGCCTTTTCTCTGCAACCTAGTGATCCATGCTTTAGATCAGTGGATAGTTTTTTTTCTGCTTTGAGGTTATTATATGACGTTATTATTATATGACGTTATTATTATATCCTGATCGTGTTTCATCAGCTGAGACAGAATTGAGACGTTTGAGACAGAGATCAGGTAATGTGGAAAAATACTGTACTCACTTCCGTCGGTGGTCTACTCAGGTGGGGTGGAACAATTCAGCTTTGAAAAGTTTATTTCTTGCAGGGCTAAGTGAAAGGGCTAAAGATTTGCTGATTGCTTATCCCATACCTGGTAACTTGCAAGAGGCTATGCAATTAGCCATACGGGTGGATAGGAGACTGCGTGCAAGGGTTAATGAGAGTAAATCCTCTGCCATGTCAGCTCCTAGTCTTGAGAGTTTCTGTTCTGACATTGGAGAGCCGATGGAGATCGGAGCGATGGCATCTCGCTCTCAGGAAAAAGACCGCCGGTTTTCTGAAGGTTTGTGCTTTTATTGCGGCAAATCTGACCATTTCATTAAGAACTGTGTTCTTCGTATGAACAAAGAAAAAAAAAAAGGTCAGTTTCGCCCGTATAGTCTGTTTAAATACTAAGGGCGTTTTTCTTTCTGCCACTATTGCTGCTCAGGAAGAATTAATGGATTTTCGGGTATTTGTCGATTGTGGTTCCACTCTGAATGTGATTGATGGGGAATTCTTGGAAAAACTTAAATTAAAACCTAAACCTTTGTCATCCCCTATTGCTGTGGTTTCTGTTGATGGTTCTTCCTTGAAGAATGTTACTCACAAGATCTGTGAATTTCCTCTCACTATTAATGGTGTTCACCAAGAGAATTTGGATTTGGTAGTTTTGAATAATTTGCCTTCTCCGGTGATATTGGGGTTACCCTGGTTAAAATTACACAATCCTGTACTGGACTGGTCTACCAATGAAATTAAGTCCTGGAGCCACAAGTGTTATGACAAATGTTGTAACGGGCGTATTGCTGCTGTGGATAAAGGGGAATTACCTGTACCTATTCAGGATTTTTGGAAAGTTTTTTCTGAGAAGGAATCGCAGATTTTGCCCCCTCATAGAGACTATGATTGTACTATTGAATTTGTCCCTGGAGCGACTCTTCCTAAAAGTCGTTTATTTAATTTGACTATTCCTGAGAGAAAGGCTTTGGAGGAGTACATACAGACAAGCTTGGCCGCCGGTCACATTAGACCTTCTAAGTCTCCTGTGGCTGTTGGATTTTTTTTTGTTAAAAAAAAAGGACGGCGGTTTACGTCCTTGTTTGGACTTTCGTGAGATTAATAAAATTACTGTACGCAATCCTTAACCATTGCCATTGTGCCATTGATTCCTGATTTGTTTAACCAGTTAGTGGGGGCCAAGTGGTTTTCCAAAATTGATCTTCGGGGGCATACAATTTGTTGCGCATGAAGGAGGGTGACGAATAGAAGACTGCGTTTAACACTCCTGTGGGGCATTTTGAGAATCTGGTTATGCCTTTTGGTCTTACCAACGCTCCTGCATTTTTTCAGAATCTTATTAATGACATCCTTAGACCTTTGATCGGCAAAAGTGTGGTTGTGTGTTTGGATGACATTTTGATTTATTCACCGGATCTGGAGTCTCATTGGCGGAGTGTGCGTGAGGTATTACAGTTGTTAATGGACAATTCGCTTTTTGCTAAGCTGGAGAAATGTGAGTTCGCTGTACAGAGAATTAGTTTTTTGGGCTACATTATCTCCAGCGAAGGTTTTGAGATGGACCCGGTGAAAGTTCAAGCTGTGCAGGAATGGCCTAGGCCTATTGGTTTGAAATCGTTACAGAGGTTTTTGGGTTTCGCCAATTATTATAGAAAATTCATTAAAACATTTTCTATTATTGTCAAACCACTGACCGATCTCACCAGGAAAGGTGCTAATGCGGTTCAGTGGACTACTGAGACCATTGAAGCTTTTGTGTTTTTAAAGGAGAGGTTCAGCTCTGCTCCCATCCTTATGCAGCCTGATGTGACTAAACCGTTTTTGGTTGAGGTTGATGCTTCTTCTGTGGGGGTCGGCGCGGTGTTGTCTCAGGAAAACACGGATGGAGTACATCCTTGTGCTTTTTTTTCAAAAAAATTTTCTGAGACTGAACTGAATTATGATATTGGTAATTGGGAATTATTGGCCATTAAACTCGCATTTGAACACTGGCGTCATCTCTTGGAAGGTGCTGAATTTCCCGTTCAGGGTTCAGGTTTTCACGGATCATAAAAATCTGATCTATCTGGATGCTGCCAAACGCTTGAATGCCCGTCAGGCTAGATGGGCACTGTTTTTCTCGCGGTTTAATTTTTCTGTCACTTACATCCCAGGTACTAAGAATGTGAAAGCTGATGCTTTGTCTCGCAGTTTTTCTCCCATGATTGGTACTGAAGAGGAGGAGAACATTTTACAAGAAGGGGTTGTGATTGCTGCTTTGGACTCGGTGTTGGAAGATGAGATTCCTAAAGCACGGGAGAATGCCCCATCTAACACTCCCCATGGGAGGTTGTTTGTGCCTGGGACCTTTAGGAGAGATTTGTTTGTGGATTGTCATGAGTCTCGGTTGGCAGGTCATCCTGGAATCTCTGAGACCAAGAGACTTGTGGGTCGCAGTTTTTGGTGGCCTGGATGGCAGAAGGAAGTCATTAAGTGGGTGTGTCAGTGTACTGTGTGTGCTAGATCTAAGTCTTCACATACTTCTGCTGCGGGGTTGCTTTGCCCTCTGGAGGTTCCTAGTGCACCTTGGACACATTTGGCTATGGACTTTATTACTGACCTTCCCCCCTTTGAGGGTTTCACTGTCATCTGGGTGGTCGTGGACCGTTTTAGCAAGATGTGTCACTTGGTTCCTTTCATCAAACTGCCCTGCGCTAAGACTCTCGCTAAGGCCTTTGTCAAGGAAATTGTCAGACTACATTGTGTTCCTACTGACATTGTTTCTGATAGGGGACCTCAGTTCGTGGCTCGTTTTTGGCGCTCCTTTTGTGACAGGTTGGGAGTTCATTTGTCGTTTTCATCCGGATATCATCCTGAGTCTAATGGCCAGACAGAAAGGAAAAACCAGGATGTTGAGCAGTTCTTGCGTTGTTTTGTGACTGATAATCAAGAGGGGTGGTCTGAGTTTCTGCCACTTGCTGAATTCGCTCTTAACAACCATACATCCTCTTCTGCTGGTTGTTTGCCTTTTTTTTGTTGTACTGGGAGACATCCGTCGTTTGGGTCATTCTCCAAATTGGTATCGGCCGTGCCTGAAGAGGAAAATTTTTCTGGTGATTTGGAGAGAGTTTGGAAGGATGTGCATGGTAATCTTCAGGAGGCTAACAGAAAATCTAAAGGGTACTTTGATATGAAACGGCAAGAGGTTTTGTTTGCTATTGGTGACATGGTTTGGTTATCCTCTAATAATCTGAGCATACCTCCCAACCGTCCCGGATTCAGCGGGACAGTCCCGATTTCGAGTCCCTGTCCCGCTGTCCCGGCCGGGAGGCTTAATGTCCCGCGATCGCGGTTGGGCAGTGATGACAGCAGAGTGCACAGCGGATACCCCGGGGACTGGGAGAACTTTCTCGCAGTCACTTGTCATGTTCCACAGGAAATGACCGCTGACCTCATTTCCGGCGGTCAGCTGGTACAGCATGAGGAGTGTTGTGAATGTGCTAGAAATGAATTCTGAGCAGAAGCTCCCTCTGGTGGTTACAAACAGTACTGAACTATTCAATGAAGATTGTGAAGATTGGCGATCAGGTGTTACTGACTGGTCTTATATAAGGGAGGTTCCCTCCCATCAGGGTTGCCGGTGATCAATTGTTCTGGTCTCAATTTTTGTTCCTGGTTCACTTTGAAGCTTGCTGTTTCGTGCCTGCATTTTCTGCTAACAGATAAGACATTTTCTTCTTTTAGTTTTTTGTGCTTTTTTGCATTTTGTCCTGCACTTCTGTGGGGGTCTGCCAGGTCCCCTCCGGGGGCTTGTGCTCCTCTCAGTTTAGTTCAGCCAGTAGTTTGTTCATTTGCCTTTTCCAGTTTTTTCTGTGGCTGCGGCTTAGTTTTTTTTTACACCAGAGAACTAATTTAGGTGGTAGAGGTCGTGTGATCTCAGGTGTTTTTGCAATTAGTGTGTTGGTATTTTTTTTAGGGTTTTTTGGATTGCAGTAAGTGACCTTCCTATCCTTTTCTGTCTAGGAAGATTGGGCCCCAACATTTGCTCATACTATTTTCTGTCTGTGTCTGTATTCCTCTTGTCTAACCGCCATTACATGTTTGGGGGCTTCCTATGTTCTTTGGGGATCTGCTCCGGGGCAGATAGTTTTCCTCTTTCTATCTTTAGGTGTAGTTAGCTTCTCATGCTGTGACGAGGCGTCTAGGACCAACGTAGGTACGCTCCACGGCTGCCTTTAGTTGTGGTGGTTAGTCAGGGTACTGCAATCCAATAGATTCCAACCTCTCTGGTGTATTGCCTTTTTTGCCTGCTCTCCTCAGCTACCAAATCATAACAGTATCACCGGCCTAAAACTGATAATTATATGGTACTCACAGAAAGGAAAAATAGAGTGAAAGAAAGAAGATTGTCAGAGATTTTTTTTTTTTTCCCTCTGTATCTCTGGGTGCTGAGGAGGATTTTTTTTTCTCTCAATGGAGTTTGCACAGTTGTCTGGCCGTGTGGATCAGCTTGCTACTGAAGTTCGGAGTATTGCTACCTATCTTGCAGGGTTGCCTGTTGTGGAACCTAGGATTCCCATGCCAGATTTGTTTTTAGGGGATCGAGCTAAATTTCTGAATTTCAAAAATAACTGTAAGTTGTTTTTTGCCTTAAAATCTAAGTCCTCAGGGAAAGCAGCACAGCAGGTTCAAATTGTCATCTCTCTCCTGCGCGGCGATCCTCAGGATTGGGCTTTTTCCCTGACACCTGGGGACCCTCTTTTGAGTAATGTTGATGCATTTTTTCAGGCTCTGGGGTTATTGTACGATGAGCCTAATGTCACTGATCAAGCTGAAAAAGCCTTGTTGGCATTAAATCAGGGGCTTGAGGACGCTGAGTTATACTGTCAGAGATTCCGAAGGTGGGCAGTCCTGACCAAATGGTATGACGATGCTTTGGCAGCCCTTTATCGGAAGGGTCTGTCAGAGAATGTAAAGGATGTTATGGTGGGATTCCCTGTCCCCTCTGGTCTCAGTGATTCTATGTCATTAGCGATTCAAATTGACAGACGTTTGCGTGAGCGTAGAGGTATGCGTGGAATAGTGTTGCCTTGTGAACCAGCTTCTGAACCCATGCAGTGTGATAGAGTGGCTTCTGGGGCACAGCGTCATGAGTTTCGAAAACGCAATGGGTTATGTTTCTACTGTGGTGATGCCTCTCATGCTATTTCTGTCTGCCCTAAGCGGGAAGACGATTTTGCACGTTCAGTTGTCTTGGGTAGTGTTCAAACTAAATTTTTGTTGACTGCTACCCTGATTTGCTCCCTGTCCACATTTTCTGCTCAGGCTTTTGTTGATTCGGGAGCAGCTATTAACCTGATGGATTTTGATTTTGGCTAAACGTTGTGGGTTTCCCTTGATACCCCTACGGAAGTCTGTTCCCCTACTGGGGATCGATTCTATCCCTTTAGCTGAGAATAAACCCCAGTTCTCTACTCAGGTGATAATGAGGGTTGAACCTGATCATCAGGAGAGTTGCAAATTTTTGGTGCTGTATAATCTGCATGACATTATTGTACTGGGTTTCCCTTGGTTACAGTCTCATAATCCTGTTTTGGATTGGAAATCTGTGTCTGTAACCAGTTGGGGCTGCCAATGTGTTAATGCCAACACTCCTGTTTTTTCTGCCTCCCCCCAGGCTCAGGATGTTCCTGACTTTTTGACTGATTTTTCTGATGTGTTTAGCAAAAGTAAATCTGCATCCTTGCCCCCCCCATAGGAGCTATGACTGCGCTATTGAATTAGTGCCTGGTAGTAAATTCCCTAAAGGTCGCCTTTTTAACTTGTCTGTACCTGAACATGACGCTATGCGGTCTTATATCAAGGAGTCATTGGAGAAGGGTCATATCAGACCATCCTCTTCACCCTTGGGTGCCGGTTTTTTCTTTGTGGCCAAAAAGGATGGTTCATTAAGGCCGTGTATTGATTATCGTCTCTTGAACAATATCACTGTGAAATATCAATATCCGTTACCCTTGATTTCTGACCTGTTTTCCAGGGTGAAAAGTGCTACTTGGTTTACCAAGCTTGACCTCAGGGGGGCATATCAACCTTATTCGCATTAAGCACGGGGATGAATGGAAGACGGCCTTTAATACCCCAGAGGGGCATTTTGAGTACCTAGTGATGCCCTTTGGGCTCACTAATGCTCCTTCCGTCTTCCAGTCCTTCATGAATGACATTTTCAGGGATTTTGTGGATAAATTTCTGATTGTTTATTTGGATGATATCTTGATTTTTTCCAATGATTGGGACTCTCATGTGAAACATGTTCGGACTGTGTTCCAGATTTTGAGAGAGAATGCTCTGTATGTGAAGGGATCAAAGTGTCTTTTTGGCGTACAGAGGATCTCATTTCTGGGATTCATTTTGTCCCCATCTGTTATTGAAATGGACCCGGTCAAGGTTCAGGCCATCTGTGATTGGGTCCAACCTACTTCATTAAAGGCTCTTCAGAGATTCTTGGGTTTTGCCAATTTTTATCGTAAATTTATTGGTAATTTCTCTGTTATTGTTAAACCATTGACTGATTTGACCAAGAAGGGTTCTGATGTGGTGAATTGGCCTCCTGAGGCAGTTTCTGCGTTTCAGGAACTTAAGCAGAGATTCACTTCTGCTCCTGTTCTACGGCAGCCTGATGTTTCTCTGCCATTTCAGGTGGAGGTTGATGCCTCTGAAATTGGGGCAGGTGCCGTTTTGTCCCAAAGAGATCCAGAGACCTCTAAAAGTAACCCTTGTGCCTTTTTCTCTCGAAAATTTTCTCCAACTGAACGTAATTATGACGTGGGTAATCGGGAGTTATTGGCCATGAAGTGGGCTTTTGAAGAGTGAAGACATTGGCTGGAGGGAGCCAAACATCAGGTGGTGGTCCTTACGGACCATAAGAATCTGGTTTATCTGGGAATCAGCCAAGCGACTTAATCCTAGACAGGCCAGTGGGCCTTGTTTTTCACACGTTTTAATTTTGTGGTTTCCTTTCTTCCTGGCACTAAGAATGTTAACCCCTTCCCGACCTTTGACACAGCGTATGCGTCATGAAAGTCGGTGCCAATCCGACCTATGACGCATACCCTGTGTCATGAAAGGATCGCGTTCCTGCGGGATCACTCAAAGGTCACTCGACCCGCAGTTACAGGACCCTTTGTGCTTCACCACAGGGGGGTTGGCTTAACCCCCCCGTGGCCACGATCGCTCTGATTGGCTGTTAAAAGTGAAACAGCCAATCAGAGCAATCTGTAATATTTCACCAATTCAATTGGTGAAATATTACAATCCAGCCATGGCCGATGCTGCAATAGCATCTGCCATGGCTGGACACGAGACCTGACCCCCCCACACGTAGTCACGGCAGCGATCGGCCGCCGCCACCGAAAGATGGCAGCGATCGGTCACCGCCGTCACTAACAGCTCCCCTCCTCCTTTGCTCCGGTTCCCCCACCTTCCGATCCCCCCCCCTAACCTTCCGACCACCCTACTCACCTCTCCCGATCCACCGATGTCCCTGGATCGGTCCCGGCGTCCGCCCGGGCCTCTTCATGGGCGCCGCCATCTTGGAAAATGGCGGGCGCCGCATGGCGCCGCTGCGCCCCCCAGTGTCAAAATTTATTTTGATAACTGTGATATACTGTCACAGTGATCAAAATAAAAAAAAAGTAAATGAATCCCCCCTTAGGGACAAATAAAAAAATAAAGTTTTTTTTTTTCATGCCCTGGCACACTTGCGGATTGCTGCGGATCCGCGGCGTAATTTGCTGCGGATCGCGGCGGATTCGCAGCGATATCCGCCGGGATCACGCGAAATCCGGATCGCAGAAATCACGCCGCGGATCCGCAGCAAAATCCGCAACGTGTGGATCCGCAGCGAAAACAGTCGCGGATCCGCAGTGAAATCAGTCTCGGATCAGCAGCGAAATCCGCCGCGGATCAGCAGCGATATCCGCCGCGGATCAGCAGCGAAATCCGCCGCGGATCCGCAGCAAAATACGCCGCGGATCCGCAGCAAAATCCGCAACGTGTGGATCCGCAGCGAAAAACAGTCGCGGATCCGCAGTGAAATCAGTCTCGGATCAGCAGCGAAATCCGCCGCGGATCAGCAGCGAAATCAGCCGCGGATCAGCCGAAATCAGCCGCGGATCAGCAAGCGAAATCCGCCGCGGATCCGCAGCGAAATCCGCCGCGGATCCGCAGCGAAATCCGCCACACGTTGCGGATTTTGCTGCGGATCCGCGGCGGATTTCTTTCGCTGCTGATCCGAGACTGATTTCACTGCGGATCCGCGACTGTTTTCGCTGCGGATTCGCAGCGGATTTCGCTGCTGATCCGCGGCGGATCCGCGGCTGATTTCGCTGCTGATTCGCGGCGGATTTCTCTGCTGATTCGCGGCGGATTTCGCTGCTGATCCTCTGCGGATTCGCTGGATCCGCGGCGGATTTCGCTGCTGATCCGCGCGATTTTCGCTGCTGATCGCCGCGGCGGATTTCGCTGCTGATCCGCGGCTGATTTCGCTGCGATCCGCGGCTGATTTCGCTGCTGATCCGCGACGATTTCGCTGCGGATCCGCGACTGATTTCGCTGCGGATCCGCGACTGATTTCGCTGCGGATCCGCGACTGATTTCGCTGCGGATCCGCGGCTGATTTCGCTGCTGATCCCGGCGGATTTCGCTGCTGATTCGCGGCGGATTTTGCTGCGGATCCGCGGCTGATTATCTGCTGATTCATCTGCGCTAGCGGGTATAGCATAACGCGATCGCGTTATGCTATACCGTTACCAGCCGGTCAACGCTACGTGTTGAACGGGCTGGTAAAACGCAATATGAACCCAGCCTTAGGGTTAGAACTAGGGTTAGGGTTAGCATTAGGGTTAAGGTTAGAATTACGGTTAGGGTTGGAATTTGGGTTAGGGTTGAAATTAGGGTTAGGGTTGGAATTAGGGTTAGGGTTGGAATTACGGTTAGGCTTGTAGTTAGGTTTATGGTTAGAGTTGGGATTAGGGTTAGGGGTGTGTTGGGGTTAGGGTTATGATTAGGGTTTGTATTAGGGTTAGGTGTGTGTAGGGGTTAGGGTTGGGGTTAGGGGTGTGTTGGGGTTAGGGTTGGAGTTAGAATTGAGGGGTTTCCACTATTTAGGCACATCAGGGGGTCTCCATACGCGACATGGCGCCACCATTGATTCCTGCAAATTTTGCGTTCAAAAAGTCAAACAGTGCTCCCTTTATTCCAAGCCCCGACGAATGCCCAAACAGTGGTTTATCCCCACATATGAGGTATCAGCATACTCGGGAAAAATTGCACAACAACTTTGGGGGTTCTAATTTCTCCTGTTAACATTGGGAAAAAAAATTGGGGACTAAAAATTATTTTTGTGGAAAAAAAATGATTTTATATTTTCACGGCTCTGCGTTATAAACTTCTGTGAAGGACTTGGAGATTCAAAGTGCTTATCACACATCTATAGGAGTTCCTTGGGGGATCTAGTTTCCAAAATGGGGTCACTTGTGGGGAGTTTCTACTGTTTAGGCACATCAGGGACTCTGCAAATGTAACATGACGCCCGAAGACCATTCCATCAAGTGGGCATTTCAAAACGTCACTACTTGCCATCCGAGCCCCGACGTGTGCCCATACAGTAGTTTCTCCCACATATGGGATATCAGCATACTCAGGACAAATTGGACAACAACTTTTGGGGTCTAATTTCTCATGTTACCCTTGGGAAAATAAAAAAATTGGGGACTAAAAGATCCTGATTGTGGAAAAAATATGATTTTTTTATTTTCATGCCCGGGCGTTATAAACTTCTGTGTAGCCCTTGGGGGTTCAAAGTGCTCACCACACATCTAGATAAGTTCTTTGCGGGGTCTAGTTTCCAAAATGGGGTCACTTGTGGGGAGTTTCTACTGTTTAGGCACATCAGGGGCTCTGCAAACGTAACAAGATGCTCGCAGACCATTCCATCAAGTCGGCATTTCAAAGCGTCACTACATCCCTTCCGAGCCCTGACGTGTGCCCAAACAGTGGTTCCCCCCCACATATGGGGTACTAGCGTACTCAGGAGAAACTGGACAACAACTTTTGGGGTCAAATTTCTCCTGTAACCATTGTGAAAATAAAAAACAGTGGGCTAAAAAATCATTTTTTGAGAAAAAAAAATGATTTTTTATTTTCACGGCTCTGCGTTATAAACTTCTGTGAAGCACCTGGGGGTTCAAAGTGCTCACTATGCATCTAGATAAGTTCCTTAGGGCGTCTAGTTTCCAAAATGGGGTCACTTGTGGGGGAGCTCCAATGTTTAGGCACACAGGAACTCTCCAAATGCGACATGGCAACCGCTAAATATTCCAGCATATTTTCCATTCAAAAAGTCAAATGGCGCTCCTTCCCTTCTGAGCCCTGCAGTGCGCCCAAACAGTGGTTTATGACCACATATGAGGTATCTGTGTACTCAGGAGAAATTGCCCAACAAATTTTGGGATCCAATTTATACTGTTGCCCATGTGAAAATGAAAATAACTGAGGCTAAAAGAAAATTTTTGTGAAAAAAAAAAGTACTTTCTTTTATTTACGGATCAATTTGTGAAGCACCTGGGGTTCAAAGTGCTCACTATGCATCTAGATAAGTTCCTTAGGGGTCTAGTTTCCAAAATGGGGTCACTTGTGGGGGAGCTCCAATGTTTAGGCACACAGGGACTCTCCAAATGCGACATGGCAACCGCTAAATATTCCAGCATATTTTCCATTCAAAAAGTGAAATGGCGCTCCTTCCCTTCTGAGCCCTGCCGTGCGCCCAAACAGTGGTTTATGACCACATATGAAGTATCTGTGTACTCAGGAGAAATTGCCCAACAAATTTTAGGATCCAATTTATACTGTTGCCCATGTGAAAATGAAAAAAACTGAGGCTAAAAGAAAATTTTTGTGAAAAAAAAAGTACTTTCTTTTTTTTACAGATCAATTTGTGAAGCACCTGGGGGTTCAAAGTGATCACTATGCATCTAGATAAGTTCCTTAGGGGGTCTAGTTTCCAAAATGGGGTCACTTGTGGGGGAGCTCCAATGTTTAGGCACACAGGAACTCTCCAAATGCGACATGGCAACCGCTAAATATTCCAGCATATTTTCCATTCAAAAAGTCAAATGGCGCTCCTTCCCTTCTGAGTCCTGCCGTGCGCCATACAGTGGTTTATGACCACATATGAGGTATCTGTGTACTCAGGAGAAATTGCCCAACAAATTTTAGGATCCATTTTATCCTGATGCCCATGTAAAAATGAAAAAATTGATGCTAAAAGAAAATTTTTGTTGGAAAAATTAAAATGTCCATTTTTTCCTTCCACGTTGCTTTAGTTCCTGTGAAGCACCTGAAGGGTTAATAATCTTCTTGAATGTAGTTTTGAGTAGCTTGAGGGGTGCAGTTTTTATAAAGGTGTCACTTTTGGGTATTTTCTGCCATATAGACCCCTTTAAAGTGACTTCAAATGTGAGGTGGTCCCTAAAAAAAATGGTTTTGTAAATTTTGCTGTAAAAATGAGAAATCGCTGGTCAACTTTTAACCCTTATAACTTCCTAACAAAAAAAAATGTTGTTCCCAAAATTGTGCTGATGTAAAGTAGACATGTGGGAAATGTTATTTATTAACTATTTTGTGCCACATAACTCTCTGGTTTAACAGAATAAAAATTAAAAATTTGAAAATTACAAAATTTTCTGAATTTTCGCCAAATTTCCATTTTTTTCACAAATAAACGCAAAAATTATCGACCTAAATTTACCACTAACATGAAGCCCAATATGTCACGAAAAAACAATCTCAGAATCGCTAGGATCCGTTGAAGCTTTCCTGAGTTATTACCTCATAAAGGGACACTGGTCAGAATTGCAAAAAATGGCAAGGCCTTTAAGGTCAAAATAGGCTGGGTCTTGAAGGGGTTAAAGCGGATGCCCTCTCGAGGAGTTTCCTTGCTGACTCTCCCGAGTTATCTGATCCTACTGTTATTTTGAAAGAGGGTGTAGTTCTTTCCGCCATCTCGCCCAATTTGAGACTGGCTCTGGAAAGGTGTCAGGAGGATAAACCCGAACTCTGCCCTATTGGGAAATTGTTTGTCCCAGACAGGTGGAAAAAGAGTGTGATGTCTGAGATTCATTGTTCCGCATTGGCCGGTCATCCCGGAATTTTTGGTACCAGAGACTTGGTTAGTCGGTCCTTTTGGTGGCCTACTTTGTCTCGTGACGTCAGGGAATTTGTGCAGTCCTGCGGGACTTGCTCTCGCTCCAAGCCTTGCTCTCGCCCTAGTGGTTTGTTGATGCCATTGCCTGTAAGGTTCTGTATATCTGTTTCTGAAACTCAGTTTGTTCGTCGGCCATTTTGCTTTCTGTTTTGCTGCAGCTATCTTGCCCTCAGTTAAAATGGAGTTTTCCAGCTTGCATGTTCCCGCCCTGATTCTCTCCGTTTGCTTCTTAAACAGCCACACCTGAGCAATCAGTGCTTCAGAATCTGGCCTGCAGTGAACCTGTGTTCTGACTCCTGAAGCCTTGGACTTTGTACTCCAGCCATTTCTACTGAGAAACTCTGGAGCTCTTGTGGACTCTGAACTCTGCTCTTGAAAGCCTCACGGTTGCATGGACTTGCGGTAACATAGAAGAAGATCTGAATCTGTTGTGGAGAGTTATTGATGAACTTAGATTACTTTGGCCTGCTGTGTCTCCTGCTTCTGTGTTTGCAACCTGTGTGTTTATTTTTGCCAATTTGTATGAAGCAATACAAGACTTTCTTTTTCAACCTGTGTCTCAAGTATTTTCATCGCACCCAAGCACAAGACGCTATATGAACTGTATCACATACATTACAAGATTCTGAAGCCAAACGTTAGTGTCTGCTGGGTCTGGAAAGGCTTGTCTGCTGTACTGTGGATATCGGATGTCCGGTTGTACTTTCTGTGATAACAGTGGTTGTGACTTCTCACAACCATTCCAGGTGAGCAATTCCCTTAAGTTTTTTTTTTCTGCAGAGTTATCACAGGTAAACACTATTGTTTTTTTTTTTTTTTTTTCTCTTCTCTTTTGTCTGCTGAAACTCTGGATATCAGATGTCTGGTTGAAAGCTTTCTGTGATGATAGTGGTTGTGACTTCTCACAACCATTCCAGGTGAGCAGTTCCCTTAAAGTTTTTCCTTTCTTCAGTGTTGCCACAGGTGAACACTATTGTTTTTTTTTCTCTCCTCTTCTTCCAGTATCCTGTCTTAAAAGATCTGGAAAATGGAGGCCCGCATAAAGGAACTTTGTGGAGTGACTGATAATATCCTTGCAGATTTGCAGAATATAAAGACCCGTCTTACAAATCTTCAGGACCTAAATAATCACAATTTGCAAGTGGTTGGACAGACTACTCAGGATTTGCGAGCCAGGATTGAGGTTCTGGAGGGGCAAGTCCAGGCTCCTGCCATGGCCCCGAGTTCTGGGATTCCCAAGTTGCCCCCTTTTCGTTTTGGTGGTGAACGTGAAAAATTCAGGGGATTTGTTAATCAATGTAATCTTTTTTTTTCTGCACATGCTTCACAATTTCCTACTGAACGATCTAAGGTGCTTACTATAATTATGTTGCTTACCAACAAGGCTTTGATATGGGCAAACCCTCTGATTGAGACTGAGGATAATTGTTTGAATCACTTTGATGACTTTATTTCAGCCATGGGGCAGGTGTTTGATGACCCCAATCGAGGTGCAACAGCTGAAGCAGCCATGTTAGCTTTGCGCCAAGGTAAGCACTCAGTAGCTGAATATGCCTTGGATTTCAGGAGATGGGCCCTTGATACCACCTGGGACAATTCCGCCAAAAAATCTATTTTTCGAAAGGGGTTATCCCCACTAATTAAGGATGAACTTGCTCGTGCCGACCCTCCCACTGCGTTAGGTGACTTTATTAACTACTGCATCCGTATTGATACTCGTTTAACTGAACGCAGGCAAGAGAGATGGTTCGAAAGCAATCGTACTAACCTTTTCCTACCTTCCTCTCCAGCTAAGGAACCTTTGAATAGGATTACACGGAACCTGAACCTGAACCCATGCAGTAGACTCTTTACTACGACGGGTTAGTGATGCACGCAAGGAACATCGTTTTAAGGAGAATCTATGTTTTTACTGTGGTAAGTCAGGGCACTTTATTATTAACTGTCCCAGCCGTTCTCGCAAGACTACTGCAGCACTCATTCATTGTGAGTGTTGCGAGAGGGGATCTGTCAGGTCCGAGCCTCAGGCTCCAGAGATAGCTGCCGCAACAGATCTTGATTTCTCGGACTTAAACTCCGTTACCTCTGAGGACGTTGACTGTGTAAATGCTGCCATCTTTCAGGTTTCCTCAGCGGTGTCCCAGCTGAGTTGTAAGAAAAACAATTCTCACTGTTTTCTTTCCATCAAACTCTGGGTTGACTCAGCCTGGGTGTCTAGCTCTGCCATGATCGACTCAGGTGCAAGTGGAAATTTTATGGATGTCTCCTTTGCTCTAAAACAGGGAATACGTTCAGTGAAGAAGGCTGCTCCCGTACAGATGGAAACTGTGGATGGCTCCCTGCTGACCTCTGGACCAGTGGATCAGGAAACAGAGCCTTTAAAGGTTCTTATGGGTAAAGATCATCAAGAGAAACTGTCCTTTATGCTTATCTCTTCTCCTCACTTTCCCATTATTCTAGGGCTACCATGGCTGCAGGCTCAGAATCCTACCATTAACTGGGAGACCAAGGAATTACACTTCCCAGAGAAACAGATGAGTCAAAAAATTTCAGCTTGCTCTGTTCCTAAAGGAACCATGTCAGTCCCTGAATTACCAGCTGTATACCAGGACTATGTGGATTTATGTGACAAGAAGAACGCTGACCAGCTTCCTCCTCACCGTCCATATGATTGTCCAATTGAATTATTGCCTGGAGCAGAAATACCTTTTGGTAAGATCTACCCCCTGGCGGGGCCCGAGCTAAAGGCTTTAAAGGATTACATAGATGAAAATCTAGCCAAGGGCTTCATACGCCCCTCTTCATCTCCTGCAGGGGCACCCATATTCTTTGTAAAGAAGAAAGATGGATCTCTGAGACCATGCGTAGACTATAGGGAACTTAATAAGGTTACTATTAGAAACCGTTATCCATTGCCTTTAATCCCTGAGTTATTGGAGAGAGTGCGACATGCTAAAATTTTTTCTAAACTAGATCTTCGTGGGGCCTATAACTTAGTCCGTATTAGACCTGGGGATGAATGGAAGACTGCATTCAGGTCACGCTATGGACACTTTGAATATCTGGTTATGCCTTTTGGTCTGAGTACCGCCCCAGCCACTTTCCAACACTTGGTGAATGACATCTTCAGGGATCTCCTAGATACATTCGTGGTAATTTATTTGGATGATATTTTAATTTTTTCTAACTCCACAGAGGAACATCATGGACATGTGAGAATGGTCTTGGAACGTCTAAGACAAAATCATCTTTACATCAAGCTTGAAAAGTGTGAATTCCATAAGACCGAAATTCAATTCTGGGGTATGTACTGTCTACACAAGGAATTAGTATGGATGGAAGTAAAACCCAAGCCATCAATGATTGGCCAAGTCCTAGAAATGTGAAGGAGGTACAGCGCTTCATCGGGTTTGCAAACTTCTATAGACGTTTCATTAGAAATTTCTCTGAGGTAGTGTCACCTATCACCCAACTTACCCGGAAAGAGTCTAAGTTCTCCTGGACTCCCCAAGCCCAGGAAGCATTTTCCCGTCTAAAAGATAAATTTACCACTGCACCTATTCTAGTACATCCCAACCCAGAGCTTGCCTTCATAATAGAGGTGGATGCTTCAGACTGTGCCGTAGGAGCTATACTCTCTCAGAGAACAGGTGAGAAGAATGTCTTGCATCCCTGTGCCTTCTTTTCCCAGCAGTTGTCTTCGGCTGAGAAGAACTACGATGTGGGCAATAGAGAGTTGTTGGCCATTATTGCCGCCTTCAAAGAATGGAGACACCTTCTGCAAGGAACTGCACAGCAAATAGTCGTTCTGACAGATCATCGTAATCTTGAGTTTATCAGGTCGGCTAAGTGCCTGACTCCTCGCCAGGCTCGCTGGAATCTTTTCTTAAACCAATTTAATTTTATTATTTCTTATAGACCAGGATCGCGCAATGGAAAGGCTGATGCACTCTCTAGGATTTACTCAGCAGAGACACGTCCAATTACTCCTCCTAAGACTATTCTTCCTGACTCTAGATTCTTAGGAGTGATTCATCATCAAGACCTAATTAAAGACATCAAGGAAGCATACCATGCGGATTCTTTTTTGGCTCAACCCCCAAGGGACGTAAGTCTTGTCTTTAAGAATGGTGTGTGGATTCTGGGACAACGTCTGTATATACCTGAAACAGTCAGATTGAGAGTATTGCAACTCATTCATGATTCCAAAATAGCCGGGCATAGAGGAATTCTAAAGACACAGGAATTTCTTTCTCGTTTCTTTTGGTGGCCCACTTGTAGGAAGGATGTTTTGGATTATGTCACTTCGTGTGAGGTTTGTGCAAGATGCAAAACACCTCGCTCTTCACCAACTGGTCTGTTACAGCCTCTTCCCACCCCGTCCCGCCCGTGGGGATCCATTTCTATGGACTTCATTGTCGAATTACCAACCTCTCAAGGGAAGAACACTATTCTAGTGGTGGTTGATCGTTTAACAAAGGCAGCTCATTTTATCCCTTGTGTCGGCTTACCCACTGCAAAACAGACATCAGATTTGATGATTAAAGATGTGTTTCGTTTACATGGAGTACCGGATGAGGTTATTTCGGATCGAGGGTGCAATTCACTTCTAGGTTTTGGCAAAATTTCTGTGCAGCATTGGACATTAAAGTAAACCTTTCTTCTGCTTTTCATCCCCAGACTAATGGACAAACCGAACGAACCAATCAAACCCTGGAGCAGTATCTCCGCTGTTTTATCTGCCACCTACAGGATGATTGGGTGGATCTACTTCCATTGGCTGAGTTCTCTTACAACAACTCTCAGAGTGCCTCCACTAAACAGTCTCCTTTTTTCTCTAATTTAGGTTATCATCCTAATATTCTACCACGATTTCCCATAGAGACGCCTTTGCCAGCAGTGGCTGAAAGAGTCACGACTTTACAGAAGAATATGGATCTTCTAAAGGAGAATCTGGAATCGGCTCAGGAAAGGTACAAGAAGGCAGCAGATAAATTTCGTAAACCTGCACCAGTTTTTAAGGTAGGAGACCTGGTCTGGCTGTCAACCAGAAATCTTAAGTTAAGGATTCCATCATCTAAGTTGGGACATAAGTACATTGGACCCTATAAAATCAGTAAGATTATAAGTGCCGTTGCTTGTCGTCTTCAATTGCCCAGAACTATGAGAATCCACCCTGTCTTTCATGTATCCCTACTAAAGGCTGCAACACCCAATACGTTTCCTGGACGTTCTTCTCCTTGCCCTGACCCAGTGCTAGTCGATGGTCAGGAAGAATTTGTGGTGGAAAGGATTTTAGATTCCAGGTTGTATAGAAATCAGTTACAATATCTGATCAAATGGCAGGGCTACCCAGTGGAGGACAACTCATGGGAGCCAGTCAATAACGTTAATGCTCCTCGCTTGCTCCGTCAGTTTCATCAGAGGTACCCACACAAGCCTGGTCTAAGGTCATCCGGAGGTTGCCCCTAAGGGGGGAGTAATGTAAGGTTCTGTATATCTGTTTCTGAAACTCAGTTTGTTCGTCGGCCATTTTGCTTTCTGTTTTGCTGCAGCTATCTTGCCCTCAGTTAAAATGGAGTTTTCCAGCTTGCATGTTCCCGCCCTGATTCTCTCCGTTTGCTTCTTAAACAGCCACACCTGAGCAATCAGTGCTTCAGAATCTGGCCTGCAGTGAACCTGTGTTCTGACTCCTGAAGCCTTGGACTTTGTACTCCAGCCATTTCTACTGAGAAACTCTGGAGCTCTTGTGGACTCTGAACTCTGCTCTTGAAAGCCTCACGGTTGCATGGACTTGCGGTAACATAGAAGAAGATCTGAATCTGTTGTGGAGAGTTATTGATGAACTTAGATTACTTTGGCCTGCTGTGTCTCCTGCTTCTGTGTTTGCAACCTGTGTGTTTATTTTTGCCAATTTGTATGAAGCAATACAAGACTTTCTTTTTCAACCTGTGTCTCAAGTATTTTCATCGCACCCAAGCACAAGACGCTATATGAACTGTATCACATACATTACATTGCCTGTGCCCAAGAGACCATGGACCCATATCTCTATGGATTTCATTTCCGACCTCCCTGTTTCTCAGAGAATGACCGTTATCTGGGTGATTTGTGATAGGTTTTCCAAAATGATACATCTTGTGCCATTACCTAAGTTGCCTTCCTCCTCCGAATTGGTGCCTTTGTTCCTTCAGCACGTGGTTCGGTTACACGGTATTCCTGAGAACATTGTGTCTGACAGAGGAGTCCAGTTTCTTTCCAGATTTTGGAGGACTTTTTGTTCTAAACTTGGTGTTCAATTGTCTTTCTCCTCAGCTTTTCATCCTCAGACCAATGGACAAACTGAAAAAACAAACCAGACATTGGAGACTTATCTGAGATGCTTTGTGTCTGCTGATTAGGATGACTGGGTCTCTTTTTTGCCTTTGGCTGAGTTTGCCCTTAATAATAGGGCTAGCTCTGCAACCTTGATGTTTCCATTTTTCTGCAATTTTGGGTTTCACCCTCGATTTTCTTCAGGACAGACGGAGGCTTCTGTCTGTCCAGGTGTTGACTCTGTTGTGGAGCGTATGCAGCAGATTTGGGACCAGGTAGTGGAGAGGTTGTCCCTCTCTCAGGAGAGGGCCCAGCGGTTTGCCAACCGGCATAGGACTGATGGTCCTCGGTTTGAAGTGGGGGACTTGGTTTGGTTGTCCTCAAGAAATATCCCTATGAGAGTTGCATCTCCTAAGTTTAAGCCTAGGTTCATTGGACCTTATAAGATCATGGAGATTCTTAATCCTGTTTCCTTTCGTTTACTTCTTCCAGGGACATTTAAGATCCATAACGTGTTCCACAAGTCCTTATTGAAGAGGTTTGTCGAGCCAGTGGTTCCTATGGCTGTGCCTCCTGACCCTGTTTTGGTTGAGGGCAATCTGGAGTATGTGGTTGAGAAAATATTGGATTCTCGTTTTTCTAGACGGAAACTCCAGTATTTGGTTAAGTGGAGAGGTTATGGTCAGGAGGACAATTCTTGGGTGTTTGCTTCGGACATCCATGCTAGAAGACTCATCCGTGCGTATCACAGAGCTCATCCTGACCGACCTGGTTGCCCAAATGAGGGTTCGGTGACCCTCCTCAAGGGGGGGGTACTGTTGTGAATGTGCTAGAAATGAATTCTGAGCAGAAGCTCCCTCTGGTGGTTACAAACAGTACTGAACTATTCAATGAAGATTGTGAAGATTGGCGATCAGGTGTTACTGACTGGTCTTATATAAGGGAGGTTCCCTCCCATCAGGGTTGCCGGTGATCAATTGTTCTGGTCTCAACTTTTGTTCCTGGTTCACTTTGAAGCTTGCTGTTTCGTGCCTGCATTTTCTGCTAACAGATAAGACATTTTCTTCTTTTAGTTTTTTGTGCTTGCTTTTTGCATTTTGTCCTGCACTTCTGTGGGGGTCTGCCAGGTCCCCTCTGGGGGCTTGTGCTCCTCTCAGTTTAGTTCAGCCAGTAGTTTGTTCATTTGCCTTTTCCAGTTTTTTCTGTGGCTGTGGCTTAGTTTTTTTTTACACCAGAGAACTAATTTAGGTGGTAGAGGTCGTGTGATCTCAGGTGATTTTGCAATTAGTGTGTTGGTATTTTTTTAGGTTTTTTTGGATTGCAGTAAGTGACCTTCCTATCCTTTTCTGTCTAGGAAGATTGGGCCCCAACGTTTGCTCATACTATTTTCTGTCTGTGTCTGTATTCCCTCTTGTCTAACCGCCATTACATGTTTGGGGGCTTCCTATGTTCTTTGGGGATCTGCTCCGGGGCAGATAGTTTTCCTCCTTCTATCTTTAGGTGTAGTTAGCTTCTCAGGCTGTGACGAGGCGTCTAGGACCAACGTAGGTACGCTACACGGCTGCCTTTAGTTGTGTTGGTTAGTCAGGGTACTGCAATCCAATAGATTCCAACCTCTCTGGTGTATTGCCTTTTTTGCCTGCTCTCCTCAGCTACCAAATCATAACAGAGGAGGTAATGCTAGTTCGGGAGGACAGATCCGGCGGCGGCGGTGCATCCAGCACTCCATGCAGTACCCGGCTCTCACTCCAAGAGATGATGATCCCAGATCCTGCAGCTCCATGCGCTGCAGCATGTGAGAGTGAGACAGGCAGGATGAGATCATCATCTCTCGGAGTGAGAGCCGGGTACTGTATGGAGCGCTCATCTGTGCACCGGGGGAGGGATTGTTTACAGCCAGAGAGTGAGGCAGGCAGGGCTGAGACGCTGCACTGTGCCAGCCATTTGTTTCCACATCATCCTCAGTGCTGTCTAAGCCCTGCCTGCGTCACTCTGGCTGTAAACAATCAGTGTCTCACTTGGCTGTGGTATATGCCTCAGGACTGAGAGACAGTATACCAGTGGTATCTCTCCGTCCTGAGGCTCCTGATTCAGTAGTGTAGAGATCCAGTCATAAAACTGACTGTCAGCAATTGGCACCATGTCGATGGGTCAGTAGGATTCCTCTGTAAAGCCGGGTTCACATTGAGTCAATGGCAATGCGCTGACGGCATCCTTTACATAGCGGCACTAACGCTATGTACCGGATGTGTTAACGCACCCATAGACTGCAATTATGTAGCGCATTGCTAGCGCATGTCATATTTGGCATGCGTTAGCGATGTGGCGTCATTTTGTGACAGACCGTCGAACGCGGTCTGCAGCATTAGGCTACGTTCACATTGCGTTAGTGCAGTCTGCTCAACGTATGCGTTAAACGGACTGCGCTAACACAACTGCCTTTTAAAGATTGCGTTATGTGATCGTGCTAGAGGTGATGGACCCCCGAACGCTGCAGACTGCGTCCAAGGGTCTGTCACAGAATGACAGCACATCGCTAACACATGCCAGGATGACATGCGTTAGCGATGCGCTACATAATTTCAGTCTATGGGTGCGCTAACACATCAGTTACATAGCGTTAGTGCCGCTATGTAACGGATGCCATCAGCGTATTGCCATTGACGCAATGTTAACCCAGCCTTCGGGGGTCCGTCACCGCTAGCGCGATCGCATAACGTGATCTTTAAAAGGCACTTGCATTAGCGCAGTCCGTTTAACGCATACGTTGAGTAGACTGCACTAATGCAATGTGAACCTAACCTAAGATAGAGTAGAATTATGTTTATCTGCTACTTTCTCCAATGGAGACTCTCCTATATATACAGTCTTGATGTTGTGTACGGGAATATATATATAGTGCATAGTGTACAGGGTATATATGTACAGTGAACATGTAGTGTACGAGGTATATACATTGTATAATTGCATAGTGTACACTGTATAAATATGTAGTGTACAGTCTGTCCATATATAGTGTGTATATGTACTGTTATACAGGCACATGTTGGGGGCAGTGTATATACTGGCACATGTCGGGGGCCTGCACACTTCCTGTCAGGACTGTGATGTGCTTCTTTTTGATCCACTCCTTTGTTGCCTTGGATGTATGTTTTGGGTCATAGTCTTGCTGGAAAACCCAGCCACAACCCATTCTTAATGTCCTGGCGGAGGGAAGGAGGTTGTCAGGATTTTACAGTACGCTCCATCCATTCTTGGGTGTGGTTGGGGCGTGGATATGGGTGTGACTAGTGAAATGGGCGTGGTTTGGGGCATGGCCTAAAATTTGCCGCGACGCGCTCAGCGCGCCGCAGCCTTTGTCACTCTTTCCCTTCTTCAAAAGTTGGGAGGTATGATCTGAGGTTGAGGATTCCTTCTAAAAAATTGGGTCCCAAGTTTGTAGGGCCCTTTAAGGTGCTTCAGGTTGTTAACCAATCGGCTGTTAGGTTGGAGATTCCTACCTCCTGGAAGATTAATCCGGTGTTTCATGTTTCTCTGTTGAAAAGAGCTGATGTGTCAGATGGAGACTCCGCTGCCACTGTTCCCCCGGTGGTGGAGGACGGGGAATATGAAATTTCTCGCATCCTAAATTCTAGACGGTATAGAGGGAGTTTGCAGTATCTCGTCGCTTGGAAGGGTTTTGGACCCGAGGATAACTCATGGGTGAGGGGGATGATGTTTCTGCGTCCAGACTTGTCAGAGCGTTTCACAAGAGGTTTCCGGATAAGCCTGGTTCTAGGGGATCCGGAGGATCCTCTTAGAAGGGGGGTACTGTTAGAACTCTCCTGTTAGGTTTTTTTTATCTTGCTGGTCACATAACCTTTGTGGCCTATTTAATCCGGCTCCACCCTTCTGGCTTTGCTGGACTTCATTGTAACTTATACTCTTAAGCTAGCCAAGTGCTTTGTTACCTTACTCAGACAGTTTTTGCTTGGTCTTTTGACCTCTATGTTCTGTGTTCTTTGTTTTGCCTTTTACTGCTACAACTTCTGTTAAGAGGTGTCCATCTTTTCTCCCAGTCCCTAGTCCTTGTAGGGATCCCTCCCTCACATCTATAGGTCTTCGTTCAGACTTGCTGAGGACTTTAGCGGGTCTGATCGCAGGATCAGGTTCCCCGTTACATCGTAGGGATCCAGCTTAGTTCTATTGTAGGGACAGACCTCCCTTCTTTCCTTAGTGCTTGTAGCAGATCATAACACTTGGTACATCATGATGTAGAGCAGAAGAAAACGGTTGTGGATGCATCACTGTATCCAACAGAAAACAGGAAAACACATAAATATTGTGAGACAGAAAAAGACAGAACATCCGGATATAATGAGACTCATTGCCATGTCTGACAGGAAACCTGACCTTCTTCCCCTCATAAACCTATCAGAATGCAGCTTTCATTCTACCAGAGCTGTTTAAGGAATGTAAGCTGAGCTCTGATTGGTTGCTATATACACAGCTTATCAGATGAGAAGATGTTGTATTAACCCTGTAACAAGGAACTTACGTGATTTACAGTTTGAGGGCGTCTGATGTTATCCATCTCTGGGCCTGGATGTGACGGCCGAAGTTTCTCGCTTCATGCTCTTTCTGGAATAAGAAGTTAAAACAGTGAAGATCAGACGCCCCCAATAATGGCAGCACGCCCTTCCATCATATTTACATGTTCACTATATTAAGGGTATTATGGAAAGTCCATGGTTACTTACTGGTGCTGACTGGTCTGTGGTTCCGGGTCATGTCTGGTTGAAGGTCAGGGCGATCTCTTGGACCGTCATAGACTCTACATGCCGTTTATAGACATGGAGTCACTTCCTGACCTTTTTGGGAAAACCGGTGATCCTGCCGTTCTGCAGGCAGGATATTAGATGAGTCCTCATCTTCCGATCCTGGAACTCAGCTCTGGGTTCACCGACATCTGCCATAAGCTCGTAGGCAAACGCTATAGCATATTATTATTATTATTTATTTATATAGCGCCATTAATTCCATGGTGCTGTACATGAGAAGGGGGTTTCATACAAAGTTATAGATATCGTTTACAGTAAACAAATTTACAATGACAGACTGGTACAGAGGGGAGAGGACCCTGTCCTTGCGGACTTACATTCTACGGGATAATGTGAAAGAAACAGAAGGTCGGGGGTGCGGAAGCTCTGGTGGTGGCGGCGATGTGGCAGCTCTTGTGGTGGTGGAGTGGCAGCAGCTAGGGTGGTGGCAGCGAGGCGGCAGCTCGGGTGGTTATTGCAGGCTGTAGGCTTTCCTGAAGAGATGGGTTTTCAGGTTCCGTCTGAAGGATCCAAGGGTGGTGGATAATCGTACATGTTGAGGCGTGGAATTCCAGAGGATGGGGGATATTCGGGAGAAATCTTGGAGGCGGTTGTGTGAGGAACGAATAAGTGTGGAGGATAGTAGGAGGTCTTGGGAGGATCGAAGATTACGTGAAGAAAAATATAAGCCACATTCATAGCAGTTCTTCTGCTGATCCACATCGATAAACCTCAGATATTTCAGGGGATTATCGACCACTTCACAGTACATGTTGGTAATCTGTTGACAGATGGATGGAGACAGATTCCAGATTCTCATGCTGTCGGCCACAAAGATTTGGCCATTTTTATAGCAGGTTTGTCAGCCAGTGCTCCCTCTCATCATCATAGTGGATTTGTACAGCATTCTTCAGTACACTGTACCCTGGTACCATAAGAGCGCAGGGGGGCTGCAGGCCATCAAACCCCTTAAACTGACTCTGCAGCAGGTCCTGGGCCATGAAAATGATCTCGTCATCCAGATAGCCTTTGACCCCTTTGCTCTGCAGGATGGTTAAGACCTGTAAAGGCAGGTTGTCCTCCTGGTTCTCGATAACTAGCATCTCCATCTCCCGGGTTACTTCTCTAAGTAGATCAGTAAGATTTTCTGTAGCAGGTCTCGGGTTGACTGTCCTCGGAGGTTGATGCTTTCCTTTTTAGATTGTTTCGGGGTCTTGTTTGTGGCAGCCCCTCGGGTGCACCTTGTGCACATTCTGGATCGGCAAGATCCTGGGTCTTGTTTGTGGCAGCCCGTTGGGTGCACGTTGTGCACATTCTGGATCGGCAACATCCTGGGGTCTTGTTTGTGGCAGCCCCTCGGGTGTGTGTGGCATGGCGCATTGTTCTGCTGGAAAAAGCCAGTCATCAGAGTTGGGGAACATTGCCTGAGCAGAAGGAATCAAGTGTTTTTTCCAGGATAACCTTGTATGCGGCTTGATTCATTCTGTCCTTCGTAAATATTAACCTCCCCAATTCCAGCCTTGCTGAAGCATCCCCAGATCATCATCGATCCTCCACCAAATTTCACAGTGGGTCCAAGACACTGTGGCTCGTACGCCTCTCCAGGTCTCCGTGTAACAATTAGATGACCAGGTGTTGAGCAAAGCTGAAAATTAGACTCATCAGAGAAGATTACCTTACTCCAGTCCTCTATGGCCCAATCCTTATGGTCTTTGGCAAACTTCAGCCTGGCTCTCCTTTGCTTCTCATTGATGAAAGGCTTTTTTCTAGCTTTACATGATTTGAGCCCTGCCTCTAGGAGCCTGTTACGAACTGTTCTTGCCATGCACTTCACCCCAGCTGCCATTTGCCATTGCTTTTGTAGGTCACTTGATGTCATCCTGCAATTGCTGAGTGACATTCGAATAAGATGATGGTCATCCCAGTCAGTGGAGAGTCGTTTTCGCCCTCTGCCGGTCTGTAGCTTTGTTGTCCCCAATGTCTGATGCTTGACCTTGTTGTAATGGACTGCCGTCTTAGGAATTCTAAGGATGGAGGCAACATGACGCTCACTGTATCCCTCTGCTAGTAAAGCCAGAATTGAGCCCTTTTTTTCCTCACTCAAGACTTTTCTTTTCAACTCCTTTTACATGGTTAAAAAGTTATTTTTTCATTCCTATTACCTTTGGGATATTACTAGCACTTGTTTTGCCATTCAGCTTGTCCTATTGCAAGAGGACTGTGAACACCACAGCAGTGTTTTTTATACTTTCCTTCGTTAAATAAGATTTGGTTCAGGTGATCACCTAATTAGAAGCACATTAAGTAGAATGAGGTGTACTCTGGTTGGAATTCAACTGACACTGGAATGGAATGGCTGTCAGACATGTAGAGAAGCTGATTTTTATAAAACTGTGCAGTGGTCTCTTAATTTTTGCCAGAGCTGTATATATAATTCATTTGTTTAAGGTTATCCTGAAATTCATTAAAAAAATTAGTTTGAAAATGGTGCCCGCCGCACCTGCGCAGTAACACCTGACGCTGTATAAAAAAATGATCCAATAGCTGCTACTGCGCAGGTGGCGCCATCATTGTAGAGAAAAAAAATTCCTCCAAGATGGTGCTGCCGGCGCATGCACAGTAGCAGCTATTGGATCACCTTTATATACACTGATAGCTGCTACAGACGCAGCTGGCGTCATTTTCAAACTGATTTTTTTTTTATGAATTTCAGGATAACCGTAATCAAATGAATTATATACACATTACATATGCGATCAGACTGCAGCACAAGGTGCCACCACTGGACCCTGCCTGCAGAAGGGGATTTTTTTCCCCAAATTACATATACAGTGGTGGCCAAAAGTATTGGCACCCCTGCAATTCTGTCAGATAATACTCAGTGTTTTCCTGAACATGATTGCAATCACAAATTATTTGCTATTTTTATCTTCATTTAATTTGCTTGCAAGGAAAAAACAAGAGAATGAAGCAAAAATCAAATCCTTGATCATTTCACACAAAACTCCAAAAATGGGCCAGACAAAAGTATTGGCACCCTCAGCCTAATACTTAGTTGCACAACCTTTAGCCAAAATAACTGCAAACAACCGCTTCTGGTAACCATCAATGAGTTTCTTACAATGCTCTGCTGGAATTGTAGACCATTCTTCTTTGGCAAACTGCTCCAAGTCCCTGATATTTAAGGGTGCCTTCTCCAAACTGCCATTTTGAGATCTCTCCACAGGTGTTCTATGGGATTCAGGTCTGGACTCATTGCTGGCCACCTTAGAAGTCTCCAGTGCTTTCTCTCAAACCATTTTATAGTGCTTTTGGAAGTGTGTTTTGGGTCATTGTCCTGCTGGAAGACCCATGACCTCTGAGGGAGACCCAGCTTTCTCACACTGGGCCCTACATTATGCTGCAAAATTTGTTGGCAGTCTTCAGACTTCATAATGCCATGCACACGGTCAAGCAGTCCAGTGCCAGAGGCAGCAAAGCAACCCCAAAACATCAGGGAACCTCCGCCATGTTTGACTGTAGGGACCGTGTTCTTTTCTTTGAATGCCTTTTTTTTTTCCTGTACACTCTATGTTGATGGTTTTTCCCAAAAAGCTCGACTTTTGTCTCATCTGACCAGAGAACATTCTTCCAAAACGTTTTAGGCTTTCTCAGGTAAGTTTTGGCAAACTCCAGCCTGGCTTTTTTATGTCTCGGGTAAGAAGTGGGGTCTTCCTGGGTATCCTACCATACAGTCCCTCTTAATTCATACGCCGACGGATAGTACGGGTTGACACTGTTGTACCCTCGGACTGTAGGGCAGCTTGAACTTGTTTGGATGTTAGTCGAGGTTCTTTATCCACCATCCACACAATCTTGCGTTGAAATCTCTCGTCAATTTTTCTTTTCCTTCCACATCTAGGGAGGTTAGCCACAGTGCCATGGGCTTTGAACTTCTTGATGACACTGCGCACGGAAGACACAGGAACATTCAGGTCTTTGGAGATGGACTTGTAGCCTTGAGATTGCTCATGCTTCCTCACAATTTGATTTCCCAAGTCCTCAGACAGTTCTTTGGTCTACTTTCTTTTCTTAATGCTCAATGTGGTACACATAAGGACACAGGACAGAGGTTGAGTCAACTTTAATTCATGTTAACTGGCTGCAAGTGTCATTTAGTTATTGCCAACACCTGTTAGGTGCCACAGGTAAGTTACAGGTGCTGATGATTACACGAATTAGAGAAGCATCACATGATTTTTCAAACAGTGCCAATACTTTTGCCCACCCCCTTTTTTAGGTTTGGTGTGGAATTATATAAAATTTGGCTTTAGGTCAATTTTTTTTGTGTTTTTTCATTGAAGACAAATTAAATGAAGATGATAATACCAAAGAATTTGTGTTTGCAATCATTTTCAGGAAGAAACTGAGTATTATCTACAGAATTGCAGGGGTGCCAATACTTTTGGCCACCACTGTACATATATATATATATATATATAAAATATATATATATATATATATATACCATGCTTCAACAGAAAAAAAGAGGACTGCACCGCAAATCACCGCTAAAAAACTGTGAAACAGCACTGGTTGCCGCAGGCTTAACCTGTACGTCTTCGGGTGCACACCAAGAAAAACAGCAGCATAGCAAATCCAACTTTAGAGAGAAAATAGGTGGTACTCACCAGTCTTGTGAAAATACTTGTCTTTATTAGTCCATATTAAAACATGATGGCCGGAAGTATGAGAACAAGAGTGTGCTGGTGCTGATGACGGCCGTTTCGCGCTAGTGGCGCTTCTCCCGGCCATCATGTTTTAATATGGACTAATAAAGACAAGTATTTTCAGAAGACTGGTGAGTGCCACCTATTTTCTCTCTAAAGTTGGATATATATATATATATATATATATATATATACGCTCACACATATTGCAAAAGACACACATGCATGCTCACCCACACTGCGAAACGCACACATTGGAAAATAACACATGCAGCAAAAGACACACACGTGCACGCTTAAAGATATAGGAAAAACACACATACGCACGCTCAAAGACAGGAAAAACACACATGCTCACACGTATGAGAAAACACACATACACGCTCACACGCATAGGAAAACCCACATGCACGCTCAGACACATAGGAAAACACACACACTCTAACCTGCCATGTTTAATTTATCATTTGTCAAATGCCACAACCACCGCAATTTATCTCAGCACAGAAAAAGCTGAGATGGGCCCCTGGAGAGGTTACCTGGAGTGTGCTGGGCGGTGGACACACAGGGCAGATACCTCTCATCTTGTCCTGTGCTGCTGCTCTGTACGCTGCTGCTCCTCCTCCTGGTCCTGGCTGATCGGACATCGGAGATAGATCTGCACACAGAAAATGAGGACGCTGCGTGCAATCACTATGTAAGTAACGCACCCTCCTCTTAGCTGTATGCCAGGAGCTGCCCCCTGTCACCACTGCGTGCACATTGCTGAAGCCGCTCATGGCTCCGGCCACATGTGCACGCTGCATGTCCCGCCACCCGTGATGCTGCACTACCAGGTGCCTGAAAAATTAAAGGGGCCGGCAGCCATAAAACGGGCTGGCGGCCCCTCAAGAGGTGGCACACCGCAGCCCACCGGCAAATGCCTGGAAGGGCAGATTAGCAATCCAGGCCTGGAGGGAGTTGAAGCTCCAAGTTGCCAAGCGACAGCCTCAAAATCTTAATGATTTAGAGACGATCTGCAAAGAGGAGTGGACCAAAATTCCTCCTGACGTGCGAAAACCTCATCATCAACTACAAAAACGTCTGACTGCTGTGCTTGCCAACAAGGGTTTGACCACCAAGTATTAAGTCTTGTTTGCCAGAGGGATTAAATACTTATTTCTCACTGCAAAATGCAAATACATTTATATAATTTATACAGTCATGGCCAAAAGTTTTGAGAATGACACAAATATTATATTTTCACATGATCTGCTGCCCTCTGGTTTTTATGTGTGTTTGACAGATGTTTTTATCACAGACAGAAACATAATAATTGCAAACATATGAGTAACAAAAGCTTATATTGACAGTTAGAATGAGTTAATGCAGCAAGTCAATATTTGCAGTGTTGACACTTCTTCTTCAGGACCTCTGCAATTCTCCCTGGCATGCTCTCAATCAACTTCTGGACCAAATCCTGACTGATAGCAGTCCATTCTTGCACAATCAATGCTTTCATTTTGTCAGAATTTTAGGTTTTTGTTTGTCCACCCGTCTCTTGATGACTGACCACAAGTTCTCAATGGGATTAAGATTTGGGGAGTTTCCAGGCCATGGACCCAGAATCTCTATGTTTTGTTCCCTGAGCCATTTAGTTATCACCTTTGCTTTATGGCAATGTGCGCCATCATGTTGGAAAAGGCATTGTTGATCGCCAAACTGCTCTTGGAGGGTTGGGAGAAGTTGCTCTTGGAGGACATTCTGATACCATTCTTTATTCATGGCTGTGTTTTTAGCCAAGACTGAGAGAGCCGATTCCCTTGGCTGAGAAGCAACCCCACACATGAATGGTTTCAGGATGCTTAACAGTTGGCATGAGACAAGACTGGTGGTAGCGCTCACCTTGTCTTCTCCGAATGAGGCGTTTTGCTGATGTCCCAAACAATCGAAAAGGAGATTCATCAGAGAAAATAACTTTACCCCAGTCCTCAGCAGTCCACTGCCTGTACTTTTTGCAGAATATCAGTCTGTCCATGATGTTTTTTCTGGAGAGAAGTGGCTTCTTTGCTGCCCTCCTTGAGACCAGGCCTTGCTCCAAGAGTCTCCGCCTCACAGTGCGTGCAGATGCACTCACACCTGCCTGCTGCCATTCCTGAGCAAGCTCTGCACTGCTGGTAGCCCGATCGCGCAGCTGAAACACTTTTAAGAGACGGTCCTGGCGCTTGCTGGTCTTTCTTGGGCGCCCTGGAGCCTTTTTGGCAACAATGGAACCTCTCTTCTTGAAGTTCTTGATGATGCAATAGATTGTTGACTGAGGTGCAATCTTTCTAGCTGCGATACTCTTCCCTGTTAGGCCATTTTTGTGCATTGCAATGATGGCTTCACGTGTTTCTTTAGAGATAACCATGGTTAACAGAAGAGAAACAATGATGCCAAGCACCAGCCTCCTTTTAAAGTGTCCTGTGGTGTCATTCTTACTTAATCATGACAGATTGATCTCCAGCCATGTCCTCATCAACACCCACATCTGTGTTAATGGAGCAATCACTGAAAAGAGGTTAGCTGGTCCTTTTAAGGCATGGCTGCAATGATGTTGAAATGTGTTTTGGGGGATAAAGTTCATTTTCTAGCCAAATATTGACTTTGCAAGTAATTGCTGTTAAGCTGATCACTCTTCATAACATTCTGGAGTATATGCAAATTGCCATTAGAAAAAGTGAAGCAGTAGACTTTGTAAAAATTAATATTTGTGTCATTCTCAAAACTTTTGGCCATGACTGTACAATGTGATTTTCTGGATTTTATTTTTGATATTCTATCTCTCAATGTTAAAATTAACCTACCCTTAAAATTATACACTGTGACTTTCTCAGTGGGCAAACTTACAAAATCAGCACGGGATCAAATACTTATTTCCTTCACTGTATATGTACAATGCTCCTCATAAATGAGTAAACCGCAAAAGATTTGTCAGAAAACCTTTAGTTTTCATTTCAGAATCAACATTTTCAAGGGGGAAAAATACCGCAAAATACTCAGAGAAATGATTGCAAACAAGATTTGTTATTGAGACCACAATCCTGTGTGACACATATTTGTGAGCTGTTATATAATTACTGCTAGAACTTTTGGCTCCTTTTCAGGTTTTACCAGGAACCTGCTGTCCTGAGGCAAATAAAGTTGCAACAAACATAATTGTGCCGTATTATTATTCTTCCAGGAAACTACGAGACACAGTGTAAAATAACTCAAGACTGATGAGATATATTACCTTAATCGGGAGTAGATAAGGAAGGAAATTTCTGTGTGTGAACCGCATGTCTGTGGAAAGTAGTCACTGACTTTGGCATGAATGATTAAGGAAACAGTTACACAATGATGCAGCTGGATATGGAAGTTTTGTATTTGGGTTTTATTCTTACCTAAAGTAGTAATGAGACAGATCCTAATGGTCTAAACCAGGGGTCCCCAACCACCGGTCCTTGGCCCAGACGGCCTTGCAGTTGTCGGCCGCGACACGGCTCAGAATGCTGGACACATGGGGAGCCGGTGGCTGTAGCACTGTAGTGACAGCTGCAGCCCCCGGCTTCCAGAACCAGAAGACATTGATACCTTCCTCGCTTCATCCCTGTCCCGGCACGGCAGCTTCATCCTGCGCTGAGTGGTCACGTAGTACCGCTCATTAAGGTCATGAATATGGACGCGACTCCACTCCCATAGGCGTGGCGTCCATATTCATGACCTTAATGAGCGGTACCATGTGACCGCAACACACAGGAAGAAGCTACCGCGCCGGGATAGAGATGCAGGGACCTGTAGCAATGGAGTGAGGAGGGTAAGTATGATGGGGAGGAAGGGGGAGCCCAGCCATGCATACAAGGGTGGGAGCAGAGCCATGTATACAAGGGTGGGAGCGGAGCCATGTATACGAGGGTGGGAGCGGAGCCATGTATACGAGGGTGGGACCGGAGCCATGTATACGAGGGTGGGAGCGGAGCCATGCATACGAGGGTGGTAGCGGAGCCATGCATACGAGGGTGGAAGCGGAGCCATGCATATGAGGGTGGGAGCGGAGCCATTCACACAAGGATGGGAGGGTGGGAGCGGAGCCATGCATACAGATGGGACAGGGGAGCCATGCATACAACGGGGAGCCACACAGCTGGACAGGACGGGCTTGTTGCAGGAAAACAAGCCCAGTGCTCCCACTGATACAGGGAAACAAGACCAGTGCTCCCACTCATTCTAAACCTATGGTGAGTTGAGTCACATTCACATTATAAATGTTAAAATTAAATGATAAGTATGCACTACTAAACCCCGTCCATAGCCACGGCCCCTATGACCAAAGCCCCGCCCCTGCCACACATCATCCCCGCCCTGCCGGGCCATGGAAGAATGGTCATGCTTGAAGCCGATCCCTGGTGCAAAAAAGGTCGGGGACCACTGGTCTAAACCATATCATTAACTACATTCATTGTTTTAGAACCTCTTTTTTCATTGTATTATTTTAAAGAAGCAGTCCCACTAACTTTTTGTATTCATTTCTCATATCTTTCTTCTGTATGCTGAATACAGTAGGGGTTTGAGTCCACCTTCTCTAAAACTTGTGCCCACCCATGAGGGATTCTCAGTGTATGCTCACTCCGAGTTTTTCTATATGAATTGTGAAGGGAATCTGTTTCGAAATCCACATCAAAGCGCATTCAAAAAGGATTTGGAGCAGTGGGGTCACTTCAAAATCCATTTAAATCTCTCAGCAGGACTATATATGTAGGTATAAAATGGCGGTAGAGCTGTCACAAAAGAAGAAGCAGGAAAAAAGCTGTGGCATGGAGAAGATGGATGTAAAAACCGTTACTCGAGCACGCCTGCTTTCCTTTTTCCCTTTAAATGAAGCATTATGAAATTTATATCAACACATTGGGGAATATTTATCAAGTTAAATATGTACTATAGTTAATATGTTTAACCCCTTACTGCCATCGGACGTACTATCCCGTCCATGGTACCTGGGCCCGTATGACCGGGGACGGGATAGTACGTCATAGGCGATCAGCTGCGCTCCTGAGGGGAGCGCAGCTAATCGCCGCCGGTGTCAGCTGATTATCACAGCTGACACCTGTGACTGTGTGTCAGGAGCGGTCACGGACCGCTCCCGGCACATTAACCCCTTGCACACCGCGATCAAACATGATCGCGGTGTACTGGCGGCACAGGGGAGGATCGCGCAGGGTGGGGGCTCCCTGCGCGCCCCCCTGAGACCCTCAGAGCAGCGCGATGTGATCGCGCTGTTCTGAGGGCTTCCTCCCTCCCAGGACCCGGATCCAAGATGGCGCCGGGGTCCTGGAGGGAGGCGGCTACCTCAGTGCCTGCCGAGAGCAGGCACTGAGAAGCCTGCATCTATGCCTGTGCGATCGCTGGTGTGACAGAGTGCTGTGCACACTGTCACACCAGCGATCTGATAAAATACTGTGATGTCCCACCCTGGGACAAAGTAAAAAAGTTAAAAAGTAAAAGTAAACATGTGTAAAAAAAAATCCAAAATAAATAAAAAAAAAAAAAAATATTCCCCAATAAATTCACTTCTTCCTGTAAATAAAAAAAACAAAAACAATAAAAGTACACATATTTGGTATCGCCGCGTCCGTAACGACCCCCCCTATAAAATTGTCCCACTAGTTAACCCCTTTAGTGAACCCCTTAAAAAAAGAAAAAAAAACGAAGCAAAAAATCAATGCTTTATCATCATACCACCGAACAAAAAGTGGAATAACGCGCGATCAAAAAGACCGATATAAAAAAACATGGTACCGCTGAAAACGTCATCTTGTCCCGCAAAAAACGAGCCGTCATAAAGCATCATCAGCGAAAAAATAAAAAAGTTATAGCTCGCAGAATAAAGCGATGCAAAAATAATTATTTTTTATATAAAATTGTTTTTATTCTATAAAAGTGCCAAAACATGAAAAAATGATATAAATGAGGTATCGCCATAATCATACTGACCCGAAGAATAAAACTGCTTTATCAATTTTACCACACGCGGAACGGTATAAACGCCTCCCCCAAAAGAAATTCATGAATTGCTGATTTTTGTTCATTCTAACCTCCCAAAAATCGAAATAAAAAGCGATCAAAAAACGTCACGTGCTCAAAAATGGTACCAATAAAAATGTCAACTCGTCCCGCAAAAAATAAGACCTCACATGACTCTGTGGGCCAAAATATGCAAAAATTATAGCTCTCAAAATGTGATGATGCAAAACCTATTTTGCAATAAAAAGCGTCTTTTAGCGTGACAGCTGCTAATCATAAAAACCCGCTATAAATAGTAAATCAAACCCCCCTTTATCACCCCCTTAGTAAGGGAAAAATAATAAAATTTAAAAAAAGCATTTATTTCCATTTTCCCATTAGGGTTAGGGTTAGGGTTGCTGCTAAAGTTAGGGTTAGGGTTGGCGCTAAAGTTAGGATTAGGGTTAGGGTTGGGATTAGGGGTGTGTTAGGGTTAGGTTTGTGGTTAGGGTTGGGACTAGGGTTAGGGGTGTGTTGGGGTTAGGGTTGGAGTTAGAATTGGGGGGTTTCAGCTGTTTAGGCACATCAGGGCTCTCCAAATGTGACATGGCGTCTGATCTCAATTCCAGCCAATTCTGCGTTGAAAAAGTCAAACGGTGCTCCTTCACTTCTCAGCTCTGCCATGCGTCCAAACAGTAGTTTATCCCCACATATGGGGTATCAGCGTACTCTGGACCCCAAGAGTTATTGTGCAATTTGTCCTATTTCTTCTGCTACCCTTGGGAAAATAAAAAACTGGGGCGAAAATATCATTTTTGTACAAAAAAAAATATTTTTTTGTTTTTATGGCTGTACATTATAAACTTCTGTGAAGCACTTGGGGCTTCATAGCGCTCACCACACATCTAGATAAGTTCCTTGTGGGGTCTATTTTCCAAAATGGGGCCACTTGTTGGGGATTTCCACTGTTTAGGCGCATCAGGGGCTCTCCAAATGCGACATGACGCCCCCAGACCATTCCATCAAAGTCTGCAATCCAAAACGTCACTACTTCCCTTCCGAGCCCTGACGTGCGCCCATACAGTAGTTTTCTCCCACATATTGGGTATCAGCGTACTCAGGACAAATTGGACAACAACTTTTGGGGTCCAATTTCTCCTGTTACCCTTGTGAAAATAAAATATTGGAGGCAAAAAAAATCATTTTTGTAAAAAAAAAAAGGATTTTTTATTTTTACGGCTGTACGTTATAAACTTCTGTGAAGCACTTCGGGTTCAAAGTGCTCACCACACATCTAGATAAGTTCCTTGTGGGGTCTATTTGCCAAAATGGGGTCACTTGTGGGGGTTTCCACTGTATAGGTGCATCAGGGCTCTCCAAATGTGACATGACGCCCCCAGACCATTCCATCAAAGTCTGCAATCCAAAACGTCACTACTTCCCTTCCGAGCCCTGACGTGCGCCCATACAGTAGTTTTCTCCCACATATTGGGTATCAGCGTACTCAGGACAAATTGGACAACAACTTTTGGGTTCCAATTTCTTCTGTTACCCTTGTGAAAATAAAATATTGAGGATGAAAAAATCATTTTTGTAAAAAAAAAAAGATTTTTTATTTTACGGCTGTACGTTATAAACTTTAGTGAAACACCTGGGGGTTCAAAGTTCTCACCACACATCTAGATAAGTTCCTTGAGGGGTTTAGTTTCCAAAATGGTGTCATTTATGGGGGTTTCCACTGTTTAGGCAGATCAGGAGCTCTCCAAACACGACATGGCGTCCAGCCAATTCTGCGTTGAAAAAGTCAGACGGCGCTCCTTCCCTTCCAAACTCTGCCATGCACCCAAACAGTGGTTTACCCCCACATATGGGGTATCAGCGCACTCAGGACAAATTGCACAATAACTTTTGGAGTCTTGTTACCCTTGGAAAAATAAAAATTGGGGTGAAAAGATCATTTTTGTGGAAAAAATATGATTTTTAAATTTTACGGCTCTACGTTATAAACTTGTGTGAAGCACTTGGGGGTTCAAATTGCTCACCAAAGATCTAGAAAAGTTCCTTAGGGGGTCTAGTTTCCAAAATGGGGTCATTTGTGGGGGGTTTCCACTGTTTAGGCACATCAGGGGCTCTCCAAATGCAACATGGCATCCAATCTCAATTCCAGCCAATTTTGGTTGGAAAAAGTCAAATGGTGCTCCTTCCATTCCGAGCTCTGCCGTGCGCCCAAACAGTGGTTCCCACCCACATATGGGGTATCAGCGTACTCAGGACAAATTGGACAACAACTTATGTGGTCCAATTTCTCCTGTTACCCTTGAGAAAATAAAAAATTAGTGACTAAAAGATAATTTTTGTGGGAAAAAAATAGGATTTTTTATTTTCATGCCCGGGCATTATAGACTTTTGTGAAGCACTTGGGGTTCAAAGTGCTCACCAAAGATCTAGATAAGTTCCTTAGGGGGTATAGTTTCCAAAATGGGGTCACTTGTGGGGGGTTTCCACTGTTTAGGCTCATCTGGGGCACTGCAAACGGAACATGACCCCCATCAACGTCTGCATTCCAAAACGTTACTACTTCCTTTCCAAGCCCTGCCGTGCACCCAAACAGTTCCCCCCCCCACATATGGGGTATCAGCGTACTCAGGACAAATTGGACAACAACTTTTGGGGTCCAATTTCCTTGGGAAAATTCAAAAATTTGGGACTAAAAAATCATTTTTGTGGAAAATTGTTTTTTTTTTTTTTCACACCCAGGCATTATAAGCTTTTGTGAAACACTTGGGAGTTCAAAGTGCTCACAACAGATCTAGATAAGTACCTTAGGGGGTCTAGTTTCCAAAATGGTGTCACTTGTGGGGGTTTCCACTGTTTAGGCGCATCAGGGGCTCTCCAAACACGACATGGCGTCCAATCTCAATTCCAGCCAATTTTAGTTTGAAAAAGTCAAACGGCGCTCCTTCCCTTACGAGCTCTGCCGTGTGCCCAAACAGTGGTTTTCCCCCACATATTGGGTATTGGCGTACTCAGGAGAAATTGCATAACAACTTTATCTGTCCATTTTCTCCTTTTACCCTTGTGAAAATAAAAAAAAAGTTTGTAAAAGATCATTTTTGTGGCTAAAAAGTTAAATATTCATTTTTTCCTTCCACGTTGCTTTAGTTCCTGTGAAGCACCTGAAGGGTTAATAATCTTCTTGAATGTGGTTTTGAGTACCTTGAGGGGTGCAGTTTTTAGAATGGTGTCACTTTTGGGTATTTTCTGCCATATAGACCCCTCAAAGTGACTTCAAATGAGAGGTGGTCCCAAAAAAAATGGCTTTGTAAATTTTGTTGTAAAAATGAGAAATCGCTGGTCAACTTTTAACCCTTATAACTTCCTAACAAAAAAAAATTTTGGTTCCAAAATTGTGCTGATGTAAAGTAGACATGTGGGAAATGTTATTTCTTAACTATTTTATGTGACATATTTCTCTGTTTTAAGGGAATAAAAATTCAAAGTTTGAAAATTGCAAAATTTTAAAAATTTTCGCCATATTTGCGTTTTTTTCAAAAATAAACGCAAGTTATATCGAAGAAATTTTACTTCTAACGTAAAGTACAATATGTCACGAGAAAACAGTCTCAGAATCGCGAAGATCCGTTGAAGCGTTCCAGAGTTATAACCTCATAAAGAGACAGTGGTCAGAATTGTAAAAATTGGCCCGGTCATTAACGTGCAAACCACCCTTGGGGGTGAAGGGGTTAAATAGTTTATGAACCTTGTCCGGGGGCGGAGCCTGGCAGGCAATGTGAGCGGTCGCTTCTTCGCGCTCTCCCGCCGGTGCCTAACTTATTAAGACTATCCGCCGTCGCCAGCCTCAGCCGACCGAACGGTGGGGGAAGAACTGCAGATCGCCGGGAGAGCAGAGGTGAGCCGCAATGACCCGCAGGAGGCAGAAAGACGTGAGCTGGGGAGACGGAAGCTGCTCCCAAGATAGCGCTGAGAAGAAGGAGGAAGCGGCTAAGATCAACGCTGCTTGTCAGCGTCGCCGTCGCATGAGTGCTGCGGCGAAGCTGGAGAGGTATGCCCGCAATGTGGAGAGCGCTAACCAGCAAGAGTCAGAGGGAGAGGAGGAAGAGGACGGGGAAGAAGGGATGGAGCCGCAAGATGAGGTGGTAAGAGGAAAATCCACAGAGAGCACTAACTCTGAGGGGGAGACAATAGTGGTGGCAGCACAGGAGGAGAGTGAGATACAGAAGAACCCCACTATTAAACAATGTTAGGATAGTTGGTCTTCCGGAAAAGACTGAGGGGAGAGATCCCACTGAATTTGTTGAGAAGTGGTTGAGAGATCAGATTGGAGCAGATTCCCTCACTAAATTTTATGCAGTGGAGCGGGCGCATGGAGTACCAATGCAACCACAACCCCTGGGTAATAATCCACGTGTTATCATTGCAAAGCTGCTTCACTATAAAGATAGAGATATCATTATCCGCAAAGCAAGAGAATCTGAGATTACAATGAACGGCCAACGAATTGGTATATACCCTGATTATTTGGTAGCCGTACAGAAGCAACGAATGCAGTTTGGAGGAGTAAAAAGACGCCTGAGAGAATTAGGTGCCAAATACTCAATGATGTTTCCTGCTAAACTGCAAGTGGTAGCCATGGATAAGCTTTTCTTTTTTACGGAACCAGAGGAGGCCACAAAGTGGATTGATGTTAATGTAAAGTCTCTACAAGTCAAAGATTGAGAGACTGCCATGGAATTCAAAATACTCCTTAATGGAGAGGTCGGCTGAGGACATTTGTTAAACAGACTCCTTTCTGTTTTGCAGAGACTATTTGACAATCAGGATGGATGGATCAAAGTGGAGACACCCGTAGTGCACATTGTGCAAGCACTTATGGGATCCTGGATATGGGAGTAGGAGGGAGGAGCTTTTATTTTTTTTGCTCTTCTCTTCCATAATTTTACTTTTTTCACTTTTTTTGTTTAAAATGATCCAATCCTTACTGGTGGACTAGTAATGGTTGAAGGAGGAAGGTGTCACTCTGAAACATACAAACTTTATATATATATATATATAGCCCTGGTGGAGGGCATGGCGGTGACGAAAATCATTTGAAACCACAGATATGTTGTATTAATGTGAATTATATATAGTTATAACCTTTTTTCATTTATATTGAGACAATCTGTGGGGAAAATATAGTAATGCACGGCGGGAGGGGGAGAGGGGATAACGTGAGAAGAGTGACAAATTGGGTAAGTGCGGAGGTAGTAAACAGATGATAGGAGAAAGGTACTATTTCTGGAAGAATAGGCCGGGAGTGAGGAACCCACTGCTCTTAGAGAGCATACAAGGAGAGGAGGAGGGGGGAGGGTACCGACAGCAGGAGAGAGAAATGATAGAAGGAAGGAAATGGTGTTTTAATATATATAATAGGTAGTTTTAGAGTTATGAGTTGGAACGTTAGAGGCTTATCGGAGAAAAACAGAAGGGCAACAATATTTAAATATGTGCAGGATAAGGGGGCCTCGGTGGTGTGTCTCTTGGAAACTCACAGAAGGAAACAATCCATATTACAAATAGAAGGTGGATACAAAAGGCATACTACTCTACCTTTTCTAATTATTCTAGAGGAGTGTCGATTTTAACAGATCCACCCCTTTTGAAGAAACTGATGTGTATATTGATCCAGAGGGGCAAGAAGTAGCAGTTAAGGGAGTGGTTTTTGGGCGGCCGATGTGTCTGGTGGCACTCTACATTCCCCCTCCTTACTCTAGCACTAAGATTAGAGTGATGAGGGAGTACGCTTGTGAAGGACTAAATTAAGAAAGATCGAGACTGAATGTTCCATTTTGTGTTTGTAACTCCATCTTGTGGTTTATGAGATAAATTCTGTTGCTTAACAAGGCTATAGTTCCTGGCCGTTGTAGAGAAGTAGAGTAAAGGTTATGGGCTGTGATAAAACCAGACTGCTCCAGTTTGGACAAGATATGAGACCTTGGGATTTATCACTGTAGAATACTTTGAGAAATGAGTATGTTATTGTTCTGTTCTATGTTACGTAGACATGACCATATATGTAGTTTCCTATTTTCTTGTATTCTTATAGGTTAATTTTCTTGTATTCTTATAGGTCAATTTTCTTGTATTTTCATTGGTTAAATGTTGTAGGTGTGGTTTTATACTATTGGTTGAAGTACAAGCTCACTAAATACTATAAAAGATGATGATGTAATATATGGGATAGGAATCTTGCTTGATCCTCCCAGACGGAAACACGTGTCTGTTTGGTTATTTATGTTGCTAGCAACGTTCTATGAATTAATTTGGAAATCACTAGGTCAACCGTGAAGGGTCACTTAGATCCTACCTTAACAGATGGCGCCAAACGTGGGGCCCCCATATAGGGACGCCTCTGCCCCTGGAGGACAACAAAACAAAGGACCCTCGGACCGGACATAAGCACTGGAAAATTGGGACTGATCACCTCCCACAACCACGGTAAGTTGGCAGTTATACTGTTCAGACTGACCGTTTGGTGTGGTTTTCCTGTGTTTGTTGCTGGAAAGAGGATCTGAGGTTTGTCCCCGATGGTGGGATGATTCTCGGGTGGAATCATATAGAGGTGTAGTTCCGTTGGGGGCCCAGTGTTCGAACCGTACCTCATAAGGGACGGACACCCCGAATTGACCAGTGATTGTAACTCTTTTTAGTCAAAATATCCTGAAATCCCGATCACTGTTAGAATCGGGCACGATGAAGTGATCGAAGATGGGTTAGGATGCATAACTCCGTTATATAAAAAATATAATATATAACCAGAGGTGTCCAGAGGGATAGTCTAAGACGCCCTCCTCCTTTCACTGAGTATCATGTTGTGGGGCCATCCCTGTGGGGGATAGATAGGCCCGGTGCGACAGACTATACAGCCGCTCTAGGACTGGGCACAATTTAAGTAAGGATATTTAATTAAAGAAGAGTTTGGATTTGTGTAATGGATTGGATACTGTCTGTCTTATGGTTCAGAGACGAAAGAAAAAAAAAATCTGTGAGAAATGCAGAGGAATTCTTGCGGGCGGGAGGATGAAGCCTACGCTATGAGACAAAGGTGTTAGAAAGAAAGGCACGTTGATATGGAGGTAGAAAACAGAAAGTGAATTCTGATTGTGTTATAACAAAGATTGGATGTTTTGTGGAAGGAACTGAGAAAGTGACTGAAAGTACCAGAAAGACAAATAATTAATAATGATGATTTGGAATAAGGGGTTTCTCTGCTAGATAATAAGATCTTTTCCCAGGAAATTAAGCTGGGTGGATTTGTAATGTATGCGGAGTTACTAATTTTCAGTGGAGAGAGACCTGTTGCAGTGTCGTAGTCTCAACTTTTCCCTTGGTAAACGCTGACGGCACTTATTATCAACCACCGCTAGCACAAGTCTCTGCTATCCACCCTCTCCTACTTTATTCACCTGGTCAGTCTTATGGTAGTATTTAAAGATTTGGGATTCTCATATAATAAAGCCCACTCACGTTTTTTTGTGGCAGCTTTGATGTCCTGAATTGAAGGAGGCGATAATGTCAGTTAGACCTGATGTAGAGAATTCCACTCCGGACAATATATTAAAAGTAATAAAAAAAAGTTTTTCAGAAGGATTCAGCCAGTTCTGTATCAGAAAGAAAAAAAAGCCAGCCAGGAGCAATTCTAGCCCCCATCTCTGCAAGCAGGCAGCTGCATCTAGGTTCCTTATCAGTGGCCTTGACAGTAAACTCCAGCTACAGCCCCCCCTTCAACTTAACCCCTGTGTACCGGCTGGTACAAGGATTATGGGCAGTTAATGCAGTTACTGATCTGGAAACTCCAGTGGTGTCTAATATACATATACTCTTTTATTCCAGATATCTCAGGATGCTGCTTGGTTCACAGTTATCGATTTTGCCAATGTGTTTTTTAGTATTCTATTATACCAAGATTGTTAATTTCTGTTTGTATTTATTTATCAGGGAGGACAATTGATGTGGACAGTTCTGGTCACAACAGTCCCAATCAGTTTGCAAAAATTATGGGCGAGTGTCTTTTACCCTGGCAATTGACCACCCCCATGTTACGCTGCTTCAGTATGTGGATGATTTTTTTGTGTGTATGGACGGAGCAGGAAGCCATGTTGCTATTGTTAGTCTTCTGAAGCATCTGGCAGATCTGAATTGTCGGGTTTCGGCCTCGAAACTTCAGTTCTGTCTTGGTCAAGTGATATTTTTGGGTCACTGTCTCCTTCAGGGTGTCAGATACCTCACAGAAGAAAGAAAAATAGCTGTCAGCTCCCTTCCTTTCCCAAAAGATGAAAATGAACTATGCACTTATTGTTGTCAGTGGATACCGGATGCATCCCGCATAATAACCCCTTTACAATGCCTTAAAAGACAGTATAATGAACTTCAAGGAAAGATCACCGGTTTGTATGGAAAGCCTTTATCGTGCCTTCTCTGAATTAAAGTGGTTTATTGTTTCCGCCTCTGCCTTGGGCATCCCGGACTATACTCCACCGTTCCATTTGTATGTGTCTGAGAATGAAGGACACGCAGCAGGTGTACTTATACAATCACATGGCAATAGGCAACGACCAGTGGACTATTATTCGGCCCGCCTCGACCCTGTGGCTCGAGTATCACCAAGTTGCATCGCTGTACTACAATCAACCCCGCTACTTTACTGCAGGTCCCCAAGAAAGATGGCAGTGATGAGGATTATCTCCAACATGATTGTTCCCAACTTCTGACTGAAGAAACAGCTACTCCGCCAAATATCAGTGAGAATCCACTTCCAAACCCCGATCTGGTGTTATACACGGATGGTTCAAGATATGCTGATGAGTTTGGAAGATTCCACACGGGATATGCTGTTACCACAGAGGACACTGTAGTGCACGCGGCTGCGCTCCCGCCATCACAGTCAGCACAAGAAGCAGAACTTCAGGCTCTGTCTACTGCATGAACTTTGGCCAAAGACAGACGGGCTAATATATACACAGACTCATGATATGCATTTGGTGTTGCTCACGATTTTGGAGCTCTATAAGCCAATCGAGGGTTTATTACTACTGCCGGAACTCCAGTGAAAAAAATGCTGAAGCTGTTAAAACCCTCATGGATTCGATCAAATTGCCTACTCAGATGGCCATTATCAAAGTCAAGGAGCACGGCCCTAGGAACAGTCCACAGACTATTGGCAATGTATTTGCGGATTTGCAAGCAAAGGCCGTTGCTCTTCTGCCCGTTGAACTAACCATACCAATTATGGTGACCACACACTCTCAGCGTAAACAGTTGCAAGAGATCCTGACTCTACAAGAACCTGATGATCTACAACAGACTGAGGTTTTCTGTTGGACCCCGCGAGACTGCTTAATGACAATGCAGAGAATGTCTCCAAAAGAAGGGGTGAAGCAGTGGAAGGCTGATGGAGCACGTATGGACAATGGTCTCTGGAAAAAGGACCAACTTGTGTGTCTCCCTAAGCGGATGTAACCTGCTATTGCTATATGGGCATATGGACCTATACATCGAGGAAAAAAAACAGGCCCTAGCCCTGGTACAAAAATTCTACTGGGTTTCAGGTGGACCATATCACGTTGCCTAAGTCTGGAAGGTATGAATATTGTCTGGTGGTTGTCGATATGTTCTCCAGTTGGCCGGAAGCATTCCCTGTTACCAACATGACTGCAAAGACCACAGCAAAGAAACTGGTGATGGAAATTATCTGCAGATATGGAGTTCCAGAAGTTGTTGAAAGTGACCAAGGTCCGGCTTTTTCTTCTCATGTGCATCAGGAGGTTCTGACAATGTTTGGATCCACTGTAGCCTTCCATACTCCGTACTATCCACAATCCAGGGGGGAAGTTGAGAGGTTGAACGACACACTGAGGGGATAATTGACCAAAATGATGCAGGAGACTACTGCTCTATGGCCAGAGCTCCTACCCATTGCACTATACCATATTTGTACTACCCCTATTGCAAAATATGGCCTGTCCCTATATGAGATATTGTTTGGTGCTAGGACCCCAGTTGCAAATTTCCAGTCTCAGTAGTTATCAGAAGAAACTGACCGTACTGTTTAATATGTTATTCAGACTAGTTAAAATCTTGCTAACACCTATGCTCTAGTTTCTTTTTCTTTTTCAGATTCAGCAGAAATAGATATTTGTTATAATTTAAAGTCTGGTGATTTTGTGGTCGTGAAAAGGCATGTCAGAAAATATGGACTAGAACTCTTGTATGACGGTCCCTATCAAATTCTCCTCATTACTCCTATGTCAGTGAAACTGGAAGGAAGACCGACTTGGATCCACGTATCGCACTGCAAGCTGGTTAAACAAGCCAATAGCAAATAAAGGGGACATAATGTTTTGGTTTTTCGTATTTTTTATGTTATTTTTGGTAACCATATGGGACAGCCTAAATTCCCCAATGTCCTTGAATAATAAGTTTATATAATATTATGAAAAATTACTGAGAGATTTGTTGAATAATTCCGAGTCTCTGGCAGATATTTTCTTTTTAATCCAGCCAATTGGTTTAAGGGAATTGGGGGTTGGATAGCTGGAATCTTGAAAAGTTTGTTATATATTTGCTGCCCTTATTCTTGTTATGTATGTAATACTAAAACTTGTTTTTTTTTTGTGTATTTCTGTATGTACAGTCATGGCCAAAAGTTTTGAGAATGACACAAATATTAATTTTTACAAAGTCTACTGCTTCACTTTTTCTAATGGCAATTTGCATATACTCCAGAATGTTATAAAGAGTGATCAGCTTAACAGCAATTACTTGCAAAGTCAATATTTGGCTAGAAAATTAACTTTATCCCCCAAAACACATTTCAACATCATTGCAGCCCTGCCTTAAAAGGACCAGCTAACCTCTTTTCAGTGATTGCTCCATTAACACAGGTGTGGGTGTTGATGAGGACATGGCTGGAGATCAATCTGTCATGATTAAGTAAGAATGACACACTGGACACTTTAAAAGGAGGCTGGTGCTTGGCATCATTGTTTCTCTTCTGTTAACCATGGTTATCTCTAAAGAAACACGTGCAGTCATCATTGCAATGCACAAAAATGGCCTAACAGGAAAGAGTATCGCAGCTAGAAAGATTGCACCTCAGTCAACAATCTATCGCATCATCAAGAACTTCAAGGAGAGAGGTTCCATTGTTGCCAAAAAGGCTCCAGGGCGCCCAAGAAAGACCAGCAAGCGCCAGGACCGTCTCTTAAAAGTGTTTCAGCTGCGGGATCGGGCTACCAGCAGTGCAGAGCTTGCTCAGGAATGGCAGTAGGCAGGTGTGAGTGCATCTGCTCGCACTGTGAGGCGGAGACTCTTGGAGCAAGGCCTGGTCTCAAGGAGGGCAGCAAAGAAGCCACTTCTCTCCAGAAAAAACATCATGGACAGACTGATATTCTGCAGAAGGTACAGGCAGTGGACTGCTGAGGACTGGGGTAAAGTTATTTTCTCTGATGAATCCCCTTTTCGATTGTTTGGGACATCAGATAAACGCCTCATTCGGAGAAGACAAGGTGAGCGCTACCACCAGTCTTGTCTCATGCCAACTGTTAAGCATCCTGAAACCATTCATGTGTGGGGTTGCTTCTCAGCCAAGGGAATCGGCTCTCTCACAGTCTTGCCTAAAAACACAGCCATGAATAAAGAATGGTACCAGAATGTCCTCCAAGAGCAACTTCTCCCAACCCTCCAAGAGCAGTTTGGCGATCAACAATGCCTTTTCTAGCATGATGGAGCACCTTGCCATAAAGCAAAGGTGATAACTAAATAGCTCAGGGAACAAAACATAGAGATTTTGGGTCCATGGCCTGGAAACTCCCCAGATCTTAATCCCATTGAGAACTTGTGGTCAATCATCAAGAGACGGGTGGACAAACAAAATCCTAAAAATTCTGACAAAATGAAAGCGTTGATTGTGCAAGAATGGACTGCTGTCAGTCAGGATTTGGTCCAGAAGTTGATTGAGAGCATGCCAGGGAGAATTTCAGAGGTCCTCAAGAAGGGTCAACACTGCAAATATTGACTTGCTGCATTAACTCATTCTAACTGTCAATATAAGCTTTTGTTACTCATATGTTTGCAATTATTATATTTCTGTCTGTGATAAAAACATCTGTCAAACACACATAAAAACCAGAGGGCAGCAGATCATGTGAAAATATAATATTTGTGTCATTCTCAAAACTTTTGGCCATGACTGTATTAGGAAATTCTGTATTTGGACAGCTAATGATACCAAAAGGCGTTGTTACCCCTGCTCTTCTCTACACTGATTTCAAGAAGGTATCTGATGAAGATGTTGAAGCCAAGCGCATGGCTGTCTTCAAAGGATCTCCACCACCGTTATCAAAAATTGTTATTTGTAAATTGTAGTATACAGGGGTATGGGTACGCCGCAACAGCCATGTCTGGTAACATGGCATCAGATATGTGAAGACCAGTACCCCTCGAGCTTATAGCTTGGGATAGTGCCTCTGATGCTGGACATAAGTTAACAAAATTTATCTAGGTGGGAATGTGAAGGACTAAATTAAGAAAGATCGAGACTGAATGTTCCATTTTGTGTTTGTAACTCTATCTTGTGGTTTATGAGATAAATTCTGTTGCTTAACAAGGCTATAGTTCCTGGCCGTTGTAGAGAAGTAGAGTAAAGGTTATGGGCTGTGATAAAACCAGACTGCTCCAGTTTGGACAAGATATGAGACCTTGGGATTTATCACAGTAGAATACTTTGAGAAATTAGTATGTTATTGTTCTGTTCTATGTTACGTAGACATGACCATATATGTAGTTTCCTATTTTCTTGTATTCTTATAGGTTAATTTTCTTGTATTCTTATAGGTCAATTTTCTTGTATTTTCATTGGTTAAATGTAGGTGTGGTTTTATACTATTGATTGAAGTACAAGCTCACTAAATACTATAAAAGATGATGATGTAATATATGGGATAGGAATCTTGCTTGATCCTCCCAGACGGAAACACGTGTCTGGTTATTTATGTTGCTAGCAACGTTCTATGAATTAATTTGGAAATCACTAGGTCAACCGTGAAAGGTCACTTAGATCCTACCTTAACACGCTGAAAGAAGTGGAGGGATGCCGCTGCTGATGGTAGGAGATTTTATTAATGTGGTAGACATTTTCTGGGATAGAAGTAAGAGGCAGCCGAATGTACAAAGCAGTACCAATACAGTCTTTGGTAACTTTATTAAAGAAATTGGTCTGATTGATACATGGAGGGTTAGGAATGTAGGAAAAAGGTGTTGTTCATGCCACTCCACATCATATGGCACATTGTCACGAATAGACTTGGCACTAGCGGATGGTTTGGCGGACGCCACGATAAGAGAGGTACAGTATCTTCCCAGAGTTATTTCTGACCATAGCCCAGTTATGGTAACTATTGGGTATGGGTTGCAGAAAGGAATAGTTAAGGAAGGCAGGAAAATGCACCCTGTTTGGCTACATCTTAATGTTCAGGGGATAGGGAAAGAATTGGAAGAATTTTTTGTTCACAACGAAGGCAGTACAGATAGACTGGTTGAGTAGGACGCGATGAAGGCTTTTCTTAGAGGGTTAATATTTAGAGATATTTGTAGACGCAAATCACAAACTAAAAAAGAGGAAACAGAAAGTCTGGAAGCATTGGGGAGAGCGGAGGAAGAAGCTATAAACAATAACACACCTGAAACACAGCGGGGCTTAAGAGAGGCACAGGAGAAAATAAATAAGGTTTTGCTAGATAAAATGGCTAAAACACAGGCGTTCCGGAAGGCTAGTTTTTATGCTGAAGGAGAGAAGGTGCGACATCTTTTATCCGTTATAGCCTCGGCACAAAGGAATAACCCGTCTATTTATAATATGGTGAATGAAAAAGGGAAGAATGTTACTGAGTTAGAGGGGATATTGAATATTTTTAGGGACTTCTATAAAAATCTATACTCCTCAGAAGAGAATGTAGGAAATGGGAGATTGATAACTTCTTGAGGCTAGGGTCACTTCCTAAGCTAAGCAAGGAGAACAAAGGCTGGATTCTCCCATTACTGTGGAAGAGTTAAAGATTGCGCTGCATGGCATGGCCAATGAGAAAGCCCCTGGATTGGACGGCTTACCGTCAGAAATTTATAAGCAATTTGCAGAACTGTTGCTTCCTAAATTATTGAAAGTGTTTGAGGAGGCCGAAGAGAAAAGGTTGCTACCGACCTCTATGAGGGAGGCGGTGATGTGGTGATCCCCAAGGAGGAAAAAGACCCCAGAAAACCTGAATCATATAGACCAATCTCACTACTAACGGTAGACATTAAAATCTTGGCAAAAGTTTTGGCTAATCGGCTGACTGGGGTCATTTCTTCTTTGATACATCCAGATCAGGCGGGATTCATGCCTAACAGATCCACAGCGGGTAATATAAAGAGGTTATACCTTAATCTCCAATTACAAACTGATAATCCAGGTCGCAGAGTGATCGCCTCACTAGACGCCCAAAAGGCTTTCGACAGCGTACAATGGGAATATCTATGGAGAGTTATGCAAAAATTTGGGTTTGGACCGCGATTTATTGAGTGGGTGCAATTGTTGTATTCTCAACCTACTGCTAAAATTAGAGTCAACGGAGCGATTTCCTCCTTGTTCCCTTTGAGCAGAGGAACCAGACAGGGATGTCCACTGTCGCCGCTCCTCTTTGCCGTGGCAATTGAACCACTAGCTGCAGTTATCAGGGGGAATCGGGAAATACAAGGGTTCAAACATGGGAGAATGGAATAAAAAATTGCTTTGTATGCGGATGATATTTTATTGTTCCTGGGAGACCCATCTGAATCATTGAGCTGTGCCATGCAATCGAGAAGTTCGGGGCAGTATCGGGGTTGAGGATTAATTGGTCCAAATCAGTTCTGTTTAAAGTGGATCGGGAGGTGGAATGGACAGATAGAGATATGGAAGTCAATAAATTACAGTGTAAAGAGGCCTTTAAATATCTGGGGATACAGATTTCCTTGCCGGTATCAGAGTACCTCAATATCAATTTGATGCCATTACTCCAAAAATTGAAAACAAAAATAGAGATTTGGAATAAGCTGCATTTAACGGTGTTGGGAAGGATAAACCTTTTTAAAATGATTCTGATGCCCAAGCTACTATATATTTTGCATAATGCGCCTGTGTGGATATCTAAAAGAAGTTTAAGTCTTTAAATGTGATGATTAGAGCTCTGGTATGGGGAAGAAACAGGCAAAATAAAGTTGGAAATCCTTCAGAGACCTAAAGACGAGGGTGGAATGGCGCTACCGAACCCAGAAATGTATTTTTTGGCGGTTCAGAGCCAACACTTTAGAGGGTGGTCAGGGTCGGGGTCTGGTGGATCTGTTAAAAGAATGTTGGAACACTGCATGGAGGATAGACCAGTACTAGAGGGATTGGAGGGAGGTAACGTAAAAAGATTGGGAGGGACATTGCCAACGTTGGAACTCATAAATAAAATCTGGAGCACAATTAAAAAGGTGAGAGGGGTAAAGGGACTAACTAAATTTACGCCCGTACAGAATAATAGTAATCTCCCTGAGATACAAATAATAGGTACTATAAGAGAGTGGACAGGAAGAGGAATAATTTATATGTTTCAAATAATGGAAGGGGAAGAAATTAAACCTTTCTCACAGTTACAAAATGAGTTCCTATTGCCAAACACAGAATGGTATCATTACGGGCAGGTTAAACATGCAATTAGAACCCAGAGAACACAACAGAGACTAGTAGTGGAGACTGATTGATTTGGTTCTGGAATATATTTGTCAAGAGGGAGCCGCTAGGGGAGTAATCTCAGGCACGTACAGAGATTTGATGCATACTTTTCTTCTAGGGTTTCCGCTGAAAGCCAAGAGTAAATGGAAGAGGAAGTGGGGAGCATAAGAGATGATATATGGGAAAACATCTTGGAGTATATACCCAAGCTCTCTATGAGCGAACCTGCAAGATTGTCACACATTATTGTAATTCATAGAGTTTATAGGTCACCACTCATAATGCATAAAATGGGGCTGAGGGTGAACTCGGAGTGTCCAAGATGTAAAATGGATATGGCAGGTATATTCCATATGATGTGGGAGTGCCCTAGGCTATCAACGTTTTGGTCTGGAGTAATCGCTATGATTGAAGGGGCGTATGGATGCGAGGTCTCTGGGGATCCTGTTACGTGTCTGTTGGGCTATGTGGAAGAAATCTTAGTTGATAATAATACTAAAATAGCCATTGCTAGACTACTTTATTGTGCTAGGAAATTAATGGCAAGAAATTGGACTGGGATTGAACCTCCATCGGGAGAGGATTATTCTAAAAGAGTAAAGCACATTATACAATTGGAAAGGGGTATTTATGAAAAAAGAGGGAAACAGAATATGTATGAAAAAATATGGACGCCTTGGATACAATATAAAGGTCTGTAAGAGGAAGGATCCCAAACCTGTATTGTATTTTATACACCATTTTTATTGTATGAGGAAATTCTTTTTTTTTTTCTTTGATCTTTGACATTAACGGTAACAGAGCATCGTAATGTTTTTTTCTTATCTGCACTTCCTTTTTTAAATATAAAGGAAGAGATGGGAATGCTGTCGGAATGGGGAAGGGAGTGGGATTGAGGGGATGGCTGGATTTGTTACACTGTTCAGTGTATTCTGATGTTTTGAATAATACTGTTTGATCAGAATATGTTCAATAAAAATGTATCTGATTTAAAAAAAGTTTATGAACCTTGTCCAATAAGGAAGCTCAATTTCTCTGACAGATGCGTTACCTCACTGGAAATGGGCCCAACATTTGACACAATGTCCCCAAAAATATGCAACAATTTTGGCACATGTTTCTGGCACAAAGTAAAACTAATAAGTGGTGTAAACTTAGAACAGACAGGCTTAAAATATTCAAGATTCATTAAACAGCATGAAGCACTGTGAATTATTGGGCACATTTTAACCTCTTAATGACCATCAATACTTCTTTTTACTGACCTCACATACCAGACTATAGCATCCCCCAACTGGCAAAAATGCAGCAGCTGTCGACTATACACAATTGCAGCATCTAAATGGTTAACAGAGTTGGGGGCTCCCTCTTTAACTCCATCTGCATCCTGAGATCTTGATTGTGTGGTCCTGATGTTTGCAATAGCAATTCACGGCGAAATAATGGCCTTAGAGTTGGCCAGCTATAGGGACCTGTTCAGAAGTCATCAAATTTAGGTGGTAAAAAATAACATTTTTCCTTCCTGTCATGTCACTCCTGTCATGTCACATTCCTGAAAAGCACCCAAATGGTTAATAAACTACCTGACGGCAGTTTTGAATACCTTGAGGGGCGCTGTTTTTAAAGTGGTCTCACTTTTGGGGATTTTACGACATACAGGTCGGCCAAAGTCACATAATCATTGGTCACTAAAAAAGTAAGTTTTATAAATTTCCCTGAAAAAATTAAAAATTACTTCTACAATTTTAAACCTTCTAACATCCTAACAAATTAAAAGGATATTTTAAATATGGTGCTGATGTAAAGCAGATGTGAGGGAAATGTAATTTAATGACCATTTTATGGGATATGAAATAGAAGACTTGGCACTCAACTTATAGTATTTAGTATTTCCAACTTTATTGCAGTCAAAGTACTAGATGGAGACGTTTCGGTCCAGTATGGACCTTCATCAATCTGACGGCAATATAGAATGATAGGATAAACAAAAATAAGATAAATAACATAACTTAACCAAAGAATAAAAAACATAAAAAAACATAAAAAAAACAACAAGGTGAATATATGATGGAGACCATATGTATTACAATCATTGTTACCCAATGATACAAAATTAAAATAAAATAGAAAATTAAAGTGAAAAATAGAGAGATAAGGAGTAAAGGAAGCTCGGATACCTACCCGACTGCCTATAGAATAGTATTTCAGTATGAATCATGCAGGCTATGTGCCTATTGAAGTAGGAAGATAAATCGAATAAATATAAGGAAGGGGAAAGCCCAGTTGTTGTGAATCATATACATAAGGGCTTGTAAGGCCGGGGCGTATTTACCTTAGTGGAGAGAATCATACAGGAAAACTTGTACATGCGGCAAAATGAGGACCTGTGGTGTGAATACCACTTTATAAGTATAAAAAATTATAAAGTTAGGGTATCGTATATTTTTTGTAGGTTTGGTATACCTGTGGGTCCAAGGTGCACAGTTTTGCGTTCCAGTAGGATTAATATCGCGTTTCATGCAGTATCTATGGATATATGAAAATATCCTTGTGAGTCAGTGTTAGTACAAATCATGATATGCTGCACCTGATTTATATATACAAAGATCAATGGTGTATACAGGGTAGTTGAAATAAATAAATCTCCTTCACCAGTAAGGTAAAAGTAGCGTTCCATGATGATAATGTTAAATTTAAGTTGTGCCAGTTGTGAAGTAGTATATACAAGATAGGGTCGCTTAGGGTACTTACATGGAGGTGGCGCCGCTCTCTCCCACACTGACGCGGTATCCGCCGCTTGTCAGCTGGGTAGGGAGCGCTCCTCCATGTTTAAGTAAAGAGAAGGCGGGACAAAGTGATGGTCCATTAGGATTGCGTCACCGGAAGTGGCGCGTGGTGTGACACGTCACCGGAAGTGACGCGTGCGGTTCACCCTCGTCGGCGCTTGCGTTCCACATGTTATGTAGTATATCATAATGTGATAGGAGTGGTTTAGGGTGCGTTTTGCTGAGGTAAAGTATATAACCTAAAGAGGAATGGGTATGAATACCCAGCGGTAGTAACATATTAGCATCCATTAAGTAAAAGGAAAGTGGGTTTGGACTAATAGTTTTGGGTGGAACAGATAGCATACACATGAAATATTTAATGAGCGGGGAGATGAAACGAAAGAACGGAGAAGGAGATAAGAATTAAGTATTACCAAATAAATTTATTAGATTCTATATTGAATATGGAGTGGTAGCCCATGGTGAGGAAATATTAAGGGCAAAGTGCAGTCGGGTAGGGGGAGTCCAAGGGTGGGGGTCAGGGTCAAGACATTCAGTATAACCGACTCTGTAATAAAGAGAAAACAGAGTTAGAAAATTCCTTATAGGCTGTATATTAGGCATTATATCAGGCATACAGTATAGGGTTAAAAAGGAGTCCGACCTAATACATGAGAACAATGTTATAAGAAATATGAGCATTGAAGAGGAACGTCAATACAACAAAAGGACAAAAAATTACATTGTGGATAAGGAATGTAGGAATCTCATCCCGCTGGAGGACAACAAATTCCAAAAATTTGTTGTATATATAAGGTAATCCGATGGATTAAATTACTTACAGGGGGTCTGTTCCATGCACTAGATAAAGGACAGGAGGTCATAGTCCCTGTTGAGGCCCTTGGGCGATAGAGTCTGGAGTTCATGTATCCAGTATGCCTCCCGTTTTTTTAGGAGGCGTATTCGGTCACCACCCCGTCTGGGTTTGGAAATGTGCTCAATGACTTGGAACCTCAGTTGTGATATTTGATGACCTTTTGTAATGAAGTGGTACGGTATGGGAAGTAATAGATTCTTGCATCTAATGGTGGACTTATGTTTAGAAATCCTGTCTTTTATGGCTTGTGTGGTCTCCCCCACATATAGGAGACCACATGGGCACTTGATGAGATAAATGACGTAGGAGGAATTACAGGTAGAATAGCACTTGATATTGTATTTCTTGCCGGACTGGGGGTGATGTATTAGATTACCCTTCAGTACATTATGACACTGGTTGCATTGTAAGCATGGGAATGTCCCCATTTTTGGATTTGACAAAAATCTCTGGGTATGTGGTTGAATGTTCCCACCAATATCTGCTCTAACTAAGTCGTCCCGTAGGTTGGTGCCCTTTTGTAGCAGGGTAGGAAGGGATTTTTGAACTCCGGTACCTCGGGATGTGCTCTACTGAGTAATCCCCAATGTCGTCTGATGGTTTTGTGTAGAATTTGAACATAAGGATGATAAGTGTGGACAAAGGGGATTCTATTGCTAATAGAGGATCTTGGTCTTACTGCTGGTGTTACTGCATCTGTGAGGAGATCAGGAGGATACCCTCGCTCCAGAAATTTGTTATGCATCTCATTGTGGCGTTGCGTACGATTGCATTGATCAGATACTATTCTTTGTACCCGTTGGAATTGGGATCGTGGTATGGACTTTTTTACAGCCGGTGGGTGTAGGCTGTTGAAGTGCAGAAGGCTATTACGGTCCGTGGGTTTAGTAAAAATATCCGTGCTTAGGTTACCGTGTTGGTCCTTAATGACCGTGGTATCAAGGAAGTTGACCCTTTCCTGATCCTCCGTCATGGTAAATAAAAGGCCCGGCCATGCTCCATTTAGTTTTTCAAAGAACTGTTGTAGCGTGGATTTTGGTCCCTCCCAGATGCAGAAAATGTCATCTATGAATCTTTTCCATAGGCAACCATGTGTACGAAAGAGGGGTCAGTATAGACTATCTCTTCTTCAAATTTAGCCATGTAGCAAATTGCGTAGGGGAGGGCCACATTGGACCCCATGGCAGTCCCCTTAATTTGCATGTAAAAGGTTTCTTCAAACAAGAAGAAGTTCTTAGTAAGAACTATAGTCAATAGTTCTAAGCAGAATTGTATAGAGTCGCTGTGCATCTGGGATGATTCCAATAGTTGTCTAGTGCATGAGACTCCCTGTAGATGTGGTATTGACGTATACAAATCCTTTACGTCTAAAGTGACAAGGATTGTTGATTCCGATAGAGGGCACAGAGAATTAATTTTTTCTAAGAAGTCACCAGTGTCAAGAATGAATGAGGGTATCTCCCGAACCAGTGGGGTGAGGATTTTCTCCAAAAATATTGATAATGGGGAGAGGATAGACTCGGTAGAGGCAACTATTGGTCTACCTGGGGGATTTTCAAGATTCTTATGTATCTTTGGTAATGTGTAGAATACCGGCGTGATTGGATTCTTTTTAACAAGGTATTCCCTGGTTTTAGGGTCTATGACCCCCAAGTTGGAATAGGTAGTCAGAACACCCTCAATTAGATCCCTGATTTCGCGGGTGGGATCGTTAATTAATTTCATATAGACTGAGTCATCGTTAAGTTGGCGAAGAATCTCCCTTTGGTAGTCAGATCTGTTCATGATTACTATTGAGCCCCCTTTGTCAGCGGGCTTTAGTATGATCGTTTTATCCTCACGAAGGGATCGCAAGGCCTGTTGGTCTAGGGGACTAAGGTTAGGATTGTAGTGTAGTTTACCATTCTCCATATCATGTCTAAGTTGTTTGGAAGCAGAATCCACAAACTCAATGAATGCTTCAAGAGCATGTGACCCCCGTGGGGGAACATAGGTACTCTTTGTACGAAGACCTAGTGTCGTGATCGAGAGAGATCGGTGATCTCGTGGTGGATCTACTGTGTTGTATGGGTTATTAGCAAAATGGACCTTGAGTCGCAGACTACGGAAAAACCTTTGTAATTCCATATCAAGGTTGAATGTGTTCAGTCGATAAGCTGGACAAAACGACAAGCCCCTCTGCAGTAAATGGTATTCTGCTATACTCAGTGTCCGTGATGATATATTGGTGACCAGTTGGCAGGTACCTGTGAACGGGTTACCCTCTGGTCTGTGTCCCTTCTTACGTTGTCCTCTCCGTATCCTCTTCCTCTTTGGCGCCTGGTGCGATGTCCTAAAAAACGGCTTGGTCCTGGGCGGGGATCCCTCCGTTCTGATTCAGAACCCGATGTAGATAGATCTGTAGAGGATCTATAATTAGACCTAGTGTAGGATGGACGAGAGTTGTTAGTAAATTGCCAGCGATACACACGGCCCTGTTCGTAGTCGTCCGCGTCCCTTTGAAATTTAATTCTCTTTCTATGTTCGGTGTCTTTTCTATGTTGATCGGTCACTGACTTAATTTTTGCCTTTAGGGTGGCTAGTTCCTCAGAGGTCCCTACTGAGGTTAGTTGAGTTTCGATGTTAGTAATTTCCTCCTTTGTTTTCGTGATAGCCACTTGTAGGTGTTCAATCGTTAAAGTCATTAAGTCAAACGAACATTTATTTAGGATTTGTTCGAATTTAAGGCAAAAGTCTGTAGAGTCTCGGAAGAGAGTTGGTTGCAATGGTACTCTTAGCCCTCTTGGAATCCTCTTCAAACGTAAATACTCAGATAGAGTAGCATAGTGAAGTTCGTAGTTGATCTGATGACGGAGTTCCCTTTCAAGGTCCCGTCCCCTTGTCTCCCTAGGAGGAACTTTCAAGAAGTCACTCGAGAGGTTTAATTTAGATAGAATATTAGAGGTCTCTTCGGTGTTGTAGGAAAAAGTGCCTGTGGACATAGTTCACAGTGTGCATACGAAAAGATATGTGCAGAGAGAATATGACGTAGCACTACTGTGGTGGTGCACAAGTAGGTTCCCAAACCAATGTAGTGAAATAGAAGACTTGGCACTCAACTTATAGTATTTAGTATTTCCAACTTTATTGCAGTTAAAGTACTAGATGGAGACGTTTCGGTCCAGTATGGACCTTCATCAATCTGACGGCAATATAGAATGATAGGATAAACAAAAATAAGATAAATAACATAACTTAACCAAAGAATAAAAAAACATAAAAAAACAACAAGGTGAATATATGATGGAGACCATATGTATTACAATCATTGTTACCCAATGATACAAAATTAAAATAAAATAGAAAATTAAAGTGAAAAATAGAGAGATAAGGAGTAAAGGAAGCTAGGATACCTACCCGACTGCCTATAGAATAGTATTTCAGTATGAATCATGCAGGCTATGTGCCTATTGAAGTAGGAAGATAAATCGAATGAATATAAGGAAGGGGAAAGCCCAGTTGTTGTGAATCCTATACATAAGGGCTTGTAAGGCCGGGGCGTATTTACCTTAGTGGAGAGAATCATACAGGAAAACTTGTACATGCGGCAAAATGAGGACCTGTGGTGTGAATACCACTTTATAAGTATAAAAAATTATAAAGTTAGGGTATCGTATATTTTTTGTAGGTTTGGTATACCTGTGGGTCCAAGGTGCACAGTTTTGCGTTCCAGTAGGATTAATATCGCGTTTCATGCAGTATCTATGGATATATGAAAATATCCTTGTGAGTCAGTGTTAGTACAAATCATGATATGCTGCACCTGATTTATATATACAAAGATCAATGGTGTATACAGGGTAGTTGAAATAAATAAATCTCCTTCACCAGTAAGGGTAAAAGTAGCGTTCCATGATGATAATGTTAAATTTAAGTTGTGCCAGTTGTGAAGTAGTATATACAAGATAGGGTCGCTTAGGGTACTTACATGGAGGTGGCGCCGCTCTCTCCCACACTGACGCGGTATCCGCCGCTTGTCAGCTGGGTAGGGAGCGCTCCTCCATGTTTAAGTAAAGAGAAGGCGGGACAAAGTGATGTGTCCATTAGGATCGCGTCACCGGAAGTGGCGCGTGGTGTGACACGTCACCGGAAGTGACGCGTGCGGTTCACCCTCGTCGGCGCTTGCGTTCCACATGTTATGTAGTATATCATAATGTGATAGGAGTGGTTTAGGGTGCGTTTTGCTGAGGTAAAGTGTAAGGAAAAGGTTGTCGCCATTTTGTATAGGGCCTGTACCAGCCTCCATTTTGTCAGTTCACACAGCCACAGACTTTTAGCTACACATTGCCTATTAGCATATCCAGTACGACAGGTTTTGATGTCCACTAGGAATCAATAGGCCTTTACATGCTAATTAGTCTAGGCCAGTGACTGAATGAGATGGTCAGTCGTATGGTAAATAGCCCAAGCTCAGGCATTGTTTCCTGCTCCATATAAATTGCAGGCCAATTAATATGCGTGCTTCAAAGCAATGGGGATGGGCCTAGCAGGTCTAAGGACTAGCCATGACCAGGCTGCTGGTCTCATTCCTTTTCACACACAGAAGCCAAGAAGATGGTCTAGGAAAGGACCAAAAGAAAACGGATTTGTCTTGCCAAGGGTGCAGCAACATATGCTTTGGGGACTATCCAGTAACTGAAGACTACTACCTGGGAATGGCAAAGCCCCTGCCTTCCCATGTCCATACTACAACCCGGTAATATTGATCTATAGCTAATACCTTTAAGCCTTGTACATTATTGTTGTATTTTTACTCTGACTGCCATTCCATTGTAGTTACGTTGTATAGCTTTACTGTATATTTCTGTAATTATCTAGTGCGCCCTTAAGGCAAATTAAACCATAAAATTAATCTTGGGCTGATGCTTTTACTCTGATCACGAATCTTAGAATACCCAGTGGGTAGCAGGACACCTTCCCCGGCGGCCATTTGCTCTAGGTGCAGTTCTCTTACTGACCTGAGAGACAAAGGGGGGCGCCGGAGAGCTGTACCTGTGGAGTTACGTCCCATTGGTGACGTGGGAGGAAAGGGATCGTCCGTCACATTTGGTAGCGGCGGTGGTATCAGAAGCTGTGATACCCGGGCTACCGTGTGGCGGTCGGCTGAGTTCCTCACAAATTGGTGGCAGCGGTGGGATCAGAGTAATAGTGTGCGTGGGACCCCTACTCCCAGACACTAGAGACTACCAGCAGTACTTTCACTGCTGGGGTCTTAAGGTCAGCCCAGCACTAGACGGTCAGAGTGTAAATATAACAAGTTGTGTGCAAGGTCAGGGTTGCAGCTGTGTTTCAGTAACCAAGGGTTCCCAAGATGGCGGAAGGCACCAGGAGTAGGGCAAAGGGGGAGGCCAATGCTGTGGCCTATGAAGGGTTCTATACCGATGAGGGGGAGCTCAGCCAGGGCTCCCCAAGGAGCCCGACCCCCGTGCTCAGTCTCACAGTGGACTGCCCACCCCCTGCCCGTCCCAGCCTGTCCAGATCGGAGACCCTCTTCCAAGCGGCTATGGCACAGCTCGAGGCTGGTAATGACGCCGCCTATGAAAGACTCCTGGTGGCGGCAGAGACAGCAGCAGAGCGTGAGCAAGCAGCGGCAGAGAAAGCAGCAGAGCGTGAGCAAGCAGCAGCAGAGCGTGCAGCGGAGCGGGAGCATACAGAACGCCGTGAAGCTGCGGAGCGCCGGCACCGACTGGAGATGGCTCAGCACGGGCCCCCACTGGACGCACCAGGCCCACCGAGACAAGGGCTCCCAAGGTCCGGGCGGAGGACTTTCCCTTACTTGAAAAGGATGGAGACCTGGATTCCTTTCTGCTTGCTTTTGAGAGGACATGCCTCCAACATCATCTGGCCCCGGATCAGTGGGCAAGGTACCTGACCCCCCGTTTGAGGGGTAAGTCCCTGGAAGTTTTGGGGGACTTACCTGCCGGGGAGGAGCAGGACTACAACAGCATCAAGCGGGCCCTGATCCAGCACTACAACCTCACCCCGGAGTCGTACCGCAGGAAGTTCAGGAGCCTGCAGCGGGGTTCAAAGGACACCTGGACCGACCACATGCGGGCCCTGTTGAGAGCTGCGGAGCACTGGACCTCGGGTCTAGAGCTCACTACCCGTCAGGAGGTCCAGGAACTGTTTGTCGTGGAGCAATTCTTGTGGAACTGCCCAGAGGACCTCCAGCAGTTCCTCCGTGACCGGAAACCAAAGGGGCTTCTGCTACAGCCGCCCTGGCAGACGAGTATGCCAACAACAGGGCACCGGAGCCAAAGAAGCCTGCCAGCAGCACCTGGAGAGGGGGTAAGCCCAATCCTGCCCCAGCCCCATATCCAGCCCCCAGAGTGCAAGGGGTGTACCCCCCTGCTGCCCTCTCCAGGCCAGGAACAGAACCCAGACGTTGCCATAATTGCAATCAGCCAGGACACTTTAAGGCTGCATGTCCCCAGCGCCAGAAGGCCCCATCCCTGTCCCAGAAACCGTCCACTGTTTTGTGTGTGGGAGGGGGTGGTGGGAGGTCCCTAGACAATTACCAACCCGTCACCATCGGCCGCTCAGCGGTCATGGGACTGCGGGACACAGGCGCTGAACGAACCCTGGTACGCCCTGAGGTGGTGTCCCCTCAAGACTTGGTACCTGGGAAAACCCTTTCCGTCTCCGGAATTGGAGACGTTGAACCGGCGCTGCCCGTTGCCAAGGTCTATTTGGATTGGGGTGCCGGGAGGGGGATGCGGGAGGTGGGAGTAACGCCGAATATTCCTGCAAATGTGTTGCTTGGGACCGATTTGGGGCGGCTAGTGTCCCAGTATGTGGCCACTGAACCCCCAAGTCCGGCTCCCCAAGAATGTCATGACTTTACTGTGAATGCTAATGTTAATGTATTGAATGTGCCTCCAACAGTGGAGGAGGGAGTGAAACCTGATGGTAAGCCATGCACTGACACTACACACACAGGGCTCACAGTGAGGACAGGTGAGGAGGCTGTAGGGGAGAGCTCAGAGGTGGAGGGAGGGCTGCTATGGGCAGTGTAGGGCCCCTAAGTGAATCCAGCCTGCTGAGTCTAGGGCCCCTGCAGGAAGAGGAACAGGCCATGGGGGGAGGGGGTGTCCCGGGAGAGGAGCCACCAGGTAGGACCCCAGGTCAGGAGTTCCCCACATCCGGGATGTCAGGAAGTCAGGGAAGTCTGCCTGACCCGGCGACTTGGTCAGAGGAGGAGGGAAAGCAGGCGCTACCCGTGATCTCAGCGGTCGTGGCCGCTGTTACCAGGAGTGGGAGCGCTGAAGCCCAAGGAGCCTCGCGGAGGTCCGACGGTTTCCCCCTCTCTGACCAAGTGGCTGCCGAGTCAGACAGTAGCCAGGAGACAGATCCCGGGGAACTGACAGAGGACAGGGCAGTTTCGTCAATTCTTGCCATATCTAGTCAGGGATTTCAGGCAGCGTTGGAAGCTGACCCTAGCCTGAAGACTCTCAAGGAACAGGCGGCACAGCCTCCCCTGGAGTCCGACCGCGAGCGAGTGGTCTGGGACCAGGGACAGCTGTACCGGGTAACGGTCCAGCAGGGTTCACCGGAGGCGTGGCCCAGGGACCGACAGTTAGTGGTGCCCCATCCGTTCAGGGGGAATTGTTGCGGATCGCACACGAGATTCCAATGGCCGGACACTTAGGGATCACTAAAACCAGGGCCAGGCTAGCTCAGCATTTCTACTGGCCTGGAATGAGGACCGAGGTGATAGCCTACTGCCGTTCATGTGACACCTGTCAGAGGGTGGGGAAGGCGGGGCCGCGCCCCAAAGCCCCACTGGTAACTCTGCCCATCATCGAAGAGCCTTTCTCGAGGGTGGCTGTGGATCTCATTGGACCTCTGTCCACTCCCAGCCGCTCCGGGAAATGCTTCATACTAACGGTAGTGGACTATGCCACCCGGTACCCGGAGGCGGTAGCTTTGTCGTCCATTCGGGCCGACAAAGTGGCCACTGCCTTACTGGAGATTTTCTCCAGAGTGGGGTTTCCCAAGGAAATGCTCACCGACCGAGGGACCCAGTTCATGTCGCAGCTGATGGAGTCTCTCTGTAAGCAGGTACAGGTGCAACATCTGGTGGCCAGCCCGTATCACCCACAGACCAATGGCTTGTGTGAGCGGTTCAATGGCACCTTAAAGCAGATGCTGAGGATGTTGGTCGACTCCCACGGGAGAGACTGGAGCGGTATCTCCCACACCTGCTGTTTGCCTACCGGGAGGTTCCACAGGCCTCAACGGGGTTCTCCCCCTTTGAGCTCCTGTACGGGCGACGTGTACGGGGGCCCCTTGCTCTGGTGAAGGAAGCATGGGAAGGGGATTTAGCCACCCCTGGAGTGTCGGTCATTGAGTATGTCGTGCGCTTCCGGGACCGAATGATGGCCTTGACACGGCTGGTGCATGACAATATGGCCCAAGCTCAGGCTGACCAGAAGCGATGGTACGACCAGAATGCTTGTGAGCGGACCTACCAGGTGGTCAAAAGGTGGGTACTGGTCCCCGTACCACAAAACAAGCTTCAGGCGGCCTGGGAGGGTCCATACCTCGTGCACGAGCAGCTCAACGCCGTCACCTACCTGGTCACCCTGGACCACGCCCGTGGAAGGAGGAAGGCCTTCCATGTGAACATGATGAAGGCCCATCATGAGCGGGAGGCTTATGCCCACCCAGTGTGCAACCTTCCAGAGGAAGGAGAGGACAGAGAGTCAGAAATCCTCGTGGATCTGCCACCCTAGCCAAAGAGAGGGTGCGGTAGGGCGCACGGGGGAACACAGGAATGTGATACCCCCTAGCGCCCTCAAAAGCAGGGAGGTGTAAGGAAAAGGTTGTCGCCATTTTGTATAGGGCCTGTACCAGCCTCCATTTTGTCAGTTCACACAGCCACAGACTTTTAGCTACACATTGCCTATTAGCATATCCAGTACGACAGGTTTTGATGTCCACTAGGAATCAATAGGCCTTTACATGCTAATTAGTCTAGGCCAGTGACTGAATGAGATGGTCAGTCGTATGGTAAATAGCCCAAGCTCAGGCATTGTTTCCTGCTCCATATGAATTGCAGGCCAATTAATATGCGTGCTTCAAAGCAATGGGGATGGGCCTAGCAGGTCTAAGGACTAGCCATGACCAGGCTGCTGGTCTCATTCCTTTTCACACACAGAAGCCAAGAAGATGGTCTAGGAAAGGACCAAAAGAAAACGGATTTGTCTTGCCAAGGGTGCAGCAACATATGCTTTGGGGACTATCCAGTAACTGAAGACTACTACCTGGGAATGGCAAAGCCCCTGCCTTCCCATGTCCATACTACAACCCGGTAATATTGATCTATAGCTAATACCTTTAAGCCTTGTACATTATTGTTGTATTTTTACTCTGACTGCCATTCCATTGTAGTTACGTTGTATAGCTTTACTGTATATTTCTGTAATTATCTAGTGCGCCCTTAAGGCAAATTAAACCATAAAATTAATCTTGGGCTGATGCTTTTACTCTGATCACGAATCTTAGAATACCCAGTGGGTAGCAGGACACCTTCCCCGGCGGCCATTTGCTCTAGGTGCAGTTCTCTTACTGACCTGAGAGACAAAGGGGGGCGCCGGAGAGCTGTACCTGTGGAGTTACGTCCCATTGGTGACGTGGGAGGAAAGGGATCGTCCGTCACATTTGGTAGCGGCGGTGGTATCAGAAGCTGTGATACCCGGGCTACCGTGTGGCGGTCGGCTGAGTTCCTCACATAAAGTATATAACCTAAAGAGGAATGGGTATGAATACCCAGCGGTAGTAACATATTAGCATCCATTAAGTAAAAGGAAAGTGGGTTTGGACTAATAGTTTTGGGTGGAACAGATAGCATACACATGAAATATTTAATGAGCGGGGAGATGAAACGAAAGAACGGAGAAGGAGATAAGAATTAAGTATTACCAAATAAATTTATTAGATTCTATATTGAATATGGAGTGGTAGCCCATGGTGAGGAAATATTAAGGGCAAAGTGCAGTCGGGTAGGGGGAGTCCAAGGGTGGGGGTCAGGGTCAAGACATTCAGTATAACCGACTCTGTAATAAAGAGAAAACAGAGTTAGAAAATTCCTTATAGGCTGTATATTAGGCATTATATCAGGCATACAGTATAGGGTTAAAAAGGAGTCCGACCTAATACATGAGAACAATGTTATAAGAAATATGAGCATTGAAGAGGAACGTCAATACAACAAAAGGACAAAAAATTACATTGTGGATAAGGAATGTAGGAATCTCATCCCGCTGGAGGACAACAAATTCCAAAAATTTGTTGTATATATAAGGTAATCCGATGGATTAAATTACTTACAGGGGGTCTGTTCCATGCACTAGATAAAGGACAGGAGGTCATAGTCCCTGTTGAGGCCCTTGGGCGATAGAGTCTGGAGTTCATGTATCCAGTATGCCTCCCGTTTTTTTAGGAGGCATATTCGGTCACCACCCCGTCTGGGTTTGGAAATGTGCTCAATGACTTGGAACCTCAGTTGTGATATTTGATGACCTTTTGTAATGAAGTGGTACGGTATGGGAAGTAATAGATTCTTGCATCTAATGGTGGACTTATGTTTAGAAATCCTGTCTTTTATGGCTTGTGTGGTCTCCCCCACATATAGGAGACCACATGGGCACTTGATGAGATAAATGACGTAGGAGGAATTACAGGTAGAATAGCACTTGATATTGTATTTCTTGCCGGACTGGGGGTGATGTATTAGATTACCCTTCAGTACATTATGACACTGGTTGCATTGTAAGCATGGGAATGTCCCCATTTTTGGATTTGACAAAAATCTCTGGGTATTGGTTGAATGTTCCCACCAATATCTGCTCTAACTAAGTCGTCCCGTAGGTTGGGTGCCCTTTTGTAGCAGGGTAGGAAGGGATTTTTGAACTCCGGTACCTCAGGATGTGCTCTACTGAGTAATCCCCAATGTCGTCTGATGGTTTTGTGTAGAATTTGAACATAAGGATGATAAGTGTGGACAAAGGGGATTCATTGCTAATAGAGGATCTTGGTCTTACTGCTGGTGTTACTGCATCTGTGAGGAGATCAGGAGGATACCCTCGCTCCAGAAATTTGTTATGCATCTCATTGTGGCGTTGCGTACAATTGCATTGATCAGATACTATTCTTTGTACCCGTTGGAATTGGGATCGTGGTATGGACTTTTTTACAGCCGGTGGGTGTAGGCTGTTGAAGTGCAGAAGGCTATTACGGTCCGTGGGTTTAGTAAAAATATCCGTGCTTAGGTTACCGTGTTGGTCCTTAATGACCGTGGTATCAAGGAAGTTGACCCTTTCCTGATCCTCCGTCATGGTAAATAAAAGGCCCGGCCATGCTCCATTTAGTTTTTCAAAGAACTGTTGTAGCGTGGATTTTGGTCCCTCCCAGATGCAGAAAATGTCATCTATGAATCTTTTCCATAGGCGACCATGTGTACGAAAGAGGGGTCAGTATAGACTATCTCTTCTTCAAATTTAGCCATGTAGCAAATTGCGTAGGGGGGGCCACATTGGACCCCATGGCAGTCCCCTTAATTTGCATGTAAAAGGTTTCTTCAAACAAGAAGAAGTTCTTAGTAAGAACTATAGTCAATAGTTCTAAGCAGAATTGTATAGAGTCGCTGTGCATCTGGGATGATTCCAATAGTTGTCTAGTGCATGAGACTCCCTGTAGATGTGGTATTGACGTATACAAATCCTTTACGTCTAAAGTGACAAGGATTGTTGATTCCGATAGAGGGCACAGAGAATTTTTTCTAAGAAGTCACCAGTGTCAAGAATGAATGAGGGTATCTCCCGAACCAGTGGGGTGAGGATTTTCTCCAAAAATATTGATAATGGGGAGAGGATAGACTCGGTAGAGGCAACTATTGGTCTACCTGGGGGATTTTCAAGATTCTTATGTATCTTTGGTAATGTGTAGAATACCGGCGTGATTGGATTCTTTTTAACAAGGTATTCCCTGGTTTTAGGGTCTATGACCCCCAAGTTGGAATAGGTAGTCAGAACACCCTCAATTAGATCCCTGATTTCGCGGGTGGGATCGTTAATTAATTTCATATAGACTGAGTCATCGTTAAGTTGGCGAAGAATCTCCCTTTGGTAGTCAGATCTGTTCATGATTACTATTGAGCCCCTTTGTCAGCGGGCTTTAGTATGATCGTTTTATCCTCACGAAGGGATCGCAAGGCCTGTTGGTCTAGGGGACTAAGGTTAGGATTGTAGTGTAGTTTACCATTCTTCATATCATGTCTAAGTTGTTTGGAAGCAGAATCCACAAACTCAATGAATGCTTCAAGAGCATGTGACCCCCGTGGGGGAACATAGGTACTCTTTGTACGAAGACCTAGTGTCGTGATCGAGAGAGATCGGTGATCTCGTGGTGGATCTACTGTGTTGTATGGGTTATTAGCAAAATGGACCTTGAGTCGCAGACTACGGAAAAAACCTTTGTAATTCCATATCAAGGTTGAATGTGTTCAGTCGATAAGCTGGACAAAACGACAAGCCCCTCTGCAGTAAATGGTATTCTGCTATACTCAGTGTCCGTGATGATATATTGGTGACCAGTTGGCAGGTACCTGTGAACGGGTTACCCTCTGGTCTGTGTCCCTTCTTACGTTGTCCTCTCCGTATCCTCTTCCTCTTTGGCGCCTGGTGCGTTGTCCTAAAAAACGGCTTGGTCCTGGGCGGGGATCCCTCCGTTCTGATTCAGAACCCGATGTAGATAGATCTGTAGAGGATCTATAATTAGACCTAGTGTAGGATGGACGAGAGTTGTTAGTAAATTGCCAGCGATACACACGGCCCTGTTCGTAGTCGTCCGCGTCCCTTTGAAATTTAATTCTCTTTCTATGTTCGGTGTCTTTTCTATGTTGATCGGTCACTGACTTAATTTTTGCCTTTAGGGTGGCTAGTTCCTCAGAGGTCCCTACTGAGGTTAGTTGAGTTTCGATGTTAGTAATTTCCTCCTTTGTTTTCGTGATAGCCACTTGTAGGTGTTCAATCGTTAAAGTCATTAAGTCAAACGAACATTTATTTAGGATTTGTTCGAATTTAAGGCAAAAGTCTGTAGAGTCTCGGAAGAGAGTTGGTTGCAATGGTACTCTTAGCCCTCTTGGAATCCTCTTCAAACGTAAATACTCAGATAGAGTAGCATAGTGAAGTTCGTAGTTGATCTGATGACGGAGTTCCCTTTCAAGGTCCCGTCCCCTTGTCTCCCTAGGAGGAACTTTCAAGAAGTCACTCGAGAGGTTTAATTTAGATAGAATATTAGAGGTCTCTTCGGTGTTGTAGGAAAAAGTGCCTGTGGACATAGTTCACAGTGTGCATACGAAAAGATATGTGCAGAGAGAATATGACGTAGCACTACTGTGGTGGTGCACAAGTAGGTTCCCAAACCAATGTAGTGAAATAGAAGACTTGGCACTCAACTTATAGTATTTAGTATTTCCAACTTTATTGCAGTCAAAGTACTAGATGGAGACGTTTCGGTCCAGTATGGACCTTCATCAATCTGACGGCAATATAGAATGATAGGATAAACAAAAATAAGATAAATAACATAACTTAACCAAAGAATAAAAAAACATAAAAAAACAACAAGGTGAATATATGATGGAGACCATATGTATTACAATCATTGTTACCCAATGATACAAAATTAAAATAAAATAGAAAATTAAAGTGAAAAATAGAGAGATAAGGAGTAAAGGAAGCTCGGATACCTACCCGACTGCCTATAGAATAGTATTTCAGTATGAATCATGCAGGCTATGTGCCTATTGAAGTAGGAAGATAAATCGAATGAATATAAGGAAGGGGAAAGCCCAGTTGTTGTGAATCCTATACATAAGGGCTTGTAAGGCCGGGGCGTATTTACCTTAGTGGAGAGAATCATACAGGAAAACTTGTACATGCGGCAAAATGAGGACCTGTGGTGTGAATACCACTTTATAAGTATAAAAAATTATAAAGTTAGGGTATCGTATATTTTTTGTAGGTTTGGTATACCTGTGGGTCCAAGGTGCACAGTTTTGCGTTCCAGTAGGATTAATATCGCGTTTCATGCAGTATCTATGGATATATGAAAATATCCTTGTGAGTCAGTGTTAGTACAAATCATGATATGCTGCACCTGATTTATATATACAAAGATCAATGGTGTATACAGGGTAGTTGAAATAAATAAATCTCCTTCACCAGTAAGGGTAAAAGTAGCGTTCCATGATGATAATGTTAAATTTAAGTTGTGCCAGTTGTGAAGTAGTATATACAAGATAGGGTCGCTTAGGGTACTTACATGGAGGTGGCGCCGCTCTCTCCCACACTGACGCGGTATCCGCCGCTTGTCAGCTGGGTAGGGAGCGCTCCTCCATGTTTAAGTAAAGAGAAGGCGGGACAAAGTGATGTGTCCATTAGGATCGCGTCACCGGAAGTGGCGCGTGGTGTGACACGTCACCGGAAGTGACGCGTGCGGTTCACCCTCGTCGGCGCTTGCGTTCCACATGTTATGTAGTATATCATAATGTGATAGGAGTGGTTTAGGGTGCGTTTTGCTGAGGTAAAGTATATAACCTAAAGAGGAATGGGTATGAATACCCAGCGGTAGTAACATATTAGCATCCATTAAGTAAAAGGAAAGTGGGTTTGGACTAATAGTTTTGGGTGGAACAGATAGCATACACATGAAATATTTAATGAGCGGGGAGATGAAACGAAAGAACGGAGAAGGAGATAAGAATTAAGTATTACCAAATAAATTTATTAGATTCTATATTGAATATGGAGTGGTAGCCCATGGTGAGGAAATATTAAGGGCAAAGTGCAGTCGGGTAGGGGGAGTCCAAGGGTGGGGGTCAGGGTCAAGACATTCAGTATAACCGACTCTGTAATAAAGAGAAAACAGAGTTAGAAAATTCCTTATAGGCTGTATATTAGGCATTATATCAGGCATACAGTATAGGGTTAAAAAGGAGTCCGACCTAATACATGAGAACAATGTTATAAGAAATATGAGCATTGAAGAGGAACGTCAATACAACAAAAGGACAAAAAATTACATTGTGGATAAGGAATGTAGGAATCTCATCCCGCTGGAGGACAACAAATTCCAAAAATTTGTTGTATATATAAGGTAATCCGATGGATTAAATTACTTACAGGGGGTCTGTTCCATGCACTAGATAAAGGACAGGAGGTCATAGTCCCTGTTGAGGCCCTTGGGCGATAGAGTCTGGAGTTCATGTATCCAGTATGCCTCCCGTTTTTTTAGGAGGCATATTCGGTCACCACCCCGTCTGGGTTTGGAAATGTGCTCAATGACTTGGAACCTCAGTTGTGATATTTGATGACCTTTTGTAATGAAGTGGTACGGTATGGGAAGTAATAGATTCTTGCATCTAATGGTGGACTTATGTTTAGAAATCCTGTCTTTTATGGCTTGTGTGGTCTCCCCCACATATAGGAGACCACATGGGCACTTGATGAGATAAATGACGTAGGAGGAATTACAGGTAGAATAGCACTTGATATTGTATTTCTTGCCGGACTGGGGGTGATGTATTAGATTACCCTTCAGTACATTATGACACTGGTTGCATTGTAAGCATGGGAATGTCCCCATTTTTGGATTTGACAAAAATCTCTGGGTATGTGGTTGAATGTTCCACCAATATCTGCTCTAACTAAGTCGTCCCGTAGGTTGGGTGCCCTTTTGTAGCAGGGTAGGAAGGGATTTTTGAACTCCGGTACCTCGGGATGTGCTCTACTGAGTAATCCCCAATGTCGTCTGATGGTTTTGTGTAGAATTTGAACATAAGGATGATAAGTGTGGACAAAGGGGATTCTATTGCTAATAGAGGATCTTGGTCTTACTGCTGGTGTTACTGCATCTGTGAGGAGATCAGGAGGATACCCTCGCTCCAGAAATTTGTTATGCATCTCATTGTGGCGTTGCGTACGATTGCATTGATCAGATACTATTCTTTGTACCCGTTGGAATTGGGATCGTGGTATGGACTTTTTTACAGCCGGTGGGTGTAGGCTGTTGAAGTGCAGAAGGCTATTACGGTCCGTGGGTTTAGTAAAAATATCCGTGCTTAGGTTACCGTGTTGGTCCTTAATGACCGTGGTATCAAGGAAGTTGACCCTTTCCTGATCCTCCGTCATGGTAAATAAAAGGCCCGGCCATGCTCCATTTAGTTTTTCAAAGAACTGTTGTAGCGTGGATTTTGGTCCCTCCCAGATGCAGAAAATGTCATCTATGAATCTTTTCCATAGGCGACCATGTGTACGAAAGAGGGGGTCAGTATAGACTATCTCTTCTCAAATTTAGCCATGTAGCAAATTGCGTAGGGGGGGCCACATTGGACCCCATGGCAGTCCCCTTAATTTGCATGTAAAAGGTTTCTTCAAACAAGAAGAAGTTCTTAGTAAGAACTATAGTCAATAGTTCTAAGCAGAATTGTATAGAGTCGCTGTGCATCTGGGATGATTCCAATAGTTGTCTAGTGCATGAGACTCCCTGTAGATGTGGTATTGACGTATACAAATCCTTTACGTCTAAAGTGACAAGGATTGTTGATTCCGATAGAGGGCACAGAGAATTTTTTCTAAGAAGTCACCAGTGTCAAGAATGAATGAGGGTATCTCCCGAACCAGTGGGGTGAGGATTTTCTCCAAAAATATTGATAATGGGGAGAGGATAGACTCGGTAGAGGCAACTATTGGTCTACCTGGGGGATTTTCAAGATTCTTATGTATCTTTGGTAATGTGTAGAATACCGGCGTGATTGGATTCTTTTTAACAAGGTATTCCCTGGTTTTAGGGTCTATGACCCCCAAGTTGGAATAGGTAGTCAGAACACCCTCAATTAGATCCCTGATTTCGCGGGTGGGATCGTTAATTAATTTCATATAGACTGAGTCATCGTTAAGTTGGCGAAGAATCTCCCTTTGGTAGTCAGATCTGTTCATGATTACTATTGAGCCCCCTTTGTCAGCGGGCTTTAGTATGATCGTTTTATCCTCACGAAGGGATCGCAAGGCCTGTTGGTCTAGGGGACTAAGGTTAGGATTGTAGTGTAGTTTACCATTCTCCATATCATGTCTAAGTTGTTTGGAAGCAGAATCCACAAACTCAATGAATGCTTCAAGAGCATGTGACCCCGTGGGGGAACATAGGTACTCTTTGTACGAAGACCTAGTGTCGTGATCGAGAGAGATCGGTGATCTCGTGGTGGATCTACTGTGTTGTATGGGTTATTAGCAAAATGGACCTTGAGTCGCAGACTACGGAAAAACCTTTGTAATTCCATATCAAGGTTGAATGTGTTCAGTCGATAAGCTGGACAAAACGACAAGCCCCTCTGCAGTAAATGGTATTCTGCTATACTCAGTGTCCGTGATGATATATTGGTGACCAGTTGGCAGGTACCTGTGAACGGGTTACCCTCTGGTCTGTGTCCCTTCTTACGTTGTCCTCTCCGTATCCTCTTCCTCTTTGGCGCCTGGTGCGTTGTCCTAAAAAACGGCTTGGTCCTGGGCGGGGATCCCTCCGTTCTGATTCAGAACCCGATGTAGATAGATCTGTAGAGGATCTATAATTAGACCTAGTGTAGGATGGACGAGAGTTGTTAGTAAATTGCCAGCGATACACACGGCCCTGTTCGTAGTCGTCCGCGTCCCTTTGAAATTTAATTCTCTTTCTATGTTCGGTGTCTTTTCTATGTTGATCGGTCACTGACTTAATTTTTGCCTTTAGGGTGGCTAGTTCCTCAGAGGTCCCTACTGAGGTTAGTTGAGTTTCGATGTTAGTAATTTCCTCCTTTGTTTTCGTGATAGCCACTTGTAGGTGTTCAATCGTTAAAGTCATTAAGTCAAACGAACATTTATTTAGGATTTGTTCGAATTTAAGGCAAAAGTCTGTAGAGTCTCGGAAGAGAGTTGGTTGCAATGGTACTCTTAGCCCTCTTGGAATCCTCTTCAAACGTAAATACTCAGATAGAGTAGCATAGTGAAGTTCGTAGTTGATCTGATGACGGAGTTCCCTTTCAAGGTCCCGTCCCCTTGTCTCCCTAGGAGGAACTTTCAAGAAGTCACTCGAGAGGTTTAATTTAGATAGAATATTAGAGGTCTCTTCGGTGTTGTAGGAAAAAGTGCCTGTGGACATAGTTCACAGTGTGCATACGAAAAGATATGTGCAGAGAGAATATGACGTAGCACTACTGTGGTGGTGCACAAGTAGGTTCCCAAACCAATGTAGTGAAATAGAAGACTTGGCACTCAACTTATAGTATTTAGTATTTCCAACTTTATTGCAGTCAAAGTACTAGATGGAGACGTTTCGGTCCAGTATGGACCTTCATCAATCTGACGGCAATATAGAATGATAGGATAAACAAAAATAAGATAAATAACATAACTTAACCAAAGAATAAAAAAACATAAAAAAAACAACAAGGTGAATATATGATGGAGACCATATGTATTACAATCATTGTTACCCAATGATACAAAATTAAAATAAAATAGAAAATTAAAGTGAAAAATAGAGAGATAAGGAGTAAAGGAAGCTCGGATACCTACCCGACTGCCTATAGAATAGTATTTCAGTATGAATCATGCAGGCTATGTGCCTATTGAAGTAGGAAGATAAATCGAATGAATATAAGGAAGGGGAAAGCCCAGTTGTTGTGAATCCTATACATAAGGGCTTGTAAGGCCGGGGCGTATTTACCTTAGTGGAGAGAATCATACAGGAAAACTTGTACATGCGGCAAAATGAGGACCTGTGGTGTGAATACCACTTTATAAGTATAAAAAATTATAAAGTTAGGGTATCGTATATTTTTTGTAGGTTTGGTATACCTGTGGGTCCAAGGTGCACAGTTTTGCGTTCCAGTAGGATTAATATCGCGTTTCATGCAGTATCTATGGATATATGAAAATATCCTTGTGAGTCAGTGTTAGTACAAATCATGATATGCTGCACCTGATTTATATATACAAAGATCAATGGTGTATACAGGGTAGTTGAAATAAATAAATCTCCTTCACCAGTAAGGGTAAAAGTAGCGTTCCATGATGATAATGTTAAATTTAAGTTGTGCCAGTTGTGAAGTAGTATATACAAGATAGGGTCGCTTAGGGTACTTACATGGAGGTGGCGCCGCTCTCTCCCACACTGACGCGGTATCCGCCGCTTGTCAGCTGGGAAGGGAGCGCTCCTCCATGTTTAAGTAAAGAGAAGGCGGGACAAAGTGATGTGTCCATTAGGATCGCGTCACCGGAAGTGGCGCGTGGTGTGACACGTCACCGGAAGTGATGCGTGCGGTTCACCCTCGTCGGCGCTTGCGTTCCACATGTTATGTAGTATATCATAATGTGATAGGAGTGGTTTAGGGTGCGTTTTGCTGAGGTAAAGTATATAACCTAAAGAGGAATGGGTATGAATACCCAGCGGTAGTAACATATTAGCATCCATTAAGTAAAAGGAAAGTGGGTTTGGACTAATAGTTTTGGGTGAACAGATAGCATACACATGAAATATTTAATGAGCGGGGAGATGAAACGAAAGAACGGAGAAGGAGATAAGAATTAAGTATTACCAAATAAATTTATTAGATTCTATATTGAATATGGAGTGGTAGCCCATGGTGAGGAAATATTAAGGGCAAAGTGCAGTCGGGTAGGGGGAGTCCAAGGGTGGGGGTCAGGGTCAAGACATTCAGTATAACCGACTCTGTAATAAAGAGAAAACAGAGTTAGAAAATTCCTTATAGGCTGTATATTAGGCATTATATCAGGCATACAGTATAGGGTTAAAAAGGAGTCCGACCTAATACATGAGAACAATGTTATAAGAAATATGAGCATTGAAGAGGAACGTCAATACAACAAAAGGACAAAAAATTACATTGTGGATAAGGAATGTAGGAATCTCATCCCGCTGGAGGACAACAAATTCCAAAAATTTGTTGTATATATAAGGTAATCCGATGGATTAAATTACTTACAGGGGGTCTGTTCCATGCACTAGATAAAGGACAGGAGGTCATAGTCCCTGTTGAGGCCCTTGGGCGATAGAGTCTGGAGTTCATGTATCCAGTATGCCTCCCGTTTTTTTAGGAGGCATATTCGGTCACCACCCCTCTGGGTTTGGAAATGTGCTCAATGACTTGGAACCTCAGTTGTGATATTTGATGACCTTTTGTAATGAAGTGGTACGGTATGGGAAGTAATAGATTCTTGCATCTAATGGTGGACTTATGTTTAGAAATCCTGTCTTTTATGGCTTGTGTGGTCTCCCCCACATATAGGAGACCACATGGGCACTTGATGAGATAAATGACGTAGGAGGAATTACAGGTAGAATAGCACTTGATATTGTATTTCTTGCCGGACTGGGGGTGATGTATTAGATTACCCTTCAGTACATTATGACACTGGTTGCATTGTAAGCATGGGAATGTCCCCATTTTTGGATTTGACAAAAATCTCTGGGTATGTGGTTGAATGTTCCCACCAATATCTGCTCTAACTAAGTCGTCCCGTAGGTTGGGTGCCCTTTTGTAGCAGGGTAGGAAGGGATTTTTGAACTCCGGTACCTCGGGATGTGCTCTACTGAGTAATCCCCAATGTCGTCTGATGGTTTTGTGTAGAATTTGAACATAAGGATGATAAGTGTGGACAAAGGGGATTCTATTGCTAATAGAGGATCTTGGTCTTACTGCTGGTGTTACTGCATCTGTGAGGAGATCAGGAGGATACCCTCGCTCCAGAAATTTGTTATGCATCTCATTGTGGCGTTGCGTACGATTGCATTGATCAGATACTATTCTTTGTACCCGTTGGAATTGGGATCGTGGTATGGACTTTTTTACAGCCGGTGGGTGTAGGCTGTTGAAGTGCAGAAGGCTATTACGGTCCGTGGGTTTAGTAAAAATATCCGTGCTTAGGTTACCGTGTTGGTCCTTAATGACCGTGGTATCAAGGAAGTTGACCCTTTCCTGATCCTCCGTCATGGTAAATAAAAGGCCCGGCCATGCTCCATTTAGTTTTTCAAAGAACTGTTGTAGCGTGGATTTTGGTCCCTCCCAGATGCAGAAAATGTCATCTATGAATCTTTTCCATAGGCGACCATGTGTACGAAAGAGGGGGTCAGTATAGACTATCTCTTCTTCAAATTTAGCCATGTAGCAAATTGCGTAGGGGGGGGCCACATTGGACCCCATGGCAGTCCCCTTAATTTGCATGTAAAAGGTTTCTTCAAACAAGAAGAAGTTCTTAGTAAGAACTATAGTCAATAGTTCTAAGCAGAATTGTATAGAGTCGCTGTGCATCTGGGATGATTCCAATAGTTGTCTAGTGCATGAGACTCCCTGTAGATGTGGTATTGACGTATACAAATCCTTTACGTCTAAAGTGACAAGGATTGTTGATTCCGATAGAGGGCACAGAGAATTTTTTCTAAGAAGTCACCAGTGTCAAGAATGAATGAGGGTATCTCCCGAACCAGTGGGGTGAGGATTTTCTCCAAAAATATTGATAATGGGGAGAGGATAGACTCGGTAGAGGCAACTATTGGTCTACCTGGGGGATTTTCAAGATTCTTATGTATCTTTGGTAATGTGTAGAATACCGGCGTGATTGGATTCTTTTTAACAAGGTATTCCCTGGTTTTAGGGTCTATGACCCCCAAGTTGGAATAGGTAGTCAGAACACCCTCAATTAGATCCCTGATTTCGCGGGTGGGATCGTTAATTAATTTCATATAGACTGAGTCATCGTTAAGTTGGCGAAGAATCTCCCTTTGGTAGTCAGATCTGTTCATGATTACTATTGAGCCCCCTTTGTCAGCGGGCTTTAGTATGATCGTTTTATCCTCACGAAGGGATCGCAAGGCCTGTTGGTCTAGGGGACTAAGGTTAGGATTGTAGTGTAGTTTACCATTCTTCCATATCATGTCTAAGTTGTTTGGAAGCAGAATCCACAAACTCAATGAATGCTTCAAGAGCATGTGACCCCCGTGGGGGAACATAGGTACTCTTTGTACGAAGACCTAGTGTCGTGATCGAGAGAGATCGGTGATCTCGTGGTGGATCTACTGTGTTGTATGGGTTATTAGCAAAATGGACCTTGAGTCGCAGACTACGGAAAAACCTTTGGAATTCCATATCAAGGTTGAATGTGTTCAGTCGATAAGCTGGACAAAACGACAAGCCCCTCTGCAGTAAATGGTATTCTGCTATACTCAGTGTCCGTGATGATATATTGGTGACCAGTTGGCAGGTACCTGTGAACGGGTTACCCTCTGGTCTGTGTCCCTTCTTACGTTGTCCTCTCCGTATCCTCTTCCTCTTTGGCGCCTGGTGCGTTGTCCTAAAAAACGGCTTGGTCCTGGGCGGGGATCCCTCCGTTCTGATTCAGAACCCGATGTAGATAGATCTGTAGAGGATCTATAATTAGACCTAGTGTAGGATGGACGAGAGTTGTTAGTAAATTGCCAGCGATACACACGGCCCTGTTCGTAGTCGTCCGCGTCCCTTTGAAATTTAATTCTCTTTCTATGTTCGGTGTCTTTTCTATGTTGATCGGTCACTGACTTAATTTTTGCCTTTAGGGTGGCTAGTTCCTCAGAGGTCCCTACTGAGGTTAGTTGAGTTTCGATGTTAGTAATTTCTCCTTTGTTTTCGTGATAGCCACTTGTAGGTGTTCAATCGTTAAAGTCATTAAGTCAAACGAACATTTATTTAGGATTTGTTCGAATTTAAGGCAAAAGTCTGTAGAGTCTCGGAAGAGAGTTGGTTGCAATGGTACTCTTAGCCCTCTTGGAATCCTCTTCAAACGTAAATACTCAGATAGAGTAGCATAGTGAAGTTCGTAGTTGATCTGATGACGGAGTTCCCTTTCAAGGTCCCGTCCCCTTGTCTCCCTAGGAGGAACTTTCAAGAAGTCACTCGAGAGGTTTAATTTAGATAGAATATTAGAGGTCTCTTCGGTGTTGTAGGAAAAAGTGCCTGTGGACATAGTTCACAGTGTGCATACGAAAAGATATGTGCAGAGAGAATATGACGTAGCACTACTGTGGTGGTGCACAAGTAGGTTCCCAAACCAATGTAGTGAAATAGAAGACTTGGCACTCAACTTATAGTATTTAGTATTTCCAACTTTATTGCAGTCAAAGTACTAGATGGAGACGTTTCGGTCCAGTATGGACCTTCATCAATCTGACGGCAATATAGAATGATAGGATAAACAAAAATAAGATAAATAACATAACTTAACCAAAGAATAAAAAACATAAAAAAACATAAAAAAACAACAAGGTGAATATATGATGGAGACCATATGTATTACAATCATTGTTACCCAATGATACAAAATTAAAATAAAATAGAAAATTAAAGTGAAAAATAGAGAGATAAGGAGTAAAGGAAGCTCGGATACCTACCCGACTGCCTATAGAATAGTATTTCAGTATGAATCATGCAGGCTATGTGCCTATTGAAGTAGGAAGATAAATCGAATAAATATAAGGAAGGGGAAAGCCCAGTTGTTGTGAATCATATACATAAGGGCTTGTTTGTTTGGGACATCAGATAAACGCCTCATTCGGAGAAGACAAGGTGAGCGCTACCACCAGTCTTGTCTCATGCCAACTGTTAAGCATCCTGAAACCATTCATGTGTGGGGTTGCTTCTCAGCCAAGGGAATCGGCTCTCTCACAGTCTTGCCTAAAAACACAGCCATGAATAAAGAATGGTACCAGAATGTCCTCCAAGAGCAACTTCTCCCAACCCTCCAAGAGCAGTTTGGCGATCAACAATGCCTTTTCTAGCATGATGGAGCACCTTGCCATAAAGCAAAGGTGATAACTAAATAGCTCAGGGAACAAAACATAGAGATTTTGGGTCCATGGCCTGGAAACTCCCCAGATCTTAATCCCATTGAGAACTTGTGGTCAATCATCAAGAGACGGGTGGACAAACAAAATCCTAAAAATTCTGACAAAATGAAAGCGTTGATTGTGCAAGAATGGACTGCTGTCAGTCAGGATTTGGTCCAGAAGTTGATTGAGAGCATGCCAGGGAGAATTTCAGAGGTCCTCAAGAAGGGTCAACACTGCAAATATTGACTTGCTGCATTAACTCATTCTAACTGTCAATATAAGCTTTTGTTACTCATATGTTTGCAATTATTATATTTCTGTCTGTGATAAAAACATCTGTCAAACACACATAAAAACCAGAGGGCAGCAGATCATGTGAAAATATAATATTTGTGTCATTCTCAAAACTTTTGCCATGACTGTATTAGGAAATTCTGTATTTGGACAGCTAATGATACCAAAAGGCGTTGTTACCCCTGCTCTTCTCTACACTGATTTCAAGAAGGTATCTGATGAAGATGTTGAAGCCAAGCGCATGGCTGTCTTCAAAAGATCTCCACCACCGTTATCAAAAATTGTTATTTGTAAATTGTAGTATACAGGGGTATGGGTACGCCGCAACAGCCATGTCTGGTAACATGGCATCAGATATGTGAAGACCAGTACCCCTCGAGCTTATAGCTTGGGATAGTGCCTCTGATGCTGGACATAAGTTAACAAAATTTATCTAGGTGGGAATGTGAAGGACTAAATTAAGAAAGATCGAGACTGAATGTTCCATTTTGTGTTTGTAACTCTATCTTGTGGTTTATGAGATAAATTCTGTTGCTTAACAAGGCTATAGTTCCTGGCCGTTGTAGAGAAGTAGAGTAAAGGTTATGGGCTGTGATAAAACCAGACTGCTCCAGTTTGGACAAGATATGAGACCTTGGGATTTATCACAGTAGAATACTTTGAGAAATTAGTATGTTATTGTTCTGTTCTATGTTACGTAGACATGACCATATATGTAGTTTCCTATTTTCTTGTATTCTTATAGGTTAATTTTCTTGTATTCTTATAGGTCAATTTTCTTGTATTTTCATTGGTTAAATGTAGGTGTGGTTTTATACTATTGGTTGAAGTACAAGCTCACTAAATACTATAAAAGATGATGATGTAATATATGGGATAGGAATCTTGCTTGATCCTCCCAGACGGAAACACGTGTCTGGTTATTTATGTTGCTAGCAACGTTCTATGAATTAATTTGGAAATCACTAGGTCAACCGTGAAAGGTCACTTAGATCCTACCTTAACACGCTGAAAGAAGTGGAGGGATGCCGCTGCTGATGGTAGGAGATTTTAATAATGTGGTAGACATTTTCTGGGATAGAAGTAAGAGGCAGCCGAATGTACAAAGCAGTACCAATACAGTCTTTGGTAACTTTATTAAAGAAATTGGTCTGATTGATACATGGAGGGTTAGGAATGTAGGAAAAAGGTGTTGTTCATGCCACTCCACATCATATGGCACATTGTCACGAATAGACTTGGCACTAGCGGATGGTTTGGCGGACGCCACGATAAGAGAGGTACAGTATCTTCCCAGAGTTATTTCTGACCATAGCCCAGTTATGGTAACTATTGGGTATGGGTTGCAGAAAGGAATAGTTAAGGAAGGCAGGAAAATGCACCCTGTTTGGCTACATCTTAATGTTCAGGGGATAGGGAAAGAATTGGAAGAATTTTTTGTTCACAACGAAGGCAGTACAGATAGACTGGTTGAGTAGGACGCGATGAAGGCTTTTCTTAGAGGGTTAATATTTAGAGATATTTGTAGACGCAAATCACAAACTAAAAAAGAGGAAACAGAAAGTCTGGAAGCATTGGGGAGAGCGGAGGAAGAAGCTATAAACAATAACACACCTGAAACACAGCGGGGCTTAAGAGAGGCACAGGAGAAAATAAATAAGGTTTTGCTAGATAAAATGGCTAAAACACAGGCGTTCCGGAAGGCTAGTTTTTATGCTGAAGGAGAGAAGGTGCGACATCTTTTATCCGTTATAGCCTCGGCACAAAGGAATAACCCGTCTATTTATAATATGGTGAATGAAAAAGGGAAGAATGTTACTGAGTTAGAGGGGATATTGAATATTTTTAGGGACTTCTATAAAAATCTATACTCCTCAGAAGAGAATGTAGGAAATGGGGAGATTGATAACTTCTTGAGGCTAGGGTCACTTCCTAAGCTAAGCAAGGAGAACAAAGGCTGGATTCTCCCATTACTGTGGAAGAGTTAAAGATTGCGCTGCATGGCATGGCCAATGAGAAAGCCCCTGGATTGGACGGCTTACCGTCAGAAATTTATAAGCAATTTGCAGAACTGTTGCTTCCTAAATTATTGAAAGTGTTTGAGGAGGCCGAAGAGAAAAGGTTGCTACCGACCTCTATGAGGGAGGCGGTGATAGTGGTGATCCCCAAGGAGGAAAAAGACCCCAGAAAACCTGAATCATATAGACCAATCTCACTACTAACGGTAGACATTAAAATCTTGGCAAAAGTTTTGGCTAATCGGCTGACTGGGGTCATTTCTTCTTTGATACATCCAGATCAGGCGGGATTCATGCCTAACAGATCCACAGCGGGTAATATAAAGAGGTTATACCTTAATCTCCAATTACAAACTGATAATCCAGGTCGCAGAGTGATCGCCTCACTAGACGCCCAAAAGGCTTTCGACAGCGTACAATGGGAATATCTATGGAGAGTTATGCAAAAATTTGGGTTTGGACCGCGATTTATTGAGTGGGTGCAATTGTTGTATTCTCAACCTACTGCTAAAATTAGAGTCAACGGAGCGATTTCCTCCTTGTTCCCTTTGAGCAGAGGAACCAGACAGGGATGTCCACTGTCGCCGCTCCTCTTTGCCGTGGCAATTGAACCACTAGCTGCAGTTATCAGGGGGAATCGGGAAATACAAGGGTTCAAACATGGGAGAACGGAATAAAAAATTGCTTTGTATGCGGATGATATTTTATTGTTCCTGGGAGACCCATCTGAATCATTGAGCTGTGCCATGCAATCGAGAAGTTCGGGGCAGTATCGGGGTTGAGGATTAATTGGTCCAAATCAGTTCTGTTTAAAGTGGATCGGGAGGTGGAATGGACAGATAGAGATATGGAAGTCAATAAATTACAGTGTAAAGAGGCCTTTAAATATCTGGGGATACAGATTTCCTTGCCGGTATCAGAGTACCTCAATATCAATTTGATGCCATTACTCCAAAAATTGAAAACAAAAATAGAGATTTGGAATAAGCTGCATTTAACGGTGTTGGGAAGGATAAACCTTTTTAAAATGATTCTGATGCCCAAGCTACTATATATTTTGCATAATGCGCCTGTGTGGATATCTAAAAGAAGTTTAAGTCTTTAAATGTGATGATTAGAGCTCTGGTATGGGGGAAGAAACAGGCAAAAAATAAAGTTGGAAATCCTTCAGAGACCTAAAGACGAGGGTGGAATGGCGCTACCGAACCCAGAAATGTATTTTTTGGCGGTTCAGAGCCAACACTTTAGAGGGTGGTCAGGGTCGGGGTCTGGTGGATCTGTTAAAAGAATGTTGGAACACTGCATGGAGGATAGACCAGTACTAGAGGGATTGGAGGGAGGTAACGTAAAAAGATTGGGAGGGACATTGCCAACGTTGGAACTCATAAATAAAATCTGGAGCACAATTAAAAAGGTGAGAGGGGTAAAGGGACTAACTAAATTTACGCCCGTACGGAATAATAGTAATCTCCCTGAGATACAAATAATAGGTACTATAAGAGAGTGGACAGGAAGAGGAATAATTTATATGTTTCAAATAATGGAAGGGGAAGAAATTAAACCTTTCTCACAGTTACAAAATGAGTTCCTATTGCCAAACACAGAATGGTATCATTACGGGCAGGTTAAACATGCAATTAGAACCCAGAGAACACAACAGAGACTAGTAGTGGAGACTGATTGATTTGGTTCTGGAATATATTTGTCAAGAGGGAGCCGCTAGGGGAGTAATCTCAGGCACGTACAGAGATTTGATGCATACTTTTCTTCTAGGGTTTCCGCTGAAAGCCAAGAGTAAATGGGAAGAGGAAGTGGGAGCATAAGAGATGATATATGGGAAAACATCTTGGAGTATATACCCAAGCTCTCTATGAGCGAACCTGCAAGATTGTCACACATTTATGTAATTCATAGAGTTTATAGGTCACCACTCATAATGCATAAAATGGGGCTGAGGGTGAACTCGGAGTGTCCAAGATGTAAAATGGATATGGCAGGTATATTCCATATGATGTGGGAGTGCCCTAGGCTATCAACGTTTTGGTCTGGAGTAATCGCTATGATTGAAGGGGCGTATGGATGCGAGGTCTCTGGGGATCCTGTTACGTGTCTGTTGGGCTATGTGGAAGAAATCTTAGTTGATAATAATACTAAAATAGCCATTGCTAGACTACTTTATTGTGCTAGGAAATTAATGGCAAGAAATTGGACTGGGATTGAACCTCCATCGGGAGAGGATTATTCTAAAAGAGTAAAGCACATTATACAATTGGAAAGGGGTATTTATGAAAAAAGAGGGAAACAGAATATGTATGAAAAAATATGGACGCCTTGGATACAATATAAAGGTCTGTAAGAGGAAGGATCCCAAACCTGTATTGTATTTTATACACCATTTTTATTGTATGAGGAAATTCTTTTTTTTTTTCTTTGATCTTTGACATTAACGGTAACAGAGCATCGTAATGTTTTTTTCTTATCTGCACTTCCTTTTTTAAATATAAAGGAAGAGATGGGAATGCTGTCGGAATGGGGAAGGGAGTGGGATTGAGGGGATGGCTGGATTTGTTACACTGTTCAGTGTATTCTGATGTTTTGAATAATACTGTTTGATCAGAATATGTTCAATAAAAATGTATCTGATTTAAAAAAAGTTTATGAACCTTGTCCAATAAGGAAGCTCAATTTCTCTGACAGATGCGTTACCTCACTGGAAATGGGCCCAACATTTGACACAATGTCCCCAAAAATATGCAACAATTTTGGCACATGTTTCTGGCACAAAGTAAACTAACTAATAAGTGGTGTAAACTTAGAACAGACAGGCTTAAAATATTCAAGATTCATTAAACAGCATGAAGCACTGTGAATTATTGGGCACATTTTAACCTCTTAATGACCATCAATACTTCTTTTTACTGACCTCACATACCAGACTATAGCATCCCCCAACTGGCAAAAATGCAGCAGCTGTCGACTATACACAATTGCAGCATCTAAATGGTTAACAGAGTGTGGGGGCTCCCTCTTTAACTCCATCTGCATCCTGAGATCTTGATTGTGTGGTCCTGATGTTTGCAATAGCAATTCACGGCGAAATAATGGCCTTAGAGTTGGCCAGCTATAGGGACCTGTTCAGAAGTCATCAAATTTAGGTGGTAAAAAATAACATTTTTCCTTCCTGTCATGTCACTCCTGTCATGTCACATTCCTGAAAAGCACCCAAATGGTTAATAAACTACCTGACGGCAGTTTTGAATACCTTGAGGGCGCTGTTTTTAAAGTGGTCTCACTTTTGGGGATTTTACGACATACAGGTCGGCCAAAGTCACATAATCATTGGTCACTAAAAAAGTAAGTTTTATAAATTTCCCTGAAAAAATTAAAAATTACTTCTACAATTTTAAACCTTCTAACATCCTAACAAATTAAAAGGATATTTTAAATATGGTGCTGATGTAAAGCAGATGTGAGGGAAATGTAATTTAATGACCATTTTATGGGATATGAAATAGAAGACTTGGCACTCAACTTATAGTATTTAGTATTTCCAACTTTATTGCAGTCAAAGTACTAGATGGAGACGTTTGGTCCAGTATGGACCTTCATCAATCTGACGGCAATATAGAATGATAGGATAAACAAAAATAAGATAAATAACATAACTTAACCAAAGAATAAAAAACATAAAAAAACATAAAAAAAACAACAAGGTGAATATATGATGGAGACCATATGTATTACAATCATTGTTACCCAATGATACAAAATTAAAATAAAATAGAAAATTAAAGTGAAAAATAGAGAGATAAGGAGTAAAGGAAGCTCGGATACCTACCCGACTGCCTATAGAATAGTATTTCAGTATGAATCATGCAGGCTATGTGCCTATTGAAGTAGGAAGATAAATCGAATAAATATAAGGAAGGGGAAAGCCCAGTTGTTGTGAATCATATACATAAGGGCTTGTAAGGCCGGGGCGTATTTACCTTAGTGGAGAGAATCATACAGGAAAACTTGTACATGCGGCAAAATGAGGACCTGTGGTGTGAATACCACTTTATAAGTATAAAAAATTATAAAGTTAGGGTATCGTATATTTTTTGTAGGTTTGGTATACCTGTGGGTCCAAGGTGCACAGTTTTGCGTTCCAGTAGGATTAATATCGCGTTTCATGCAGTATCTATGGATATATGAAAATATCCTTGTGAGTCAGTGTTAGTACAAATCATGATATGCTGCACCTGATTTATATATACAAAGATCAATGGTGTATACAGGGTAGTTGAAATAAATAAATCTCCTTCACCAGTAAGGGTAAAAGTAGCGTTCCATGATGATAATGTTAAATTTAAGTTGTGCCAGTTGTGAAGTAGTATATACAAGATAGGGTCGCTTAGGGTACTTACATGGAGGTGGCGCCGCTCTCTCCCACACTGACGCGGTATCCGCCGCTTGTCAGCTGGGTAGGGAGCGCTCCTCCATGTTTAAGTAAAGAGAAGGCGGGACAAAGTGATGTGTCCATTAGGATCGCGTCACCGGAAGTGGCGCGTGGTGTGACACGTCACCGGAAGTGACGCGTGCGGTTCACCCTCGTCGGCGCTTGCGTTCCACATGTTATGTAGTATATCATAATGTGATAGGAGTGGTTTAGGGTGCGTTTTGCTGAGGTAAAGTATATAACCTAAAGAGGAATGGGTATGAATACCCAGCGGTAGTAACATATTAGCATCCATTAAGTAAAAGGAAAGTGGGTTTGGACTAATAGTTTTGGGTGGAACAGATAGCATACACATGAAATATTAATGAGCGGGGAGATGAAACGAAAGAACGGAGAAGGAGATAAGAATTAAGTATTACCAAATAAATTTATTAGATTCTATATTGAATATGGAGTGGTAGCCCATGGTGAGGAAATATTAAGGGCAAAGTGCAGTCGGGTAGGGGGAGTCCAAGGGTGGGGGTCAGGGTCAAGACATTCAGTATAACCGACTCTGTAATAAAGAGAAAACAGAGTTAGAAAATTCCTTATAGGCTGTATATTAGGCATTATATCAGGCATACAGTATAGGGTTAAAAAGGAGTCCGACCTAATACATGAGAACAATGTTATAAGAAATATGAGCATTGAAGAGGAACGTCAATACAACAAAAGGACAAAAAATTACATTGTGGATAAGGAATGTAGGAATCTCATCCCGCTGGAGGACAACAAATTCCAAAAATTTGTTGTATATATAAGGTAATCCGATGGATTAAATTACTTACAGGGGGTCTGTTCCATGCACTAGATAAAGGACAGGAGGTCATAGTCCCTGTTGAGGCCCTTGGGCGATAGAGTCTGGAGTTCATGTATCCAGTATGCCTCCCGTTTTTTAGGAGGCGTATTCGGTCACCACCCCGTCTGGGTTTGGAAATGTGCTCAATGACTTGGAACCTCAGTTGTGATATTTGATGACCTTTTGTAATGAAGTGGTACGGTATGGGAAGTAATAGATTCTTGCATCTAATGGTGGACTTATGTTTAGAAATCCTGTCTTTTATGGCTTGTGTGGTCTCCCCCACATATAGGAGACCACATGGGCACTTGATGAGATAAATGACGTAGGAGGAATTACAGGTAGAATAGCACTTGATATTGTATTTCTTGCCGGACTGGGGGTGATGTATTAGATTACCCTTCAGTACATTATGACACTGGTTGCATTGTAAGCATGGGAATGTCCCCATTTTTGGATTTGACAAAAATCTCTGGGTATGTGGTTGAATGTTCCCACCAATATCTGCTCTACTAAGTCGTCCCGTAGGTTGGGTGCCCTTTTGTAGCAGGGTAGGAAGGGATTTTTGAACTCCGGTACCTCGGGATGTGCTCTACTGAGTAATCCCCAATGTCGTCTGATGGTTTTGTGTAGAATTTGAACATAAGGATGATAAGTGTGGACAAAGGGGATTCTATTGCTAATAGAGGATCTTGGTCTTACTGCTGGTGTTACTGCATCTGTGAGGAGATCAGGAGGATACCCTCGCTCCAGAAATTTGTTATGCATCTCATTGTGGCGTTGCGTACGATTGCATTGATCAGATACTATTCTTTGTACCCGTTGGAATTGGGATCGTGGTATGGACTTTTTTACAGCCGTGGGTGTAGGCTGTTGAAGTGCAGAAGGCTATTACGGTCCGTGGGTTTAGTAAAAATATCCGTGCTTAGGTTACCGTGTTGGTCCTTAATGACCGTGGTATCAAGGAAGTTGACCCTTTCCTGATCCTCCGTCATGGTAAATAAAAGGCCCGGCCATGCTCCATTTAGTTTTTCAAAGAACTGTTGTAGCGTGGATTTTGGTCCCTCCCAGATGCAGAAAATGTCATCTATGAATCTTTTCCATAGGCGACCATGTGTACGAAAGAGGGGGTCAGTATAGACTATCTCTTCAAATTTAGCCATGTAGCAAATTGCGTAGGGGGGGGCCACATTGGACCCCATGGCAGTCCCCTTAATTTGCATGTAAAAGGTTTCTTCAAACAAGAAGAAGTTCTTAGTAAGAACTATAGTCAATAGTTCTAAGCAGAATTGTATAGAGTCGCTGTGCATCTGGGATGATTCCAATAGTTGTCTAGTGCATGAGACTCCCTGTAGATGTGGTATTGACGTATACAAATCCTTTACGTCTAAAGTGACAAGGATTGTTGATTCCGATAGAGGGCACAGAGAATTTTTTTCTAAGAAGTCACCAGTGTCAAGAATGAATGAGGGTATCTCCCGAACCAGTGGGGTGAGGATTTTCTCCAAAAATATTGATAATGGGGAGAGGATAGACTCGGTAGAGGCAACTATTGGTCTACCTGGGGGATTTTCAAGATTCTTATGTATCTTTGGTAATGTGTAGAATACCGGCGTGATTGGATTCTTTTTAACAAGGTATTCCCTGGTTTTAGGGTCTATGACCCCCAAGTTGGAATAGGTAGTCAGAACACCCTCAATTAGATCCTGATTTCGCGGGTGGGATCGTTAATTAATTTCATATAGACTGAGTCATCGTTAAGTTGGCGAAGAATCTCCCTTTGGTAGTCAGATCTGTTCATGATTACTATTGAGCCCCCTTTGTCAGCGGGCTTTAGTATGATCGTTTTATCCTCACGAAGGGATCGCAAGGCCTGTTGGTCTAGGGGACTAAGGTTAGGATTGTAGTGTAGTTTACCATTCTTCCATATCATGTCTAAGTTGTTTGGAAGCAGAATCCACAAACTCAATGAATGCTTCAAGAGCATGTGACCCCCGTGGGGGAACATAGGTACTCTTTGTACGAAGACCTAGTGTCGTGATCGAGAGAGATCGGTGATCTCGTGGTGGATCTACTGTGTTGTATGGGTTATTAGCAAAATGGACCTTGAGTCGCAGACTACGGAAAAACCTTTGTGAATTCCATATCAAGGTTGAATGTGTTCAGTCGATAAGCTGGACAAAACGACAAGCCCCTCTGCAGTAAATGGTATTCTGCTATACTCAGTGTCCGTGATGATATATTGGTGACCAGTTGGCAGGTACCTGTGAACGGGTTACCCTCTGGTCTGTGTCCCTTCTTACGTTGTCCTCTCCGTATCCTCTTCCTCTTTGGCGCCTGGTGCGATGTCCTAAAAAACGGCTTGGTCCTGGGCGGGGATCCCTCCGTTCTGATTCAGAACCCGATGTAGATAGATCTGTAGAGGATCTATAATTAGACCTAGTGTAGGATGGACGAGAGTTGTTAGTAAATTGCCAGCGATACACACGGCCCTGTTCGTAGTCGTCCGCGTCCCTTTGAAATTTAATTCTCTTTCTATGTTCGGTGTCTTTTCTATGTTGATCGGTCACTGACTTAATTTTTGCCTTTAGGGTGGCTAGTTCCTCAGAGGTCCCTACTGAGGTTAGTTGAGTTTCGATGTTAGTAATTTCCTCCTTTGTTTTGTGATAGCCACTTGTAGGTGTTCAATCGTTAAAGTCATTAAGTCAAACGAACATTTATTTAGGATTTGTTCGAATTTAAGGCAAAAGTCTGTAGAGTCTCGGAAGAGAGTTGGTTGCAATGGTACTCTTAGCCCTCTTGGAATCCTCTTCAAACGTAAATACTCAGATAGAGTAGCATAGTGAAGTTCGTAGTTGATCTGATGACGGAGTTCCCTTTCAAGGTCCCGTCCCTTGTCTCCCTAGGAGGAACTTTCAAGAAGTCACTCGAGAGGTTTAATTTAGATAGCATATTAGAGGTCTCTTCGGTGTTGTAGGAAAAAGTGCCTGTGGACATAGTTCACAGTGTGCATACGAAAAGATATGTGCAGAGAGAATATGACGTAGCACTACTGTGGTGGTGCACAAGTAGGTTCCCAAACCAATGTAGTGAAATAGAAGACTTGGCACTCAACTTATAGTATTTAGTATTTCCAACTTTATTGCAGTCAAAGTACTAGATGGAGACGTTTCGGTCCAGTATGGACCTTCATCAATCTGACGGCAATATAGAATGATAGGATAAACAAAAATAAGATAAATAACATAACTTAACCAAAGAATAAAAAAACATAAAAAAACAACAAGGTGAATATATGATGGAGACCATATGTATTACAATCATTGTTACCCAATGATACAAAATTAAAATAAAATAGAAAATTAAAGTGAAAAATAGAGAGATAAGGAGTAAAGGAAGCTCGGATACCTACCCGACTGCCTATAGAATAGTATTTCAGTATGAATCATGCAGGCTATGTGCCTATTGAAGTAGGAAGATAAATCGAATGAATATAAGGAAGGGGAAAGCCCAGTTGTTGTGAATCCTATACATAAGGGCTTGTAAGGCCGGGGCGTATTTACCTTAGTGGAGAGAATCATACAGGAAAACTTGTACATGCGGCAAAATGAGGACCTGTGGTGTGAATACCACTTTATAAGTATAAAAAATTATAAAGTTAGGGTATCGTATATTTTTTGTAGGTTTGGTATACCTGTGGGTCCAAGGTGCACAGTTTTGCGTTCCAGTAGGATTAATATCGCGTTTCATGCAGTATCTATGGATATATGAAAATATCCTTGTGAGTCAGTGTTAGTACAAATCATGATATGCTGCACCTGATTTATATATACAAAGATCAATGGTGTATACAGGGTAGTTGAAATAAATAAATCTCCTTCACCAGTAAGGGTAAAAGTAGCGTTCCATGATGATAATGTTAAATTTAAGTTGTGCCAGTTGTGAAGTAGTATATACAAGATAGGGTCGCTTAGGGTACTTACATGGAGGTGGCGCCGCTCTCTCCCACACTGACGCGGTATCCGCCGCTTGTCAGCTGGGTAGGGAGCGCTCCTCCATGTTTAAGTAAAGAGAAGGCGGGACAAAGTGATGTGTCCATTAGGATCGCGTCACCGGAAGTGGCGCGTGGTGTGACACGTCACCGGAAGTGACGCGTGCGGTTCACCCTCGTCGGCGCTTGCGTTCCACATGTTATGTAGTATATCATAATGTGATAGGAGTGGTTTAGGGTGCGTTTTGCTGAGGTAAAGTATATAACCTAAAGAGGAATGGGTATGAATACCCAGCGGTAGTAACATATTAGCATCCATTAAGTAAAAGGAAAGTGGGTTTGGACTAATAGTTTTGGGTGGAACAGATAGCATACACATGAAATATTTAATGAGCGGGGAGATGAAACGAAAGAACGGAGAAGGAGATAAGAATTAAGTATTACCAAATAAATTTATTAGATTCTATATTGAATATGGAGTGGTAGCCCATGGTGAGGAAATATTAAGGGCAAAGTGCAGTCGGGTAGGGGGAGTCCAAGGGTGGGGGTCAGGGTCAAGACATTCAGTATAACCGACTCTGTAATAAAGAGAAAACAGAGTTAGAAAATTCCTTATAGGCTGTATATTAGGCATTATATCAGGCATACAGTATAGGGTTAAAAAGGAGTCCGACCTAATACATGAGAACAATGTTATAAGAAATATGAGCATTGAAGAGGAACGTCAATACAACAAAAGGACAAAAAATTACATTGTGGATAAGGAATGTAGGAATCTCATCCCGCTGGAGGACAACAAATTCCAAAAATTTGTTGTATATATAAGGTAATCCGATGGATTAAATTACTTACAGGGGTCTGTTCCATGCACTAGATAAAGGACAGGAGGTCATAGTCCCTGTTGAGGCCCTTGGGCGATAGAGTCTGGAGTTCATGTATCCAGTATGCCTCCCGTTTTTTTAGGAGGCATATTCGGTCACCACCCCGTCTGGGTTTGGAAATGTGCTCAATGACTTGGAACCTCAGTTGTGATATTTGATGACCTTTTGTAATGAAGTGGTACGGTATGGGAAGTAATAGATTCTTGCATCTAATGGTGGACTTATGTTTAGAAATCCTGTCTTTTATGGCTTGTGTGGTCTCCCCCACATATAGGAGACCACATGGGCACTTGATGAGATAAATGACGTAGGAGGAATTACAGGTAGAATAGCACTTGATATTGTATTTCTTGCCGGACTGGGGGTGATGTATTAGATTACCCTTCAGTACATTATGACACTGGTTGCATTGTAAGCATGGGAATGTCCCCATTTTTGGATTTGACAAAAATCTCTGGGTATGTGGTTGAATGTTCCCACCAATATCTGCTCTAACTAAGTCGTCCCGTAGGTTGGGTGCCCTTTTGTAGCAGGGTAGGAAGGGATTTTTGAACTCCGGTACCTCGGGATGTGCTCTACTGAGTAATCCCCAATGTCGTCTGATGGTTTTGTGTAGAATTTGAACATAAGGATGATAAGTGTGGACAAAGGGGATTCTATTGCTAATAGAGGATCTTGGTCTTACTGCTGGTGTTACTGCATCTGTGAGGAGATCAGGAGGATACCCTCGCTCCAGAAATTTGTTATGCATCTCATTGTGGCGTTGCGTACGATTGCATTGATCAGATACTATTCTTTGTACCCGTTGGAATTGGGATCGTGGTATGGACTTTTTTACAGCCGGTGGGTGTAGGCTGTTGAAGTGCAGAAGGCTATTACGGTCCGTGGGTTTAGTAAAAATATCCGTGCTTAGGTTACCGTGTTGGTCCTTAATGACCGTGGTATCAAGGAAGTTGACCCTTTCCTGATCCTCCGTCATGGTAAATAAAAGGCCCGGCCATGCTCCATTTAGTTTTTCAAAGAACTGTTGTAGCGTGGATTTTGGTCCCTCCCAGATGCAGAAAATGTCATCTATGAATCTTTTCCATAGGCGACCATGTGTACGAAAGAGGGGGTCAGTATAGACTATCTCTTCTTCAAATTTAGCCATGTAGCAAATTGCGTAGGGGGGGGCCACATTGGACCCCATGGCAGTCCCCTTAATTTGCATGTAAAAGGTTTCTTCAAACAAGAAGAAGTTCTTAGTAAGAACTATAGTCAATAGTTCTAAGCAGAATTGTATAGAGTCGCTGTGCATCTGGGATGATTCCAATAGTTGTCTAGTGCATGAGACTCCCTGTAGATGTGGTATTGACGTATACAAATCCTTTACGTCTAAAGTGACAAGGATTGTTGATTCCGATAGAGGGCACAGAGAATTTTTTCTAAGAAGTCACCAGTGTCAAGAATGAATGAGGGTATCTCCCGAACCAGTGGGGTGAGGATTTTCTCCAAAAATATTGATAATGGGGAGAGGATAGACTCGGTAGAGGCAACTATTGGTCTACCTGGGGATTTTCAAGATTCTTATGTATCTTTGGTAATGTGTAGAATACCGGCGTGATTGGATTCTTTTTAACAAGGTATTCCCTGGTTTTAGGGTCTATGACCCCCAAGTTGGAATAGGTAGTCAGAACACCCTCAATTAGATCCCTGATTTCGCGGGTGGGATCGTTAATTAATTTCATATAGACTGAGTCATCGTTAAGTTGGCGAAGAATCTCCCTTTGGTAGTCAGATCTGTTCATGATTACTATTGAGCCCCCTTTGTCAGCGGGCTTTAGTATGATCGTTTTATCCTCACGAAGGGATCGCAAGGCCTGTTGGTCTAGGGGACTAAGGTTAGGATTGTAGTGTAGTTTACCATTCTCCATATCATGTCTAAGTTGTTTGGAAGCAGAATCCACAAACTCAATGAATGCTTCAAGAGCATGTGACCCCCGTGGGGGAACATAGGTACTCTTTGTACGAAGACCTAGTGTCGTGATCGAGAGAGATCGGTGATCTCGTGGTGGATCTACTGTGTTGTATGGGTTATTAGCAAAATGGACCTTGAGTCGCAGACTACGGAAAAACCTTTGTAATTCCATATCAAGGTTGAATGTGTTCAGTCGATAAGCTGGACAAAACGACAAGCCCCTCTGCAGTAAATGGTATTCTGCTATACTCAGTGTCCGTGATGATATATTGGTGACCAGTTGGCAGGTACCTGTGAACGGGTTACCCTCTGGTCTGTGTCCCTTCTTACGTTGTCCTCTCCGTATCCTCTTCCTCTTTGGCGCCTGGTGCGTTGTCCTAAAAAACGGCTTGGTCCTGGGCGGGGATCCCTCCGTTCTGATTCAGAACCCGATGTAGATAGATCTGTAGAGGATCTATAATTAGACCTAGTGTAGGATGGACGAGAGTTGTTAGTAAATTGCCAGCGATACACACGGCCCTGTTCGTAGTCGTCCGCGTCCCTTTGAAATTTAATTCTCTTTCTATGTTCGGTGTCTTTTCTATGTTGATCGGTCACTGACTTAATTTTTGCCTTTAGGGTGGCTAGTTCCTCAGAGGTCCCTACTGAGGTTAGTTGAGTTTCGATGTTAGTAATTTCCTCCTTTGTTTTCGTGATAGCCACTTGTAGGTGTTCAATCGTTAAAGTCATTAAGTCAAACGAACATTTATTTAGGATTTGTTCGAATTTAAGGCAAAAGTCTGTAGAGTCTCGGAAGAGAGTTGGTTGCAATGGTACTCTTAGCCCTCTTGGAATCCTCTTCAAACGTAAATACTCAGATAGAGTAGCATAGTGAAGTTCGTAGTTGATCTGATGACGGAGTTCCCTTTCAAGGTCCCGTCCCCTTGTCTCCCTAGGAGGAACTTTCAAGAAGTCACTCGAGAGGTTTAATTTAGATAGAATATTAGAGGTCTCTTCGGTGTTGTAGGAAAAAGTGCCTGTGGACATAGTTTACAGTGTGCATACGAAAAGATATGTGCAGAGAGAATATGACGTAGCACTACTGTGGTGGTGCACAAGTAGGTTCCCAAACCAATGTAGTGAAATAGAAGACTTGGCACTCAACTTATAGTATTTAGTATTTCCAACTTTATTGCAGTCAAAGTACTAGATGGAGACGTTTCGGTCCAGTATGGACCTTCATCAATCTGACGGCAATATAGAATGATAGGATAAACAAAAATAAGATAAATAACATAACTTAACAAAGAATAAAAAAACATAAAAAAACAACAAGGTGAATATATGATGGAGACCATATGTATTACAATCATTGTTACCCAATGATACAAAATTAAAATAAAATAGAAAATTAAAGTGAAAAATAGAGAGATAAGGAGTAAAGGAAGCTAGGATACCTACCCGACTGCCTATAGAATAGTATTTCAGTATGAATCATGCAGGCTATGTGCCTATTGAAGTAGGAAGATAAATCGAATGAATATAAGGAAGGGAAAGCCCAGTTGTTGTGAATCATATACATAAGGGCTTGTAAGGCCGGGGCGTATTTACCTTAGTGGAGAGAATCATACAGGAAAACTTGTACATGCGGCAAAATGAGGACCTGTGGTGTGAATACCACTTTATAAGTATAAAAAATTATAAAGTTAGGGTATCGTATATTTTTTGTAGGTTTGGTATACCTGTGGGTCCAAGGTGCACAGTTTTGCGTTCCAGTAGGATTAATATCGCGTTTCATGCAGTATCTATGGATATATGAAAATATCCTTGTGAGTCAGTGTTAGTACAAATCATGATATGCTGCACCTGATTTATATATACAAAGATCAATGGTGTATACAGGGTAGTTGAAATAAATAAATCTCCTTCACCAGTAAGGGTAAAAGTAGCGTTCCATGATGATAATGTTAAATTTAAGTTGTGCCAGTTGTGAAGTAGTATATACAAGATAGGGTCGCTTAGGGTACTTACATGGAGGTGGCGCCGCTCTCTCCCACACTGACGCGGTATCCGCCGCTTGTCAGCTGGGTAGGGAGCGCTCCTCCATGTTTAAGTAAAGAGAAGGCGGGACAAAGTGATGTGTCCATTAGGATCGCGTCACCGGAAGTGGCGCGTGGTGTGACATGTCACCGGAAGTGACGCGTGCGGTTCACCCTCGTCGGCGCTTGCGTTCCACATGTTATGTAGTATATCATAATGTGATAGGAGTGGTTTAGGGTGCGTTTTGCTGAGGTAAAGTATATAACCTAAAGAGGAATGGGTATGAATACCCAGCGGTAGTAACATATTAGCATCCATTAAGTAAAAGGAAAGTGGGTTTGGACTAATAGTTTTGGGTGGAACAGATAGCATACACATGAAATATTTAATGAGCGGGGAGATGAAACGAAAGAACGGAGAAGGAGATAAGAATTAAGTATTACCAAATAAATTTATTAGATTCTATATTGAATATGGAGTGGTAGCGCATGGTGAGGAAATATAAGGGCAAAGTGCAGTCGGGTAGGGGAGTCCAAGGGTGGGGGTCAGGGTCAAGACATTCAGTATAACCGACTCTGTAATAAAGAGAAAACAGAGTTAGAAAATTCCTTATAGGCTGTATATTAGGCATTATATCAGGCATACAGTATAGGGTTAAAAAGGAGTCCGACCTAATACATGAGAACAATGTTATAAGAAATATGAGCATTGAAGAGGAACCTCAGCAAAACGCACCCTAAACCACTCCTATCACAT
>JARQOD010000006.1:76633536-76737039 GCA_033576555.1 Oophaga sylvatica | reverse complement strand
TTTGATATACTACATAACATGTGGAACGCAAGCGCCGACGAGGGTGAACCGCACGCGCCACTTCCGGTGACGCGATCCTAATGGACACATCACTTTGTCCCGCCTTCTCTTTACTTAAACATGGAGGAGCGCTCCCTACCCAGCTGACAAGCGGCGGATACCGCGTCAGTGTGGGAGAGAGCGGCGCCACCTCCATGTAAGTACCCTAAGCGACCCTATCTTGTATATACTACTTCACAACTGGCACAACTTAAATTTAACATTATCATCATGGAACGCTACTTTTACCCTTACTGGTGAAGGAGATTTATTTATTTCAACTACCCTGTATACACCATTGATCTTTGTATATATAAATCAGGTGCAGCATATCATGATTTGTACTAACACTGACTCACAAGGATATTTTCATATATCCATAGATACTGCATGAAACGCGATATTAATCCTACTGGAACGCAAAACTGTGCACCTTGGACCCACAGGTATACCAAACCTACAAAAAATATACGATACCCTAACTTTATAATTTTTTATACTTATAAAGTGGTATTCACACCACAGGTCCTCATTTTGCCGCATGTACAAGTTTTCCTGTATGATTCTCTCCACTAAGGTAAATACGCCCCGGCCTTACAAGCCCTTATGTATATGATTCACAACAACTGGGCTTTCCCCTTCCTTATATTTATTCGATTTATCTTCCTACTTCAATAGGCACATAGCCTGCATGATTCATACTGAAATACTATTCTATAGGCAGTCGGGTAGGTATCCGAGCTTCCTTTACTCCTTATCTCTCTATTTTTCACTTTAATTTTCTATTTTATTTTAATTTTGTATCATTGGGTAACAATGATTGTAATACATATGGTCTCCATCATATATTCACCTTGTTGTTTTTTTATGTTTTTTTATGTTTTTTATTCTTTGGTTAAGTTATGTTATTTATCTTATTTTTGTTTATCCTATCATTCTATATTGCCGTCAGATTGATGAAGGTCCATACTGGACCGAAACGTCTCCATCTAGTACTTTGACTGCAATAAAGTTGGAAATACTAAATACTATAAGTTGAGTGCCAAGTCTTCTATTTCACTACATTGGTTTGGGAACCTACTTGTGCACCACCACAGTAGTGCTACGTCATATTCTCTCTGCTCATTTTATGGGATATGACTGTCTGGATTAAAGGCATAATCATTCAAAGTTTGAAAATTGCTAATTTTTAGAATTTTTTGACAAATTTCTGATATTTTTATAATTAAACAGAAAATATTGACATAAATTTACCATTTAACATAAAGTACAATGTGTCACAAAAAAAACAAAACAAAAAAAACAGTCTCAAAATCAATGAGATGTGTTGAAGCGTTCCAGAGTTATTACCACATAAAGTGACACTGGTCAGATTTGAAAAATTTGGCCGGGTCACACAGGAGTTAAGACTGTCTAGTCCAGGGGTAGACACCAACAATGGAGTGTCTCAGCATTTACATTCATATCTACCGTAGGCACAATATAATGAAATATAAATATGCTCATCAATATTATAATATAGTGTTTTCACATTATACACATATATAAATGGTACACACATGAGCACAACCATGTACATACATTGAATGACATTTTTGTGATGTTACAATTGTGTTTACCTTTTCATGAATATAACGGAGAAAAAAAACAATTGCTATTTTTTACGCTACTTCTTGATAACCGTAAATATACTGTTCACTGTATTGTACGGCACATTACGATTCCAGGGATACCAAATATGTTTTTAATTTATAGATTTGTGATATTGTTAAAACGTTATTATTGTATTTGTTTTATATTGTTTTTTTAACAATGTAAACATTTCTTTACACAATTTAATTTTTTTTTTTTATTTTGTAGGAAATGTTATTGTAACAGGTATATAGAGATGTATCTCCTTCTGCCAGCGCAATATACCTGTAAAGGAGAATACAATTTAGCATTTTAGCCAGAGAAAAATCTTCTATTTTTAGAAATGCTGGGACAGAACACATTTAAAAACAAAATTCATAATTAATTGAGATGAGCGAACGTGCCTGGTGATACTCGGATATTTATTACTCGAGCATCTGATTCTCAGATGTGCTTGGCACTCGGCGAGCATTAGCCAGTGCTCAAATTTGAAACTCAAATTCCCACCCCGCATGTTTGGATACATTCTGCATTTATACATACAATTCCTTATTTCATAATAAAAAAGGAAATAATAGAAGCAATCCATAAAACTAATATACTTTATTGATCAAAACATTAAAAAATATTTGTAAAATTAAAATAAGCAAAAAAATACCTCCAAAATAAGGACTTAAGGGTATCCACATATATATTTTTTTATCCACAGTTTTCAAATAATAACAAGAAACGTCTCATGAATAATAGATATAGAAAGAAAATGGTCCTTGCATATAAAATATCTTGTGTGACAAAACACTATATATAAAAAAATTAATAATAATTTTTTAGAAAAAATATGTATATATAATAATCCCCAGTGGGTAAATATATGATAATTTCAAAAAGGAGGACCATAAAGAATTCTCACAAAAGAATGGTGAATAAAGAGAGACTTTGGTAAGTACTCAATTAAATACAACTAAAGGTCAAGAAATGAAGACTCAGCTGATACAAGGAAAATCACAGGTGCACAAGATATTAAGCAAAACAACTCATAACAACTAAGTAGCTGGGAATACACTGTGCTGTAAGTAAATAATGCTATCACCGCTAATCACATAAATATTCAAAGTGCCTTGTGCAGGAGTAATTAATAAGGGAGTCCAATGTGAGATAAGTCAGAACCTTAATAACACATTAATATGCAAAGTGCTTTGTGCAGGGAACTGAATTAACTAACATATAATGCATAGCCATGAATGAGCTATGCTATCACCATAATAGAAACACATGGACAAGAAAGCAGGGAAAAAGGTGAAGATAGACGCTATTCCATAGTAAAATATCCGATAATGGCAAATGCCCAATTCCAAGTTATAGAAGCGATTCATCTGATGTGGATTAGAGATAGCCCGTCCTGTAACCCCGACGCGCGTTTCACCGCTCGGCTTCTTCCAGGGGGTGTGACCAAGTGAGGGGCGGAGAGTAATTTATACCCAGAGCGGCCAATAGAAAATTAAGGGGAGTGGCTTAGTGGTCATGTGCCGGACAGATGATGCGTACCCTGTATCCACGCCCACCGGCACAGCGTAACTCCCGGGACAATGCTCAGTGACACGCACAGATGGCAAGCAAGCGGAAAGTGCCGTAGTGTATTTTTTCTATATTGGACATTATATTTATGGTAAATTGATTACTGTTTTGATACAGATTGTCCATCCTAATGGATTTGAAAGCTAAGGAGAAGTCCTGGCTGAACAGAGCGGTCGACATTTTTAAGCAAAATACCTCCAGTAGTATTCCTGATATTCAAAAATAGCAAAAGAAGGCAGAGATGCTCACCTGCCCAGGCCTCCAAACAAATGCACTATCAGGATGCAGTGGACCCACATAGTTAAGATGACGGCAACACAGGTGCAAGAATACCGATGAGGCAACCGCTCACAACCTACCAATACATGGAGGGGGCGGCTGCTTGGTATATTGATGCACAAAAAAGACTTGTATGCAGCGCCGTTCACATTATGGCAATGCACAGCATCCAGTTAAACAGCCTAGTATTCACACCCTTCTATTAGATCAGGCGGGCTGCCCAGCGCTATTAAAATGCATGCCATGTGAACAGACACCACAGTTTACAAGACCAAATGGGCCCACATGCACCCTGTAAAATAAAGTGCAAAAAACACATTAAAAAATATATTTAAATAATGTGAGGTATTAGTTGGTAATTTGGCCAAAGTACGTAAGCTTGTAATCCACTTCACGGATCCTCACGTTTACAAGTAACTACACTAACCAGCAAGAGCACAGAAAGAGGACTTAGATATCCTCCAAAAATTCAAAAATAGCAAAAGAAGGCAGAGATGCTCACCTGCCCAGGCCTCCAAACAAATGCACTATCAGGATGCAGTGGACCCACATAGTTAAGATGACGGCAACACAGGTGCAAGAATACCGATGAGGCAACCGCTCACAACCTACCAATACATGGAGGGGGCGGCTGCTTTGTATATTGATGCACAAAAAAGACTTGTATGCAGCGCCGTTCACATTATGGCAATGCACAGCATCCAGTTAAACAGCCTAGTATTCACACCCTTCTATTAGATCAGGCGGGCTGCCCAGCGCTATTAAAATGCATGCCATGTGAACAGACACCACAGTTTACAAGACCAAATGGGCCCACATGCACCCTGTAAAATAAAGTGCAAAAAACACATTAAAAAATATATTTAAATAATGTGAGGTATTAGTTGGTAATTTGGCCAAAGTACGTAAGCTTGTAATCCACTTCACGGATCCTCACGTTTACAAGTAACTACACTAACCAGCAAGAGCACAGAAAGAGGACTTAGATATCCTCCAAAAATTCAAAATAGCAAAAGAAGGCAGAGATGCTCACCTGCCCAGGCCTCCAAACAAATGCACTATCAGGATGCAGTGGACCCACATAGTTAAGATGACGGCAACACAGGTGCAAGAATACCGATGAGGCAACCGCTCACAACCTACCAATACATGGAGGGGGCGGCTGCTTTGTATATTGATGCACAAAAAAGACTTGTATGCAGCGCCGTTCACATTATGGCAATGCACAGCATCCAGTTAAACATCCTAGTATTCACACCCTTCTATTAGATCAGGCGGGCTGCCCAGCGCTATTAAAATGCATGCCATGTGAACAGACACCACAGTTTACAAGACCAAATGGGCCCACATGCACCCTGTAAAATAAAGTGCAAAAAACACATTAAAAAATATATTTAAATAATGTGAGGTATTAGTTGGTAATTTGGCCAAAGTACGTAAGCTTGTAATCCACTTCACGGATCCTCACGTTTACAAGTAACTACACTAACCAGCAAGAGCACAGAAAGAGGACTTAGATATCCTCCAAAAATTCAAAAATAGCAAAAGAAGGCAGAGATGCTCACCTGCCCAGGCCTCCAAACAAATGCACTTTATTTTACAGGGTGCATGTGGGCCCATTTGGTCTTGTAAACTGTGGTGTCTGTTCACATGGCATGCATTTTAATAGCGCTGGGCAGCCCACCTGATCTAATAGAAGGGTGTGAATACTAGGCTGTTTAACTGGATGCTGTGCATTGCCATAATGTGAACGGCGCTGCATTCAAGTCTTTTTTGTGCATCAATATACCAAGCAGCCGCCCCCTCCATGTATTGGTAGGTTGTGAGCGGTTGCCTCATCGGTATTCTTGCACCTGTGTTGCCGTCATCTTAACTATGTGGGTCCACTGCATCCTGATAGTGCATTTGTTTGGAGGCCTGGGCAGGTGAGCATCTCTGCCTTCTTTTGCTATTTTTGAATTTTTGGAGGATATCTAAGTCCTCTTTCTGTGCTCTTGCTGGTTAGTGTAGTATTCCTGATACTAGTACTAATAATAAAGAACTGATGTATAAATATAAAAATATTCTCCACCGAAAAATTAAGATCTGGTGGAATAAAACATCATTAGAAAACTATTGTGATAAGAAAATGGTTCCCAGAGGATTAAGAGTACAGTTATACCCTACTTTTAACTTGGATAATGATGAATTGACTACTAAATGGATTAATGCAGCATCTACTTGTTCCATTGAATTTATTAATATTCTTATTGAGAAAAATGGCATGTCATTGAAGGAAATTTGTTGTGAATGTGCTAGAAATGAATTCTGAGCAGAAGCTCCCTCTGGTGGTTACAAACAGTACTGAACTATTCAATGAAGATTGTGAAGATTGGCGATCAGGTGTTACTGACTGGTCTTATATAAGGGAGGTTCCCTCCCATCAGGGTTGCCGGTGATCAATTGTTCTGGTCTCAACTTTTGTTCCTGGTTCACTTTGAAGCTTGCTGTTTCGTGCCTGCATCTTCTGCTAACAGATAAGACATTTTCTTCTTTTAGTTTTTTGTGCTTGCTTTTTGCATTTTGTCCTGCACTTCTGTGGGGGTCTGCCAGGTCCCCTCCGGGGGCTTGTGCTCCTCTCAGTTTAGTTCAGCCAGTTGTTTGTTCATTTGCCTTTTCCAGTTTTTTCTGTGGCTGCGGCTTAGTTTTGTTACACCAGAGAACTAATTTAGGTGGTAGAGGTCGTGTGATCTCAGGTGTTTTTGCAATTAGTGTGTTGGTATTTTTTTTAGGGTTTTTTTGGATTGCAGTAAGTGACCTTCCTATCCTTTTCTGTCTAGGAAGATTGGGCCCCAACGTTTGCTCATACTATTTTCTGTCTGTGTCTGTATTTTCTCTTGTCTAACCGCCATTACATGTTTGGTGGCTTCCTATGTTCTTTGGGGATCTGCTCCGGGGCAGATAGTTTTCCTCTTTCTATCTTTAGGTGTAGTTAGCTTCTCAGGCTGTGACGAGGCGTCTAGGACCAACGTAGGTACGCTCCACGGCTGCCTTTAGTTGTGGTGGTTAGTCAGGGTACTGCAATCCAATAGATTCCAACCTCTCTAGTGTATTGCCTTTTTTGCCTGTTCTCCTCAGCTACCAAATCATAACAGTATCACCGGCCAAAAAACTGATAATTATATGGTACTCACAGAAGGGAAAAATAGTGTGAAAGAAAGAAGATTGTCAGAGTTGTCAGAGATTTTTTTTTTTCCCTCTATCTCGGGTGCTGAGGAGGATTTTTTTTTTTCTCTCAATGGAGTTTGCACAGTTGTCTGGCCGTGTGGATCAGCTTGCCACTGAAGTTCGGAGTATTGCTACCTATCTTGCAGGGTTGCCTGTTGTGGAACCTAGGATTCCCATGCCAGATTTGTTTTTAGGGGATCGAGCTAAATTTCTGAATTTCAAAAATAACTAAGTTGTTTTTTGCCTTAAAACCTAACTCCTCAGGGAACGCAGCACAGCAGGTTCAAATTGTCATCTCTCTCCTGCGCGGCGATCCTCAAGATTGGGCTTTTTCCCTGACACCTGGGGACCCTGTTTTGAGTAATGTTGATGCATTTTTTCAGGCTCTGGGGTTATTGTACGATGAGCCTAATGTCACTGATCAAGCTGAAAAAGCCTTGTTGGCATTAAATCAGGGGCTTGAGGACGCTGAGTTATACTGTCAGAGATTCCAAAGGTGGGCAGTCCTGACCAAATGGAATGACGATGCTTTGGCAGCCCTTTTTCGGAAGGGTCTGTCAGAGAATGTAAAGGATGTTATGGTGGAATTCCCTGTCCCCTCTGGTCTCAGTGATTCTATGTCATTAGCGATTCAAATTGACAGACGTTTGCGTGAGCGTAGAGGTATGCGTGGAATATTGTTGCCTTGTGAACCAGCTTCTGAACCCATGCAGTGTGATAGAGTGGCTTCTGGGGCACAGCGTCATGAGTTTTGAAAACGCAATGGGTTATGTTTCTACTGTGGTGAAGCCTCTCATGTTATTTCAGTCTGCCCTAAGCGGGGAAGACGTTTTGCACGTTCAGTTGTCTTGGGTAGTGTTCAGACTAAATTTTTGTTGACTGTTACCCTGATTTGCTCCCTGTCCACATTTTCTGCTCAGGCTTTTGTTGATTCGGGAGCAGCTATTAACCTGATGGATTTTGATTTTGCTAAACGTTGTGGGTTTCCCTTGATACCCCTACGGAAGTCTATTCCCCTACTGGGGATCGATTCTACCCCTTTAGCTGAGAATAAACCCCAGTTCTCTACTCAGGTGATAATGAGGGTTGAACCTGATCATCAGGAGAGTTGCAAATTTTTGGTGCTGTATAATCTGCATGACATTATTGTACTGGGTTTCCCTTGGTTACAGTCTCATAATCCTGTTTTGGATTGGAAATCTGTGTCCGTAACCAGTTGGGGCTGCCAATGTGTTAATGCCAACACTCCTGTTTTTTCTGCCTCCCCCAGGCTCAGGATGTTCCTGACTTTTTGACTGATTTTTCTGATGTGTTTAGCGAAAGTAAATCTGCATCCTTGCCCCCCCATAGGACCTATGACTGCGCTATTGAATTAGTGCCTGGTAGTAAATTCCCTAAAGGTCGCCTTTTTAACTTGTCTGTACCTGAACATGACGCTATGCGGTCTTATATCAAGGAGTCATTGGAGAAGGGTCATATCAGACCATCCTCTTCACCCTTGGGTGCCGTTTTTTTCTTTGTGGCCAAAAAGGACGGTTCATTAAGGCCGTGTATTGATTATCATCTCTTGAACAATATCACTGTGAAATATCAATATCCGTTACCCTTGATTTCTGACCTGTTTTCCAGGGTGAAAAGTGCTACTTGGTTTACCAAGCTTGACCTCAGGGGGGCATATAACCTTATTCGCATTAAGCACGGGGATGAATGGAAGACGGCATTTAATATCCCAGAGGGGCATTTTGAGTACCTAGTGATGCCCTTTGGGCTCACTAATGCTCCTTCCGTCTTCCAGTCCTTCATGAATGACATTTTCAGGGATTTTGTGGATAAATTTCTGATTGTTTATTTGGATGATATCTTGATTTTTTCCAATGATTGGGACTCTCATGTGAAACATGTTCGGACTGTGTTCCAGATTTTGAGAGATAATGCTCTGTATGTGAAGGGATCAAAGTGTCTTTTTGGCGTACAGACCAAGAAGGGTTCTGATGTGGTGAATTGGCCTCCTGAGGCAGTTTCTGCGTTTCAGGAACTTAAGCAGAGATTCACTTCTGCTCCTGTTCTACGGCAGCCTGATGTTTCTCTGCCATTTCAGGTGGAGGTTGATGCCTCTGAAATTGGGGCAGGTGCCGTTTTGTCCCAAAGAGATCCAGAGACCTCTAAAAGTAACCCTTGTGCCTTTTTCTCTCGAAAATTTTCTCCAACTGAACGTAATTATGACGTGGGTAATCGGGAGTTATTGGCCATGAAGTGGGCTTTTGAAGAGTGGAGACATTGGCTGGAGGGAGCCAAACATCAGGTGGTGGTCCTCACGGACCATAAGAATCTGGTTTATCTGGAATCAGCCAAGCGACTTAATCCTAGACAGGCCAGGTGGGCCTTGTTTTTCACACGTTTTAATTTTGTGGTTTCCTTTCTTCCTGGCACTAAGAATGTTAAAGCGGATGCCCTCTCGAGGAGTTTCCTTGCTGACTCTCCCGAGTTATCTGATCCTACTGTTATTTTGAAAGAGGGTGTAGTTCTTTCCGCCATCTCGCCCAATTTGAGACTGGCTCTGGAAGGGTGTCAGGAGGATAAACCCGAACTCTGCCCTATTGGGAAATTGTTTGTCCCAGACCGGTGGAAAAAGAGTATGATGTCTGAGATTCATTGTTCCGCATTGGCCGGTCATCCCGGAATTTTTGGTACCAGAGACTTGGTTAGTCGGTCCTTTTGGTGGCCTACTTTGTCTCGTGACGTCAGGGAATTTGTGCAGTCCTGCGGGACTTGCTCTCGTTCCAAGCCTTGCTCTCGCCCTAGTGGTTTGTTGATGCCATTGCCTGTGCCCAAGAGACCATGGACCCATATCTCTATGGATTTCATTTCCGACCTCCCTGTTTCTCAGAGAATGACCGTTATCTGGGTCATTTGTGATAGGTTTTCCAAAATGATACATCTTGTGCCATTACCTAAGTTGCCTTCCTCCTCCGAATTGGTGCCTTTGTTCCTTCAGCACGTGGTTCGGTTACACGGTATTCCTGAGAACATTGTGTCTGACAGAGGAGTCCAGTTTGTTTCCAGATTTTGGAGGACTTTTTGTTCTAAACTTGGTGTTCAATTGTCTTTCTCCTCAGCTTTTCATCCTCAGACCAATGGACAAACTGAGAGAACAAACCAGACATTGGAGACTTATCTAAGATGCTTTGTGTCTGCTGATCAGGATGACTGGGTCTCTTTTTTGCCTTTGGCTGAGTTTGCCCTTAATAATAGGGCTAGCTCTGCAACCTTGATGTCTCCATTTTTCTGCAATTTTGGGTTTCACCCTCGATTTTCTTCATGACAAACGGAGGCTTCTGTCTGTCCAGGTGTTGACTCTGTTGTGGAGCGTATGCAGCAGATTTGGGACCAGGTAGTGGAGAGGTTGTCCCTCTCTCAGGAGAGGGCCCAGCGGTTTGCCAACCGGCATAGGACTGATGGTCCTCGGTTTGAAGTGGGGGACTTGGTCTGGTTGTCCTCAAGAAATATCCCTATGAGAGTTGCATCTCCTAAGTTTAAGCCTAGGTTCATTGGACCTTATAAGATCATGGAGATTCTTAATCCTGTTTCCTTTCGTTTGCTTCCAGGGACATTTAAGATCCATAACGTGTTCCACAAGTCCTTATTGAAGAGGTTTGTCGAGCCAGTGGTTCCTATGGCTGTGCCTCCTGACCCTGTTTTGGTTGAGGGCAATCTGGAGTATGTGGTTGAGAAAATATTGGATTCTCGTTTTTCTAGACGGAAACTCCAGTATTTGGTTAAGTGGAGAGGTTATGGTCAGGAGGACAATTCTTGGGTGTTTGCTTCGGACATCCATGCTAGAAGACTCATCCGTGCGTATCACAGAGCTCATCCTGACCGACCTGGTTGCCCAAATGAGGGTTCGGTGACCCCTCCTCAAGGGGGGGTACTGTTGTGAATGTGCTAGAAATGAATTCTGAGCAGAAGCTCCCTCTGGTGGTTACAAACAATACTGAACTATTCAATGAAGATTGTGAAGATTGGCGATCAGGTGTTACTGACTGGTCTTATATAAGGGAGGTTCCCTCCCATCAGGGTTGCCAGTGATCAATTGTTCTGTCTCAACTTTTTTTCCTGGTTCACTTTGAAGCTTGCTGTTTCGTGCCTGCATCTTCTGCTAACAGATAAGACATTTTCTTCTTTTAGTTTTTTGTGCTTGCTTTTTGCATTTTGTCCTGCACTTCTGTGGGGGTCTGCCAGGTCCCCTCCGGGGGCTTGTGCTCCCTCAGTTTAGTTCAGCCAGTTGTTTTTTTATTTGCCTTTTCCAGTTTTTTCTGTGGCTGCGGCTTAGTTTTGTTACACCAGAGAACTAATTTAGGTGGTAGAGGTCGTGTGATCTCAGGTGTTTTTGCAATTAGTGTGTTGGTATTTTTTTGAGGGTTTTTTTGGATTGCAGTAAGTGACCTTCCTATCCTTTTCTGTCTAGGAAGATTGGGCCCCAACGTTTGCTCATACTATTTTCTGTCTGTGTCTGTATTTTCTCTTGTCTAACCGCCATTACATGTTTGGGGGCTTCCTATGTTCTTTGGGGATCTGCTCCGGGGCAGATAGTTTTCCTCTTTCTATCTTTAGGTGTAGTTAGCTTCTCAGGCTGTGACGAGGCATCTAGGACCAACGTAGGTACGCTCCACGGCTGCCTTTAGTTGTGGTGGTTAGTCAGGGTACTGCAATCCAATAGATTCCAACCTCTCTGGTGTATTGCCTTTTTTGCCTGCTCTCCTCAGCTACCAAATCATAACAGAAATTGATGAGGAATTGGACATATTATTGAAATCTTTAAATAAAGATTTAACCACAGACAAATTGGAAGCGTGGTTGAAAGATCTAGAAAAAGATGTGGATAAATGGGAAGAACAAGTTAGTGATGGTAAAAAGAAAAAGTTTCTCAGGGATATGCAAGATTATGACAATAATAAAATCTTTCAATGGCAAATTAAGAAGGACACAGCACGGGCTTCAAAATCTAGGAATAATTCTGACGTGTCCCACATATCGGAATCAGAAAGTAGTGTTTCGGCGAGTGATGGAGAATACACTAGAGATTTTCATCTCAGAAATAATGGGAAAAGAAAAATTCCGGATATCTTCAATAAAAATCCAAATTCTAAAAAGAGTAATCAATATAAGGTGGTTAACTTATCTTCACATACCCTTACAATGGCTCAATGTAGCATTTTGGAAAGAGGTTTTTCATTTTCTCCATCTTCTCATATAGATGCGTTTACGTCGATAAAGGACACCTATCTTTTTGCAAGGAAATTACTTCTTAAAAAATTGCATTTTAAATCTGATATGGAAAATATTTTTTCAACTGAAGAAGAAAGGAAAGCTTTAAGAATCTTGGAGTCATTACAAGAAGAAAGTGAGTGCAGTGAAGCTTATAGTATACCTAGCCATCTGTATACAAAACCTAATAAATTTCCTCCCCTAGGGTTATGCCCAGCAGTGGAAATTTTCACTAAGTTGGTCACGGCGGACATTGAGAAATTAGCTGGAAATAGAAAATATCCTTCAAATTTGAATAAACATGAAAGAAAAGCCTTAGAAGAATTAAAAACATGGAATGATGTCCAATTTAAACCAGCGGACAAAGGCGGAAATTTGGTGATCTGGCCTTCCCATATGTACGAGGAACAAGCCTATAAACTTCTGAATGATGGTAAGTGTTACCGCAAATTAATGTTTAATCCTTTATCTTCTTTTCAGACTGATCTGGTTAAGATTTTGGACAAAATGAAGGGATTATTACGAAGAAACTGTTGGATACTATTTCTAAATCTCATCCTAAGTTATCTACATTCTACCTGATTCCCAAACTACATAAGGATCCGTTAAATCCACCAGGACGCCCTATTGTAGCTGGTAACGGTGGACTATGTGAAATAATTTCATCTATTGTAGATTATTTTTTGAAACCGATTGTTGCCACTCTTCCTTCGTTTGTAAAGGACACTAATTCTGTCTTACAAAAAATTGACCAACTTCAACTTGATGAAGGTATGCTTATGGTAACAGCAGACGTCGAATCATTGTATACTTCCATTAGACATGAAGACGGATTGTGAGCAACCGCATGGTTTTTACAGTCTAGCAACATTGAGAAACCAGTGGCGGATCTTCTACTCATTCTTCTGGAGTTCATCCTTCATCATAATGTTTTCACATTCAACAAAAAAAATTTTTTGCAGTTACAAGGTACTGCTATGGGGGCGTCTTGTGCGCCCTCATATGCAAACCTTTTTTAAGAGCATGGGAAAGGAGTATTTTTCTGGATGACAATATTCCTAATATGGATAGAGTGCACAATTGGATCCGGTACATCGACGATGTATTTTTTATCTGGGAAGGTGATGAACTACAATTGGATGGACTGATGCAGTCGCTGAATACCAATGATTTGAGCATAAAACTTACATACAAATCAGGAAGAATCTTGGACTTTTTGGACATAAACATTTCTGTCTCTGATCATGGACTCCTACATACGGATATTTTCCGCAAACCTACTGCTACCAATTCATTCTTGAGAGCCGATTCATCTCATCCTCCAGCTATGATTCGGGGTATTCCTGTGGGACAATTTTTGAGAGCCAAACGTATCTGTTCGGATGAAGATTCCTTTCAGAAACAATCACAGGACCTTGCTGATAGATTCTTGGAAAGGGGGTATAGCAGAAGGATTATTAGGAAAGGTTACAGAAGAGCTGTTAACACCTCAAGAGATCAATTGTTATATGGGACTAATCGTAAAAATGATGATTTTTCTCAAGTTAGGTTTATTTCGAATTATTGTAATGAATGGAATGAACTGAAGATGATCTTTAATAACATTGGAATATACTACAAATGTACCCTATCCTTAAACAAGTTCTGCCATCCATGCCCTCATGTGTAGCCAGACGGGCAGCTAATTTGAAAGATCATTTAGTCCACAGTCATTACGATCCTCAGAGACATTCTATAGATAATACTGAGACCAAAAAAGGTTTTTTTTCCCTGCGGAATGTGTAAGGGTTGTTTAAATCTAGCTAAAGCTACATATTTCTCTAATCATGATGGATCTAGGAATTTTGAAATTAGGCGACATTTGACTTGTTCTTCTAAGGCTGTAATTTACCATGCTACCTGTCCGTGTGGCAGAATTTATATAGGACTGACAACACGCGAACTACGTGTTCGTGTTAGGGAACATGTTTTGGACATTGAAAAAGCAGCCAATATACAAGATTTTTCCCTTCTCAAAACATTGCCACGGCATTTTAAAAATGTTCATAACTGCAACCCTCGGGGTTTGAAAATTAAAGCCATCGACCAGGTCAATTTGGGCTTTAGAGGGGGAGACATTGCTAAGCTCCTCGCCCAATTAGAAAGTAAGTGGATTTTCAGGTTGGGTACTCTTAATCCGCAGGGCCTTAATGAAAATTTTGGATTTGCATCATTTCTTTGAGTTTAATTTGTCTTTGTTTTTAGGGGCGGGTCTATTTTATTCATTTGTAGTTTGGTTTTATATTGTTTTTATTTGCTATTCATATAAGTGTTTTTATTTTTCAGTGTATCTCTTTATGCGACCAATTGTTTGGGGATAATTATTCTTCTGGCAACAATGAAATTATTTCAAGCAAGCAAGAAAAAAGTAATAGAAGAAGCAAGTCCAAGGAATTTTTTCTTTTTCTTTTTTCACCAACGTTATGGACTTTAATATTGGTGCTCATGAAATTTATGACACTAGTAATTCTTGTTTTGTATAGATATTATGCACATTATGCTTATAGTATTGATATATATATATTCTTTATTTTATTTTTATATTGTTTTCTTATATATTGTACTTTTATGCACTTATATTTATATATTATTATATTTGTTGGTGTTTATATATTGGTTTATGTGGTAGGTTTTTTGTTTTATCTAGTATTGTCTTCACTGAATTATTTAGTAATGTTAATTATGTCACTTTATATATATTATTTATACACTATGATTGTTATATTTTATAAATATTTTTCACCAATATAATATTATTATCACTTCCTTATATGCACTTTTCATTATTTTACACATTAAATCTGAATATTATTATTATCACTTCTTAATAGGCACTCTTTATTTATTCATACACTTTAATATTTTAATATTTTTATTATTTCACTTCTTTTTCATTATATATAAATATGGGCTCTCTGTTTGCTTATACATAGTTGGTTTGCTCCGGTGTACGCGTGCCTGGATATGCCCTGACCTCGGTAAACCCCGGGAGGTGCTCACACAGGTGGCTGATCATATATGGATGGTTGGCATAGCGATGGCTTGCTTGCCATTTGTGCGTGTCACTGAGCATTGTCCCGGGAGTTACGCTGTGCCGGTGGGCGTGGATACAGGGTACGCGTCATCTGTCCGGCACATGACCACTAAGCCACTCCCCTTAATTTTCTATTGGCCGCTCTGGGTATAAATTACTCTCCGCCCCTCACTTGGTCACACCCCCTGGAAGAAGCCGAGCGGTGAAACGCGCGTCGGGGTTACAGGACGGGCTATCTCTAATCCACATCAGGTGAATCGCTTCTATAACTTGGAATTGGGCATTTGCCATTATCGGATATTTTACTATGGAATAGCGTCTATCTTCACCTTTCTCCCTGCTTTCTTGTAAACGTCCATGTGTTTCTATTATGGTGATAGCATAGCTCATTCATGGCTATGCATTATATGTTAGTTAATTCAGTTCCCTGCACAAAGCACTTTGCATATTAATGTGTTATTAAGGTTCTGACTTATCTCACATTGGACTCCCTTATTAAGGTACTGCCACACTAAACAATCCCGCTAGCGATCACGATAACGACGCATACTAATGCGATCGCTAGCGGGATTGTTTCTATATCGCTAAGTGCGGCCACATTTAGCGATATAGTTAACGACGCTATCGCCGTTAGCGATCTTCTTAACGACTTTAGCGGTACAAAAGTACCGCTAAATCGCTAAGAAAAGGTGCCACACTAGCGATATATACTTACCCAGCGGGAGCGCTGACGAGAAAATAGGGTCCGGAACGATTCCAGCGACGAGCGAGATCACAGCAGGAAGCTCGTCGCTGGCAGATGCCGCACTGAACAACATCGCTAACGGGATCGCTAAATAGTGACGTTTTTTAGCGATCCCGTTAGCGATATTGTTCAGTGTGGCATACCCTTTACTCCTGCACAAGGCACTTTGAATATTTATGTGATTAGCGGTGATAGCATTATTTACTTACAGCATCAGTGTTATCCAGCTACTTATTGTTATGAGTTTTTTGCTTATATCTTGTGCACTGTGATTTTCCTTGTATCAGCTTAGTCTTTATTCACCATTCTTTTGTGAGAATTCTTTATGGTCCTCCTTTTTGAAATTATCATATATTTACCCACTGGGGATTATTATATATACATATTTTTTCTAAAAAATTATTATTAATTTTTTTATATATAGTGTTTTGTCACACAAGATATTTTATATGCAAGGACCATTTTCTTTCTATATCTATTATTTATGAGACGTTTCTTGTTATTATTTGAAAACTGGATAAAAAAATATATATGTGGATACCCTTAAGTCCTTATTTTGGAGGTATTTTTTGCTTATTTTAATTTTACAAATATTTTTTAATGTTTTGATCAATAAAGTATATTAGTTTTATGGATTGCTTCTATTATTTCCTTTTTTATTATGAAATAAGGAATTGTATGTATATTTCAAACGGAAGTTCCATAGTGTATTTTTTCTATATTGGACATTATATTTATGGTACATTCTGCATTTAGCCTAGGGAGGGACAGTTGTAAGAGAAGGGAGAGTGGCTGAACACGATCTCTAGGCAAGGGCTTTGTAGTCCGTTGCAAAATATATAGCTGCTGCAGTTGACCACAATCTTTTTGGGGGTGAAAAAATTGACTATATTGTCATCCATAAAGTATTATGTGGTTTGTGGTACATTTCAGTGTTATAAAACGCTCCCATAAAGCTTTGAAAAATGTTTCTGGATTCAATTACTCACCCATAGAGTAATATGTGCTTTCTGGTACATTTTGGTGTTACATAACACTCCAAAAAAAGCATTGAAAAATATTTCTGAATTTAATTAGTCATCCATAGAGTATTAGGTGCTTTCTATTACATTTGGTATATAACACTCCAAAAAGCGTTTAAAATATTTCTGGATTCAGTTAGTCATCTATAAAGTATTAGGTGCTTTCTGTTAAATTTCAGTGGTATATAACACTCCAAAAAAGTGTTAAATTAAATTATTCTGAATTGAATTTGTCATCCATAGAGTATTATGTGCTTTTTATTATATTACGATGGTATCATAATAATAATAATAATAGTAATCTTTATTTATATAGCGCCATCATATTCCACAGCGCTTTACAGTTTAACAGTTTCAAAACACAAGTCATAAGTAACAACGTTAACAATACAATAATTAAAGCAAAATAAGACGACCCTGCTCGTGAGAGCTTACAATCTACAATGAGGTGGGGGAGTACAAAGTACAGGTGTGTATATACAATGGTGCATTTACAATGATGGTCCAGCCATCTTGAGGGAGTGAGGGGTGGATGGAGATAGTGAATGGGCTACACACACACACTTATACATAGAATGACTTTAATTAGTGAATGTGATAGGCCGCTCTGAACAAATGTGTTTTGAGGGAGCGCCTGAAACCATGCAAATAGTGGATAGTCCTAATTTCTTGGGGTAGAGCATTCCAGAGGATTGGCGCAGTGTGGGGAAGTCTTGGAGTCGGGAGTGGGAGGTACGGATTAGTGCAGAGGTTAGTCGAAAGTCGTTTGCAGAGCACAGCAGTCGGTTAGGCCGATAGATAGAAATGAGGGAGGAGATGTACGGGGGTGCTGCACTGTGGAGAGCTTTGTGGGTGAGAACAAGTACTTTGAATTGGATCCTATAATGAATGGGCAGCCAATGTAAGGACTGGCGAAGAGCGGACGCGTCCGAGTACCGATTAGCCAGATGGATGACCCTGGCTGCTGCATTAAGGATGAACTGGAGAGGGGATAATCGAGTAATGGGGAGGCCAAGTAATAGAGCGTTGCAGTAGTCCAGGCGGGAGTGGATCAATGCTACAGTGAGGGTTTTTGTTGTTTCCATGGTGAGAAAAGGGCAGATTCTAGAGATGTTCTTTAGGTGTAGGTGGCAAGAGCGGGCAACAGATTGCATATGGGAGGTGAAGGAGAGATTGGTGTCAAACATAACACCCAGACAGCGAGCCTGCTGCCGGGGTGTTATTATGGTGCCACCCACGGAGAGGGAAATGTCAGATTTAGGGAGGTTAGTAGATGGCGGGAGCAGAAGAAGTTCAGTTTTGGAGAGGTTGAGTTTCAGATAGAGAGCGGACATGATGTTGGAGACTGCGGACAGACAGTCACTGGCGTTCTGTAGTACAGCGGGGGTAAGGTCGGGGGATGACGTGTATAGTTGTGTCTCATCAGCATAAAGATGGTACTGAAAACCAAATCTGATGATGGTCTGTCCAATTGGGGCCGTGTAGAGAGAGAAGAGAAGGGGGCCAAGGACTGAGCCCTGGGGTACACCGACAGTGAGAGGAAGAAGAGATGACATGGAGCCAGAGAACGAAACACTGAAGGAGCGGTCAGAAAGATAGGAGGAGAACCAGGAGAGAACAGTGTCCTTAATACCTAGTGACTGGAGCCTAGACAGTAGGAGACGGTGGTCAACCGTGTCGAAAGCTGCAGAAAGGTCGAGAAGAATGAGCAGAGAGTGGTCACCGTTACGTTTTGCTGTCAGAAGGTCATTGGTCACTTTGAGTGCAGTTTCAGTCGAATGTAGGGGTCGGAAGCCGGACTGTTAAGGGTCTAGGAGGGAGTGAGTGGAGAGGTAACGGGTAAGGCGGGAGTAGACTAGGCGCTCCAAAAGTTTAGAGATCAAGGGGAGATTGGAGACCGGTCTGTAGTTGTTTGTGCAGGAAAGGTCGAGAGCGGGTATCAAAAAGTTCCAAATTTTTTCCTGGATTCACTTAGTCATCCATACAGTTTAACAAGGTTATAATAACATTACTGTGGCATATAAAGCTCCAAACCAAGTTCCAAAATTTTTTGTGGATTCAATTAGTCATCCATACAGTTTAACGTGGTTATGGCAACATTACGGTGGCATATGAAATCCAAAAAAATGTTAAAAAAAGGTTTCCTGTATTCAATTAGTCATCCGTACAGTTTAACGCAGTTACTGTTATATTACAGTGGTATATAAAACTAAAAAAACCTTTCAAAAGTTTTTTCTGGATTCAATTAGTCGTCCATACAATTTAACATGCTTTGTGTAAAATTATGATGGCTTAGAATTTTTAAAAATTGCTTGAATCAGTACAGTTCAGAAAATATTTTTGTTCCAAAAATTGACTATTGTCATATATACTGTAAAACTTTGTTTGTGTGAAAAATTTTTTGTTTGAAATGAAATCCAAAGTTGACCTTCTACAGGTATACAGATTTGCAAAAATTTGTATAGCCTTACTCTATGGTACTGATCAGAATCTATCAAAATTACAAAACCTGACCTGGAGATATGTGTAAAAAATTATCCTGCTCCGCTTTGAAGATAAGATGTATTTCTATGGAATTAAGTTCTTAAATTCCATGGTGGTAGGTGGTGATCATTAGTTCATGATAGATGTCCAGGAGCACATGTTCAGCTCACCTTTCTGTGCATAATGCCCCAGGCAAAGGAGGATTCATTAGCAGCGCTTCAAAGCTTATCACATAGGAAGAAGGACAATATCTTTGGAAGGCCGGGGTCACACTTGCGAGAAACTCGCACGAGTCTCGAACCTCAATACCCGGCACTGCCGCTGGCTCTCGGACCGAAGCGCTCAGCTGCACAGAAATACATGCAGTCGCACACTCTGGTCCCAAGTGCCGGCAGCAGTGCCGGGTTCTCAGGTGCGAGACTCGTGTGAGTTTCTCGCAAGTGTGACCCCGGCCTAACGAGTAAGATTGCAGACACAATTGCAAATTGTTTAATTTTAAATTTTTTTTGGAAAGCACAAAGCTGGTGACGTCACTACAGCATAGGGCGGTGTTTTCTTAGTGGATAGCCTGGATCAGCCTGACTGGCTGGCTCGCTAATTTACTCTAGCACCACGATCTTGGAGCTTTTTTACTAATACAGATAGCGTGGTGTAAACTACAGCTATAATTCTAATTTTTAATCTTCAACACGCTCTCTCACATGAGATTGCCCCGTGTATAGACTGAAACAGAATTTTTGAATTTGTATCTCCGACTTAGGCCACGTTCACACTATCAGTATTTGGTCAGTATTTTACATCAGTATTTGTAAGCCAAAATCAGGAGTGGGTGAAAAATACAGAAGTGGTGACGTGCTTCTATTATACTTTTCCTCTGTTCCACTCTGATGTAAAATACTGATAGTGTGAGCGTGGCCTTAGTGGGTTAAAAACTACAGCTACTCATTAAACCTCCCTTGCTTGGGGGCATTTTACACAGAAAGGTGAGCTGAACATGTGCTCCTGGACATCTATTATTGAGTGATCATTCATTACCTTCCACCATTGAATTCAAGAACTTTACTGCATAGAAATACATCTTATCTAATTATCATCAAAGCGGAGCAGGATCATTTTTTCCACAAATCTCCAGGTCATTTTTTGTCGTTTTGATACCTAGATTCATATCGGTACCATAGCGCAAGGCTAAATCATATAGTATCACAAACACAGGGGCAGATTGTGCCTCTAGCTGGTGCAACTTTGTTTTACCGATTAGAACCTTTTTTGTATGGGAAGTGCTTGTGATTTTATTTTATTTATCAGGTATACAAATGTGGTTGTTCAAAAATTGACTATTGTCATGTATACTGTAGAACTTGGTTTGTGTGAAATTTCGATGGTTTGAAATAAAAACAAAAATTGGCCAGCTACAGGTGTACAAATTTGGTCCCTCGGTACTCGGTCCCCAGCTGCCACTATTTTTCCTGGTGTAAAAACAAGAGCAAGACACATGCAAATCAGTGGGGAATCACCAAAAGAAATCACAAAGGAATGTATATAGCATAACAATTTATTGAAGTACAAAAAAGGAAAAACACACCTCATTAAAAAAAGTTAAAAACACTCATGATGTAAAGAAAGTCCGACAAAAAAGAGAGTATAATACTCTAAATACTCATATGCCAATCTTAATACATAACAGTAAAGGATAACACCCCAACCAAAAATTAGCTGTGTACCTAAACTCCTGTTGTCAACATCATTATATACATGGGGAAAGGAGAATGATAAATTGCCCTAAAGTGCAAGTATAAATGACTGAGCAACCTAACAAACCTTTACCGATCATTAAATAGCATAACCATCTGGTATAGAAATCTCAGAATAGCCCAAAAGGACGCAATGTAGCCAAAGGTCAGATAGACAAATAAGGAAAAGGGCAGATCAGAATATAAATAAGGAAAAGGGCAGATCAGAATATACCAACAGGTTGGAATAATAATCCCCATGAAGCCGGCATGCGAGTACCAGGACCCACGCGTTCCGACACATCGTGTCTTTCTCAAGGTAGGTATGTGTCACCTTTAAAGTACAGCCTATATATGGGGAAAAAAATATTAGCAAGCGGACATACCAGGTGTAGCTGCGACGGCGTAATCCGAAGGGAGGAATCTCCAGACTCCCAAAGCGAAAGTAACAATAAAGCCCTTGTAAAGTTACAGCTCATGAGCAAAGAAATCACTTTGTTTTCCAAAAACTTTTATTAGGGTTTTATATAACAATGGGAAGGGAAGATAAAGAAGGGAAGGGGCAGGGAGGGGAAAGACAGAAAGGGAAAAAGGGACCATGTGGTCCTTGAAACCCATAGGATAGAAAGCAACAAGTTAACTTTTACAAACATCTCAATAACTCAATATCAACAAAGGCATTGAATACAAATAGATAAAAAAATTAAAAAAATTAAAAAAAGAACAGAGTAAGGTAATGCTGTATAATACCTTTGGTAAGCATTAAGGAAATAGAGTAATCCATCTGGACCATTTTCTGGTATATTTGTCAAACTTATATTCACCTGAGCTATTTTTTGTTCGAAAGCTTTATGGAGGGTAATTTTTTCGATAATGTCTTGGATTTTGGGAGGATCTGGTCTTTTCCAATTAAAGGCAATAGAGTTTTTAGTGACTAGTAAGATGTGGATCACTAAAGGAATAGAGAAATGCTCAATGTCGTCTGAGTTTAATGATAAGAGGGCTAGTTGAGGTGACAGGGTAATGGGTTTGGGAAGTAGTGAATTGATTAAGGCTGATATGTCATTCCAAAGGGGTTTGATTAGAGGGCAGTTCCAGAATATATGAAGTAAGTTACCATATTGGCCGCATCCCCTCCAGCAAGTTGACAGATTTTCCGGATTTATCTTGGAAAGTCTAGCTGGAGTATAGTACCATCTAGTCAACATTTTGTGATGGGCCTCCTGAAGAGACATGGAGATAGTGGCGGCATAGGAAATGGAGCAAGCCTGTTCCCAATCTGCTGACTCTGGGGCTATATGAAGTTCTTTCTCCCATCTCAGCAGATTATGGGATCTGACCAGGGCGGAACTATAGTGGAAGCAGGGGAAGCAGCTGCCACAGGGCCCGGGCTAGAAGGGGGCCCGTCCCTGCTGCAGCTGCCCTGTGATTTAGGAGCAAAAAGGGTGGCCTGAGCACGCTGGCAAATGGATCCGCGCTTGGGCCCCCTCCCAACATTTTGTTCAGGCTTCTGACTCTGAACGCTGATGCATAACAACACTGTGTTGTTTTAAAGAGACACTACAGTGTTGTAAATGCAGACAGCGAACAGAAATGAGCACTGTAGCTTTAAGCTGCGGCCCAGTGCATTATGGTCCGTCTGTCACAGCGTGGTGCATGTGGGGGCGGACAGCAGACGGCCAGGCAGACCACATGAAGCAGCAGGCTGACTGGACAAGCAGGTGGAAGCCCGGGCGAGCAGGGTGAGTACCGTGAGTCTCTCAACAGTGAGAAGAGGCTTGGCTGCTCAATGGTGACTGGGAGGGCAGGTGCAGGCAGGATCTAACAGGGCCCACATTCAACAGGGCCCAGGCCCCAGGCTGCAGTGCAGGGGGCCCACATTCAACACAGGGCCCAGGTAGCAAGGGGCCCGCATTCCAACAGGGCCTCGGGCTCCTGGGCCCTGTTTGACGCAAGCCTCAAGTCACCACTAACCTCCCCCTGGGCCCTGTTGGGCACGGGACCTCAGTCACCAGTAGCCTCCCCCTGGCCCAGTAACAGCCTCATGGTTGCTACAAGTGACGAGTGACACCCTGATCTCTGCTACATGTGACAAGTAACAACCTCAGCTCTGCTACATGTAACAAGTAACAACCTCGGCTCTGCTACATGTGACAAGTAGCAACCTCGGCTCTGCTACATGTGACAAGTAACAACCTCAACTCTGCTACTTGTGACAAGTAGCAACCTCAGCTCTGCTATTTGTGACAAGTAACAACCTCAGCTCTGCTTATGTGACAAGTAACAACCTCAGCTTTGCTCATGTGACAAGTAGTAACCTCAGCTCTTCTACATGTGACAAGTAGCAACCTCAGCTCTGCTACATGTGACAAGTAACAACCTCAGCTCTGCTACATTTGACAAGTAACAACCTCAGCTCTGCTACATTTGACAAGTAACAACCTCAGCTCTGCTACATTTGACAAGTAACAACCTCAGCTCTGCTACATTTGACAAGTAACAACCTCAGCTCTGCTACATGTGACAAGTAGCAACCTCAGCTCTGCTACATGCGAGGAGTGACAGCCTCATCTCTGCTACATGTGCGGAGCGACAGCCTCAGCTTTGCTATACAAGTAGCAGAGCTGAGGCTGTCACTCCTCACATGTTGCAGAGATGAGGCTGTCACTCCTTACATGTAGCAGAGCTGAGGCTGTCACTCCTCGAATGTAGCAGAGCTGAGGCTGTCCCTACTCACATGTAGCAGAGCTGAGGCTGTTCCTCCTCACATGTAGCAGAGCTGAGACTGTCACTCCTCACATGTAGCAGAACTGAGTCTGTCACTCCTCACATGTAGCAGAGCTGAGGCTGTCACTCCTCACATGTAGCAGAGCTGAGGCTGTCACTCCTCACATGTGTAATTGGTGAGGGCGTGGTGCAGAAGTACGGTATACAGAACAATCTTAGATTATTCTGTATACCGGACTGTTGTTCTACTGAATAAATCATCCGTTTTGAAAGCAATTTGCAGGCTGGATTACAAGTTTCTTCACACATTTACTCTGGAGAAAGCCTACCTTCGTCACTACCTCAGTTGCTTCCTGGGAGTTGGTTCTTTTCTGTTATTTCACTATCATTACTCCAAAAACCTCTAATTTTGGATAATAAAGGTATCTTTCTTAACACAACTTGGTAGACCGGGATTGGCAACGCGCGCGAGGGGGGGGGCCCCATTGTGAAGTTTGCTGTGGGGCCCTGCCGTTCCTAGTTACGCCCCTGGATCTGACAAACACTTGGCTTTTATTTAACCACATGTATATATATGAGGTGCTCCAAAAAATATTATGGTTTATGTTGATTATGAGGTTAGCTGCGGGTTCTGATAAGTTTGGCTTGGTTGAAAGAAATTTTTCAATTAGGTCTTTAAGTATAATGTACTGACAGAATGAAGAAGAAGAGACATTGAATCTCTCTTTTATTAGGGTGAAAGGGATGTGGATGTTTTCATTATAAAGGTCTTTAACTCTTTTAACGCCATGTGTTGCCCAAATGGAATCAATATCTTGATTGTAAAGGGTGCAAATTAATTGGAGTGGGAGATTTTTAAGGAAAGTAAATTTGTTTGAGCCCCGTTTTTGTTTGGAAAGTAATTTCGAGGCGTCCAACGTAGCACTAAATATGGGGTGGGAAAGAGAGGGTGTTTTTTTTAAGTAGGATTGCATCTAGGATTAGGTGATAAGGTGGGATATTTTTATTAAGAAATCGTTCCAGCTCACACCAAACTGGGGGATCTGGAAGGGGCCACCAGAATAGACTCTGTTTGATTAGAAAGGACTGGTAATATGCCGAGATGTTAGGCAAGCCTGCACCACCAAATCTTTTGTTATTATAAAGGATATTGGTGGCAATCCTCGCCTTTCTATTGCCCCATATAAAGTTATTGGTGCGGGTTTGTAAACTTGTTAGGTAAGGGACTGAGATCGGTAATGGCAATGATCGAAATACATACAGGATTTTTGGGAGGATGTAGGATTTAAAAGTGATAATCCTCCCCCACCATGAGAGGCCTTTGTCTCCAAATGAGGACATGTCTTTGGAAATAGATTTGTGAAGAGAGGCTAAATTAACCGGGATCAGGGAGGAGATAGAACTAGAAAATTTCAAGCCCAGATAGGTTATGTAGTCATATGACCAAGACCAGGGTGTTATTTGTTTAATGTTGTTGATGAGGGAAGGGTTTAGATTTAATGGCAGGATTTTCGATTTGGATTCGTTTATCTTGAAGTAAGATACCTTGGAGAAAGTTGAAAGCAAGCTTTGAATTTTCATAATTGACGTGGAGGGATTTGAAACTGTTAGGATTATGTCGTCCGCAAAAAGGCTAATTCTATACTCTCTAGAGCCCGCTACAATGCCTTGAATGTCTGGGTCATCCCTTATAAGCTGAGCCAAAGGCTCTATGGCTAGGACAAAGAGGAGGGGTGAAAGTGGGCACCCCTGTCTAGTGCCATTGGAGATTTTAAAGGACGGGGACAGGTGATTATTAACGTATATCTTTGCGGTGGGGTTGGAATAAAGGGCTGAGATGCTAGACAGAATTCTTGATTGGAAGCCGAATTTATGAAGGGTTGCAAATAAGTATACCCAATTTAGGCGGTCGAATGCCTTCTCGGCATCGAGGGAGATGATAGTTGCTCTAGATTTCTTAGAATTAATCAATTTTATAAGATTAATCAATCTCCTTGTGCCATCGATAGATTGCTGGTTAATACCAAATCCAATTTGATCATTATTTATTAGGTTAAGGAGGGAGTGATTTAATCGGTTTGCTATAGCCTTGGCGTAAATCTTAATGTCGGTGTTGATCAAGGAGATCGGCCTATAATTTTTCATATGGGATGGGTCGGAATTGGTTTGGGTATGAGGACAATCGTAGCTTCTAGCATCTCTTTTGGGAAGTTTCCGGAATCTGAGGCTGAGTTAAAAAGTTTTGTTAGGTGCGGAGCCAGGAGGTTACTAAAAGTTTTATAATAGTCATTCGTGAAGCTGTCTGGACCAGGGGCTTTGAAGGGTTTTAGGTGCTTGATGGTATCTAAAATTTATTTTTCTGTGAAAGGGGAGGAAAGGGAGTCCAAAGTGTCTTTGTCCAATTTAGGTAGGTTAGCTGAATCCAAAAAGCATTGGATGTTTGCCTGATTTGGTTGAGATTGGGGTGAATCTTGGTTAATGTTATAGAGGTTATAAAAGAATTGGGCAAAAGAGTTTGCTATGTCCTGGGGGTGAGATAAGAGGGTACCGTTGGGGGAAGATATGGCATCAATTCTGTGTTTACGTCTGAGGTATTTAAGTCTATTTGTCATATATGAGGACGGGCGGTTTAGGTTGGAATACTGTTTAAACTTAGAAGATTTAATTGCGGAGTCATAAAATGAAAAAAAATCAATGTTCTGAGCTCTAGTCGAAGTCCAGAAAGCTCCGATTCTAAAATGGGACAGGGGCTGGACATATTGGCGAGAGACATTTCTTTAGTTCTGATTAGACTTTGTAGATTTGAGATTTTTTCTCTGTTGGCTTTTTTAATCTTTGAGGATATTTGGATAAATATACCTCGCAGAACTGCCTTGTGGGCGTTCCAACATGAATAGGGGCTAGAAAGGTTGGAACCATTTTCTTCGAAGTAGTTGGAGATGGCCAATGAAATTTCTGATTTTATACTCGGATTGTGGAAGAGGGAGGAATTGCACTTCCATAAGAACTGCCGATTGGAAGCTGGGCCGTCTAAAAATTCCGCGATAACTGGGGCATGGTCGGAGACCGTCTTGGGAAGGATGGATATTGAGGTGCATTTTGGGAGGGAGAAAATATCTGTTAGGATCAAGTCTATCCTGGAAGCTGAGTGGTGGGGATCAGAGAAGTGAGTATATTCTACTGAGGTGGAGTTCAGGCAGCGGAAGATGTCAAATAATTCATTGGAATATAGCCACTTGTTAAGTGTTTTCGATTGGGATCTGTTTGGGGATGAGGAATCCATTAGGTGATTGGGGACCATGTTGAAGTCACCTGAAAGAATTAGTGAACCTTTTCTAACTTTATTAATTTTTTTATTGAGTTTATTTAGGAATTTAATTTGTCTTTTTACCGGGACATAAGTATTGACTATTGTGTACTCTGAGTTATTTATTTTACATATTAAAATGTGATAGTGTCCTGCTTCGTCCTTAACTTCATCTATATAGTCAAATGAAACTGAATTCCTTATAAGGGTAAATACGCCTGCTTTTTTTTTGGACCAGAGGATTCATAAGCAAAAGGAAAATTTTTATGTCCGAAATTGGGGTGGGAGTTGGATTTAAACTTTGTCTCTTGGAGACATACAATATCAGAGCGTATCTTGTTGATCTCATTGCGAATAGTAAAGCGTTTTCTAGGGCTGTTGAGACCTCTAACATTATATGTGACCAAATTGAGCTTCATGATAGGTAAAAACTATCCCAGGAAAACAAGATCAGGAAAGAATGAAAAAGGGAAACAAAAAACAATAAAAAGCCAATGTAGGCACAAGTTAACTTATGGTTAGTAAAGAACAGTTAGAACCGTGAGTGTGAGACCAAGGTAATGTAAATGCAATTATAAACTTAAATAGAAAAGTATTGGAACCAACTTAGTTGTTGTTCCAAGGGCCACTAGAAGGAGGCCGCTTTAAACGGACTCTACTTGAACTTGGGGGGAAGTTCGTGTAAGAGCACACCATGAGACATCCTCAAACATGCTGAGGAAGGGGTTTTAGAGGACCAACAAACGGAGAAAGAACTGAAGATCTATATTAAACAAGTCAAACAGAAAGTCACTGAAGAGACCGAAGCCTGCAGAGAGAGAAAAAAGATTAACATCATGCGAAACCAAAAAACAAAGGGTTACCCACAATTGGTTCCATATAGTAACATAGTTATTAAGGTTGAAGGAAGACTTTAAGTCCATCTAGTTCAACCCATATCCTATCCTAACCTGCCCTAACATGTTGATCCAGAGGAAGGCAAAAAAACCCAAGTGGCAAACAGTAAGCTTCACATTGGGGAAAAAAATTCCTTCCCGACTCCACATACGGCAATCAGACTAGCTCCCTGGATCAACGCAGTATCTAGGAAACTAGTGAATATAGCCTGTAATATTATACTTTTCAAGAAAGGCGTCCAGTCCCTTCTTAAATTTTAGTAAGGATTCACTCATTACAACATTAGACGGCAGAGTTCCATAGTCTCACTGCTCTTACAGTAAAGAATCTGCGTCTGTGATTATGGCTAAACCTTCTTTCCTCCAGACGTAGAGGATGTCCCCTTGTCCCCGTCACAGATCTAAGAGTAAAAAGATCATTAGAAAGGTCTTTGTACTGTCCCCTCATATATTTATACATTGTAATAAGATCACCCCTAAGCCTTCGTTTTTCCAAACTAAGTAACCCTAAGTGTAATAACCTGTCTTGGTATTGCAGACCCCCCAGTTCTCTAATAACCTTGGTCGCTCTTCTCTGCACACGCTCCAGTTCAGCTATGTCTTTCTTATATATCCGGAGACCAGAACTGCACACAGTATTCTAAGTGTGGTCGCACCAGTGACTTGTATAGAGGTAAAATTATGTTCTCCTCATGAGCATCTATGCCTCTTTTAATGCATCCCATTATTTTATTTGCCTTGGCAGCAGCTGCCTGACATTGGCCACTAAATGTGAGTTTGTCGTCCACCCATACACCCAGGTCTTTTTCAGTGACAGTTTTGCCCAGTGTTTTACAATTAAGCACATAATTATACATCTTATTTGTTCTACCCAAGTGCGTGACCTTACATTTATCCCCATTAAAGCTCATTTGCCATTTATCAGCCCAAGCTTCTAGTTTACATAAATCCTCCTGTAATATAAAATTATCCTCCTCTGTATTTATTACCCTGCAGAGTTTAGTGTCATCTGCAAATATTGAAATACTACTCTGTATGCCCCCTACAAGGTCATTAATAAATATGTTAAAGAGAAGCGGCCCCAATACTGACCCCTGTGGTACCCCACTGCTAACCGTGACCCAGTCCGAGTGTGCTCCATTAATAACCACCCTCTGTTTTCTATCCATGAGCCAGTTCTTAACCCACTTACACAAATTTTCCCCTATCCCCATTGTTCTCATTTTATGTATCAACCTTTTGTGTGGCACTGTATCAAAAGCTTTTGAGAAGTCCATGAACACCATGTCCACTGCATTCCCTTGGTCCAGTCCTGAACTTACCCCTTCATAAAAGCTTATCAGATTAGTCTGACAAGAACGGTCCCTCGTAAACCCATGCTGATACTGTGTCATGAGGTTATTCAGCCTCAGATACTCCAATATAGTATCCCTTAAAAAACCCTCCAGGATTATACCCACAGTAGATGTTAAGCTCACTGGCCTATAATTTCCAGGTTCAGTTTTTGCCCCCTTTTTGAATATTGGCACCACATTTGCTATACGCCAGTCCTGTGGTACAGACCCCGTTATTATTGAATCTTTAAAGATTAAAAATAATGGTCTATCCATAACTGTATTTAATTCCTGCAGTACTCGGGGTGTATCCCATCCGGGCCCGGGGATTTGTCAATTTTAGTGATTTTTAGACGCCGCCGTACTTCCTGCTGGGTTAAGCAGGTGACATTTAATGGAGAAATTTTTTTATCACTGATCATGTTATCTGTCATGGGATTTTCTTGTGTAAATACAGTTGAAAAAAAGTCATTTAGCATATTGGCTTTTTCCTCATCCTCATCCACCATTTCACCCAGACTATTTTTAAGGGGACCAACACTATCATTTTTTTAGTTTCTTGCTATTTATGTAGTTAAAGAATATTTTGGGATTATTTTTACTTTCTCTGGCAATGAGTCTCTCTGCCTCAATCTTTGCTGTCTTGATTTGCTTTTTACAGAATTTATTTCAGTCTTCTGTATTTATTTAATGCCTCATCACTACCTACTTGCTTTAATTCCCTAAACGCTTTCTTTTTGTCCCTTATTGCGCCCCTTACAGCTCTATTTAGCCATAGTGGTTTCCTCCTGATTCTAGCATGTTTATTCCCATAGGGTATATACTGTGCACTGGTCCTATTCAGGATACTAATAAACGTCTCCCATTTTCTTTGTGTATTTTTATGTCTCAGGATATCGTCCCAGTTTATTGCACCAAGATCATCTCTCATCCGTTGGAAATTTGCCTTCCTGAAGTTTAGTGTCCTTGTAACCCCTCGACTACACATCTTATAAAGGATACATGAAAGCTTATTATTTTGTGATCACTATTACCCAAGTGACCCCCAACCCTTATATTTGATATGCGGTCTGGCCTGTTGGATAATATTAGGTCTAGCAGTGCCTCCCCTCTTGTTGGGTCCTGAACTAGTTGTGAAAGGTAATTGTCTCTCATAGTTGCCAAAAACTTATTACCTTTGCTGGAACTACAGGTTTCTGTTCCCCAATGTATTTCAGGGTAGTTGAAGTCCCCCATAATAATGACTTCTCCTTGAGTTGCTGCTTCATTTATTTGCTGTCACGCTGTTACTGCATACAGGAGGTCTGGGGTCTATGCTGACCCTAAGCTGGGGTCCTGACTAATCCCTCTACCTGGAGGTACTGTTAATGGTACAGAGGTCCAGGCCACCAGCGTAATCCCTACCTCCTGAGGATCCCTGAACCTCAGTGATCCAGTCCTGAGAAGGACCCGGATCACACACCGGGGACTGGTAGGTATATGCCTAAACACAGTAATAAACGAACGAGACAGTACAAGGGGTAAACTAAAATCCACCTTGCATACAAAAATCACACCACAGGAAACAGAGGGGACACCAACGGGTACGGAGATAAATGATAAAGCGAGGAGGGGGAAAAGACCACACAGGTACTCTTAACTTCAGCCTTCACCATACAACGATCCGCTCTGCTGGTCTGCATGAATGCTTTCACCGACACTTCCCCAGCAGACAGGCAGGTATTTGAAGGAAACCAATTATCACAACATTAATTGCAGCTGAGCGAGGCTGGTCTAGTCCAGCACAGAGAGAGGAAGAATTAACTCCCTCTCTGCCAAAAAAACACCCAGCACCAGAAACTCAGCTGTGAGAAGTCAGGGTGTGCAATCGCGACGATCTTCGCAGCGACACACCCGTGACAGTACCCCCCCTTCTACAAGGGGCCTCCGGACCCTTAGGGCCGGGTTTATCTGGGTGAGTAGTATGGAAGGCCCGAACCAATCTGCGTTAATATCCGACGCAGAAACCCACATCCTCTCCTCAGGACCATACCCCCTCCAATGAACAAGGTACTGAAGGGACCGGCGATTAAGACGTGAATCGATGATCTCGACACCTGGAACTCCAAGTTACCATTGACCACCACAGGAGGAGGAGGTAAAGGTGAAGGTATCACCGGCGCCACATACCTCTTAAGCAACGATCTGTGGAACACATTATGAATTTTAAATGTAGGAGGGAGGTCAAGACGGAATGCAACCGGATTAATTATAGCACTGATCTTGTATGGCCCGATGAACCTGGGACCCAGTTTCCAGGAGGGAACCTTAAGTTTTATATTTTTGGTAGACAACCATACCAGATCGTTGACACTTAGGTCCGGACCAGACACTCTCCTCCTATCAGCCATACGTTTGTATCGGTTCCCCATAGTACTCAGATTATTCAGCACTCCTCTCCACACTGAAGCAAGTGACGACGAAAATCGTTCCTCCTCAGGAACCCCAGAAGAGCCCCCCCTATTGAAAGTACAAAACTGGGGGTGAAAACCATATGCCCCAAAAAACGGGGACTTACCAGTGGACTCGCTCCGCCTATTATTTAGAGCAAATTCCGCCAGAGGCAAGAAAGAAGCCCAGTCCTCCTGGTTCTCTGACACAAAACACCGGAGATATGTCTCCAAGCTCTGGTTCAGACGCTCTGTCTGACCATTGGTCTGCGGGTGAAAAGCCGATGAAAATGACAACTGCATCCCCCGCCGTGTACAAAATGCTTTCCAGAATTTGGACACAAACTGAGACCCCCGATCCGACACCACATCGGAGGGTACCCCGTGAAGCCTTACAATCTCCCCAATAAACACGTGCGCAAGAGTTTTAGCATTAGGAAGAGCGATAAAATGTGCCATCTTGCTGAACCTGTCCACTACAACGAGTATGACTGTTTTAACCCGAAGATGGCGGGAGGTCCGTAATGAAGTCCATAGACAGATGAGTCCACGGACGCTCCGGAATCTTCAAAGGTAAGAGGGTCCCCCGACGGACGGGTATGTGGGGTCTTAGAGCGAGCACAAACCTCACAGGACGCGACAAAAGTTACCACCTCCCTATGTAAGTTAGGCCACCAAAACCGGTGCGAGAGGAGATCCTCAGTTGCTTTAATCCCTGGGTGTCCTGCCAAAGCAGAATTATGGTGTGCCTCGATCACCTTTTGTCGCAACTGATTTGGAACAAACAGTCTCCCTGGAGGTCCTACAGGGGCGTCCCCCTGAGCCTCCAATACCTCCTCCTCAAGCTCAGAGCATACTGCCGACACCACCACCCCCTCCTGAAGGACTGGAACTGGGTCCTCCGTATTCCCAGCCCCTGGGAAACAGCGAGATAAGGCATCCGCCTTAACATTTTTTGACCCAGGACGATATGTGACGACAAAATTAAACCTGGTGAAAAAACAACGACCACCTAGCTTGTCTGGGATTCAGACGTTTAGCGGACTCTAAATATAGCAGGTTTTTGTGATCGGTAATGACGGTGACCGGGTGGACTGCCCCCTCCAAAAAATGACGCCACTCCTCAAAAGCCAACTTAATGGCCAAGAGTTCCCTATTGCCGACATCATAATTCCTCTCAGCGGACGACAATTTTTTAGAGAAGAAGGCGCACGGATGCCATTTACCAGGGGACGAACCTTGTGACAATACTGCTCCCACCCCTACCTCGGAAGCGTCCACCTCAACAATGAACGGCTGTGACGCATCAGGTTGAATAAGTATGGGTGCTGAAGCAAAACATTTTTCAAAGAGGAAAACGCTTGACAAGCCTTGTCAGACCACTTTGAAAAAGCCGTCCCTTTTTTAGTCATGTCTGTGAGAGGTTTAACTATGGACGAAAAATTACGAATGAACTTCCGGTAGTAGTTAGCAAACCCCAGGAAACGTTGTAATGCCTTAAGATCCTCTGGCAGATCCCACTCAAGAACTGCCCGCACTTTCCCAGGGTCCATACGAAAACCGGATGCTGACACCAGGAACCCTAAAAACTGAAGTTCCTGTACGACGAACACACACTTCTCTCCATTTGGCGTACAGTTTATTATCCCGCAAGATCTGTAACACCTGCCTAACATGCTCCTGATGAGACACAAGACCCGACGAGTAAATTAAGATATCATCCAGATATATGACCACAAACTATCCCATTAGGTGGCGAAAGATGTCATTTACAAAGTGTTGAAACACCGCCGGGGCAATACTCAGACCAAATGGCATGACAAGGTTCTCATAATGCCCCTCCGGAGTGTTAAACGCCGTCTTCCACTCATCCCCCTCCTTCATCCTAATCAGATTGTACGCCCCCCTGAGATCCAACTTAGAGAACCATTTGGCACCCACGATCTGATTGAAGAGATCGGGAATAAGTGGGAGCGGATACGGATCTCGGACCGTAATCCGATTAAGCTCACGGAAATCCAGGCAAGGGCGTAGGCCTCCATCTTTTTTTTTCACAAAGAAGAACCCCGCGGCCACCGGGGAAGATGAAGGTCTAATATGCCCCTTAGCCAGACTCTCTGAAATATAATCCTTCATGGCCTGTCTCTCAGGACCAGAAAGGTTATACAACCTAGATTTCGGTAACTTGGCCTCAGGGAGCAGGTTAACAGAACAGTCATACTCGCGATGAGGAGGTAGTTCTTGACACCCTTTCTCCGAGCATACATCCTCAAAGTCCACCAGAAATGGAGGTAAGGCCCTAGGAGCGACCGCCCCAATGACCGTATTAATGCAGTTTTTATTACAGAATTCACTCCATTGGCTTATCTCTCTGGATTGCCAATCAATAACCGGGTTATGCTTAGTTAACCAAGGAAGGCCCAGCACTATAGGAGTGGGAAGACCCTCCAACACATAACAAGACAACAGTTCTTTATGTAACACCCCCACTTGAAGATCTATGTTATGCACTGCTTGCAAAAAACTTCCCTGACCGAGAGGTCTGGCGTCGATCGAGAATATGGGGACGGGTTTAGTCAACACACTCAATCGCATACCTTGAACCCGGGCAAAGCGAGCATCCACCAGGTTAGCCCCGGAACCACTATCCAGAAGAACAGATATCCTCTCAGTTCTCGCACCCACCACCACCTCCGCCGGTACGAGAAACTGAGACGAACTTAGGGACGAAATACTTACTCCCAGATTGCCGTCCACCACACAATCTGGGATCAATAGTTTTCCGGCGACTTCTCACTCTGCAAAGGACGGGATGGACACCCCCTAATAAAATGTCCCTTTTTTCCACAGAAGAAACAACCTCCTGTTTTGTGGTGCCCCACCGATCCCCTCCCCCGGAATGATGTCCCTCCTAATTACATAGGCTCCTCTGGACTGACCAGGGGAAGCTCCATATAAGGGACCCTCGAGGAAGGTGAAGTCATCACAGGGGGCGAAGTTACCCCGCACCTCTCCCGAAGCCGTCTGTCAATACGAATAGCAAGGGCCATAGCGGCTTCCAGTGACGTGGGAGGGTCATACTGTGCCAGCACATCCTTTAATTTGTCAGATAAACCTTGACAAAACTGGCTCCTAAGAGCCGGGTCATTCCACTGGGTGTTCGTGGCCCACCTACGGAACTCCGAACAGAATTCCTCTGCCGGACGATCTCCCTGCTGGATCCTACGTAACTTAGATTCAGCAAGGGAGACCCGATCCGGGTCATCATACACAAGACCCAGAGCCGTAAAAAACCCATCCACTGACTGGAGAGCTGGGGAGCCCGGGGGAGAGCGAACGCCCAGGATTGGGGGTCTCCTTGTAGGAGCTAGATGACAATCCCCACCCTTTGTTCCTCACTCCCAGATGACCGGGGTCGCAGCCGGAAGTACAATTTACATGCCTCCCGGAAAGCAAAAAACTTGTCCCGCCCCCCAGTGAATCTGTCAGGGAGAGCTACTTTAGGTTCAGGTCCGGCCTGCTCCGGGGGGTACAAAACCTTGGACTTAACGTCCGCCAGCTCCATGGACAGACTCTGCAACTGCCGAGCTAGACTGACTACTGGATCCATGGTGACTGGAGAAAATCTTTAGTGGGTCGGTGAAAATGTCACGCTGTTACTGCATACAGGAGGTCTGGGGTCTATGCTGACCCTAAGCTGGGGTCCTGACTAATCCCTCTACCTGGAGGTACTGTTAATGGTACAGAGGTCCAGGCCACCAGCGTAATCCCTACCTCCTGAGGATCCCTGAACCTCAGTGATCCAGTCCTGAGAAGGACCCGATCACACACCGGGGACTGGTAGGTATATGCCTAAACACAGTAATAAACGAACGAGACAGTACAAGGGGTAAACTAAAATCCACCTTGCATACAAAAATCACACCACAGGAAACAGAGGGGACACCAACGGGTACGGAGATAAATGATAAAGCGAGGAGGGGGAAAAGACCACACAGGTACTCTTAACTTCAGCCTTCACCATACAACGATCCGCTCTGCTGGTCTGCATGAATGCTTTCACCGACACTTCCCCAGCAGACAGGCAGGTATTTGAAGGAAACCAATTATCACAACATTAATTGCAGCTGAGCGAGGCTGGTCTAGTCCAGCACAGAGAGAGGAAGAATTAACTCCCTCTCTGCCGAAAAACACCCAGCACCAAAAACTCAGCTGTGAGAAGTCAGGGTGTGCAATCGCGACGATCTTCGCAGCGACACACCCGTGACATTTGCTTTACGAGGATATTCTCTGTTGCTTCCATTATTTTAGGAGACTTATAACAAACCCCTATCAGTAATTTATGTTTTTTCCCCCCTCCCCTAATCTCCACCCACAGAGACTCTACATCTTTATTAGATTCACAGATATCACGCAGGATGGGTTTTAAGGATGATTTTACATATAAACACACACCCCCACCTCGCTTATTTTTACGGTCATTTCTAAACAGAGTATAGCCCTGTAAATTAACCGCCCAGTCGTGGCTCTCATCCAGCCAAGTCTCAGATATCCCCACCATGTCATAATTATGTTCCAACAAAATTAATTCTAATTCCGCCATTTTGTTGGTGAGGCTTCTGGCATTAGTATACATGCACTTTATGTATCTCTGTGAACCTCTATTCTTTCTTAAATTATTAACTGTTCTAACCCCACCCCCCCATGCCACCCCCACCCCCAATTTCATTATTTGTGCCCAGGTCTCTATCTGCACTGCCTTCCCCTCCTATAAAATGAATACCCTCCCCCCCAGTCACTAGTTTAAAGACTCCTCCAACCTTCTAGCCATTTTTCTCCCCCAGCACAGCTGCACCCTCCCCATTGAGGTGCAGCCCGTCCCTAGCATAGAACCTGTAGCCAACTGAGAAGTCGGCCCAGTTCTCCAGGAACCCAAACCCCTCCTTCCTACACCAATTCTTGAGCCACTTATTAACCTCCCTAATCTCCCGTTGCCTCTCTGGTGTGGCACGTGGTACAGGCAGTATTTCAGAAAATACCACGTTGGAGGTCCTTGTTTAAGCTTGCAGCCTAATTCCCTGAAATCGTCTTTAAGGACCTTCCACCTACCTCTAACTTTGTCATTTGTGCCAATGTGCACCATGACCGCTGGGTCCTCACCAGCCCCTCCCAGTAATCTGTCAACCCGATCAGCGATGTGTCGGACTCGAGCGCCAGGTAGGCAGCACACTGTTCGACAATCCCTGTCTTTGTGACAGATTGCCCTATCTGTTCCCCTAATAATTGAGTCCCCCACTACCAGCACCTGTCTGGCCTGCCCTGCTCTCCTAATTCCCCCCTTACTGGAGCAGACACTCCCCCGGCTTTCAGAGGACATGCCTGGCTGCAGCAGTGCTACCCCTGTACTGACAACCCCCTCATCTGCCAACTTTGCAAACTTATTGGGGTGTGCCAGATCAGGACTAGCCTCCCTGGCGCTCTTCCCTCTACCCCGCTTTCTAACTGTCACCCAGCTTCCTACTTCAGTGTCCTGCAGCTCCACCCTAGCATCCCCCCCCTCATCTATCCCATTGAGCGTCTGCTCAGTGAGCAGAAGACTCCTTTCCATATTGTCTATGGATCTCAGTGTTGCCAGCTGCACATTTAGATCCAGGATTTGGGCTTCCAAATGCACAACGTGCTCACATCTCACGCAGCAGTATGCACCCTCGACCGGCTGTTCAAGGACTGCATACATGTGGCAAGATGTACACTGGATGGCATTGGCAATAGTGGAGCACATATCTAAGGGGATTTCACCAGACAGCAAAGATAAGTAAAAATAAATAAAAAGTATTAATAAAATATAACAGCAATTCAGTAAATCCTCCCTTGTCAACTCCCTGAATCCAAAGTCACTGAATCTCAAGTCACACTTACCACCGTTCGCACTTGTGCACCGGTCACACTCAGCTCGCTCACACCTCGCTGAAGCAGAAGATTTAAAGAGAGATTTTTTTTTTTCCTCCTTCAACAGCAAATCACCCTGCTGCTCAAATGCACTTTCCAAAAAGACTTGAGCCCCAACCAGCTGGCCCTTATAAACCCTTAATTATGAACCCCCACCCTTAATTAACCCCTTGTGAATATAGCTACACCAAGATTTAAATGCAATATAGTTAACCTTACCTTTAAACACACAGATAGTAAAATAAGAGATTAATCCTTTAGAGAGAAAAAATAGGTTAAAAAAGCCCCCAAAAGATAGAACAGGTAGAAAGGCACTCAGCAATCCACAATTCAGCCACTCACACCAATTCACACAGGTATTTGATTAAAGGTTTTTCAAATACTTCTTCACTGAATCTCAAGTCACACTTACCACCGTTCGCACTTGCGCAGCGGTCACACTCAGCTCGCTCACACTCGCTGAAGCAGAAGATTTAAAGAGAGATTTTTTTTTTTTTCCTCCTTCAACAGCAAATCACCCTGCTGCTCAAATGCACTTCCAAAAAGACTTGAGCCCCAACCAGCTGGCCTTATAAACCCTTAATTATGAACCCCCACCCTTAATTAACCCCTTTGAATATAGCTACACCAAGATTTAAATGCAATATAGTTAACCTTTAAACCTTTAAACACACAGATAGTAAAATAAGAGATTAATCCTTTAGAGAGAAAAAAATAGGTTAAAAAAGCCCCCAAAAGATAGAACAGGTAGAAAGGCACTCAGCAATCCACAATTCAGCCACTCACACCAATTCACACAGGTATTTGATTAAAGGTTTTTCAAATACTTCTTCACTGAATCTCAAGTCACACTTACCACCGTTCGCACTTGCGCACCGGTCACACTCAGCTCGCTCACACTCGCTGAAGCAGAAGATTTAAAGAGAGATTTTTTTTTTTTTTCCTCCTTCAACAGCAAATCACCCTGCTGCTCAAATGCACTTCCAAAAAGACTTGAGCCCCAACCAGCTGGCCCTTATAAACCCTTAATTATGAACCCCCACCCTTAATTAACCCCTTGTGAATATAGCTACACCAAGATTTAAATGCAATATAGTTAACCTTTAAACCTTTAAACACACAGATAGTAAAATAAGAGATTAATCCTTTAGAGAGAAAAAAATAGGTTAAAAAAGCCCCCAAAAGATAGAACAGGTAGAAAGGCACTCAGCAATCCACAATTCAGCCACTCACCCAATTCACACAGGTATTTGATTAAAGGTTTTTCAAATACTTCTTCACTGAATCTCAAGTCACACTTACCACCGTTCGCACTTGCGCACCGGTCACACTCAGCTCGCTCACAACTGTGATAGAAGATAAGAGAGATTTTTTTTTTTTCCTCCTTCAACAGCAAATCACCCTGCTGCTCAAATGCACTTCCAAAAAGACTTGAGCCCCAACCAGCTGGCCCTTATAAACCCTTAATTATGAACCCCCACCCTTAATTAACCCCTTGTGAATATAGCTACACCAAGATTTAAATGCAATATAGTTAACCTTTAAACCTTTAAACACACTGTGAGGAACTCAGCCGGCCGCCACACGGTAGCCCGGGTATCACAGCTTCTGATACCACCGCCGCTACCAAATGTGACAGACGATCCCTTTCCTCCCACGTCACCAATGGGACGTAACTCCACAGGTACAGCTCTCCGGCGCCCCCCTTTGTCTCTCAGGTCAGTAAGAGAACTGCACCTAGAGCAAATGGCCGCCGGGGAAGGTGTCCTGTTACCCACTGGGTATTCTAAGATTCGTGATCAGAGTGTCAGTGCATGGCTTACCATCAGGTTTCACTCCCTCCTCCACTGTTGGAGGCACATTCAATACATTAACATTAGCATTCACAGTAGAGTCATGACATTCTTGGGGAGCCGGACTTGGGGTTCAGTGGCCACATACTGGGACACTAGCCGCCCCAAATCGGTCCCAAGCAACACATTTGCAGGAATATTCGGCGTTACTCCCACCTCCCGCATCCCCCTCCCGGCACCCCAATCCAAATACACCTTGGCAACGGGCAGCGCCGGTTCAACGCCTCCAATTCCGGAGATGGAAAGGGTTTTCCCAGGTACCAAGTCTTGAGGGGACACCACCTCAGGGCGTACCAGGGTTCGTTCAGCGCCTGTGTCCCGCAGTCCCATGACCGCTGAGCGGCCGATGGTGACGGTTGGTAATTGTCTAGGGACCTCCCACCACCCCCTCCCACACACAAAACAGTGGACGGTTTCTGGGACAGGGATGGGGCCTTCTGGCGCTGGGGACATGCAGCCTTAAAGTGTCCTGGCTGATTGCAATTATGGCAACGTCTGGGTTCTGTTCCTGGCCTGGAGAGGGCAGCAGGGGGGTACACCCCTTGCACTCTGGGGGCTGGATATGGGGCTGGGGCAGGATTGGGCTTACCCCCTCTCCAGGTGCTGCTGGCAGGCTTCTTTGGCTCCGGCGCCCTGTTGTTGGCATACTCGTCTGCCAGGGCGGCTGTAGCAGAAGCCCCCTTTGGTTTCCGGTCACGGAGGAACTGCTGGAGGTCCTCTGGGCAGTTCCACAAGAATTGCTCCACGACAAACAGTTCCTGGACCTCCTGACGGGTAGTGAGCTCTAGACCCGAGGTCCAGTGCTCCGCAGCTCTCAACAGGGCCCGCATGTGGTCGGTCCAGGTGTCCTTTGAACCCCGCTGCAGGCTCCTGAACTTCCTGCGGTACGACTCCGGGGTGAGGTTGTAGTGCTGGATCAGGGCCCGCTTGATGCTGTTGTAGTCCTGCTCCTCCCCGGCAGGTAAGTCCCCCAAAACTTCCAGGGACTTACCCCTCAAACGGGGGGTCAGGTACCTTGCCCACTGATCCGGGCCAGATGATGTTGGAGGCATGTCCTCTCAAAAGCCAGCAAAAAGGAATCCAGGTCTCCATCCTTTTCAAGCAAGGGAAAGTCCTCCGCCCGGACCTTGGAAGCCCTTGTCTCCAGTGGGCCTGGTGCGTCCAGTGGGGGCCCGTGCTGAGCCATCTCCAGTCGGTGCCGGTGCTCCGCAGCTTCACGGCATTCTGTATGCTCCCACTCCGCTGCTCTCTCTGCTCTCTCTGCCGCTGCATGCTCCCGCTCCGCTGCTCTCTCTGCCCTCTCTGCCGCTGCATGCTCCCGCTCCGCTGCTCTCTCTGCCGCTGCTTGCTCACGCTCTGCTGCTTTCTCTGCCGCCACCAGGAGTCTGTCATAGGCGGCGTCATTACCAGCCTCGAGCTGTGCCATAGCCGCTTGGAAAATGGCCTCCGATCTGGACAGGCTGGTACGGGCAGGGGTGGACAGTCCACTGTGAGACTGAGCACGGGGTCGGGCTCCTTGGGGAGCCCTGGCTGAGCTCCCCCTCATCGATATCGAACCCCTCATAGGCCACAGCATTGGCCTCCCCCTTTGCCCTACTCCTGGTGCCTTCCGCCATCTTGGGAACCTTTGGTTACTGAAACACAGCTGCAACCCTGACCTTGCACACAACTTGTTATATTTACACTCTGACCGTCTAGTGCTGGGCTGACCTTAAGACCCCAGCAGTGAAAGTACTGCTGGTAGTCTCTAGTGTCTGGGAGTAGGGGTCCCACGCACACTATTACTCTGATCCCACCGCTGCCACCAATTTGTGAGGAACTCAGCCGGCCGCCACACGGTAGCCCGGGTATCACAGCTTCTGATACCACCGCCGCTACCAAATGTGACGGACGATCCCTTTCCTCCTACGTCACCAATGGGACGTAACTCCACAGGTACAGCTCTCCGGCGCCCCCCTTTGTCTCTCAGGTCAGTAAGAGAACTGCACCTAGAGCAAATGGCCGCCGGGGAAGGTGTCCTGTTACCCACTGGGTATTCTAAGATTCGTGATCAGAGTAAAAGCATCAGCCCAAGATTAATTTTATGGTTTAATTTGCCTTAAGGGCGCACTAGATAATTACAGAAATATACAGTAAAGCTATACAACGTAATTACAATGGATTTGCAGTCAGAGTAAGAATACAACAATAATGTACAAGGCTTAAAAGGTATAAGCTATAGATCAATATTACCGGGTTGTATGGTCATGGGGAGGCATGGAGCTCTGCGTTCCCCAGGTGAAAGTCTTCAGTTGCTGGACAGTCCCCAATGCATGTGCTGCAGCTCCACTTGGCAAGTCTGTCCCTTGTGCTTCTGTGTGTGAAATGGAATGAGAGGCCAGCCTCTTCTTGGCTACAGCTTTTAAACCTTCTAGGCCCTTCCCCATTTGCTTTGAAGCACGCATATTAACTGGCCTGCAATTCATATGGAGCAGGAAACAATGGCTTGAGCTGGAGCTATTTACCATACGACTGACCATCTTATTCAGACCCTGGCCTAAACCAATTAGCATGTAAAGGCCTATTGATTCATAGTGGACATCAAAGCTGGCCGTACTGAATATGCTAATAGGCCCTGTGTAGCTAAAAGTCTGTGGCTGTGTGAACTGACAAAATGGAGGCTGGTACAGGCACTATACAAAATGGCGACAACCTTTTCCTTACACCTCCCTGCTTTTGAGGGCGCTAGGGGGTATCACATTCCTGTGTTCCCCCGTGCGCCCTACCGCACCCTCTCCTTGCCGGGACAACCCATCAGCGTTACCATGGTCACTGCCTTTTTTGTGGCGAATGGTGAAATGGTACTGTTGGAGAGCGAGGCTCCAGCGTAGCAACCTCCCATTCGTCCCAGAGACCGTGTGTAACCAGCTGAGGGGGTTGTGGTCTGTTTCCACGGTGAATTGGCGTCCGTACAAGTATGGCTGCAGACGCTGCAGGGCCCACACAATTGCCAGACATTCCTTCTCCATCGTGGAATAGGCCACTTCCCTCGGCAGGAGCTTCCTGCTCAGGTACAAAATGGGGTGTTCATGGCCCGTAGTGTCAACCTGGCTGAGCACAGCACCGAGGCCGAAGTCGCTGGCGTCGGTCTGCACTAAGAATGACCGCGTGAAATCGGCTGCCTGTAGTACAGGAGAACTAGAAAGGGCGGTCTTGAGCGCCTGGAAAGCTGTCTCGCAGGCGACTGTCCAGTCGACTGCGACGGGCAGCCTTTTTTTGGTGAGGTCCGTCAGGGCTTGGCCAGGGCACTATAGTGTGGAACAAACCTCCTATAGTACCCAGCAGTACCCAAAAAGGACATCACCTGCTTCTTGGTCCTGGGGGTGGGCCAGGATGCGATGGCACCCACCTTCCCGGGCTCTGGCTTCAGAGCTCCCCCACCTACCCGGTGTCCCAGGTAGTGGACCTCACTCATACCCAGCTGGCATTTTTCCGGCTTAATGGTCAAGCCTGCTCGCTGGATCCGCCCGAGCACCTGCGCCAGGTGCTCTAGGTGATCCTCCCAGGTGGGACTGAAGATGGCAATGTCATCCAGGTACGCGGTCGCATACCCTTCCAGTCCCTCGAGCAGCGTGTTGACCATCCGCTGAAAAGTGGCAGGGGCATTCTTCATGCCGAAGGGCATCACCGTGGACTCGTACAGTCCGAATGGGGTGATAAAGGCAGAGCGTTCCCGTGCCCTAGGGGTCAGGGGAATCTGCCAATACCCCCTGCTCAGATCCATGATGGTCAGGTACTTGGCCCCGGCCAGCTGGTCGAGCAGGTCATCGATGTGCGGCATTGGGTACGCATCGGTGACCGACACAGCGTTGAGCCCCCTGTAGTCCACGCAGAACCTCGTAGTTCGGTCCTTTTTAGGGACGAGGACTACAGGCGAAGCCCACGCGCTGTTGGACGCTTGGATCACCCCCAGCCTCAGCATCTCGTCTATCTCTTGGCGCATCTGCTGCTGCACCTCAAGAGAGACCCGATATGCTGAACGCCGGATTGGGGGGTGGTTACCAGTGTCCACGTCATGGACTGCTGCCTCAGTCCTTCCGGGCAGGCTGCTGAACAGCTCCCGAAAGGAGTGCAGGGTGGCCCCCAGCTGGGAACGTTGGTCCTCTGAGAGCTGGTGGCCAACCCCCACATCCTCGATGGATCCACCCGCCTTGGCTTGGGTGGGCAGATCGAGGAGGGTTTTCTGCCTCTCCTTCCTCTGGAAGGTTGCACACTGGGTGAGCATAAGCCTCCCGCTCATGATGGGCCTTCATCATGTTCACATGGAAGGCCTTCCTCCTTCCACGGGCGTGGTCCAGGGTGACCAGGTAGGTGACGGTGTTGAGCTGCTCGTGCACGAGGTATGGACCCTCCCAGGCCGCCTGAAGCTTGTTTTGGGGTACGGGGACCAGTACCCACACCTTTTGACCCACCTGGTAGGTCCGCTCACAAGCATTCTGGTCGTACCATCGCTTCTGGTCAGCCTGAGCTTGGGCCATATTGTCATGCACCAGCCGCGTCAAGGCCATCATTCGGTCCCGGAAGCGCACGACATACTCAATGACCGACACTCCAGGGGTGGCTAAATCCCCTTCCCATGCTTCCTTCACCAGAGCAAGGGGCCCCCGTACACGTCGCCCGTACAGGAGCTCAAAGGGGGAGAACCCCGTTGAGGCCTGTGGGACCTCCCGGTAGGCAAACAGCAGGTGTGGGAGATACCGCTCCCAGTCTCTCCCGTGGGAGTCGACCAACATCTTCAGCATCTGCTTTAAGGTGCCATTGAACCGCTCACACAAGCCATTGGTCTGTGGGTGATACGGGCTGGCCACCAGATGTTGCACCTGTACCTGCTTACAGAGAGACTCCATCAGCTGCGACATGAACTGGGTCCCTCGGTCGGTGAGCATTTCCTTGGGAAACCCCACTCTGGAGAAAATCTCCAGTAAGGCAGTGGCCACTTTGTCGGCCCGAATGGACGACAAAGCTACCGCCTCCGGGTACCGGGTGGCATAGTCCACTACCGTTAGTATGAAGCATTTCCCGGAGTGGCTGGGAGTGGACAGAGGTCCAATGAGATCCACAGCCACTCTCGAGAAAGGCTCTTCGATGATGGGCAGAGTTACCAGTGGGGCTTTGGGGCGCGGCCCCGCCTTCCCCACCCTCTGACAGGTGTCACACGAACGGCAGTAGGCTATCACCTCGGTCCTCATTCCAGGCCAGTAGAAATGCTGAGCCAGCCTGGCCCTGGTTTTAGTGATCCCTAAGTGTCCGGCCATTGGAATCTCGTGTGCGATCCGCAACAATTCCGCCCTGAACGGATGGGGCACCACTAACTGTCGGTCCCTGGGCCACGCCTCCGGTGAACCCTGCTGGACCGTTACCCGGTACAGCCGTCCCTGGTCCCAGACCACTCGCTCGCGGTCGGACTCCAGGGGAGGCTGTGCCGCCTGTTCCTTGAGAGTCTTCAGGCTAGGGTCAGCTTCCAACGCTGCCTGAAATCCCTGACTAGATATGGCAAGAATTGATGAAACTGCCCTGTCCTCTGTCAGTTCCCCGGGATCTATCTCCTGGCTACTGTCTGACTCGGCAGCCACTTGGTCGGAGAGGGGGAATCCGTCGGACCTCCGCGAGGCTCCTTGGGCTTCAGCGCTCCCACTCCTGGTAACAGCGGCCACGACCGCTGAGACCACGGGTAGCGCCTGCTTTCCCTCATCCTCTGACCAAGTCGCCGGGTCAGGCAGACTTCCCTGACTTCCTGACATCCCGGATGTGGGGAACTCCTGCCCTGGGGTCTTACCTGGTGGCTCCTCTCCCGGGACGCCCCTCCCCCCATGGCCTGTTCCTCTTCCTGCAGGGGCCCTAGACTCAGCAGGCTGGATTAACTTAGGGGCCCTACACTGCCCATAGCAGCCCCTCCCTCCACCTCTGAGCTCTCCCCTACAGCCTCCTCACCTGTCCTCACTGTGAGCCCTGTGTGTGTAGTGTCAGTGCATGGCTTACCATCAGGTTTCACTCCCTCCTCCACTGTTGGAGGCACATTCAATACATTAACATTAGCATTCACAGTAAGTCATGACATTCTTGGGGAGCCGGACTTGGGGGTTCAGTGGCCACATACTGGGACACTAGCCGCCCCAAATCGGTCCCAAGCAACACATTTGCAGGAATATTCGGCGTTACTCCCACCTCCCGCATCCCCCTCCCGGCACCCCAATCCAAATACACCTTGGCAACGGGCAGCGCCGGTTCAACGCCTCCAATTCCGGAGACGGAAAGGGTTTTCCCAGGTACCAAGTCTTGAGGGACACCACCTCAGGGCGTACCAGGGTTCGTTCAGCGCCTGTGTCCCGCAGTCCCATGACCGCTGAGCGGCCGATGGTGACGGGTTGGTAATTGTCTAGGACCTCCCACCACCCCCTCCCACACACAAAACAGTGGACGGTTTCTGGGACAGGGATGGGGCCTTCTGGCGCTGGGGACATGCAGCCTTAAAGTGTCCTGGCTGATTGCAATTATGGCAACGTCTGGGTTCTGTTCCTGGCCTGGAGAGGGCAGCAGGGGGGTACACCCCTTGCACTCTGGGGGCTGGATATGGGGCAGGATTGGGCTTACCCCCTCTCCAGGTGCTGCTGGCAGGCTTCTTTGGCTCCGGCGCCCTGTTGTTGGCATACTCGTCTGCCAGGGCGGCTGTAGCAGAAGCCCCCTTTGGTTTCCGGTCACGGAGGAACTGCTGGAGGTCCTCTGGGCAGTTCCACAAGAATTGCTCCACGACAAACAGTTCCTGGACCTCCTGACGGGTAGTGAGCTCTAGACCCGAGGTCCAGTGCTCCGCAGCTCTCAACAGGGCCCGCATGTGGTCGGTCCAGGTGTCCTTTGAACCCCGCTGCAGGCTCCTGAACTTCCTGCGGTACGACTCCGGGGTGAGGTTGTAGTGCTGGATCAGGGCCCGCTTGATGCTGTTGTAGTCCTGCTCCTCCCCGGCAGGTAAGTCCCCCAAAACTTCCAGGGACTTACCCCTCAAACGGGGGGTCAGGTACCTTGCCCACTGATCGGGGCCAGATGATGTTGGAGGCATGTCCTCTCAAAAGCCAGCAAAAAGGAATCCAGGTCTCCATCCTTTTCAAGCAAGGGAAAGTCCTCCGCCCGGACCTTGGAAGCCCTTGTCTCCAGTGGGCCTGGTGCGTCCAGTGGGGGCCCGTGCTGAGCCATCTCCAGTCGGTGCCGGTGCTCCGCAGCTTCACGGCGTTCTGTATGCTCCCGCTCCGCTGCTCTCTCTGCTCTCTCTGCCGCTGCATGCTCCCGCTCCGCTGCTCTCTCTGCCCTCTCTGCCGCTGCATGCTCCCGCTCCGCTGCTCTCTCTGCGCTGCTTGCTCACGCTCTGCTGCTTTCTCTGCCGCCACCAGGAGTCTGTCATAGGCGGCGTCATTACCAGCCTCGAGCTGTGCCATAGCCGCTTGGAAAATGGCCTCCGATCTGGACAGGCTGGTACGGGCAGGGGGTGGACAGTCCACTGTGAGACTGAGCACGGGGGTCGGGCTCCTTGGGGAGCCCTGGCTGAGCTCCCCCTCATCGATATCGAACCCCTCATAGGCCACAGCATTGGCCTCCCCCTTTGCCCTACTCCTGGTGCCTTCCGCCATCTTGGGAACCTTTGGTTACTGAAACACAGCTGCAACCCTGACCTTGCACACAACTTGTTATATTTACACTCTGACCGTCTAGTGCTGGGCTGACCTTAAGACCCCAGCAGTGAAAGTACTGCTGGTAGTCTCTAGTGTCTGGGAGTAGGGGTCCCACGCACACTATTACTCTGATCCCACCGCTGCCACCAATTTGTGAGGAACTCAGCCGGCCGCCACACGGTAGCCCGGGTATCACAGCTTCTGATACCACCGCCGCTACCAAATGTGACGGATGATCCCTTTCCTCCTACGTCACCAATGGGACGTAACTCCACAGGTACAGCTCTCCGGCGCCCCCCTTTGTCTCTCAGGTCAGTAAGAGAACTGCACCTAGAGCAAATGGCCGCCGGGGAAGGTGTCCTGTTACCCACTGGGTATTCTAAGATTCGTGATCAGAGTAAAAGCATCAGCCCAAGATTAATTTTATGGTTTAATTTGCCTTAAGGGCGCACTAGATAATTACAGAAATATACAGTAAAGCTATACAACGTAATTACAATGGATTTGCAGTCAGAGTAAGAATACAACAATAATGTACAAGGCTTAAAAGGTATAAGCTATAGATCAATATTACCGGGTTGTATGGTCATGGGGAGGCATGGAGCTCTGCGTTCCCCAGGTGAAAGTCTTCAGTTGCTGGACAGTCCCCAATGCATGTGCTGCAGCTCCACTTGGCAATCTGTCCCTTGTGCTTCTGTGTGTGAAATGGAATGAGAGGCCAGCCTCTTCTTGGCTACAGCTTTTAAACCTTCTAGGCCCTTCCCCATTTGCTTTGAAGCACGCATATTAACTGGCCTGCAATTCATATGGAGCAGGAAACAATGGCTTGAGCTTGAGCTATTTACCATACGACTGACCATCTTATTCAGACCCTGGCCTAAACCAATAGCATGTAAAGGCCTATTTATTCATAGTGGACATCAAAGCTGGCCGTACTGAATATGCTAATAGGCCCTGTGTAGCTAAAAGTCTGTGGCTGTGTGAACTGACAAAATGGAGGCTGGTACAGGCCCTATACAAAATGGCGACAACCTTTTCCTTACACACACAGATAGTAAAATAAGAGATTAATCCTTTAGAGAGAAAAAAATAGGTTAAAAAAGCCCCCAAAAGATAGAACAGGTAGAAAGGCACTCAGCAATCCACAATTCAGCCACTCACACCAATTCACACAGGTATTTGATTAAAGGTTTTTCAAATACTTCTTCACTGAATCTCAAGTCACACTTACCACCGTTCGCACTTGCGCACCGGTCACACTCAGCTCGCTCACACTCGCTGAAGCAGAAGATTTAAAGAGAGATTTTTTTTTTTTTTTTTTTTCCTCCTTCAACAGCAAATCACCCTGCTGCTCAAATGCACTTCCAAAAAGTGAGACGACCAGTCAAGTAGTGGGTCTTGCGTCAGCGAAGAAAGCAGGTTTGACCTTTTGCTTTATGTGTAAGGATTTAAGAAATTTACCGCCTTCCTCCGGGGTGAGCAGGACTGAAGTCTTTCCATTATGATGTACCAGGAGTTTCAGAGGGAAGCCCCACTTATACTGGATGTTATTGTCTCTTAGTGGAGTAGTGATTTCCTTGAAAGCTTTTCTACCATCAATGGTGGCTTTGGAGAGGTCTGCATAAAATTTCAGATGAGAATAAGGGTCTGGAAATCCGCCATTGTTTCTCACTTTAGCCTGGAGAAGATCCTTAATGTGGAAAAAGTGGATCCGTAGAATGGTGTCCCTCGGGGAATCCTTAGGGATATGAGGAGGCTTTGGCAACCTGTGTATACGGTCAATAATTAGGTCATGGGCGGACAGAGTAGGATCAATTTTTTTGAAGACTTTCCTGACATAGTCTTCGAGGTTGCCAGGTGATATTGATTCAGAGATGCCCCTTATCTTAATATTATTGCGCCTGGACCTGTCTTCCAGGTCGGCCAATTTGTACTTCATTTGGAGCAATTCCGCTTTAATCTGGAAATTTTCCTTTTGAATATCCTCTGATTTCTCTTCTATGGAGACTATTCTAGTCTCATGATTGTCCAGCTTGTTATTAAATGACTCAAAAGTTTCCTTGAACACCTGCATTTGAGAGTCCAATATGAGTTTGAGGCTATTATTAATTTTCTCTGCGAGAGTGGACATATAAGACTCTATAGTTTCTTGACTCAATTTAATGGGGGCATTGCTCTCAAGGTTGTCTAGTTTGGGCCTAGACTTTTCAGGGCTTGGGTTTGGGGAAGACCATGAATTTTTTGAGCTGTCTTTTTCATGGACATCTTGTGAGGCAGAGTGGTCCCCCCAATCCCCTGGAGTTTTCCTTTTAGTGGAGACCGAGGTATCCATATCACTAGAATTTCTGATGGGGGACCTGGACTTTTCCGGACTTAGTAAGTTAATAGAGTCCGAGGAGGAGTGGCGATCCAGTCCTCTTTCTCTGTCAGCCCTGACAGGGATAGATGAGGTGAAAGGAGTGGACTTGGTTTGTTTATATTTTGTTTGCTTGTATTGGCTCATTTTGTTGGTATATATGGCAACAGAAGGGGAGGGTTCTGAGTTAATATGTATGAACTATGACTCCCAATTAGCAAGAAAGTCAGAGCCAACAGGTAAAGTCACGAAAATGTCAAAGAGAAATCAAAGTTTACTGAAAAATCGCATATGTAATTGCCAGCTAAGAGGTAAAAGTGGTTTCAATATAATTGACGCTTGTGAGTATATACCAGATACCCTCTTGGGGTATATAAGATTTTCTAAGACCTCTGAGTTGCGCTGATATCCAGAAAACTTGAGGGTTAGTCTTAACAGAAGTGTAATATAAGCAAACATCCTGAGGCAACTGAAGCGGTTTATGCAATGGGAATTGCTGTTTCGTGTTTTTTATTAATAATATTAAGGGACCGCGGGATCTCCACAGGTAGTATCAGGGTTAAAAACCTTGGAGGGTTCTGCGAACAGAAGACATGGACCCCTTTGTATTTCCCAGGATGACTGAGCTGAAAAGAGTGAAGCTGAAGCAGACCTCGCCGTTAGTGGTAAAGCAATGGAGGTGCTCTCATGCACATATAGTGAGTAAATCTAGCTGCAGAGCCGAGAATGCAGATTCGCCTGTGATCGCGTTATTTTTTATTTTTTTACCGGGCGATGACTGGGTAGAATTCACTGGTGGATGAGGGTACCAGGACCTGTAGAGACCAGCAATGAGTGCGGGCAGTGAGGATACCGGCCTCGGTTACTCGCTATTATCCCGGGTAGCTTTGCGTCTGTAAGCGGAGACAGGAAGCAACTGCATCTGCGTGTGCAACTCTACCAGTAATGACGGTTCTTACCGGAGGTGTCTGTGTGGATATTCCAGCCCAAAGGGAACCTTGGGTTCTGTATAGGAGTGCTTTCTTCACCTTTCGTTGCCGCAGGACCCCAGGGAGTCGCGAGGTGGGCGGGAAGCGGTAAAGCAGGTAGATGAAGCGTCTGAGGTAACGGTACCTGGTATTACCTCAGGTTTTCGCTGAGGCGGAACCTGGGCTCCTAGGAGATGGTCAATAGAAGGCAGGCAGGTTACCGGGAGATTATAATCTGGGTTCTCTTGGAAGGGTTAAAGTCCTGAGGCAGCGGGCTTAGCAAGCCGGATTACCTCAGGCGTGCGGTCCCAAATTAAATAAAACTGACTTAGGTCTTAATAAAGTTAATAATGACCTGATATTAATCTGTATGGATAGTTTGTTGGAACTCAATGATAAGAAGTCCAAAATACGCTCAATAGAGTGGGTGTGAGTTGATTTTTAAGAGGATTTCAGGAGCTCTCTGACTGCAGTCTACTCCATGTGCAGTCTAGGCCACGCCCAAAGAAATCACTTTGAATTTAACCAATAGATAAGTCACCAAGGCAAGAAAATACAAGAAAAATACCAAGGATTAATAGTTACTTCATGGGCACAAAGGTCCATAAAGGAGAATGCCTCAGAAAGTACTGCATGGAATAATAAAGAAAGCACTAATATTGCAGCGCTTGTGCAAGTAAGAGGCTGTTCTAATTGCTTAGTAACGTAAGTACATTAATCACAAATGGTAATATGGGTAAAGCGCTCCCATAAATATGGGAGCAATCAGCCATTGGTTATTAAATTGGGTATATAGGTTAACCTTACTCATTGATGTCCTTACTTGTGAACTCAGGGCATCTGTCCTGGAGGTGTGGTAAGAGTGCTCAAATGCCTGAGACACAATCCTGTGCGGATATCCCGTTCAGCAAATCTGTTGGTCAACACAGGCATGTGTTGAGGCTATCGAAAATTCGAAATTTTCGAGCATGCTAAACACACTCTGTTAGCACAAACACTTATCCGAGCACAATCACTCATCACTAGTTGACAACCTTTAAATTGCTCCAGAAATTTAAGCATTTCTCCCAGAAATTATTGCAATTACATGTTTCGTTATTTATGTTTATTTCCTTTGTGTGTATTGGAGAAAAAAAAGGCAAATTGGACATAATTTCACACAAACACAAAACCCCAAAATGATCCAGACAAAATTGTTGGCACCTTTCTAAAGTTGTGGGTAAACAACTTTGTTTCAAGCATGTGATGCTCACTTAAACTCACCTGTGGCAAGTAACAGGTGTGGACAATATGAAAATCACACCTGAAACCAGATTAAAAGGGGAGAAGTTGGCTCAATATTTGCATTAGGCCGGCGTCACACTGGCGAGTTTGATGCGAGTTAGTCGCACGACTTTCTCGCATCAACACCCGGCACGGCCGCCCGCTCTCGGACCAGAGTGCGCGGCGGCATAGAAATACATGCAGCCGCACACTCTGGTCCGAAAGCGGGCGGCTGTGCCGGGTGTTGATGCGAGTAAGTCGTGCGACTAACTCGCATCAAACTCGCCAGTGTGACGCCGGCCTTATGTGTCTGTGTGTTCCACACTAAGCATGGAGAACAGAAAAAGGAGGAGAGAACTGTCTGAGAACTTGAGAACCAAAATTGTTAAACAATATCAACAATATAAAAGTTACAAGTCCATCTCCAGAGATCTTGATGTTCCTTAGTCTATGGTGCGCAACATAACAAGTTTACAACCCACGGCACTGTAGCTAATCTCCCTGGACGTTGACGGTAAAGAAAATTTGATGAAAGGTTGATGCGCAGGATAGCTCTGATGGTGGATAATCAGCCCCAATCAAGTTCTAAAGAAATTCAAGCTGTCCTGCAGGATCAGAATGCATCAGTGTCAGTACAAATTCTCCGGTGGCCCAGTCCAACCCTGGCAATGACTCCAGTTCTAAACCCCATTGAACACCTGTAGAAAAATCTTAAAATTTCTGTTGGGAGAAGGAGCATTCAAATATGAGACCTGGAGCAGTTTGTAAAAGAAGAGTGGTCCAAAATTCCAGTTGAGAGGTGTAAGAAGCTTGGTGATGAATATAGGAAGTGATTGATTGCAGTTATTTATTCCAAAGGGTGTGCAACCAAATATTACGTTGAGGGTGCCAACAATTTTGTCCAGCCCATTTTTGGGGTTTTGTGTGAAATTATGTCCAATTTGACTTTTTTTATTTTTGTGTTGTTGCAATACACACAAAGGACATAAACGTGTATAACATATATTTGTAATTGCAATAATTTTCTGGGAGAAATATTTCATTTTAAGGAAGAATTTCAACACTTTTGCCATGACTGTATACACATGTTAACCCCTTCCCGACCTTTGACACAGCATATGCGTCATGAAAGTCGGTGCCAATCCGACCTGTGACGCATACCCTGTGTCATGAAAGGATCGCGTTCCTGCGGGCCGGGAGACCAGGGTCACTCAAAAGTCACCCGACCCGCAGGCACAGGACCCTTTGTGCTTCACCACAGGGGGGTTGGCTTAACCCCCCGTGGCCACGATCGCTCTGATTGGCTGTTAAAAGTGAAACAGCCAATCAGAGCAATCTGTAATATTTCACCAATTTAATTGGCGCATGGGCAGTGCGCCCCCCAGTGTCCAAAAATTTATTTTGATCACTGTGATAAACTGTCACAGTGATCAAAATAAAAAAAAGTAAATGAACCTCCCCTTTATCATAGGTAGGGACAAATAAAAAAAATAAACATTTTTTTTTTTTTTTTTCCTATTAGGCCCTGTGCACACGTAGCGGATTTTGCTGCTGATCCGTAGCGGATTTTGCTGCTGATCCGCAGCAAAATCAGCTGCGGATCAGCAGCAAAATCCGCTGCAGATCAGCAGCAAATTCCGCTGCGGATCAGCAGCAAATTCCGCTGCGGATCAGCAGCGGATTTTGCTGCGGATCCGCAGCGGAATTTGCTGCTGATCCGCAGCGGAATTTGCTGCTGATCCGCAGCGGAATTTGCTGCTGATCCGCAGCGGAATTTGCTGCTGATCCACAGCGGATTTTGCTGCTGATCCGCAGCAGATTTGGCGCTGCGGATCCACAGCAGATCCAGAAACCATGTACAGTACAATGCAAATAAATGGTAAAAAAAAACGCTGTGCACATGCTGCGGATTTTTCAGCGCGGATTTGCTGCGGTTTTAAATCCGCAGCATGTCAATTCTTTGTGTGGATTCTGCAGCAGTTTTACACCTATTCCATTATAGGTGTAAAACCGCAGGGAAAAACCGCGCTAAATACGCAGGTAAAACGCAGGTCATTTTACCTGCGGATTTTAGAAAAATCTGCAACGTGTGCACGGGCCGTTAGGGTTAGGCTGGGTTCATATTGCATTATGGCAGTCCGTTAGATCGACTGCGTTTCACCGCGGTATAACGCGGTGTAACGCAGTCCGTTAACGCTGCCATTCACCCCATTTGTGTGCACATCGCAACGCATGCTGATAACCGTCACCGCTAGCACAGATGAATCATCTGCTGATTCATCTGCTCTAGCGGTTATAGCATAACGCAATCGCGTTATGCTATACCGTTACCAGCCCGTCAACGCTACGTGTTGAACGGGCTGGTAAAACACAATATGAACCCAGCCTTAGGGTTAGGGTTAGAACTAGGGTTAGGGTTAGCATTAGGGTTAGAATTAGGGTTAGAATTAGGGTTATGGTTAGAATTTGGGTTAGGGTTGGAATTTGGGTTAGGGTTGGAATTTGGGTTAGGGTTGGGATTAGGGTTAGGTTTGTGGTTAGGGTTAGAGTTAGGATAAGTGTTAGGGGTGTTTTGGGCTTAGGGTTGGGATTAGGGTTAGGCTTGTGGTTAGGTTTATGGTTAGAGTTGGGATTAGGGTTAGGGGTGTGTTGGGGTTAGGGTTATGGTTAAGGTTTGTATTAGGGTTAGGGGTGTGTTGGGGTTAGGGTTGGGGTTAGGGGTGTGTTGGGGTTAGGGTTGGAGTTAGAATTGAGGGGTTTCCACTATTTAGGCACATCAGGGGGTCTCCATACGCGACATGGCGCCACCATTGATTCCTGCAAATTTTGCGTTCAAAAAGTCAAACAGTACTCCCTTTATTCCAAGCCCCGACGTATGCCCAAACAGTGGTTTACCCCCACATATGGGGTATCAGCGTACTCGGGAAAAAATTGCACAACAACTTTGGGGGTCTAATTTGTCCTGTTAACATTGGGGAAAAATTTGGGGACTAAAAAATTATTTTTGTGGAAAAAAAAGATTTTTTATTTTCACGGCTCTGCGTTATAAACTTCTGTGAAGAACTTGGAGATTCAAAGTGCTTACCACACATCTAGAGGAGTTCCTTGGGGGATCTAGTTTCCAAAATGGGGTCACTTGGGGGGGTTTCCACTGTTTAGGCACATCATGGGCTCTGCAAACGTAACATGACGCCAGCAGACCATTCCATCAAGTCGGCATTTCAAAACGTCACTACTTCCCTTCCGAGCCTCGACGTGTGCCCATACAGTAGTTTTATCCCACATATGGGATATCAGCGTGCTCAGGACAAATTGGACAACAACTTTTGGGGTCTAATTTCTCCTGTTACCCTTGGGAAAATAAAAAAATTGGGGACTAAAGATCATGTTTGTGGAAAAAATATGATTTTTTTATTTTCATGCCCGGGCGTTATAAACTTCTGTGTATCCCTTGGGGGTTCAAAGTGCTCACCACACATCTAGATAAGTTCTTTGCTTGGTCTAGTTTCCAAAATGGGGTCACTTTGGGGAGTTTCTACTGTTTAGGCACATCAGGGGCTCTGCAAACGTAACATGACGCCCGCAGACCATTCCATTAAAGTCGGCATTTCAAAACATTACTACTTCCCTTCCGAGCCCCAATGTGTGCCCGAACAGTGGTTCCCCCCCACATATGGGGTACTAGCGTACTCAGGACAAACTGGACAACAACTTTTGGGGTCCAATTTCTCCTGTAACCATTGTGAAAATAAAAAATAGAGGGCCAAAATATCATTTTTTGAGAAAAAAAAATTATTTTTTATTTTCACGGCTCTGCGTTATAAACTTCTGTGAAGCACCTGGGGGTTCAAAGTGCTCACTATGCATCTAGATAAGTTCCTTGGGGGGTCTAGTTTCCAAAATGGGGTCACTTGTGGGGGAGCTCCAATGTTTAGGCACACAGGGACTCTCCAAATGCGACATGGCAACCGCTAAATATTCCAGCATATTTTCCATTCAAAAAGTCAAATGGCGCTCCTTCCCTTCTGAGCCCTGCCGTGCGCCCAAACAGTGGTTTATGACCACATATGAGGTATCTGTGTACTGAGGAGACATTGCCCAACAAATTTTAGGATCCAATTTATACTGTTGCCCATGTGAAAATGAAAAAACTGAGGCTAAAAGAAAATTTTTGTGAAAAAAAAGTACTTTGTTTTATTTACGGATCAATTTGTAGAGCACCTGGGGGTTCAAAGTGCTCACTATGCATCTAGATAAGATCCTTAGGGGGTCTAGTTTCCAAAATGGGGTCACTTGTGGGGGAGCTCCAATGTTTAGGCACACAGGGACTCTCCAAATGCGACATGGCAACCGCTAAATATTCCAGCATATTTTCCATTCAAAAAGTCAAATGGCGCTCCTTCCCTTCTGAGCCCTGCTGTGCGCCCAAACAGTGGTTTATGACCACATATGAGGTATCTGTGTACTCAGGAGAAATTGCCCAACTAATTTTAGGATCCAATTTATCCTGTTGCCCATGTGAAAATGAAAAAACTGAGTCTAAAAGAAAATTTTTGTGAAAAAAAAGTACTTTCTTTTTTTTACGGATAAATTTGTGAAGCACCTGGGGGTTCAAAGTGCTCACTATGCATCTAGATAAGATCCTTAGGGGGTCTAGTTTCCAAAATGGGGTCACTTGTGGGGGAGCTCCATTGTTTAGGTACACAGGGACTCTCCAAATGCGACATGGCAACCGCTAAATATTCCAGCATATTTTCCATTCAAAAAGTCAAATGGCGCTCCTTCCTTTCTGAGCCCTGCCGTGCGCCCAAACAGTGGTTTATGACCACATATGAGGTATCTGTGTACTCAGGAGAAATTGCCCAACAAATTTTAGGATCCAATTTATCCTGTTGCCCATGTAAAAATGAAAAAACTGAGTCTAAAAGAAAATTTTTGTGAAAAAAAAGTACTTTCTTTTTTTTACGGATCAATTTGTGAAGCACCTGGGGGTTCAAAGTGCTCACTATGCATCTAGATAAGATCCTTAGAGGGTCTAGTTTCCAAAATGGGGTCACTTGTGGGGGAGCTCCAATGTTTAGGTACACAGGGACTCTCCAAATGCGACATGGCAACCGCTAAATATTCCAGCATATTTTCCATTCAAAAAGTCAAATGGCGCTCCTTCCCTTCTGAGCCCTGCTGTGCGCCCAAACAGTGGTTTATGACCACATATGAGGTATCTGTGTACTCAGGAGAAATTGCCCAACTAATTTTAGGATCCAATTTATCCTGTTGCCCATGTGAAAATGAAAAAAACTGAGTCTAAAAGAAAATTTTTGTGAAAAAAAAGTACTTTCTTTTTTTTACGGATAAATTTGTGAAGCACCTGGGGGTTCAAAGTGCTCACTATGCATCTAGATAAGATCCTTAGGGGGTCTAGTTTCCAAAATGGGGTCACTTGTGGGGGAGCTCCATTGTTTAGGTACACAGGGACTCTCCAAATGCGACATGGCAACCGCTAAATATTCCAGCATATTTTCCATTCAAAAAGTCAAATGGCGCTCCTTCCTTTCTGAGCCCTGCCGTGCGCCCAAACAGTGGTTTATGACCACATATGAGGTATCTGTGTACTCAGGAGAAATTGCCCAACAAATTTTAGGATCCAATTTGTACTGTTGCCCATGTAAAAATGAAAAAACAGGCTAAAAGAAAATTTTTGTGAAAAAAAGTACTTTCTTTTTTTTACGGATCAATTTGTGAAGTACCTGGGGGTTCAAAGTGCTCACTATGCATCTAGATAAGATCCTTAGGGGGTCTAGTTTCCAAAATGGGGTCACTTGTGGGGGAGCTCCAATGTTTAGGTACACAGGGACTCTCCAAATGCGACATGGCAACCGCTAAATATTCTAGCATATTTTCCATTCAAAAAGTCAAATGGCGCTCCTTCCCTTCTGAGCCCTGCTGTGCGCCCATACAGTGGTTTATGACCACATATGAGGTATCTGTTTACTCAGGAGAAATTGCCCAACAAATTTTAGGATCTATTTTATCCAGTTGCCCATGTAAAAATGAAAAAATTGATGCTAAAAGAAAATTTTTGTTGGAAAAATTAAAATGTCCATTTTTTCCTTCCACGTTGCTTTAGTTCCTGTGAAGCACCTGAAGGGTTAATAATCTTCTTGAATGTAGTTTTGAGTAGCTTGAGGGGTGCAGTTTTTATAATGGTGTCACTTTTGGGTATTTTCTGCCATATAGACCCCTCAAAGTGACTTCAAATGTGAGGTGGTCCCTAAAAAAAATGGTTTTGTAAATTTTGCTGTAAAAAGACGGATTTTGGTAAGAACTTACCTGTAAAATCCTTTTCAGCGAAGAAGGAAGGGAGACACACCATAACTAGTGGGTAGGCGGAGCCCCAGATAGGATCAATACCTCAGATTAGAAAGCGTGTTGACCGGCCCCTCCAGCTCGGGCTCCTCCTACTCAGCTCTTCAGTCGTACCAAAGCTTAAGGAAGAACAATATCACCAGCGAAGCAACATAACCCCTTCTGAAGGACTTCAGAGAAAAATACAAAAGTACAGGTTATGCATGCATTTGGCAAAGAAAAACCACACAGTCCCAGGTACTACTCACTGAACCTGACTACTGCGATAAGCTGGCAATGCTGGAACAGAGCCGTAGCACGTCGACCTCAGCTCAAAAAATCGCTATCAGAGAAGGGCAACGCTGCTTCTGTAAATATAACAACACACTTCTGCCATGGGAGGGATGTGTGTCTCCCTTCCTTCTTCGCTGAAAAGGATTTTACAGGTAAGTTCTTACCAAAATCCATCTTTCAGCTGCAGATGAAGGAAGGGAGACACACCATAACTAGTGGAACGTCCCAAAGCAGTCCAAAAATTAGGGTGGGAAAAAAACCAAAAGAGGAAGAAACCCAACAACCTAGATAAATGCGCAACAGGCGCCAAATACAAGTTAACTTAAAATTAGATTACCGCTGCCTGCAGGACCCTACGTCCTAAGGCCGCATCAGCGGAAGCACTGACGTCCACCTTATAAAACTTTGTAAATGTGTGGACGGAACGCCAGGTTGCCGCTCGGCAGAGCTGAGCTGCCGAAGCCCCTTGGTGAAAGGCCCACGATGAAGCCACAGCCCTCGTGGAGTGAGCTCGAACCTTAATCGGGCAAGGTTCGCCTTTAAGACGGTAAGCCTCCAAAATGGCTGACCGAATACAACGAGCTATAGAGTCCTTGGAAGCTCGTTGACCACGTCTACGATCTGCTGAAATCACAAACAGAGAATCTGACTTCCTAAAACCTTGAGTAACAGACAGATAGAACTTCAAGGCCCGCACTAAATCCAATTTGTGCAAATCTCGTTCCTTTGCATTCCTCGGGCCCGGACAAAGTGAGGGCAACACAATATCCTGGTTAACATGAAACTGCGACACCACCTTAGGTAGAAAGTCGCCCCATGTGCGAAGCACTACTCGATCCGGGTAAATCTCCAGGAAAGGCGGCGAGCAAGAAAGAGCTGCCAACTCAGAAACCCTTCTTAAAGAGGTTACCGCCACTAAGAATGCAACCTTCCAAGAAAGTAACGAAAGGCTAGTAGAACCCATAGGCTCAAAGGGCACATGCTGAAGAGCCCCCAAGACAAGGTTGAGTCTCCAAGGAGACACAGGTGCCTTCCGCGGTGGAAACTGACGGGTTACTCCTTGAAAAAAAAAAAACGCACGTCCCTACGCGAGGCGATAGCCTTCCGAAAAAACACGGACAAAGCAGAAACCTGACCCTTCAGAGTGCTAACTGCTAAACCTTTGTCCAACCCGTACTGTAGAAAAGCCAACAGATTGGGAATGGAAAAAATCCTCGGATTCCTTGAGGAACCCGAACACCACGAAAAGAAGGCTTCCCAAGTTCTGTGATAAATCTTAATAGTGGCCGGACCTCTATCAGCTCGCAGAGTGGCAATGACTGCAGCTGAGGAACCTCTACGGGTCAATATTTCGGTCTCAAGAGCCACGCCGTCAAACGTAGAGACTTCAAGTCCGGATGACGAACGGGCCCCTGGGATAACAGGTCCGGGCGAAGAGGAAGTGGAAATGGCGGAGCCGCCAAGAGCGACACCAGTGTCGAGAACCACGTCCTCCTTGGCCAATCCGGGGCTATCAGCATAGCCTGAATTCTCTCCAGTCTGATCCGACGCAGCACCAGAGGAAGTAAGGAAATTGGCGGAAACACATAGACCAGTTCGAAATGGTCCCACGGAGCTACCAGAGCATCCACCGCCACAGCCTTCGGGTCCTTGTACCTGGATATGAAGGTTGGTAGTTTGGCATTGAACCTGGATGCCATCAAATCCACTTGGGGGGTTCCCCAACGGGAGCTCAGTAGTGCAAACATTTCCGGATGGAGACTCCATTCTCCAGGATCCATCTTCTCGCGACTGAGGAAGTCCGCCGTGGTATTCTGGACTCCTGGAATGTGGATCGCAGAGATGGCTGAAACCCTGGTCTCGGCCCATAGCAGGATCCGAGACACCTCCATCATGAGCCTGGAACTCCTCGTCCCGCCTTGGTGATTGATATATGCGACCGCCGTCGCGTTGTCTGTCTGCACTCGGACTGGCAGACCACTCAAAGGGACCGTCCAGTGTTGGAGGCAAAGAAAAATAGCCCTCAATTCCAAGATATTGATCGGTAGAATAGACTCTTCCAATGACCATACTCCCTGGATCCAAAGGTCGTTCCAGACACCCCCCCAGCCCGTCAGGCTGGCATCGGTGGTTATGACCGACCACTTCGGAGGGAGGAAAGATTTCCCCAGGGATAACGCTTCTGGACGTAACCACCATTCTAGGGATTCCCGTACCCTGTGAGAGATGATGACGCTGCAATCCAGCGAAGCCTGCAATCGATCCCAACGACTCAGAATGAGCCTCTGGAGGGCCCTGGAATGAAACTGGGCAAACGGAAGTGCCTCCATGGACGCCACCATCAAACCCAGGAGGCGCATACACTTCCGAAGGGACATTGCTGTCGAAGACTTCATAGTCTGTACATGTCGAAGTAGACATGTCCGCTTGTCTGGGGGTAGGGACACCACTGCCCGTACCGTGTCGAAATGCATCCCTAAAAACAGGATTGACTGAGACGGCTCCAGAGACGACTTCTCCCAATTGACCAGCCACCCGAAATCCTCCAGGAGCTGAAGGGATAGGTTGCGAGCCGTCACCGCCTCCTCCTTTGAGGATGCCACAATCAAAAGATCGTCCAGGTAGGGAGAAATCGCAACCCCCTGTCTTCGAAGAATTGCCATGAGAGGCGCCAGAATTTTTGTAAAAACTCTGGGCGCCGAGGCCAAGCCGAATGGCAGAGCCACAAACTGGTAATGGTCCTGACCTATGGCAAAACGAAGGAAGCGCTGATGAGTCCTTCCGACGGGAACATGCAAATAAGCGTCGCGAATGTCGATTGACACCAAAAAATCGTTCTGCGACAGGGCCGCCACCACGGAGCGAAGTGACTCCATGCGGAATTTTTGGGTGTGGACATGCCGATTCAATCTTTTGAGATCCAGAATAGGACGAAATTTGTCCTCCTTTTTGGGAACCACCAAAAGATTGGAATAAAATCCTCTTCCTCGGTCCTCCGGCGGTACCGGTATTACCACACCCTTCTGCAGAAGGGAGTCGACCTCTCGCAGCAAAGCGGTAATTAACTCGGGCTCTGACGGTGTGCGAGACTGGCAAAACCTGTCCGAAGGTCGAGACGAAAACTCTAGCCTGCCGACACTACCCGCGTTACCCAGGTGTCCGGAACGCGGGAAACCCAAGTCACTTTGAATTGGAGCAGGCGACCCCCCACTCGAGAGCCCTCGAATGGAAACCTGGCGTCAGTCCGCCTTGGCGGGCTTCTTGTCAGTCTCCCGCTTGTCTTGACGCAAACTTGATTTCCAGGGAGTACGGGATTTCTGAGTGAACTTTTTTCCCGAAAAAGAGGGACGACCCGATCCCCAAGAGGACTGACCGAATCGTCCCTTGGAACGAAAGGATCGCCGGCCACCACCGGCACCAGTCCTGCCAGGCGCAGAAGCCGTAGCCCTTCGCTGTTGTAAGGCTGCTTCTTTCGTCTTTGCCTTGGCAATCAGCTCTGAAAGATCAGATCCAAAAAGCTGACTACCCTTGTAGGCTAGAGACAGCAAACCTTGTTTTGACACTGCGTCCCCAGTCCACTGTCTAAGCCACAGTGCTCTTCTGACTGTGACCGCCGAAGCTTGCGCCCTGGACAACAGAGATGCAGTATCCAGACCTGCATCATAGCTATAAGAAACTGCAGTCTCCAATAAACCGAGAAGTCCGTCTATCTCGGATAACGGAGATCCATTTTGCAACGCCGTTCGTATACGGTCCAACCAGCACAGGGAAGCCCTACAAGCACACATGGATCCTAGCACCGCTTTGAATCCATGACCCGAGGCCTCGTAGTTGGATTTCGCTGCCATCTCCGTTTTTCTGTCTAACGGTTCCTGCAGACTTGCCTTCCCTTTAACAGGGAGCAATGAGGATTTACTAAGCTGGGATAAAGGAACATCCACTTCAGGAGAAGAAATCCAATTATCCGTCAACTCCGTAGAACACGGATATAGTGCGTCAAAAAATGTGTTCCTTGAAAATGTTTATCTGGACACAGGCGTTCCTTCTCCACTACTTCATTAAGCTCATCTAGAGCTGGCAATGTCGCTCGTGACTTACGGTACTCTTGGTACATTCGAGGTGACTTACCAGGACGTGTAGTTACCTCCTCCGGCAACTGTAACGCCTCCCTCATGGCTTCAATAAAAGCCTCTGTTCGGTCTAAAGAGACAGAATGTCCCTGCCGATCCTTATCTGAACCGGATAACTCCCCATCTGAATTTGAAGGGGAGCCCTGACCGCATTCCATATCAGAGAGGTCTGATTCGCTACGTGGAAATGATGAAACCGGCCTGTGTCGCTTCCTTCCATGAGAGGATCTAGCTGACACCCAATGACCTAAAAGGTCAGAAAGGCCATCAGTAGAGCGAGCGATGGCATCCAATTTGGCATCGCTGTGACCTCCAATTGCTGCGCTTGACGTCGAGGCCTGTGTATCAGACTCGCGTGACTGATTCTGAAGCAGATTTGGCACACGGTCCACACCTTCTGGACCCTGTTCCGACATGCCCTTACACAGTATAAGGCAGGTCAAAGCCTGTCAGCAATTATGAAAAAAAGTGTGGCTTCTCAAGCGAACGCAGCAAGCACGCTGAAGGGTTAAAGCCCTTAGTGAGAGAGCTACCCCAGCTGTATCAGCTGAATATTCAGCAATATAATTAACTCTTACAAGTTCTGACCCCAAACTGGGATAGAACCTGTGCGGCTGTTGAAAAGGTTAACCCTTTAAAAGGGGTTAATATCGCCGACTCCCCACTACTCCCTTATTAATAGAAGGGGTGTGCGAGTCCCATGGCAAAATAAGGTCTCTATATAAGACCGCAGCTGCAAGATAACGCTATCTGTATTTTCTCTACAGATAGGTTCTGCGATGTGGGGGTGAGAGCGTTATCACTCACCCAGCTGGTCGCGGTGATGTAAATGTGATACGGGAGGAGCGGAGCAGGAAGGAGCCCGTGGAGCCTTTTTGTAATGGCCGCCGCGCTGAGAGGAATCTGAAGAGAAGCGCCTAATCGCGCGCTTCTGTGACAGAAAAGCCCGGGAGCGTGAAGCCACGCCCCCCGCCGGCTCAAAAAAAGAGCGCAAACTCCTTCGCTCTCTGCTCCCCCCTGTCCTGCAGGCGTCTGCCTGCGGACAGAATACAGTCACCAAACATGTATTTCACAAGTAACAGCGGCTGCCGCAACAGCCGCTGAAAGCACTCACACACACTTTAATAAAAATGTGAGGTAAAAATGTGAGGTACTCACCAGCCGAGCGCCACAGGGACCCCCAGGGGTTTCTGGCGCTATGCCCATGCTTCCCACCAGGGCGGGGACGCAGTGACCCCTGTGCGCGGTTTGCGCCCCCACCAGGGAAGCCATCCTCATCCCCCCGGGCCGGCAGGGTTCTGCAGGGACCACCATTAGGGTAATACAGATCCGCCAAGGGAGAGGTTGGGGTCCAGCAGCGCTGAGACCCCTGAGACCTCTAGACCACTCTGGTGATCCAAGTCTCTTGTCCGATAAAAAATAATAAAATCTTCTGAGGAGCTGCTTCCAGCAGCGACCGTCCTCTGAGACCTCAAATTTTAGACTGAAGAGCTGAGTAGGAGAAGCCTGAGCTGGAGGGGCCGGTCAACACGCTTTCTAATCTGAGGTATTGATCCTATCTGGGGCTCCGCCTACCCACTAGTTATGGTGTGTCTCCCTTCCTTCATCTGCAGCTGAAATGAGAAATCGCTGGTCAACTTTTAACCCTTATAACTTCCTAACAAAAAAAATGTTGTTCCCAAAATTGTGCTGATGTAAAGTAGACATGTGGGAAATGTTATTTATTAACTATTTTGTGTCACATAACTCTCTGGTTTAACAGAATAAAAATTCAAAATTTGAAAATTACGAAATTTTCTAAATTTTCGCCAAATTTCCATTTTTTTCACAAATAAATGCAAAAATTATCGACCAGAATTTACCACTAACATGAAGCCCAATATGTCACGAAAAAACAATCTCAGAATCACCTGGATCCGTTGAAGCGTTCCTGAGTTATTACCTCATAAATGGACACTGGTCAGAATTGCAAAAAATGGCAAGGTCTTTAAGGTCAAAATAGGCTGGGTCATGAAGGGGTTAATGCACAGTGATTGCGATGGTTGGGAATGACAAGTCATTTATTTTACAATGCATCTAGAGTACTAGCCTTATTTTATTAAAAGCATGGAAAATAAGATTTTCAAAATGTATTATATCAAAGTAGTAACTGCTATGCCAAGTTCTTTAGCTACGGTAACCACTATTAAAGGGTCTGTACCGAAACAGGAGCTTAATACCTCACTTATGCCTATGAGTCACTTAGCTCACCTCAGGAGCGCCAGCGGTCGGCCAGGCGTATCTATACAAGCATAGATTGTTTCATGGTCATGTGGAAGAGGCCTTAATATCATGTTCTGGCAAAGTCACATGTATTCTAATATTTCCCAATTTTCAGTTATGACAGTCATCTAAAAGTAGTGATCAGTGATTTCTGTTAAGGCAGAAACCTGTATAGCCAGAAATTTACATTTACGTGCAAAAGGGAATTTCTGATTTTGCTTTAAAAAAAACATGCTTCAGCTCAATCTCCTCATCTTAAATCACATCTGCAATGCAGAGGATGAAGGGCAGACATACCGCTTGGGGAAGCCCAGCAAGGAAACAATGTGACAACACTTATGCTGGCGGCACTGTAATGTCCGGGGTTTCTTACTCCAGGATTCTGCATTCTGTTCTCTCCCCCAGTAGATTCTCCTCTTCTGGCTCAGGACATTGGGATGGGGGGGGGGGGAAGACCTCCTTGCTTGAGCTTACTCTTAGGGCCCCGTCTCACATAGCGATCTCGCTATGTCTGACACGTACCAGCGATCAGCCCCCCTGCTGTGAATCGCTGGTCGTGTCAGAAATGCCAAGACTTTTTTTTGATCGCTGGTCTCCCGCTGGCCAGCATGCATCGCTGCGTGTGACAGGCAGGAGACCAGCGATCTACTAGTAACCAAGGTACACATCGGGTTTCCAAGCGCGGGGCTGTGCCTGGAAACCCGACGTGTACATTGGATACCAGCGCGCTGCTGCAGGGGAGATGGTAACCAAGGTACACATCGGGTTTCCAGGCACCGCGCAGCGCCTGGAAACCCGACATGTACCTTGGTTACCAGCTCCCTGCATCAGTGCGCTGGTATCCAACGTACACTGCGGGTAACTAGGTGACGTTACCCGCAGTGTCGCTGTCCTGATCGCTGCCTGTTTGGCAGCTCAGCAGCAATCATATAGTAACACACCAGTGATCCTGATCGTTGTCGGGATCGCTGGTGTATCGCTATGTGAGACGGGGCCCTTAGTCCAGACTACCAGTTTGGCAGATACGACCATGAACAGTGTTAAGTATAAAGGGTATGCCACACTAAACAATATCGCTAACGGGATCGCTAAAAAACGTCACTATTTAGCGATCCTGTTAGCGATGTTGTTCAGTGCGGCAGCTTCCAGCGACGAGCTTCCTGCTGTGATCTCGCTCGTCGCTGGAATCGTTCCGGACCCTATTTTCTCGTCGGCGCTCCCGCTGGGTAAGTATCTAATCGCTGTGTGGCACCTTTTCTTAGCGATTTAGCGGTACTTTTGTACCGCTAAAGTCGTTAAGAAGATCGCTAACGGCGATAGCGTCGTTAACTATATCGCTAAATGTGGCCGCATTTAGCGATATAGAAACAATCCCGCTAGCGATCGCATTAGTATGCGTCGTTATTGTGATCGCTAGCGGGATTGTTTAGTGTGGCAGTACCTTAAGATAATTTTCTGATCCTAAAGATCTCAATGTTAGTCTTCTTTACAGGTGTAAAAATGTCCTAGTACAGTACAAAGAGAGTTCACTGTAACATACCAGTAACAGCTGGGGTGAAAGAAAAACCTAGAACATTTAGACATTTTTTATCTCAAAAGACCCAACTTTTTAACATATGTGAACTAAGAAAGCACCTTGACTTCTGGTATTACGTAGACATAGGAAATTGCTTGCAGTGGCTTGTGGGAAGGTGGCAGGCTGACGGGCTTATTTCAATAGCTAAGCCAGCCCCGTTCCCTATAAATCAGCCGAGGCAGAAAAGTGAACCGGCTTGGCTACTGAAATGAGCATGTCAACCAACAGACGATGGGTTGATATAAGCAGCTCTTTGTGTCAGACTCAAAGCTAAAAATGGAGCTGTTGAAACCTGGAGACCCATGCAGACATCTTAAGAGGTGGGTAACTTTGGAAATTACAGGCTGAGCGGAGATCTCCTGACCTAAAATAGACAGCCTCATAGGTATTTATGAGACCATCAAGCTCTGGTCAAGACACTAGTGGCCAGTCCATGCACCTTGGTTCAAGTACACAATGAAAGATGGATTTATGAGAGCAGCCTAATTCTGGTAACCATTAGGCAACTGCATTTTATCATTCATTCAAGAACGGACCATGGTCCTAATTATGAAATATACTAGAAATAGGCTATTCCCCACGCAGGCGCAATAACAGCCGCATGTTTACAGCGCATGCGCGGGTAGAGTGTGCAGTTGTGACTGTTACTGCGCATGCGCGGGAACGTGAGTGTCACTTGCGCAGGCGCAAGTGACATACACATCACCACTATTCCCACGCATGCACAGTAACGATGCGGCTGTTACTGCGCCTGCGTGGGAATAGCGGAGACGTGTATGTCACTTGTGCCGGCGCAAGTGACACTACCACGATGCCTTATGGGATTCAGGGACAGCGGCTGGAAGTCCCAACTGGCGGGTATATATAAGATAGTGCCATAGGTTCAGGTCATGTGCCTCATGCCCTGCCGGGAATCGTAGCTGTAATACCGATGCTAAAATGAGGCATGGAGTATGCCAGGCAAACTTTCGCAAGCTGTCAGAACACTGTGGACAGCCTTCAAGGCAGCTGGCGGAAAGAGGAGGAACCAGTGGCAGTGGGTGAGGTGCCCAGCATCAGTGGAGCAAAAAGTATTAAGCATGAAGTCTCACCATCTCCCATTGTAGGTTTCAGTCAGGATAAGAGCTCTAAAGAAACAGCACAAGTAAAGTGGTGGCAGCACCCATAACGGAGTTTACTTCCAGTATAGTAAACCCTCTAGGAATGTGTTACTGTCCTGGACTTTCCATCTGGGACCTCAGGAGGATAATGAGAATTACCTTTACCAGTAATTTTTCTGGAAACTAATGACTCATCACTGAACAGGAAGGCATCCTCACTTCCTTCAGCGATTTACAGAATAGTGAAGTAGGAACTGTCCATTTTAATCATTATTTTGTTTAAAGACTCAAATTCATTCTTCACACCATGTGAATAGGAAGAGAGACATCAAGCAACTAGAAGCCAGAGGGAAGGAATCATGAGATTACATAACCATGCGGAGTACAATCCGATTTTAACACCTAGCATCCAATTTAGATGCAAATGTGATCCGATTGCAATGCGATTGTACAATTTTTTTTACATACTAAATTTTCTGAAAAAAAAAAAAAAAAAAATGGAGTGGGCTCCCCGGACATTTTATTAACCAGCGGTGGGAAAGCGGACAGCTGGGGGCAGATGTGTATATTCTGGGAAGGGGTAATACCCATGGAGCTTTTAATATCAGCTCACAGCTGTATACTTAGCCTTTCTTGGTTATTGCAATAAAGAAAAATGACGTACGGTTCCCCTAAAATTAGTAACCAGCAATGGCTAGGCAGACCGCTGTGGACTGGTAACAGCCTAGGAAGGGGCCATGGATATTGGCCCCCTCCCAGGCTAAAAGCATCTCTCAGCCGCCCCAGAAAAGGCACATCCACTGAAACAATTGACACCTGTAACAGAGCTAAAATGATAAACAACCAAATTCCTCATCTGTCCGCCAAGATAATCCATTTGTCCCACGACATGTCTAGTTCTGCTACATCTGATGCAACCATACAGCCTGCCATCCAGCAGAGACACTGAGCTGTGCATGCTTGCTCAGCGCCTCAAGGTGAACTTGCAGTCACTGTGAGCGCAAGGAAAGTCACATGTTCGGGGTGCAGTCAGAAAGGTCCCACGAGTTTACAGCCAATGAACTCAGTTCAACTCAGCGACGTTATAACTTTTCCCCACAGTGCTTTCGGTGAGGTCAGTGATGCGAAAGGAGTTCACCTCGAGGCGCTGAGCAAGCATGCACAGTTCAGTGGCTCTGCTGGATGGCAGGCTGTATAGTCGCATCATGCAACCTGCCATCTAGATGTAGCAGAGCTAGAAGCATCAAGGGACAAATGGATTATCTTCTCAGAGGACAGGTGAGGAATATGGTTAATACTTTGTTATTGGGGACATTGGCGATGACACGAGTATGGTTTAATTTAGATGAAAGGACTTTTTTTTATACAATATCACTATGGGGTTAGTAATGAGGGTGCCTTATAGATTCCTCTCCATTACCAACTTCTGGGCTTGATGTCACCAACCTCCCAACTATCACCCCACTTACCATCACACCTGGGCAAGGGGGAAGAGCGAGGCTAAGTGACAGAATTGGCACATCTTATGAATGCGCCTTTTCTGGGGCGGCCGAGAACTTAGGTTTTTAATCTGGGAGGTTGGCCAATATCCATAGCCCCTTCCAAGGCTATTAACAGCCTGCAGCTGTCTGCCTAGCCTTTGCAGGATATTATAGGGGAACCCTACCCCTTTTTTTTTTAATAATCAGTAAATGCTTAGTATACAGCTGTGAGCTGACAATAGCCTGGAAAGCTCCACTGGCATTTCCTTCTTCTCAGGCTATAAACATGTCAGCTTTCCCTGCACTGATTTTTTTTTTTATGTAGATTGACTCCATGCCATTTTTTTCAGAAAATTAACTGAAAAATACAGGTACAGTAAGCTACACAAGCACTGTACTAATTATACATGTGCCTGACATCATTATATCTATTCAGTCCTTTTCAAAGGACATTGTTGTGTAAAAATCAGATGACACTCATATGGTCTGAGTGCCATGCGATTTTTCTTGCACCCATTGAGTCTCATCTGAGATGCAAGGACAATCGCAGCATGCAATTTTTTTGTCTGAATTTGGCTGAAAAAAAAAAAAAATATTGCAGATGAGCAGTGACTCCTAGCTTAACATTGGTCAGAGTGCAACCCATTTTTTTTTTTCTTAAATCGGATTGTCCTTGTCAGTTTTCCTCGCAGATGAGAACGAGCCCTAAGGCCGGCGTCACACTGGCGACATAATCGGACTACTGCAATGCGATGAAAAATCGTATTGCAGTCTGCCCTATGTTAATCTATGGAGCAGCTCCCAGTATCAGATTTTTTGTGGTCCGTTTTAAACGTCCGTGTACAATCGCAGCATGCTGCGATTGTCACCGATTGTGGGTCGACAATCGCCAATGCAAGTCTATGGGAGCGATGAAAAATCGGATTACAAACGGACCACACTGTGTGACTTGCGATGAAATCGCATCGGTGTCCTTTAGAAAAGCCGGCAATTCATCCCCGGCTATACTGTAAAATCACACTGACAGCTTTAATAAAGAATAGAAGAATAGATATACACACATAGAATACATATATATATATATATGTAATTGTGACATGTATATATATATATATATATATATATATATATATATATATATATATATTTCCTAGACTTCTACATACTGTAATAGCCGCAAATTCAATTGCCGGCTTCTGTGAAATCACAGAAGCCGACATGAAATGATACATTGTTTCCACACAGTTAACCATGTAATTTCCTGTATTTTGATATTTGTTTAGAACTTACAATTACATGAGTGTATTTGTGCAAAATTTCAGACATGTAGGGGTTAATTAAAGGTGTAAATTCGTTGAAAAAAAATGCGTGGGCTCCCGCTGTATTTTCTCCACCAGACAGACAAAGCAAAGAGAGTGGGGGCAGATAATAACAGCCTAGGGAGGGTACATTTTTTGTGCCCCCCCTGGCTACTAACATCTGCCCCCAGACACCCCAGAAAGGGCAAATCTATAATTAGATTCGCCCTTTCTGGCACTTTGCCCGTCTATTCCCATTGCCCTGTAGCGGTGGCGAATGGGTTAATAATCTCACCTTACTGTCACCTTAGTATTGAAAGGTGACCTTAAGGCAGGTTAATAATTGAGAGCTGTCAATTAGACAACTATCAATTATTAATCCTATTGTATGAAAGAAAAATCAAACACACACAGTTTAATAAAAAATAAGTTTAATTAAATAATCACAGTTTTTTACCATATTTTATTTTCCTGCTAAAACCATTTCCTGTAATAAAAATAAAATAAAAAAGCAAAATTATACTTACCAATCCGATGTACAGTCAGGTCCCACGCTGTAATCCATCAGAAAGGGTTAAGAGGTTACAGTTAGCAGGGAGATAATTCTGTCTCCTAGCTCTAACCCCATGAATGAATAAGTTCCTCTCTCAGCGAAAGTAGAGGAATAGATTCATGAATGGAGCTTAATTGATTTATTGGCAATTTAACTTTAGTGACCTGACCTAAAGGGAAAGTGGACACAATCAATTAAGCTTCATTCATGAAACACATCCTCTCCTGTCGCCAGGAGAGGAACTTATTCATTCAGGAGCTTTGAGCTGAGCACGCAGGATTACTTGCACTGCTTGGCTCAAAGCTAGTTAACCCTTTGTGAAGGATTACAGCGTGGGACGTGACAGATCAGCGGAATAGGTAAGAATGTTTTTTTATTTTTTTATCTTTATTTTAGGAGATCAATGGCTTTGCACGGATTAAGTGTAAAATAAAATATGGTCAAAAAAATGTGTTTTTATTTCATTAAAATTAATTTTTATTAATGTGTCTGTTTTTTTAATTTACTTCAATAGGATTAATAATTGATAGTTGTCTAACTGACAGCTCTCAATTATTAACCTGCCTTACGGTCACCTTTCAATACTAAGGTGACAGTAAGGTGAGATTATTAACCCATTCGCCACCGCTACAGGGCAATGGGAATAGACGGGCAAAGTGCCAGAAAGGGCGAATCTAATTATAGATTTGCCCTTTCTGGGGTGTCTGGGGGCAGATGTTAGTAGCCAGGGGGGGCACAAAAAATGTACCCTCCCTAGGCTGTTATTATCTGCCCCCACTCGCTTTGCTTTGTCTGTCTGGTGGAGAAAATACAGCGAGAGCCCACGCATTTTTTTTGTCAACGAATTTACACCTTTAATTAACCCCTACATGTCTGAAATTTAGCACAAATACACTCATGTAATTGTAAGTTCTAAACAAATATCAAAATACAGGAAATGACATGGTTAACTGTGTGGAAACAATGTATCATTTCATGTCGGCTTCTGTGATTTCACAGAAGCCGGCAATTGAATTAGCGGCTATAACAGTATGTAGAAGTCTAGGAACTATAAATATATGTATATATATATATATATATATATATATGTCACAATGACATGTATATATATATATATATGTGTTCTATGTGTATATATCTATTCTTTTTTTTGTGATTGAAATACTATTCTTTTGGTTCCATTATATGTCAGTATTGCAAGCCTGCGAGAAAATCTCGCAAGTCGGATGAAAATCGGATGTTACAAGGTACACACACATGCGACTAAATCGCATCTTTGATGGAAAATCGGATGCCAGAAGGATGTGTGATGTTTGCATTTTGATCCGACAATCGACCGTCTAAAACGGACCGATTTTTTGTCGTTGTGTGTGACGCCGGCCTAACGGTAATAAACGTTCTTGCCAGTGTACCAGCGATGAGACTCCAGGTGCCACCACATGAGCAAATTATCCTGAGTATAGGTGATCACTTTTTATAGAGAACCTCTCTAACCCTTTCACGCCTTTGATGCAGACTCACAACTTGAATATACATTCTTTTCTCTTGCTTTAAGGGATAACAAAACCTCTCATAACTTTACTTAACCTTTAACCATTTCAATATACAGACTTACAAGTTAACTTTAAATTGGTTGTATCAGCAACAAAGCACCAACAGATCATGGAATAAAAAAAAGTTCTGTGCAGGAACATGGTGTGATCATACCACAGCTCCTTGGCAAGGGAGGCCGCAGAAGAGTATACAGACATTACAGTATGGGATCTGTGGATTTATTTTCTGTAAGGCCATATTCACATGTTCCGGTTTTGGTTTACAAATACTGATGTAAAAAACTGATCTGGGTGAAAAATGCAGAAGTGGTGCACGTTATTATACTTTTCTGATATCAATCTACTAAAACTCTTGTGCATGCCCTCATCTCCCGCCTTGATTACTGCAACACCTTCCTCTGTGGCCTCCCCGTCAACTCTCTCTCTGTCTGTCCTCAACTCTGCTGCCGGACTAATTCACCTCTCCCCTCGCTACTCCCCTCTGCAAATCCCTCCACTGGCTCCCAATTCTCCAACGAATCCAGTTCAAACTACGAACACTGACCTACAAAGCCGTCCACAACCTGTCCCCTCCCTATATCTCTGAACTAATCTCCTAATATCTTCCTTCACGTAATCTTCGATCCTCCCAAGACCTCCCACTATCCTCCACACTTACTCGTTCCTCACATAACCGCCTCCAAGATTTCTCCCGAAAATCCCCCATCCTCTGGAATTCCACGCCTCAACATGTACGATTATCCACCACCCTTGGATCCTTCAGACGGAACCTGAAAACCCATCTCTTCAGGAAAGCCTACAGCCTGCAATAACCATTCTGCCTCGCCGCCACCTCCCGAGCTTCCGCCTCTCCACCACCACCCGAGCTGCAGCACCCCCGACCTTCTGTTTCTTCCCCATTATCCCGTAGAATGTAAGTCAGCAAGGACAGGGTCCTCTCCCCTCTGTATCAGTCTGTCATTGTAATTTTTTTTTTTTTTTACTGTTAACGATATCTATAACTTTGTATGTAACCCCTTCTCATGTACAGCACCATGGAATTAATGGTGCTATATAAATAAATAATAATAATAATAAATACTGACCAGATATGGATTGGATGATCGTGACCTAAAGTAAAGATTTTCTGCCAGTTTTTAAACTTGTTTTACCTGAAAGAATCAGCTGTGGTCCCATTCTGTGTCTGTATACTAGAGTCTTCCCCTGGCCAGGAGCCTGACATGTTCAGACAGACACATCCATTACACAAGGGCATGTTTACAACATCTCTGCACAGGTACATTTAACACATCCAATTGTGGAACTTATTTTTATCCCAAGATCTATTAATTAAAATGTACTTTGTTCATGGAAAAACCCCTTTTACGTTCCATATTACAGAACTTTTAATAACTTAACTACTTTTGATGTCAAGACATTGAGAAACATTTGTCCAAACAACTTTATTTTTGTCAAATTTACAAGTACGATCCCAATCAGCGGTAACGGTGAAGCTGAAGAGTGTTGCGTCTTTTCCAGGCAGCATGACGAGAACCACCAATGGTGAGATGGAACTTGTGGCCCTTTCCAAGACCACGGCTCTTCTTGCCAGCTGATGTCAGGCCACGCATCTCTCTGTGCTTGTGCACAGCCTTTGTGATCCATTGGGTGTCTGGATTACGTCTGATTGCCTTGTGGAAGGTGTCTATAAGGATGACCTCAAAGAACTTGTAGGTGGAGTCTTCACCAACCCAGTAGGAGTTCAGAACCCTCAGTCCTCCACAATGACGGCCAGCACGCTCCTAGGAGGAACCAGAGAATGTCAGATTTCTGCTGTGTAATTTGCCTTCATACACGAGGAACAAACCACTTACACTCACAATTCATATATTTATTTTAGTGGATTATGGAGCAGACATTGAAGGGAATGTCATCCCCAGAACAAATTAAAGGGAACCTGTCAGCAGTTTTGACCAATAGATACAGCCACTGCTTTTCAGGGCTTACCTACAGCATTCTATTATGCTGTATATAAACTCCTGATCTGACCTGAAAAATAACTTATTATACTCACATGCAGGGTGGTCTGGTCCTATGGGTGTCGCAGGTCCTGGTCCGGCGCCTCCGTTCTGCTTGCTTCACGGCTCCCTGGCATCGCGCTCCTGCGCAGGCGTACTTATCTGTCCAGTTGAGGGCAGAGCAAAGTACTGCAGTGTGCAGGCACCAGGAAAGGTCAGAGAGGCCCAGCTCCTGTGCACTGCAGTACTCTGCTGTGCCCTCAACAGGACAGAGAAGTACGCCTGCGCAGGAGCGTGATGTCGCGGAGCAATGAAGCAATAGGAGGGCGGCATCAAAAGAAGATGGGAGGCGTCGGACCTGCAAAACACATCGGACCGGACCCCCACTCCCCCAAGAGAGTATAATAAAAATTATTTTTCTTATCTTTAAGGTCAGATCGGGGGCTCATCTACAGCGTTATAGAATGCTATAGATAAGCCCTGAAAGCAGTGGCCATATCTTATATCGGCCAAACTTGGTGACAGGTGCACTGTAAGACTGAAACATTACACAAGGGACTTTTCCCCCTAAAAGCATCATACCAGCACTATACAGTTCATTGGCTGAGTCAACAACTTTCATATGCAAATGAGGGAGCACCTCGCACACTTGGTGTGGCTAAAGGGTATGCCACACTAAGCGAGATCGCAAGCGAGATCGCAACTGCGTCACCATTTATGACGCAGTAGCGACCTCGTTAGCGACTTAGCTGTGTGTGACATGTAGCAGCGATGTGGCCCCCGCTGCGATGTCGTTGATCGCTCATGAACGTTCTGAGCCGTTTTTTGGTTGTTGGTGTCCCGCTGGTGAGCCTGAATCGCTGAGTGTGACACCCTTTATGAACGACTTTACCAGCGTCGCAGGTGGGACTAGGTTTTCCCAACGACCGCAGAGGTCGTTATACAGATCGCTGATGAGTTGTGTTTGGAATCTAACAGCTAAGTCACTAACGAGATCTCTACTGCGTCATAAATGGTGACGCAGTAGCGATCTCGCTTAGTGTGGCATACCCTTAAGAACTCAATTTGCACTTTGAGCACTATCCCCAATTGACAGTGCCGGCATTTCCACAGCAAACGCTGCCTCAAGTCACAGTACTCAGATTGACAGACCGTAGCAGCGCCCATACATCAGTGCAGAAGTGTTATTGAAAATAAAGCCCAATTTATTTTACCAGTATACACACACAATTCTATATAAAAAGGTAATCAAGAACAATCTCCATATGTTGTGGAATATGATCAGGCAGGCGGCATAATCTTGGAGGAATTTTTTTTTCTGTAGAAAGACGGCCGGCACCATTTTCAAACATTTTTTTTTTTAATGACTATCAGGAGAACAACAAATAAATTATATACAATACATATGCGATCACCGCCTGGCCGCAGAAGGGTTCTCTCCCCTCACCACCAAGATAAATATAGTAATCATTATGTAAACTATGGGGCAGGTCAGTGGGGGTTCAGTGACCTGTCATAAGCCATACTGGTGAATACCTGATCAGAGGACCACATGAAGCCCCCAAAGGCCGCCCCGTAGCATGGGCATATCATTAACTCAAAAGTGAAAATAAAGATTAAACAGCAACCACAAGACAGATTTCATCAATCAAGGTATCATTTAATCAGTATAACAACACCGACCTGACACTGTCTGTAGGTTACTGTGCACAATCCTGCTGACAGGTTCCCTTTAAGCCCTTTCTGACAACGGACATAGTAGTCAGCTTATGTGCCCTGGGCCTATTTGACCATGGACGGAATTTTACGTCATTTTTTAATGCGACAGTCGCGGTGATCACATTAAAATTCCGACGCCATCTAACATCTGGGTAGATGGTGTAGTCATCTAGGGGGTGTCACTGCCCTCCCGCAACCACGATTGCTATGATTGTCTGTTCAATTCTGATCGCGTCAATCACAGGGCACAGCTGTGATGTGACCACGCTGTGACCTGCCTAGGATCGGAGCAGTGGTGTGACTACGCTGCAGGTCCTCACAGTAGCTGAGGATTTCAAATCACTCCCATTCAAAATAAAATAAAAATCAAATACACATATTTGGTATCGCTGCGTTCAGAATCACCGGATCCAATATATAAAAAGAATTATTGCGATCGGTAAACAGCGCAGCGAGGAAAAAAAAAAAAAAAAAAAATCAAAAACGCCAGAATTACTTTTGTGTCACAGAAACATTGCAATAAAAAGCAATAACGGGTGATCAAAAGATCGTATCTACACCAAAATTTATCAATAAACACGTCAGATCAGCGCACAAAAAACAAGCCCTCACCCAGCCCCAGATCCTGAAAAATGGCATTTTTTTTGTTACAAAGTTTGGATTTATTTTCACCTCAAATAAAAAAAGCCATAAATGTTTGGCATCTATGAACTCAATGACCTGGAAAATCATAATGGCAGGTCAGTTTTAGCATTTAGTGAACATGGTAAAAAAGAAAATCCAAAACACAATTGTGGAATTGCATTGTTTTTTTTTTTTAGCATTTTCACTGCACTTTTTTTTGTCCCTGTTTTCCAGTATGGTAAAATCAACGCTGCCATTCAAAAGTACAACTCATCCCGCAAAAAACAAGCCCTCACATTGCCATAATGGCAGAAAAATAAAAAAGTTATGGCTCTGGGAAGAAGAGGAGCCAAAATATGGAAACACAAAAATGGAAATACCCCTGGTCCTTATGGGGTTCAAGATCCTCCTTGTACAGTAGCATTAGACCCATGACGGATGACCACGTAAAATCACCTAGATCGATTTAAAGGGGTTTTCCACCACTAGGAACATTTTTTATTTTTAGTCAAATGCATGTTTAAATTTACCAGTTTAAATATAAAAACACCAAATTTTATTAAAAATGTACCAGATCTCTAAAAATATTATTGAACAGTGTCCCACAACAAAAGGTGCAAAAATCAGAAACTATGGGCCTAGCTCAAAGCAATTTCACCTGAATTTTGGTATAAAGTGTTTTGAAAAGTTGCAAAATTTTGGTGCATATCTGGAGTTGAATTTTTGCAACTTGCCGCTTTCACACCATTTTCTTTCAGCTCCACCAAAATGGGTGCAACTGCAGCGGACCAAAGGTACGAAACCACAGTTTGACCAATTCATGACGAGCTGAATTTGTCAGTCACCTTAATGGGCGATAAGACTGGAGGAAGCCACTGGTCAGACACTCCAGATTCATGCAGAGGCAAGTCACCATCAAGCACACTCATCAAGGCCAGTGAGAAAATCGACAGTCTTCATTAGGTAAAAGCAAATAATTATAATGTTATCTCTCTCTCTATAGTTAGATCTGGGCACATATAGAAATAATCAAAAAAATTTAAATGGTAATTGGTATGTATAAATATGCACAGTGGGGAAAAAGTATTTGATCCCTTGCCAATTTTGTAAGTTTTCCCACTGAGACATCAACAGTCTGTAAATTTAAGGGTAGGTTAATTTTAACATTGAAAGATAGAATATCAAAAATAGTCCAGAAAATCACATTGCATAAATTATATAAATTTTCATTTTGCAGTGAGAAATAAGTATTTGATCCCCTACCAACCATTAAGAGTTCTGGCTCCTACAGACTAGTTAGTCCTCTTTCACACATCTGTTTTTTGACTTCAGGTACGATCCGGCGTGCTGTCCAAAAGACGGATCCAGTACCGGATGCGCTTTTTTAGCATTGACTTTCATTAGCGCTGGATGTCATTGCGTTGCATCCGTTTTTGTCCGGATCTGGGCCGGAAATAATACAAGTGTTGGAACCGGACAAGTCTTTTGTGAAATCCGTCAAAACACTGATCCGGATTTTCTCTCTCTCATCAGCGACCGCCCCCCCCCCCCCCGCCGGGTATCGCTGATCGTTGTCCAAAGGCCAGGACATTTTTTTGATAGTTTGTCTCCCGCTGGCCAGCACGCATCGCTGCGTGTGGCAGGTAGGAGACCAGCGATCAGCTGGTAACCAAGGTACACATCGGGTTTCCAGGTGCCGCACAGCGTGTACCTTGCACTTGCATAGAAATACATGCAGCCGCACACTCCACTCCCGAGTGCTGGCACCAGTGCTGGGAATTCACATGCGAGACTTGGTCGTGTTTCTCGCATGTGTGATCCCGGCCTGATTGGGAGAAGGTGCTGTGGTCAGATATAAGAAAAATTGAGCTCTTTGGCATTAACTCAACTCGCCGTGTTTGGAGGAAGAGAAATGCTGCCTAGTACTTAAAGAACACTGTCCCCACTGTCAAGCATGGAGGTGGAAACATTTTGTTTTGGGGTGCTTCTCTGCTAAGGGCACAGGACCACTTCACCGCATCAATGGGAAATGGATGGAGCCATGTACCATAAAATCCTGAGTGATAAGCTCCTTCTCTCCGCCAGGACATTATAAATGGGTCGTGACTGGGTCTTCCAGCAAGACAATGACCCAAAACATACAGCCAATGCAACAAATGAGTGGCTCAAAGAAGCACATTAAGGTCATGCAGTGGCTTAGCCAGTCTCCAGACCTTAATCCCATAGAAAATTTATGGAGAGAGTTGAAGCTCCGAGTTGTCAAGCGACAGTCTCAAAACCTTAATGATTTAGAGATGATCTGCAAAGAGGAGTGGATCAAAATTCCTCCTGACATGTGCGCAAACCTCATCATCAACTACAAAAAACATCTGACTGCAGTGCTTGCCAATAATGGTTTTGCCACCAAGTATTAAGTCTTGTTTGCCAGAGGGATCAAATACTTATTTCTCACAGCAAATTTATATAATTTATACAATGTGATTTTCTGGATTTCATTTTTGATATTTTATTTCTCAATGTTAAAATTAACCTACCCTTAAAATTATAGACTGGTCATGTCTTTGTCAGTGGGAAAACTTTCAAAATCAGCAAGGGATCGAATAATTATTTCCCCCACGGTATACCGCAATATAGCAGCTGTAAGTAAATATCAAAGGCCTAAGGTATCAAACCATAGATCATAAATACAGACAGATGTCAAAATCTTAATCATCACCAAGAAACCATAAACATTCAGATGTTCACTTTGATCCCTTATTTTGGTTAGTGCCATACATGTAAAGTTGTCTTCACTTTGTTAACAGGATGATTATTAAAGACGTTGTCAACTATTATGACAACCCCATATTCGGTTGAGCTGAGCAGAACTCCTTTTGTATGTATTTTAGGCTATATAGAGGACTTACCAATAGAAGAGGCTGGGAAGTTGGCTATATCTAGAATGCTTTCTATGGCTAGAAAATTGATAGCCCAGTACTGGATTTCCCACCAAACTCCCATAATTGTAGAATACGTAACCAAAATTAACTGGCTAGTCAATTTGGAAAAAGGTATATACTGCAAGAGAAATTCTATTCTCAAATTTAAGAAAAAAATATGGGCATACTGGATCGATTATTCAGGTCTTGTTTTAAGAGAACTGACCAGGTTCCGTTTGGGTTTATCCTACCAGGGTGGATTTGATTTAAATCAAACTGATTTAAATCACGATTTAAATCACGATTTAAATCACTAGTCAGTAAGGCTTGATTTAAATCAGTGATTTAAATCAAAGTTTCTACCAGACCGGTATATCTAATTTCATCATGTGCGATACGCCCCAGACCGGTGTATCTAATTTCATCATGCGCGATATGCCCCAGACCGGTGTATCTAATCCCATAATGAGATTACTACACTCTGCACTGTATCTAGATACATGCAGTGTGTCATGTGCTGTGAATAATCCCAGTGTGTGATACTCTCCACGTATCTGTGCTCAGTTTATAATACAGCGAGCAGCATGAACTAACAGAATAGATGCTGCCGGTCGTCCTCAGTGACAGCCTACTTGTCAGTATCACTGGCAGTCCCAAACAAAATGGCTCCGCAATGGCTCCGCTCTGTGAGCCTAAACTACATCCTCTGTTATTACAAACACCTAGTAACGGAGGAGAGAAGTCACACGTGATCAGACCCCGCCCGCATTTACTACTGTCGCAATACGAGCTAGCAGTTTATATTTCAGCAGCTGCTCTGCCTAGTGTTTAAAAGTGGAAATACCAAACATTTTACAATTATTTTTCAGATTTTATTTCTCGGCCTGCTGCCATTATAAGGAAAGAATGTAATAAACCTCAGATCGTACAACAAACAATTATTAGACTGTCTGTGCTTTGCAGGTGATAGTGCTCAAATTCACTTTCATTTTTTCTTGCCTTCCCACTCACAGCTAATTCACTCTGTATTGGCCCAAGTATTCAACTCAAAATCAAATAAACATATTGTCAAACTTCTTGGACTGCCATGAAGGTTAGATTCTGTTTCATTGTTCGTATTGAATAGGCATTAAGGTCATTTTCTTCAACTTGTTCATGTTGATACATTTTTGCCTTGTAACTAGAGCGGACCCTTCGGTTGAGTCAAATTTCAGTTTTAGAATGAGATTAAAGCGAGACGTCGTGGAATATAGGAGAGAACTTGCATCGCTAATCTCAGAACCTCTGGAGGCCATGGCAATTGTCATATGTAAATATAACCAATTACTGCTGAGTTAAAAACAGGTATATATCCATGAGAGAACCTTTGATGGTTAAAATTTCCTCAAAAAGGCAGTTATTGATAAAAAAGTCCGATTTAATAAGAAAATCCGATTTAACATTAGTTTCCGTATTAATCAAATAAAAATCTGATTTAAATCAATAAAATCCGATTTTTGATTTTTTTAAAAAATCATTGATTTTTATCTGACCTTTAATTCGATGGCATAGGGTGAGGCAGATCTAATTTCATCGATGATATTCTAAGGTGATCTATTCTGGCAACAACAGGAGCTCAGATTATTAATCTTAACATGACTGACATCAACCTGCTTGAATCTTATTGTACAATTGTACAATTGTTGGATGGCTAATAATCAGTGTATCTGTATCCATTTTGTCAGTTATATTGTTCGGATGTAACAACTAGGCGAGGGGGCGGGGTATAGAAGGGTATTCGGGGTTAATGGTCCAAATATACTCATGTATTGAGAACCGACTCCCTTTCCAAATTTAACGAAAAATGGAAACTATTAACCCGCTGCATTAACTAGGTGAAAAAGATTGCCCCATATGCCCAGATTTGCCATATGCTTCAAGATTATGCCCAATAGTCCACAATTTACATATTTCCCACGTTTATGTCCCTCCATAGTAGAATATAACCCCAATGTTCCACAGCTTATGCCCATACTGTCTGTCGTATGCCCCATATGTTCCACAGTTTGCCCATTCTCAATTTCCCATATGTCCAGATTATGCCCCCATCTCTCCAATTAGACTCTCATATGCTCCGATTATGCCCACTACCCAAAATGCCCATATCTCCAATTATGCCCCCATGATGTCGATTTCCCCCTTATTGCTCAGATTTTGACCCATATTCAGATTATGCCCCATATGTTCCAGATTTATGCCCATATGTTCCGAAGAAAGCCCAGGACTGCTGCAATAAAATGCATTTAACTCGTTGCGGGGCCGGTATTAGGACTGAGAAGCCCACATCACAGGAACCTGGATATTTACCTGTCCTTCTCTGCAACCGCTTTATTCTCTGGCAGTTGAATAAGGCAAGGGGCGCGGCATCTCATAATGACGTACATCGCGCCTGTAATGATCATTCACAGCCAGAGGAGTCAGAAAACAGCGTGGATGACAGATATCGCTTAACCCTCAAACGCCGTTCCTGCAGCCTCTGCTTCTTCTGCAATGCTTATTTCTATCAGCCGGTCCTATGGTACCGCATGCATAGAGTCATGAATAATCGTGATATTCATGCTTACATGAGGTACCGGTACCATGTGACCGCTGCAGGAAGGAGCCGGAGATCGTGGGAGAAGCAGGGGAGCTGCAGAGACTGCGGCGGCGGAGAGGTGAGTATAATCCGACACCCCCGCTCCCCCTACCCCCGTATATGACCCACGTATAAGCCGAGAGGGGGACTTTTAGCCCTAAAAAAATGGGCTGAAAATCTCGGCTTATACACGAGTATATACGGTATATGTACCTCTAATGTAGGTTTGTTTTGCCTTTTTTTTTGTATTGAAAATTAATAAAATGACTTTATAAAATACACCCCTCCTGAATCTTTATATCCCCCCAATAAAATAATAACACATACTCCCCTCCAGTGTCAGCACTGGCTCTTCTGGGGCTAACTTGATTATGTCCCAAAATGCCAGCAGCCAATCATCAGCGCTCGCTGGACTCATATCCTTCGGACAAATCAAAATATCAGGAAAAAGTGAGAGAAGCAGGCCTCAATTCCTCCGGATGTTAGTTACATAGGAGTGGAGACTGAAGCCAGCGCCGATAAGCTGCAGGGATCGCATGACCGTTTCACGCAAGTCTAGGGGGAACCAGCGCAGACAACGCCACCGGCATCGGAGGCAAGTATAAGCATCATTAATTTACTTGGGGAAACAGATTGCCCGAGTAGTGGAGAATCCGTTTAAGATCGTAATTAATTTTTTCCTTCATATACAGCTGCTATATTGTGGTACACATTTATACATAGACCAATTACCTTGGTTTCGGGTTTATACATGTATAGAATTGCTGGTTTTTCCACCTTTTTCTTTGCGTGGATTCATTTTAAATTGTCTTTAAACCTTCATTTGATCCTTTTTCAATAGAGATCGTGACTAGTGATGAACAGACCCGTGGAAGTTCGTGTAGCCGATGGAACTTTAGTCCAAAATTGGGTTCAGGTATCAGATCTGTATCCGAATTCCATTGGAAACAATGGGGACTTGAACTTTGGAGCTCTCTCTCCAGACTCCTTAACTATGAAATGGACTTCCAGAAGCCTGTGTTCGGAGTCAGCACTGTGTCCAGTAACAACCCCAAACTTTACAGCTTGGGTTCGGTCATCTCCAATTGTGACTTTTTATATTAGCTTAACACTTGGTCGTTTCCATGCTTTTTTTTTATGGGTTTGACAAACACATGTTTATGGCTCAAAATATTTTTTTTGCCATGGGTTTCATTAAAAATGTTTAACTGTTTGGCTTTTAGAAGCTCAGTTTCCCTGTATTCAACTTTGAGGTGATAATAAACCAGCTCAAAAATTAGAAAAAGAAATGTTATAAACTCTATAATCATTTAGTCTGGAACAACTCACTGATGGATTCTTTGTTGACTTATTCTGCAATATAAATTGCAACACAGGCAATAAGAGGCAAACTGTACAGTGTACAGAACATGCACTGTACAGGCGCTGGGACGATTCTCCTGTGCTGGCACAGAAGCGCACAACTACTAGTATTTGATTTGCATACATGCGGTCATGTGCCAACTAGACGTGTGCAGCATCATTCAATGAAAGCGTGATGTGCGAGGAGGGACACGTCTACTTGGAATATGACAAGTATGCCCGCCCGAATTCTCACAGCATGTAGTGCGTGTGCCGTGAGGATTCACAAGTCTGCAATCAAAGGCTGGACAACCCCTTTAAGCAGAGTATTCAGCTACAACCACTTACCTAACCCAGTGACATCTGTACCTGGAGCACAACACACAACAATCTTATGTACACTGACAATACATCTTACAAGGTAAAGTTAGATATCTCTAGGCTTCATACCTCAGCGACAGATTGCAGGCTGCGAGCAAACTTTATCTGGTTTACACCATGGTGCACTGGCTTGCCATAGGTTGCACCCTTGGGCACTGGGCGTTTGCGGCCACCACGGCGAACTCTGATGCGGTAGATAACGTAACCTAGGCGTGTAAAAAAAAAGTAGGAAGAGCTCAGAAACACATAATCTAAAACTATCTGTGATCATCATTGAAGAATGCAAGCCTTCATGTGTGATCCCAAGTCCCCGGACACAGGCACCACTACCATCTGCCGCAGGACCTCTCTCTTCATGGTGGATATTGTCTTATCAACCATAATGGCCAACTCATTTGCCTTAAGCCACCAGAAACTGAAGGGGCACAATGCTGGTACCCAAATTACATGACAGTTTTCCTATACCTGGTTACTCACCTTGCTTGGCCTTGTACCCCAGTCTACGCGCCTTGTCTGGGCGGGTGGGACGTGGAGCGCGGTGGAGGGAGGACAGTTGGCGATATTGCCAGCAGCGGACGCGCAGGAGGAACCTCATCACGTCGGACTGCTTCTTCCTCCATAGCTCCTGCATGTACTTGTAGGCACCCATGCTGGCAAACTGAGGGAGAACACAGGGATTTAGGACCCCACACATAGAAACAGGAACCAATCCAGAATCCCACAGTATTTCAGGGAAATCACCTCACATTCCAGGCCCCCAATACTGTCCCCCCCGTCCATTAATAATGCATGGATCCCTCATCTTAGGCCCCCAATACTTTCCCCCACCCCGCCATTAATAATGCATGGATCCCCCATCCCAGGGCCCCCAATACTTTCACAGCTCCTCGCACGATCTATGGAACAGGTCTGAGCCGTAAAGTGCTCCGGTCCCGGCGTCCCCCGCTGCGGCCGCATGGCCCGGGCGGTAGAGCCTGCTGCCGCGCTGACACCACACACCGGTATCTGCAGGTGGCAGTACAACCATTCCGGGCGCGGAGGCCTCCATGGAGCGGCCGTTAAGTCCCGTAACACGGCCGAGGAGCCGCGCACAGGAGCGGTGCCGGGGCGCAGCACGGGGAGGACAGTGAGAAGCCCCCCAGATGTGACCGAGCGCCGTATAACGGGGCGGATGGACGCGGATTCAGAATACATAACTCAGCGTGTAAGAGGAAGCGTCCATTACCTGATGGCTCGGCAGCCGGAAAGGAAGGATGGGATTACCCAGAATCCCTTATGGCATCGCCCGAGAGGATGACAGCTTCCTGTTTTGTTGGCAAAGGCTCATGGGAATTGTAGTCGTTGTGTATTACTACCGATGTGTGAGCAGTGAATGTGGCAGAGAACACGGCAGGGAGCGGATAGCCAGGGGTCACTGTGTGACGCAGCGTTCACACAGCAGTATTTGGTCAGTATTTTACCTCAGTATGTGCAAGTCAAAGCCAGGAGCGGAACAATCCGAGGAGAATATAATGGAAACCCGTCAGCACTTCTGGATTTATCACCCACTCAAGGCTTTTGCTTACAAATACTGAGGTGAAATACTGACCAAATGCTGGACGTGTGAATGTGGTCTTACAGCACTATATGGGCCATCTGCTGCCCAATATCCCATCACAGTACACAGTTCCACCTGCTCTGAGGTGGAAGTGGCCCCTCACCTCTTGCGCCTCTATACAGCAGCACTGGAGTGTCCACACTTGGCTTAGGGAATGCTGGAACTTGTGGTCCGACCTCTTACACTATCAAACATTCGCAATTCACAGGTAAAGGTGCAGTATGGTGGTTATAGTTGGTATTGTATAACAGTGCTGCACCTTGTGAGACAGCGCTAACATTGCACAAATGCCCCCAAATGTACTGCCAAATAATACCCTCATATACTGCCAAAAGAATACCACTATATACCGCTAATTAATACCATTATAAACTATAGTAATACCAGAATTTACTGCCAAGTAATTGCACTACATACTGTAATAGCACCATACACTGCCAAATACAATACCACCACCAAATACTGCTAATACCATTACATACATGTGGTGAAACTCACAAAATTCATCCTCACCCACAATTACTTCGAATTTGACAACAAGATCTATCTTCAGGAGACTGGCACAGCTATGGGAAGTAAAATGGCTCCACAGTATGCAAATCTTTTCATGGCCAAGCTTGAAAGCAAATTTTTGTCCTCCTGCCCCATCAGGCCTCGGGCCTACTACCGCTACATTGATGACATTTTAATCATCTGGACGGAGTCTGAACAACAGCTAAAGACGTTCCATGAACAGTTCAATCAATTTCATCCCACCATCAACTTAACACTTAACTACTCCAGCACTGAAATTAACTTTTTAGACACCACCATTAAGCTAAAGAACAATGAAATAGAGACATCCCTGTATCAGAAGCCAATCGACCGTCCAACATATCTTAAATGGGACAGTTTCCATCCTAAACACATAAAAAACTCTATTGTCTACAGCCAAGCCATCAGATACAACCGTATATGTTCCAACCCCATGGATAGAGATGAACACCTTGGTCGCCTCAGAAAGACTTTTTTGAACCAGGGCTACCATCCAAGAACAATTGAAAACCAAATTACAAGAGCCACCAGAATATCAAGGAATCACCTGCTACATTACAAAGCTAAAGAAGAAAACAACCGGGTGCCTCTAGTGGTCACCTACAATCCAAGTCTGGAGATGCTAAGGGGAGCTGCACGGAAACTACAACCTTTACTACAAAAAGATGCCCGATTACAATCCATATTTCCAGACCCCCCACTACTATGTTTTAGGCAGCCCCCAAATCTAAGAAGCATCATTGTCAGAAGCTCCCTGTCCTCCCCAACAGCTGCAGGAACCTTTCCTTGCAAACAAAAGAAATGCAAAACCTGTACATCTATAATGACCACGGACAGGATAAAGATCCCCAACTCCCATCAGGACTACAAGATACCAGGTACTTTCAGCTGCATCACATCTAATGTGGTGTACCTAATTATATGTACTAAATGTCCAACTGGGGGTCTGTATGTGGGGGAGACCGGGCAAAAACTGAGAACAAGGATGAATTCTCATCGCCACACAATAAGAGAAAAAAGAATGGATTTACCTGTGGCCAAACACTTTTGTATGCCCGGTCATAGCATGACAGATATGGAATTACTTGTATTAAAATCTAACTTCAAATCTGAGAAGGATAGAAAAGTCTGGGAATATAAACTTATGATGACCTTTGACACTCTTAGTGCTGGGATGAATATATCCCAGAGTTTTATGTCGTTCTACAACAATTAAGGAATCTGCCTCCCTGACCTTTTAGGGTCATCACAACACAATACCAGACCCCAATCAGAGGGTAATAAAACCTTCACTCCTTATCTATGAACTAGTCATATTTATGTTAATCCTTCTGCCATAATGACAGTTCTGCTTCATGTCACTTGTCCTACCTATTGCATTTTTTCTGTGCTATTTTGTGTATAAATATGTGATTCTTCAGATGTTGTATTAGTCTATGCCTGATGAAGAGACCTGAGTAGTCTCGAAAGCTTGCAATTTGTTACCATCTTTTCAGTTAGCTATTAAAAGGTATCAACCACTGAGGACTCTCAAGTCTAAATATTTTTCTATCTACTGGCTAACACGGTACGAAGATACACATCTTTCCCATTACATACTGTATATTAATACCACCATTTACTGCCAAATAATTAGTGATGGGCAGTCCGGCTCTTTGGTGATCTGGCTCTCTGGGCTCCGTTCATCAAAAAGAGCTGGGTCTTTTGGATCCTAAATGAATCCTTATTGAATATGTGTTCACCTCAGGTGAACACATATTTAGACATTAACATGGCCAAAACCTTGCCCTCCCACAGTTTAAAACAATGCCCCTTTAAGACACCCAATTAAATTGATGATTGGGTGGGGTTTTGTCCCCCAAGTGCTGGAATTTTATGCCCTAACGCCCGTTTCACATGTAGCGTTTTTTCCAGTCGGAGATGTCCGTGTGTATAATACTTGCGGCACTTGTGTGGCAACCGTGGGCCGCATCAGTACCACACGGACGGCTGCTGGAGAAGAAGCGCTACAGTAAGCGCTGTTCCCCAGCGGCGGTGCTGAAGACGGCTCTCATCATTCTCCCGCGCTCTGCCGGCAATCAACTCGAGCAGGGTAGAATGATCAGAGTTATATTAAAGTCAGAACGATGGCAGCAGGTGGGGGCTTTTGGGACTATTAGGCTATGTACACACTTTGCGTTTTTTAAGCGTTTTTGCCGCGGTTTTCTGCGGCATAAACACTTACAAAAACACTAACAAAACGCATCTCATGCTATCCTATGGGATTATGCATTGCTGTGCAGATGCGTATTTTTACAGAGCGTAATCGAATTGCGTAAAAGTAAGCAGCATGTTCATTCTTTTTGCGTAATCGCGGCGATTCCGCTGCCATAGGATTGCATTGAAATGCTCACTTTACGCATGTGGCATGCTCACAATGCTTGAAGTGAGCGCTTCATGTGCGGTTGGTCCCCAGGGTCTGGAGGAGAGGAGACCATATTCCTGTAAAAAATAGAAATAAAATAAAAAATATGGATATACTCGCCCTCTGACGGCCCCCGGAGTCTTCCCACTCCTCAGCGAAGCTGCCACCAAGTTCCGTTCCCAGGCGTGCTTAGCGAGAATGACCTTTGTGACGTAGCAGTCGGAAATGTCATTCTCGCTAAGCACACCTGGGAACGGAACTTGCTGGCAGCGCCGCTGAGGAGAGGGAAAACTCCGGGGGCCGTCAGAGGGTGAGTATATCCATATTTTTTATTTAATTATTTTAATATTCCTCATTACTAAAAAGGTGGTCACACTTGTCAAGCACTATGCATGACAAGTGTGACCAACCTGTCAATCACTTTTCCAAGCGATGCTTCAAATTGCTTGTAAAAGCGCGAGCATTCTGCAAGCTAAAAACGCTTGCAAAACGCTTGTGTTTTGCGGAAAAACGCATACTAATTACGTATGCGTTTTACCCGCGGCGGGGAGTTGCGCAAATGCTCCGCAAAATTACGGCGCATTTCTGCAACGTGTGCACATAGCTTAACTCCCATCATCCAACACCTGCTGCCGCTAATAACAGTGACGGCAGGAGAAACACTGGTGAATGAGCTGCTGCGAGCGCAGCTTCATTGACCAGCGGTGAAATCATTGAGGTTCCCAGCCGGCCTGAACTGCGGTGACCTCAGGACCATGGGAAAAAGTCAGTGATGAGGTCACCGCAGTTCAAACTCGCTGGAAACCTTGATGATGTCACCGCTGGTCAATGATGCTACTGCTCATTCATCAGTGGTTCTCAGCCTGGACGGTCACATCTTGGCACCGTCCAGGTTGAAAACTATTTCATTGCACTAATTGACTGAGGGTCATTAGCACATCTCATCTGTTGCTTTCGCATCGCATGTGATTCTAGTGCGACCCCGGCCTAAGTGAAACCCTGCAGTGTTTCAGAAAACAACAGTTTAATAGATGCTGGGAACCAAGCCATGCTGTAGAGTAGTTAGACGGGGCGGCTTCTCACCACCTGCTGCCCTGGATTTATAGCTCTCTTCCTATTTGAGTGCATAAGGAAATCTAGATGTGGTTAACAGAGCGCACAGCACAAAAGAGTGATATCCTACGGAGGGAGAGTGGGTATGTGCTTGGATAACGCTCCCTGGTGGAGTTATGACAGGCACAACTACTATGTAGACATGAAAGAAAAGGGCTGCTGCTGCCCAGTGGATAGTTCCTCCAGGGAATAATGGATCCAGTTGGATAAAACACGTTAGATTGGCTGGTCTGCTGCAGTAAACCGTTTCTTCAAAAACGATTATAATGAGGGTTTTTTCATTCACAACCTACTTCAATGCTGTACTGGCATATTTTTTAAGCGAAAAAAACACAAATCACATTTGTTTTTATCATTTGATAAAGATGCTGGTATGGTGTTGTCAGGGTCGGCTCCAGGTTTTCGTGGGTCCCGGGCGAAAGAGTCTCAGTGGGCCCTTTAACACATACCGCAATTCATGATGCACAGATACGGCAGAGAAATATAGGTATAGTACAATGCCAAAGATTTCACTTGCTTCGTACATTACATGAGTGATATCTATTGTAAATTCTGCAATAGCTCAAAAGACAAACAGTATAGTCATCCATACAGTATTATGGGCACCACATAGTGCTCCATACAGAATAATGGCTCCATATATTGCTCCATACAGTATTATGGGCACCCCATAGTGCTCCATGCAGAATAATGAGACCCATATAGTGCTCCATACACTATAATGAGCTCCATATATTGCTTCATACACAATTATGGGCACCACATAGAGCTCCATACAAAATAATGAGCCCCATATAATGCTACATATATAATGGGCCCCATATAATGTTCCATATATAATGGACCCTATAAGATGCTCCATATATAGTAGGCTCCAAATGATGTTCCATATATAATGGGCCCCATATGATGCTCCAGTATATAATGGGCCCCATATGATGCTCCAGTATATGATGGGCCCCATATATGATGCTTCAGTGCATGATGGGCCCCATATAATGCTTCATATATATTGGACCTATATATGATGCTCCAGTATATTATGGGCCCCATATAATGCTCCATATATAATGGGCCTCATGTATGATGCTCCAGTGTATGATTGACCCCATATAATGCTCCATATATAATGGGCCCCATATATGATGCTCCAGTGTATGATGGGCCCCATGTTATGCTCCATATGTGATGCTCCAGTGTATGATGGGCCCCATGTATGATGCTCCAGTGTATGATGGGTGCCATATATGATACTCCAGTGTATGATGGGCCCCATATGATGGTCTCCATATATTGCACCAAACATAAAAAAAAAATGAAATACCTCTCCTCACTGGCCGCTGCTCTGCTCAAGGCACCTGCTCCCGGTACTGGCACAGGCACCGGGCCCCCATAGCATGCCGGTGTCCCCAACTGTGAGTGGGCCCCCCGCCTGCTCAGGGCCCCGACACTTGCCAGTGTGCTCCGGGTGCTGACGCCGGCCCTGGGTGTTGTAGTGCATTGCGCATAAAAAAACCTTATTATCATCGTTGAAGAATCAATTTACTCCAGCAGTGCAGCACACCTAATTTGTTTTATTCAACTGGATTCCCTTCATGCGCATATAGTCAGAGACTAGGGATGAATGAACCCATAGAAGTTCGGTTCAGATAACAGAACTTGACCCCGGACCCGATCCACCCCATATAAGTCAGTGGGGACCTGAACTTTGTGAACTTTGGTGCTGTAAAATAGTCACAGTAAGGGATAGGGGGCTGAAAAAGGAAGCAAAATGGGGACAAGAGCAGGACAATTGCCCTGCAAACAAATTTGGATAGGGAAATGACTTAAAATAACATATAATGACAAAAATAATAATAATAATCTTGAACCAGGAGCCGGAGGTCCAAGAGGAGTATTAGAGCAGTGCCTTGCATGTGTAGTTTACTTTACTTGTTAATGAAGAAATGAAAAAGATGATGTAGGATCCCTCCTATTTTTAACAACCAGCCAAGGGAAAGCAGACAGCTGTGATCTGATCTTATTATGCTGGGAATGGGTCAATATCGGAGTAATGAGATTATGGGGTTGCTCTCAGCAGTTGGTGCTGACATCAAGCCCACAGGTTAGTAATGAAGAGCTGTCTGTTAGACATCCCCGTAGATTGGAGCAGCAGCCACTGCCAGGTCTCACGCTGCACTCTGCTGGTTATCGCAGTGACATGACCGCGAGTGACGTATGCAGCCTTGTTCTATTAAAAATAAGGGGGATTCCATGTCAGTGTTTAGGGTCCCCCCATTTTTAATAACCAGCAAAGGCAAAGCATACATCTGGGGGCTGGTATTATTAGGCTGGGAAGGTCCATGGCCCTTTCCCAGCATAATAAAACCAGCTCACAGCTGTCTGCTTTCCTTTGGCTGGTTTCTAAAAATAGGAGGGACAAGATGTCATTTTTTTTAAAGATTTGTTTATTCTTTGACATATGGATGTACAGTAAGAAGTTTGTGTTCAGGGTTCGTCACCGTACACCACGTATCCAGTATGAACCTCGAGCTTTATTGTTCGAGTTAACTCATCCCTAGCAGAGACCTGTCAATCCAGGGCAGCGGGCGTCGAGAAATCGCCTGGGACCTGCCCGTCCTATTAGTCTCCAGCGGCAACTATTTAACTAATTTAAGTATGTTTTTCACTGTAATACTGCAGCGTTTCAGAGTTAAACATATATGACTGGAGTAGCGCAGCTGTAGCCTATGGATTTGGAAACATGTATCAGCTGTCAGGTTCACTTTAAGTAGGATTTTCAAGAACCCTAAAATGCATGAAAAAAAAAACACCAGTGTAAAATTAAAAAAACACTCCATAGTAAATTGCCCTCTTTATGTGTTTTTTCTACATTCTGAAATCACAAGTGTGTGAAAGAGCATTTATGTGTACTATTTTTTATAACTCCATATAAAATGCCACAATTATGCAAAAAAAAAAAAAACAGTCAAAGAACCCGGCTTCCTTATAGTCCTAGTCTTAGGCCAGAGTCACACTAAATGTATGAAAAATCGGTCCGAGTCTCCCTTCCGAGAGTCGCACTAGTGTAATGTGAGTGTCATTCGATTACAATCCGATTTTTCACACCTAGCATCCGATTTACTTAATCCGAATGCAGTGCGATTGCTATCAGATTGCAATGCAATTTTAACATGAGCTTTTACATTGAGCAATCCTCTATATCATTTACACATCATTTTCAAAAGAAATATTCGTCAACACACACACAAAAATTATATAAATATATATATGTATATATTTATATATATAATAATAGATAGATAGTCCTTCAATGATGAAAGCAGCACACCATGGTAACTTCATTTAAAGTGCAGTTTATTTGCCCATCTGGCTATTTGCCCATCTGGCGACGTTTCGGTCCCAAGGATACGGACCTTTCTCAAGCAGTTTTTAGATACAGTCATGGCCAAAAGTTTTGAGAATGACACAAATATTAATTTTTACAAAGTCTACTGCTTCACGTTTTCTAATGGCAATTTGCATATACTCCAGAATGTTATAAAGAGTGATCAGCTTAACAGCAATTACTTGAAAAGTCAATATTTGGCTAGAAAATGAACTTTATCCCCCAAAATACATTTCAACATCATTGCAGCCCTGCCTTAAAAGGACCAGCTAACCTCTTTTCAGTGATTGCTCCATTAACACAGGTGTGGGTGTTGATGAGGACATGGCTGGAGATCAATCTGTCATGATTAAGTAAGAATGACACCACTGGACACTTTAAAAGGAGGCTGGTGCTTGGCATCATTGTTTCTCTTCTGTTAACCATGGTTATCTCTAAAGAAACACGTGCAGTCATCATTGCAATGCACAAAAATGGCCTAACAGGAAAGAGTATCGCAGCTAGAAAGATTGCACCTCAGTCAACAATCTATCGCATCATCAAGAACTTCAAGGAGAGAGGTTCCATTGTTGCCAAAAAGGCTCCAGGGCGCCCAAGAAAGACCAGCAAGCGCCAGGACCGTCTCTTAAAAGTGTTTCAGCTGTGGGATCGGGCTACCAGCAGTGCAGAACTTGCTCAGGAATGGCAGCAGGCAGGTGTGAGTGCATCTGCACGCACTGTGAGGCGGAGACTCTTGGAGCAAGGCCTGGTCTCAAGGAGGGCAGCAAAGAAGCCACTTCTCTCCAGAAAAAACACCATGGACAGACTGATGTTCTGCAAAAGGTACAGGCAGTGGACTGCTGAGGACTGGGGTAAAGTTATTTTCTCTGATGAATCCCCTTTTTGATTGTTTGGGACATCAGGAAAATGCCTCTTTCGGAGAAGACAAGGTGAGCGCTACCACCAGTCTTGTCTCATGCCAACTGTTAAGCATCCTGAAACCATTCATGTGTGGGGTTGCTTCTCAGCCAAGGGAATCGGCTCTCTCACAGTCTTGCCTAAAAACACAGCCATGAATAAAAATGGTACCAGAATGTCCTCCAAGAGCAACTTCTCCCAACCCTCCAAGAGCAGTTTGGCGATCAACAATGCCTTTTCCAGCATGATGGAGCACCTTGCCATAAAGCAAAGGTGATAACTAAATGGCTCAGGGAACAAAACATAGAGATTTTGGGTCCATAGCCTGGAAACTCCCCAGATCTTAATCCCATTGAGAACTTGTGGTCAATCATCAAGAGATGGGTGGACAAACAAAAACCTAAAAATTCTGACAAAATGAAAGCATTGATTGTGCAAGAATGGACTGCTATCAGTCAGGATTTGGTCCAGAAGTTGATTGAGAGCATGCCAGGGAGAATTGCAGAGGTCCTGAAGAAGAAGGGTCAACACTGCAAATATTGACTGTCAATATAAGCTTTTGTTACTTATATGTTTGCAATTATATTTCTGTCTGTGATAAAAACATCTGTCAAACACACATAAAAACCAGAGGGCAGCAGATCATGTGAAAATATAATATTTGTGTCATTCTCAAAACTTTTGGCCATGACTGTAGATAGATAGATAGGATAAAAGCTGGCAATTCATGTGCCGCGTACAGTAAAATCACAGAGTGACAGGTTAGAATAGAATAGATAGAATAGATATATACACATAGAATACATAGATATATAGATGTCAGTGACACGCATATATATACAGGTGCTTCTCACAAAATTAGAATATCATCAAAAAGTTAATTTATTTCAGTTCTTCAATACAAAAAGTGAAACTCATATAGAGTCATTGCAAACAGTGATCTATTTCAAGTGTTTATTTCTGTTAATGTTGATGATTATGGCTTGCAGTCAATGAAAACTCAAAAGTCATTATCTCAGTATATTAGAATACTTTATAACACCAGCTTGATAAAATGATTTTAAAATCCGAAATGTTGGCCTACTGAAATGTATGTTCAGTAAATGCACTCAATACTTGGTCAGGGCTCCTTTGGCATCAATTACTGCATTAATACAGCGTGGCATGGACGCGATCAGCCTGTGGTACTGCTGAGGTGTTATGGATGCCCAGGTTGCTTTGACAGCAGCCTTCAGTTCGTCTGTATTGTTGGGTCTAGAATATCATCAAAAAATTACTGTACATGTATTTAATTAATGAAAGGTTAATTTTTCTGAATAATGGCATGGGCTCCCTTGTAGTTTTTGTAACCAGCAGAGGGAAAGCCGATGGATGGGATCCGATGTTTATAGCCTGGGAAGGGGGTAATACCCATGGAGCTTCACAGGCTATTAATATCAGCTCACAGCTGTATAATTAGCCTTTACTGGCTATTAAAATAGGGGAACCTAAAAAAAATGATTTAGGTTCCCCCTATAATTAACAAACAGCATAGGCTATGCAGACAGCTGCAGGCTAATATTAATAGCCTAGGAAGGGGGCATGGATACTGCCCCCCCAGGCTAAAAACATCAGCTCTCAGCCACCCTAGAAAAGGCGCATCTCTAAAATGTGACAATTCTGGCACTTAGCCTTGCTCTTTCCACTTGCCCTGCCGCGGTGGCAAGTGGGGTGATAGTTGAGGTTGATGTCACCTTTGTATTGCCAGGTGACATCAAGCCCCAAGGTTAGTAATGGAGTGGCGTCAATAAGACGTTCCCATTACTAACCCCATAGTCACATTGTATGAAAACACAGACACCCAGAAAAAATTCCTTTAATTAAAAGAATGACGCAGACTCCTTTAATGATCTTAATTGAACCATACTTACAACCATGCCCATTCCCCTGATGCCTTCGTCAACTGCAAAAGATTTAAAAAAAAAACCAACAATATTCCTCACCATTCCACAGAGATGCTGCTAATCCATTTGTCCCACGACGGGTCTAGCTCTGCCTCTTCTAGATGGCAGGCTGCATGGTTGTGTAAGGGGGTGAAGGAGTATTCCTGCTTCGCCCCGTCCCTTAACTGTACTTAATGCTTTCTCATGTAAACAGCTGTGTAATCATAAATGTTCAGTGGTATTGCTACATAACCTTATGTATTATCACTGATAGTAATGGTACTGCCACATTCATGATGTGTTACCATTGTGTATATATGTTTTGCCTATGTTTTGTGTTCCTTTTTATAACATTGTATTATGTTCCTTACATATGTATAGCTTAGGGAAAGTTAAGTGCATCCTTTTGGGGACAATAGAGGAGGGCACTTTAGTATATAGTTTCTATATCTGGGTAAGTGTAGTTCTGTTGCGGGCCACTAATTGGGGGCATACTAGTTGGCCTTGTTAAGTATAGCTACTAGGTAGTTTCACATAAGGTTAAGTGTAGGAGGGGCTGCCGGGTAGTGGTGAGAGGTTCTTAGGAAGTTAGCTCAGATGGGGCCAGTGTGCCCAAGTGTCCACAAGGGCTTAGGCCCGGACAACCGGCAGCCACGCAACGTTAAAGGACAGCAACCCACCTTACCCATGGCCGCTGCAGTCTCGCAGTAGGCCCTTGCAGAGAGGAAAGATGTGGCGTCTTACTGCCTGGGTCAATGCTTTTAGGGCAGAATTTGGCTGGACTAAGGAACTGAGGGAGCTAGAGCTTCGACGAGTTTGGTAGACAGGCCGGATGTGTAAGGAGGGTCAGGGCCTAGCCCTGTCAGGACTCTGAACATTCTTGATCACCTTTTGTGCATTACTGCCCTTTTCCAAGATGGCGTCTTTGGTCTCATGTGCACTGTGTCTTCCTGCTATATAACTCCACCCCAGCCTTTAGCCTGTGCTAGAGTATTCTGCCTTGCATCCAGCTTCTGACCTCTGGTGGCTCCCTGGCTTTGTACCTGCTCCTGTGAACCTGTTTGTGATCCTGCTACTCTGCTCTGAGTTCCTGCTGCATACACCAGTTTCCAGTAATCCTCCTTCATCTGGATGCTTTTGTTACTCCCTTCTGCATTTGCTGGACATGTAAGCTGTTGCAGCTCTGCGCTGCTTAAACCTGAGACTATCACCCAGGCCTCCCTGGTTGAGCTAAAGATATTATTTGAACTGCCTTATAAGCATATCTACCTGTGCTTGGACTTAACTAAGACTTATTCGTGTCAAGTATCCTCAAGTATAACTGTGCTTCATAGACTCTCTGTTTGATTGCATTCCTCTCTGAAGTTTCCTATAGACTGTTAAACTGCATTTAATATCTACACCAAGTGTTGTGGACTTGAGCTTTGCTTTGCACCTGTTTGAATCACCGTGTGATAATATAGACTTTACCACTTATAAAACTGAGTCCTGTAGTTGTCTTGTTCCACGCAAGAAGTCTCCAGAGTTATCCCCTAGAATTATTACAGGATACTCTAGCCTCAAAAGAGGAGACTGCTGGAGCAATGACTGCAGAAGGCAGATTAGAGCAGGTGTTCTCCATAATTAGATCACTACAGAAAGATGTGGAAGGTCTGCAAAGAAGTTTGGAAGCTTTGAATGCAATGAACAAGTGCTTGGACAAACTTTGCAGGACTTAAGCACCCGCATGGCAGCCCAGGAAAACAAACTTGCTGGCATGGAGTCCCAGTATGGACGGGCTTTTCAGGACATAAGCACGCAAATAGCGGCACAACCTTCTGGGCAACCGCCACCAGCTAGCCCACCTAAGTTGCCCCCATTCAGATTTAATGGTGATCGTGACAAATTTCGTGGCTTTGTCAATCAATGTATGCTATATTTTGATGTGCATGCTGACCGTTTCCCTAATGAAAGATCTAAAGTATTGTGTGTAATAATGCTGCTGACCGCACGAGCGCTCGCCTGGGCGAATCCGATGATTGAGTCTCGTGACCCGCGGTTAAATAATTTGGATGATTTCTTGGCCGCTATGGCATTAATGTTTGATGATCCTAATCTCCGTGCAACTGCTGAATCTGCTTTATTGTCTTTACGCCAGGCTAAACGTTCTGTTATTAAGTATGCTACTGAATTCAGGAGATTAGCAGTAGATACCAATTGGGACAGTTATGCACAATTGCCTATTTTTAAAAGGGGTCTGTCTAGCATTGTAAAGGACAAATTAACTCGCTCTGAATCACCACAAGAGCTAGAGACATTTATACAGCATTGTGTGCGCATTGACATTCGCCTTACTGAGCGTAGGCAGGAGAAGTTTGCTGCCTTGAACCGTATCTCTAACTTTTCCCTTCCTTCCAGAGAGCCTGCAGGTAAAACATCTCGGGAGGTGGAGGAGGTGCCCATGCAAATTGATTCTGTTTAGAGGCGTGAGAGTAATGAGCGCCGGGAGCATCGACTTCGTGAAAGTCTATGTTTCTACTGCGGCCAGTCAGACCACTTTTTAATCAACTGTCCCAAGTGTCCCAAGCGGTCTAACAAGGTGCTAGCAGCGGTAGGAGAGTATGAGAACTGTAATGATGAATCTGACATCTCTGAATGTAGCCTGCCTTTAAACGCTGTATTCCATTCACTTTCTATGACTTCACCACCCAAAGAGCTGAAGGAAAAGAACTCTCACTGTTCTCTCCCTATTAAGATCCTGTGTTCTGGACAGTAGATTTCCAGTGCAGATATGATTGACTCTGGTGCAGGTGGCAATTTTATGGATATCGCATTTGACAAGGAACATGGTATTGAAATTCAGCAAAGAGCCTCTCCAATTACCATGGAAACAGTGGATGGGTCACCTTTAATCTCCGGGCCTGTGGATCAGGAGACCTCACCCCTTGAGATTTTGTTGGAGCCTAATCATCAGGAGCAACTCTCTTTCTTGCTAATTTCTTCTCCTCATTTTCCTGTGATTTTAGGCATCCCTTGGCTGCATTCTCAGAATCCAACTATTAACTGGGAGACCAAGGAGATTATCTTTCCAACAAAGAGCAACCCAGCATCAACTAAAGCTGTCCCTGAGTCCACGGCTAGGGAACCACCTGTACAGGTATTTACTTTACCTTCAGCATATAAAGAGTTCTCGGACATCTGTGACAAGAAGAATGCAGATCAGCTTCCTCCACACAGGCATTATGACTGTCCCATTGAGCTGCTTCCTGGGGCAGCTATTCCGTTTGGCAACGTATACCCTTTGGCGGCACCTGAGCTTCAAGCCTTAAAGGAGTATATTGATGAAAACCTGGCCAAAGGCTTCATACGTCCTTCTTCCTCACCAGCAGGGGCACCTATATTTTTTGTAAAGAAGAAGGATGGGACCCTGAGACCCTGTGTAGACTATCGGGAACTCAATAAGGTAACCATACGAAACCGTTACCCTTTGCCTCTGATTCCCGAACTACTGGAAAGAGTCCACCATGCTAAGGTGTTCTCTAAACTGGATCTTCGTGGGGCTTATAATTTGGTGCGCATTCGTTCAGGGGATGAGTGGAAGACAGCATTCAGATGCCGGTATGGACACTTTGAATATCTCGTGATGCCCTTCGGACTTTGTAACGCCCCTGCGACGTTTCAACACCTTGCTAATGACATCTTCAGAGATTTGTTGGACCAGTTTGTGGTGATCTATTTGGACGATATTTTAATCTTTTCTGACTCTCTAGTCTACAGGAACATGAAGAACATGTCAAAGCGGTTTTAAGACGTCTGGAAGAGAACCATCTGTATATCAAGCCGGAGAAATGCTAGTTCCATCGTTCTGAGATACAGTTCTTAGGTTATATCATCTCTCCTCAGGGGCTGAACATGGAATCTGGTAAGATTCAGGCTATCCTTGACTGGCCGGTACCCAAGAATGTTAAGGAGGTCCAACGTTTTATTGGTTTTGCAAATTTCTACAGACGTTTCATTCGAAATTTTTCTGATATTGTCCGTCCCATTACTTCCTTGACAAAGAAGTAAAAGCCCTTTAAGTGGTCTTCACAGGCTCAAGAAGCTTTTGATCGGCTTAAGATCTGTTTCACCTCAGCACCGCTGTTGATACACCCAGATCCAACACTTTCTTTCATTGTGGAGGTGGACGCTTCTGATAATGCTTTGGGGGCTATTCTCTCCCAAAGAACTGGAGAGAAGGGGCTGCTACATCCTTGTGCTTTCTTTTCCTGTAGACTAACCTCAGCAGAGAAGAATTACGATGTGGGAGACAAGGAATTGCTGGTTATTATTGCGGCTTTCAAAGAATGGAGGCATCATCTGCAAGGAGCTGCACAACAGATCGTAGTGCTAACTGACCATCGCAATTTAGAGTTCCTTAGATCTGCTAGATGTCTTTCTCCTCGTCAGGCTCATTGGAATTTATTTTTAAATCAATTTAATTTTTTTATCTCGTACCGTCCAGGTTCTCGTAATGGGAAGGCTGATGCTTTATCCCGAATCCATGCTGCGGATTCCGTACCTGGAGCCCCGTCCAAGACCATTCTATCTGATGCCAATTTCATCTGAGTTATTCATGATCAAGACTTGTGGAAGGAGTGTAGGGAGGCTTATGACGGTGATGTATTTTGGCCAATCCACCTGTTGATATTAATCTTGTCTTTAAGGGTGGCATGTGGTTCAGAGATCGACGTATCTACGTCCCTGAAGTCGTCCGTCTGCAGATCCTCAAGTTGGTACATGACTCCAAGTTGGCTGGTCACAGGGCGGTACAGAAGGCACAAGAGTTCCTAAGCCGATTTTTCTGGTGGCCAACTTGCCTGAAGGATACCAAGCATTATGTTCTCTCTTGCGAGGTATATGCTCATTACAAGACTCCTCATGTGGCACCTACGGGTCTTCTGCAACCATTACCTGTTCCGTCGTGCCCTTGGGGGTCTATATCAATGGACTTTATTGTGGAGCTGCCTACATCGGGGGGCATGAATATGATCATGGTGGTAGTTGATTGCCTGACTAAAGCCGCTCATTTTGTTCCATGCACCGGCCTCCCCTCAGCTAAGGATACAGTGAACTTGGTTATACAGAATGTATTTCGGCTGCATGGGGTCCCGGATGAGATCATCTCCGACCGTGGAGTACAGTTCACTTCAAGATTATGGAAGGGGTTTTGCTCTGCACTCAATATTAATGTCTGTCTCTCTTCCGCTTACCATCCCCAGACAAATGGTCAGACTGAGTGTACCAACCAGACGCTGGAACAATATCTAAGATGCTATGTCAGCCATCTCCAGGATGATTGGTTGGAGTTGCTGCCATTAGCCAAATTTTCATACAACAATTCTCAGAGCGCCTCCACTAAGTTTACACCTTTCTTTTCTAATCTGGGTTATCATCCGTGTATCTTACCTAGGTCTCCGATTAATTCTCCGGTTCCGGCAGTGGAGGAGAGGCTGACTGCGATGAGGCAAGATCTGGAGGTTCTGAAGGAATCCCTGACCGCAGCTCAAGAACGTTATAAGAGATCGGCTGATAGATTCCGTAAACCTGCACCCATGTTCAAGGTGGGAGATTCCGTGTGGTTAGCAACTAAGAATCTGAAATTAAACGTTCCTTCACAAAAACTTGGACAGAAGTTCATTGGCCCTTTCAAGATCAACGGTATTGTGAGCTCCATGGCCTGTCGTCTGAAGCTGCCTAGGACTATGAAGGTACACCCAGTTTTCCATGTATCTTTACTAAAGCCTGTATCCCCTAATACCTTCCAGGGACGTGTTGTGCCAACTCGGCAGCCTGTGGTGATTGATGGGCAAGAACAATTTGTGGTGGAGGAAATTATTGATTCCAGGATTCGCAGGAATCAACTCCAATATCTAATAAGATCGCAGGGATATCCCCCTGAGGAAGACTCTTGGGAACCGGTGGAAAACATCAATGCCCAACAGAAAATTTCTCGTTTTCATCAGAGATTCCCTGAGAAACCAGGTCCAGGATCGTCCTGAGGCCGCTTCTAAGGAGGGAGTAATGTCAGGACTCTGAACATTCTTGATCACCTTTTGTGCATTACTGCCCTTTTCCAAGACGGCGCCTTTGGTCTCATGTGCACTGTGTCTTCCTGCTATAACACTCCACCCCAGCCTTTAGTCTGTGCTAGAGTATTCTGCCTTGCATCCAGCTTCTGACCTCTTGTGGCTCCCTGGCTTTGTACCTGCTCCTGTGAACCTGTTTGTGATCCTGCTACTCTGCTCTGAGTTCCTGCTGCATAGACCGGTTTCCAGTAATGCTCCTTCATCTGGCTTGTTGTGTTACTCCCTTCTGCATTTGCTGGACATGTAAGCTGTTGCAGCTCTGCGCTGCTTAAACCTGAGACTATCACCCAGGCCTCCCTGGTTGAGCTAAAGATATTATTTGAACTGCCTTATAAGCATATCTACCTGTGCTTTTACTTAACTAAGACTTATTCGTGTCAAGTATCCTCAAGTATAACTGTGCTTCATAGACACTCTGCTTGATTGCATTTCTCTCTGAAGTCTCCTATAGACTGTTAAGCTGCATTTAATATCTACACCAAGTGTTGTGGACTTGAGCTTTGCTTTGGACCTGTTTGAATCACCGTGTGATAATATAGACTTTACCACTTATAAAACTGAGTCCTGTAGTTGTCTTGTTCCACGCAAGAAGTGTCCAGAGTTATCCCCTATAATTATTACAAGCCCTTTAAATGTTTATGCTGCTACTGATATTCACATGTATATGATTGTTATGTATTTTACTGTGAAGTATTTTCGTGTCTTTTGTATTGTATTTCTGCATAGCTTAAGTAAAGTTAGTGCATCCTTTGGGAACATTAGAGGAGGGCACTTGTAGTGTAGTGTTCATAGACTGGGTAAGTGTAGTTTCGCAAAGGGCCACTAGATGGGGGTATATTAGTGGGTCCAGTTAGGAAGTTGTGAGATGGTTTAGAGGGGGCACATCTGTAGGACACCAAAGGGTTAAGTAGAGAAGTGTCAGCCGGGAACTAGGAGAGGGACTTCCTGGATAGAGAGTCAGTCGGGGGTGGAACCTGCTACTGCTCAGACGTCCATGGTCCTGGGCCGTGCAGCTGACACACTAAGATTGAGGTGTGTGAATGGTACCAGCAGTGATAGTGAAGTCGGTGAATGAGTCATCGTGGGAACATCAGCCAGAGTCTGAGGCTGATGAGTGAAGCCAGTGGACGAGCCACTGTGGGAACGTTCAGCAAAAGCGTGAGTGCTGAAGTAGTCGAATGGGCAACCAGCGAGTACACGGGCAGGGTAACCAGAAGGGGGTGGACGACCTAGTAGATGTGTATTTCCGTGACTGGACTGAAGTCGGTTCCAGGGAAAGAAATCGAAGTGCCGTTTTCACCGGCCTCCTTGTCCCTCAGTTACTTTGTGGTCCATTCTGGTGTAGTTGAAGTGAAGCGGAGCTGTAGAAGATGTATTGCTGGAACCGTGTCAGACGTGCTAATGGTGTTTTGGATTGTGCTGTGCCCGGAGGAAAGTAAAGCTGAGTTGTTTGAAGTTATTCAGGGCTCCGACTCCAATCATTCGTAGCCCTGGGACAAATGAAGCAGTTGCCAGCGTAGAA
>JARQOD010000006.1:76543118-76633436 GCA_033576555.1 Oophaga sylvatica | reverse complement strand
ACTTTTTTTTAAAAAAAATTTTTTTCCCACATTTTGTTTCATAGTTCTGATGCCTTCGGGAAAAAATGAAAAATTTTAAAAGTCAAAAAAATACAGAAAAACTTAAAGAGAAGGGGGGAAAAATTTTTTTGGTTGTACTGTATTTTTTCCCCTTTTTAACCTTCTGGTTTTAATGTATGGGGGCCATGAATTCCCCCCTTTTTAAAAAAGGAAAATCGGACCCCCTCAAGGGTCGAGGGGTGTGCGATTTTTTTTCTCGCACCCGGGGGCCGCAGGGGCGAGTCTCGGGCCGATTTTACCACGGCCTGAAAACAAAAGGGAAAAAACGGTGATGGGGCTGCCCAAGATTAACACGGGCCCCGGTGCAAATGCATGTTTCTCCAAGCTTTCCCCCGGGGATTCGGGGGTAGTGTGACCCCCCTTGGCTACCCCCACGGGGCTTTTGGGTTTTTTTTACGCGGTGTATTTTGAAAAAATGAAAGGGGTAACATTTTTTTTAAAGGGGCCGGGGTTTCCCACATTCGGGGTGGATGGGGAAACCGTGCAGTCCTTGCATAAAAAACCCCGGGAAACTGCCCCCGGTATTTGGGAAACCGGAGTGGGGGCTGATAGAAACATCGTGCACCCCGGGGGTCTGGTGGGGTGTTGATGTGGAGACTTGCGAAATTTCCCCTTTGCATCACCAAAAGTGGAACCGGCCGGGGGTGCAAAAAGGGTGCAAAAAATGGGTAAAACAAAACTCTTGTGGGAAGTCCTTAAGGTGGGGTTTCACATTGTTTAGGGGCCACCCCTTTTAAAACCCTCCTTTCATAGTGGCCTAAAATGTACCTGCGTTAACCACCCTTTTGGGGCCCCCATTTTTTTAACGCCCCCAACGCACCCAAAAAATTCGGATGCTTGGGGAATAGCGTTTTTTCTGAGGGGCCCTAACCCCGGGGGTTTTCAGCTTTTTGGGGGGGCTTTTGTCAAACCCGGGGAAAAGGGGGCCCCTTCGGGGTGCACAACCTGTATGGCTAACGCATATAACACTGGTGAAAAAAGCAAAATTTTAGCGCATACGTAGCGGGGGGTTTAAGATGTCAAAATGCCAGCTTAAAATGCATCCTTTTTAGCAATGTAACCAGCCTTACCCTATATCTCAATACCCCTTTAAAAGGGGTTAAAATTGTAAGGGGGAACAAGCAGAGGAAGCGGTTTTAAAGGGCAGCTGGGTGTTGCGTGCAAGGGTTTTTTTCATGAGATGCAGGTTTTTAAAGGTGGAAAGTTTTTGAAATTTTTTTTTGAGTATTGATAGAAGTTTTTTTTTTTGGGGGATAACTTGGAAAAGCGGTGCTCCCCTGTGGTACTGGTACCCGAAAAAGTCTCAAGTGCTGCCTTTTTTTGGGGTTTGAAGGGTGGATTTTTTTTTTTTTTTCACTTTCTTTCCCCCCTAAAATTGTGTGTGGGGGGTTTTTTTTTCACAAATTAAAAAAAAGGGAAAAAGTGCCCCAGCGAAGAGACCCCGCAGATTTCTAAGCCCCCCTCACCAAAAAAGCAAGAACGATATTTTTCCCTCCCTTTTTGGGGGTTTGGCAGAACTGAATTTTGCAGACTATGCAATTTGGCCCCCCCCCCAATATGTAGTCAATTTTTTTCTTTAGCACTTTCCCCCCCCCCTTTTTTTTTATTATTTTTATGGGGTCGAACCCTTTTTTTTTTTGTTGGGGCTATTTGGGGTCTGTTGATTGATTTATTTTTTTTGGACAAGTTGCAGTTTTGAATAACTCCATTCACTTTACCATATGATGGTCTGTAAAAAAAAAAAAAAAAACAACCCCAGGGAAAGCAAATTGCTTGTGGAATTTAAAAAAACCTCAAAACTAAACAAGATCTGAAAACATCACTTACAGAAAAAAAAACCCACATGCATTTCTCTTAAAACCACATCTGCCATAAAAAGATTGTGTGCACATCCTATTAAGGATTGCGATGTCCCAGATTTTGAATATAGTAAAGTAGGAAGCTGTAGGTACCTACTGGAGCTCTGCATGTCTCTGACTTAACATGGAGGTACACAAGGCATCAGGAGCTGACACAGACAAAAGTGGCTCCTGTCCAGGAACAATATATGGGCCCTTTGCAGTGCAATAGGTCATCATACTGCAGAACTCTACCTGATTTGGAAGTGGTAGTGCCCCCCTTACCTCTTGGGCCCCTATGTGAATGTACAGGTTGCACTAATGGTTCCTCCACCTCTGCAGGACACTCTTCTCTAGAAGCATTATTCCACAGAGCATTGTCAGTGCAGCCCTTTAGGGACTCGTACGCTGCCACTCAGGTCTTGTGCATGAGACCTTACACTAAGGTCTGTGAAATTGGGAACTAGTGCATCCTGGTACGTGTCATGGCACTGCGGTTTTAATACATTTTCATTGTGTTTCCTTACAGAATTAATTCATAATGGGAAAAGGAAGTCGAATAGTTGTGTGTGGACAGGCAGGAGTTGGCAAAACTGCTATCCTTGAGCAGGTGCTGTATGGAAAACATGTAATAGGTAAGATTTTTAAGGTGAAAATAGTCCTTTCTTTTCAGAAATTCATTATTTACTGCTGCTTTTTTTTTTTTGTTTGACATTTTTTTTTTCCTCAGGTTTTCATATTACATAATCAGTTTTCTGATATCACAAGAGTTGTGTGGATTTAGTGGAAGGTGGTGTGGCCTGACATTTAATATAATTTACAACTAAAACCAGAAATTGTAGCCCAAATTGACACAGCCTTACAGATCTATACTCAGAATACTGAATTATCCCCTATCCCATGGATCATAGTGAGTCTAAATACTGGGACACCTGGTGATCTGGAAACCTTGTCATGAAAGAATTAGAAGTGTGCAAGCTCATCCTCCTCTCCATTCATTGTCTATGGAATTCCTGTTAAAAGAGCATGGCGTTTAATGACTTTTTTTTTTTTTTTTTTACTGGCATAAAAACCCAATGGAAAATGGATGAGCTTACACAATTCTGTTCCTTTCAAGACAAAAGGTTCCAGAGCTCCACTCTTGTCATCAGTGGTGGATAGAGTTGAGCGATACTTTCCGATACCCCTAAGTATCGGAATCGGAATGGTATCGCCGATACCATTAAAATATCGGCGATACCCGATACCGATACCGGAAGTCCCATGTAAGTCTATGGGAACAAAATATCGGAACTAAAAAAACCCCATTCTTTCCTTGTAAACACTAAATATACACACATAGAATACATATATATATATACATGTCATTGTGACATATATATATACATATATGTATAGTTTATACACTTCTACATAGTAAAATATCCTCTGATTCAATTGCCGGGTAAAGCCGGCTTCAGTGAAAAGACAGAAGCACCCGACATGAAATGACACTTGGTGTACATAGGGTTAACCATGTCTTTTCATGTCGTTTGCTATCTGATTTGCACAAACAATTAAATCAGTCTATGTTTGCAAAATTTCACACCTGTAGGGGTTAATTAAAGGTGTAAATTCGTTGTAAAAAAACCTGACTTTTTTGCTACGAATTTACACCTTTAATTAACCCCTACAGGTGTGAAATTTTGCACACATAGTGTAAATTCGTAGCAAAAAAGTCCGTTTTTTTTACAACGAATTTACACCTTTAATTAACCCCTACAGGTGTGAAATTTTGCACACATAGACTGATTTAATTATTTGTGCAAATCAGATAGCAAACGACATGGTTAACCCTATGTACACCAAGTGTCATTTCATGTCGGGTTCTGCATTTTCACAAAAGCCGGCAATTGAATTAGCGGCTATTATACTATGTAGAAGTGTATGAACTATAAATACAGGTCCTTCTCAAAAAATTAGCATATAGTGCTAAATTTCATTATTTTCCATAATGTAATGATTACAATTAAACTTTCATATATTTTAGATTCATTACACACCAACTGAAATTTGTCAGGTCTTTTATTGTTTTCATACTGATGATTTTGGCATACAACTCCTGATAACCCAAAAAAACTGTCTCAAAAAATTAACATATTTCAACCGTCCAATAAAAAAAAGTGTTTTTTAAAAACAAACAAAAAAAACATCAAATAATAATGTTCAGTTATGCACTCAATACTTGGTCGGGAATCCTTTTGCAGAAATGACTGCTTCAATGCGGCGTGGCATGGAGGCAATCAGCCTGTGACACTGCTGAGGTGTTATGGAGGCCCAGGATGCTTCGATAGCGACCTTAAGCTCATCCAGAGTGTTGGGTCTTGCGTCTCTCAACTTTCTCTTCACAATATCCCACAGATTCTCTATGGGGTTCAGGTCAGGAGAGTTGGCAGGCCAATTGAGCACAGTAATACCATGGTCAGTAAACCATTTACCAGTGGTTTTGGCACTGTGAGCAGGTGCCAGGTCGTGCTGAAAAATGAAATCTTCATCTCCATAAAGCATTTCAGCCGATGGAAGCATGAAGTGCTCCAAAATCTCCTGATAGCTAGCTGCATTGACCCTGCCCTTGATGAAACACAGTGGACCAACACCAGCAGCTGACATGGCACCCCACACCATCACTGACTGTGGGTACTTGACACTGGACTTCAGGCATTTTGGCATTTCCTTCTCCCCAGTCTTCCTCCAGACTCTGGCACCTTGATTTCCGAATGACATGCAAAATTTGCTTTCATCAGAAAAAAGTACTTGGGACCACTTAGCAACAGTCCAGTGCTGCTTCTCTGTAGCCCAGGTCAGGCGCTTCTGCCGCTGTTTATGGTTCAAAAGTGGCTTTACCTGGGGAATGCGGCACCTGTAGCCCATTTCCTGCACACGCCTGTGCACGGTGGCTCTGGATGTTTCTACACCAGACTCAGTCCACTGCTTCCTCAGGTCCCCCAAGGTCTGGAATCGGTCCTTCTCCACAATCTTCCTCAGGGTCCGGTCACCTCTTCTCGTTGTACAGCGTTTTCTGCCACATTGTTTCCTTCCAACAGACTTCCCATTGAGGTGCCTTGATACAGCACTCTGGGAACAGCCTATTTGTTGAGAAATTTCTTTCTGGGTCTTACCCTCTTGCTTGAGGGTGTCAATGATGGCCTTCTTGACATCAGTCAGGTCGCTAGTCTTACCCATGATGGGGGTTTTGAGTAATGAACCAGGCAGGGAGTTTTTAAAAGCCTCAGGAATCTTTTGCATGTGTTTAGAGTTAATTAGTTGATTAGGGTAATAGGTCGTTTAGAGAACCTTTTCTTGATATGCTAATTTTTTGAGACAGGTTTTTTGGGTTATCAGGAGTTGTATGCCAAAATCATCAGTATTAAAACAATAAAAGACCTGACAAATTTCAGTTGGTGTGTAATGAATCTAAAATATATGAAAGTTTAATTGTAATCATTACATTATGGAAAATAATGAAATTTAGCACTATATGCTAATTTTTTGAGAAGGACCTGTGTAATATATATATATATATATATATATATATATATATATATATATATATATATAAAATGTGTCACAACTCAATGACATGTTATATATATATATATTATATATATATATATATATATATATATATATATATATATATATGAGGTGTAAAATTGCTGAAAAAAAATGCGTGGGCTCCCGCCCTATTTTCGCAACCAGACAGACAAAGCCAGTGAGTGGGGGCAGATAATAATAGCCCAGAGAGGGACCATTATTTTTGGCCCCCCCCTGGCTACTAACATCTGCCCCCAGACACCCCAGAAAGGGCAAATCTCTAATTAGATTTGCCCTTTCTGGCACTTTGCCCGTCTATTCCCATTGCCCTGTAGTGGTGGCGAATGGGTTAATAAGGGGTTAAAATAACCTTGCAATTGAAAGGTCACTTTAAGCCAGGTTAATAATTGAGAGCTGTCAATTAGACAACTATCAATTATTAATCCTATTGTATGAAAGAAAAATCAAACACACACACTTTAATAAAAAAGAAGTTTAATGAAATAATCACACAGTTTTTGACCATATTTTATTTACCTGCTAAAACCATTTCCTGTAATAAAAATAAAATAATAAAGCAAAATTATTCTTACCAATCCGATGCACAGTCAGGTCCCACGGTGTAATCCTTCAGAAAGGGTTAATGTTTACTGCAGGGACCGCAGCTAATGCTGCAGCCTCACAGTAAACCCCCAAATGAATGAGTTCCTCTCCTGGCTGACAGGAGAGGAAGTGGAAAGCTTAATTGATTGCTTTCCACTTTCACTTCAGGTCAGCCAGGGACACCATCAGTGACGTCAGAGGGAACTGATTAACAAAAATAGGGGTTCCCTTCGAAAAAAAAATGGCGTGGGGTCCCCCCTATTTTTGTTAACCAGCCAGATGAAGCAGACCGCTGAGGCCTGGATTTTCAGGCTGTTAAGGAGCCAAGATCCATGGACCTTGCCAGCCTGATAATACCAGGCCACAGCAGTCTGCATATCTTGGCTGATTAACAAAAATAGGGGATCCCCTCGAAAAAAATTAGCGTGGGGTCCCCCCTATTTTTGTTAACCAGCCAGATGAAGCAGACCGCTGAGGCCTGGTTTTTCAAGCTGGTAAGGATCCAATATCCATGGACCTTGCAAGCCTGATAATACCAGGCCACAGCAGTCTGCTTAGCTTGGCTGGTTAACAAAAATAGGGAATCCCCTCGAAAAAAAAACGGCGTGGGGATCCCCCTATTTTTGTTAACCAGCCAAGTAAAATGCAGACTGCTGCGGCCTGGTATTAAAAGACTGTCAAGGCCCATGGATTTTGGCCCTCAACAGCCTGATAATACCAGGCTACAGCAGCCCCACATTTGGCGCATCAAAAGATGTGCCAATTGTGGCACTTTACCCGGCTCTTCCCACTTGCCCTGTAGTGGTGGCAAGCGGGGTAATAAGGGGTTATTGTCACCGTTGATTGCACGGTGACAATAAGCCCGGTTAATAATGGAGAGGCGTCAATAAGACACCGATCCATTATTAATCCCAAAGTTATTAAATGTTTAAAAAAAAGACACAGCAAGAAAAAAGTCTTTTAATGAAATAAAAGAGACAACACAGTTTTCATTTTTTTTATTACTCTCTCATTCCTGCGACGCCATCGATCTCCTGTAAAAAAAGAAAAAAAACAAACCAACAGTATACCACCTGTCCGACGCAGTCCATAGTAACGACAGTCCCACGACGATCCAGCTCTGCTACATCGGAATGACAGGCAGAGCCTGACATCCCGGCGCAGCACAGCTGCTTACCAGCTTCCCCGGCGGTGACGTCATCGGACTGACTGCTTTACGGCCGCGATTACCCAGCAGTCACTGCAGTTATCGCGAGATACTGCATGTGACCGCCGGGGAGAAGAGGATGGCGGCCATGAAGCAGTCCGGGATGTGACCGCCGGAGATCTTCTGCCAGGTAAGTGCCGCTGACTCCTGACAGACCCGACCGACGGACACTGACAGTGACAGTGACAATTCCGATTCCGGTATCCGATATGACGAAAATATCGGAACTCGGGATCGGAATTCCGATACAGCCAATATCGGCCGATACCCGATATTTGCAGTATCGTATCGCTCAACACTAGTGGTGGATTCTGCAGTCAGACCCAAAGTGATCTTGGATAGTAACTGGATAATTTTATTATTTTGGGACTAAACGTTTCATAAATGAGGGGTCTCTTAAGCCAGCAAGGTTTATATTGATTGGTTGTTTCCCTCATTTAACATATAATTTAACACCTATAAAGGCAGGTGATAGTTTACTACTCAGCAGTGGTATGACAGTGCATTTCAAAGCCCCATTCTTGGGTCTGTGGCGTTCCCATCAGATGGACCTCTACTGATACGGTGATACCTAACTTATCACCTATGCTTTATATAGTTTGACTTTTAATGATGGGAATAACCTTTAATAATGCTATGAACTTTATTCCACCTGGCAGCGTAAGGCGTCTAGTCATAGGGGTTGCACTGCTGCAGCTTCAGTCACTGCTCAGTGTAGAGTGGTGGCTGTAACTGCACACCCCAACACTGACTGACAGCCGAGGGCACGGTTACACGGAGCAGTGACTGAAACCATGCCAGCGCCACTCCTATGACTGGAAGCTGAATGCTGCTGGGGGAATAAAGTTTATTTCCTGCTGGCAGCAAGGATCTAAGTGGGGACGCTGGACAGGATCAGGATGCCATTAAACTGCAGAGTAAAAAAAAAATATATAATCTAGCTGCAATCTAGTGTGTATGATTTGATTTTAAAGGTCTTGCCTATCTTTTATGAATAATTTAAATTATTACAGGGTTTTTTGTAACTTTTGCAATTAGGTTTTATTTTGCAGTGTGCCTTTTACAGCCTCTATTTTTTTTTATAATAGAGCTCCTCTTAGCTGTTTTATGACCACAAACTACATCAAAGTTAATGTGAACCTGTCACATTAACATGTCATGGCCTGATATACCACATTCTATAAGGCTGTATATCTGACCCGAACCCAACCTGAAAGATAAGAAAAAGACCTTTTACTATACTCCCCTGAGGGGTGGTTCGGTCTGAGGGCTGTCGCTCTTCTTGGTCTGGCGCCTCCCTTCTTCTTGCTATGCTGTCCTCCTTCTTTCTTTGTTGGGATGACGTAGGGGCGTGTAATCAATATGAAGCAAGAAGAAGGGAAGCGCCGGACCAGGATCAGTGATGCCCCTCCGACCGGACCGACCCATGGATGAGCATAATAAAAACTCGTTTTCTTATCTTTCAGGTACACAATGAATTTAAATGTGCAGGCACAGAGTCCACAAAAGCTGAACAGTGGAACACTTTTCATGATATCCAATTGCAAAAAATATGATGTGTGGAACTGGCCCAAGTCTTGCTTTCTAAAATGGGTCAAATGGCTGTTATATACAAATATCAAAAGACTGACCGTCACTTCCAAACAGAAATCAGGTGTGTACAGGTGCTTACTAAGAGTAGCCATCTCCATGTATAACCAACAAATAAAGTAGCACTCTGTGTGCGCTATAGCATGCAAACAAGAATTTTTTTCTAGAGCAGTAATGCAATTCAAATTTGAGAATACAATTCATGTGTAACCAGCAGCCATAATAAGGCAATTCTTTTACCCTTCGCCACGACAGCACCCACATAAGAGAGAGGGATCCTCCCATAGGAACAGGAAACCTACAGAAATAAAAGGGGCGGTCCCCCACTCCTCCTCAGTTGGTTTCCTGTTCCTATAGGAATCCTTGGAATACCTGCATGAATGAAGAATACTGGGCCAATGCACCCGCCTGCGTGGTCTCCGTGGGAACAGCAGGGGCTGCGGCTTCAGAAGCAGCGGCGGTGGAGCCCCTTCATGCAGTCTCGCCTCTCGTCTGAATGTTATCCTGGAGGTTCCGGGTGAAGAGTGTGACCCGAACTCCCGAGGGCACAAGCGGGAGCTCTAGCAGGGAGAGCGGCTGTGATGACTGCGGCAGTGATCCCCAGCATTGCGTGGCCACGCAGACGCAGTACACTATGTTCCAAATTATTATGCAAATTTGTTTTAAGTGTCATAGCGTTTTTTTTTGTAAATGAAACCCATTGATGGTATTGTGTCTCAGGGTTCTTTGGATCACTGAAATCAATCTCAGATACCTGTGATAATTAGTTTGCCATGTGAGCCCAATAAAAGGAAAACTGGATGTTCCACACTATTAAAGGGAATCTGTCACCCAAAATTGGCGGGATATTTAAATGATGGCAGTCAGGTCAGATGGGCGGTGTTTTGGGTACTTGCCTTAACATGTTGTTCGCCGCTGTCTCCATTATTTCTGGGAATTGTAGTCATTGCCCTCCATATAACGCGCCTGCGCATTGCAGTCTTGAATTGCGCACGCGCAGTATGCTTTGCCCGCAGATTGCAATGCGCAGGCGCGTTATATGGAGGGAAACGACTACAATTCCCAGAAATAATGGAGACAGCGGTGAACAACATGTTAAGGCAAGTACCCAAAACACCGCCCATCTGACCTGACTGCCATCATTTAAATATCCCGCCAATTTAGAACCTTTGGAGTATCCTCAAGCAAAAGTTCTATGAGGGTGGGAGGCAGTTCACATCAAAACCGCAGCTCTGGGAGGCTATTCTGACTTCATGCAAAGAAATAGAAGCAGAAACTCTCCAAAAACTCACAAGTTCAATGGATGCAAGAATTGTGAAGTTGATATCAAAGAAGGGTTCCTATGTTAACATGTAACTTGTCCTGTTAGGATGTTTTGAAGTTAAATCGCTTTTTTGTTCAGTGAATGTGACCTCCTAATGCTGCAAATTCCACAAATGAGATTTTCAGTTCTTTAAAACAGATCAAATGTTTAGAAATTCTTCTGTGCCTAATAATTTGGAACAGTGCATTTTGAGGTTTTATTCATTTTGGAGATTATACTATTATCATTGGGAGGTTTCTTCAATAAAATTTAATGTATACTCTAACGGGTGATGTCTTTTATTAGACTGACTGTCATTTAAACCGACCACTCAGGAAAATCAGAGAAAAATATCATTTGCATAATAATTTGGAACATGGTGTAGTGGAGCTCCGGCGTGTCTGACCCGGAAGTAGCCGGAGCACTTCCGGGCGAGGGTCGGGGGTAGCGGTATTCATGGCGCCATGTGTAAAAAAAAAATAAAAAAAAAAAATAAAAAAAAATGGCAGCACACAGGGCCAGTGTGCTCATTATGTCGTCCCCGGCGCCTGAGGTGCACCCACCAGCGGTGGAACAAAGCAGCGCTAGCAAAAGCGGCAGTGCTAAGAGTGCTAAAAGCGGTCACAGCAGCAGCACTAGAAGTGGCAGCACCCAGAGGAGTGGACGCCCCAGAGAGTAGGCTTCCACAAGCACAGGGCAATGCGGTAGAGAAGCGGAACTACCTAAAGCCCTATGGCGTCTCCGCATCCAGAACCGGTACCGTTGTGGCTTCAATGGGTGAGTGTGAATGAATCTCTACCTATTAATCTGACTCCTTCCTTCTCTATACTGCTCCCTCCTAGGCTAAGAAAACCCATAAGTCGAAACATAAGGAATGTGCCTGTGAATGCACCCCCTTCCTGACACATACCCCAAGAGGTTATGCTCAGGTTGCATTGGTCAAACCTTACAGGAAGAAGCTGCAGTAGTGGCCACAGATGTTAGAGCCATGATTGGACAGGAGATTCAGGCTCTGGTGTCCAGGGGTTCAAAGAAACAGGGGGCAGAGTCCCGTCCCCAGTTTCTAGCTCAGGATCTGAAGATGGCTTGATCCGATCTTCTGGCTCCTCTCCTCATTCTTCATCAAGCTCATCAGACGACGAGGGCCGAGCAAGCTTCCCTATTGACAGCATAGATAATCTTGTAAAGTCAGTTAGGAATACAATTGGGTGCCCGGACACGAAAGAGTCCAGGTCCGCACAAGATATAATGTTTGCCAGACTGGCACAGAAAAAACGCCGAACCTTTCCAGTGATCTCCGCTATTAAGGACCTTGTCAAAAAGGAGTGGGACCGAGTCAGCGAGGGTTTCTCCCATCCTCCTCCAAAAGACGTTACCCCTTTAGTGACGAAGAACTGACCACATGGTCTAAAGTTCCAAAAGTAGATGCGGTTGTTGCATCCACCTCAAAACAGTCAGTCCTACCAGTGGAGGATGCAGGGGTCTTGTCGGACCCACTGGACCGCAAGACCGTGGCTTTGCTCAAAAGGTCATGGGAAGCTAACACCGGAGCTTTCAAACCCGCCATATCTGGCACTTGCACGGCAAGGTCATTATTGGTCTGGATAGATCAGCTGGAGCAACAGATCAAAGGGAAGGTGGCGAGAGAAAAAGTCCCACATACAATCCCATTGATCAAAGGGGCTGCAGCATTCTTAGCTGACGCATCAGCAGACTCCCTGCGTCTGGCGGTTAGGTCGGCCAGCTTGGTTAATGCGACTCGACAAGCACTCTGGTTAAAAAACTGGAAAGGAGATGCACAGTTAAAATCAAAATTCTGTGCAATCCCGTGCCAGGGTGAGCTCCTGTTCGGGAAAATACTCAATGATTTACTCACCAAAGCAGGAGAGAGAAGGAAGGGATTCCCTAATCAGTTTCTTCCTTCCTACAGGAGGGGTTCAGAAGACGGCCATTTAATAGAAAAAGAATGCTGGGAATTGAAGGAAACAAAGCAGAGAGGTGCCTTGTTTAGTGGGTCCTCTACAACTAAACATACCGATAGTGTAGAACCCCCAGTAGGTGGCAGACTAAAATTTTTTTCATCATGAATGGAAACCGATAACATCAAGTCAGTGGTTTATTGACCTAATAAAATTTGGGTGAAAATTGGAGTTTTTTTTTTTTATTCCACAGGATACATTCATAGTGACATCCCTTAGAGCACCAAAACAGGAGGCGCTCCAATTAGAAATCTTCACTCTTTTGGCTACAAAAGTTCTGGTAGAAGTGCCAAGGGATCAGGAAGGAAGGGGATTCTATTCCCCTTTATTCCTGGTTCCCAAACCTGATTGTTCATTCCGTACGATAATAAATTTTAGGAAATTGAATACCTTTCTGTATGAGCATACCTTTAAGATGGAATCAATCGGGCCTACCATCAAACTTTTGTTCCCCAGATGTTTCATGGCTGGACTAGACTTTTGCGTATTACCATCTTCCCATACATGCCAAACACCAGCAGTACCTCAGAGTGGCGGTCAACCTGGCAGGTCAAATCTGTTGTTTCCAATTTGCAGCAATGCCGTTTGGCCTTTCGATGGCTCCTCAAGTGTTCACGAAAGTAATGCTGGAGGTGATGGCTTATCTAAGTCAACAAGATGCACTAATTGTGCCCTACCTAGATGATTTTCTAGTGATGGGAAGATCTGCCTCCTAATGTAAAGAACTCCTGTCTAACACCGTTTCATCTTTACAGGCATTAGGATGGATTGTGAATTTCAAAAAATCCAGGCTAGTTCCAGAAATCCTCCAGTTCTTACTGGGACTACACCTGGACTCTGTAGGTCAGAGGTGCCTCCTAGAATCCAAGAAGTTGACCATAATTTCAAAAGTCAGTTCAGCAAAGGACAGCCCTCACATGTCACTAAGAAAGGCCATGTCCCTCCTGGGATCTCTCACCTCTTGTATTCCAGCAGTTCAATGGGCGCAATACCGTACCAGAACCATATAACATGAGATTCTATATGCACAGCACCATTGTCAGGGGCGTTTAGATAGAAAGGTCACCCTTTCTGAGGAGGTACTAGATTCCCTATCTTGGTGGTTAAATAAAAATCATCTGTCCAGGTGAGTTCATGGACAATAAAACCCTCCAAGATAATTACCACTGACGCTAGTCCACAGGGATAGGGTGCCCCTTTGGGGGATAATCTAGCTCAGGGCCTTGAACACTGTTGAGATAGAACGCTCCTCCAATAGGAAGAAGTTAAAAGCGGTTAATCATGCTTTGAATTATTTCCTTCCCCAGCTCAGAGGATCTCGCATAAGAATCCTAACGGACAATATGACAGTGGTCGCATATTTAAATCATCAAGGCGGAACATGATTAGAAAGTCTGTATATAACAAGGAATATTTTTGACTTGGCAGAAGTCAACTTGTTCACATCAGAGGCGAGGAAAATACAAAGGCCGACTTTTGCAGTCGCCACATGCTACACCAGGGAGAATGGACTTTCAATGGCTGCATATTCAGGAGGATAGTAGACTTATGGGGGCTTCCACAAATAGATCTTTTTGCTACCAGGGAAAACAGACAGGTGCAGAGGTTTGCCTCCCTAAACACAGCAGATCGGCCAGACATGATAGATTCCCTCCAATTTCCCTGGCAATTCGACCTAGCATACGCTTTTCCACCAATGATGTTAATTCCACTAGTTATCAGGAAGATAAGGGAAGAAAGAGCAAGGGTGATTTTCATAGCACCCTTCTGGCCGAAAAAACCTTGGTTCTCATGCCTCTGAGCCCTGGATACTTCCAGCAGACCCGGACCAGCTATCTCAAGGACCATTCTGTCACCCTCAAGTGAAAGGCCTCCACTTGACGTCATGGAACTTGAGAGGCAGATACCAACATCAAGGGGCTTCTCCAATGATCTTATCAACACACTGCTGCTAAGTAGGAAGGAATCTACAACCACAATATGAGTGTGGAGAAAGTTTCTGGACTACTATAAGGAACCCTTCTCTGAGGTAGTACCGATTACTGCTATCCTAGAGTTCTTGCATAAAGGTTGGGAGCTGGGACTATCAGTCAATACATTAAAAGTCCAGGTGTCTGCTTTGGGAGCCCTTTATGGTGCTAATATCGTAGGAGATGGATGGGTGGCACGATTCATTAAGGCATGTGAGAGACGCAACCCAGTCCACATCCCGCGTTTATCACCTTGGGATCTGAATCTGGTCCTTGATGCCCTAACTAGCCCCCTTTCGAGCAATTAGAATCTATCTCTCTAAAAAACATCTCATATTAGGTAGCTCTATTAGTAGCCTTAACATCTGCCAGAAAGTTTAGTGATATCCAGGCCCTTTCTGTAGACCTTCCCTTCCTCCAGGATAGGATAATACTCAAGCCAGATCCATCATACCTCCCTAAAGTTATCATAGATCACAGGAGATTTTCCTTCCTTCCTTTTATGACAATCCGTCAAGTTCGGAGGGAGAGAAATTTTCACATGTTGGATGTAAGGATAGCAGTCTTGAGTTACATAGAAAGAACCCAGTCCTGGAGGCAGAGTAGGGCTCTGTTTATATCCTTTCAGGGCCACAGGAAAGGTCACGGGGTCACAAAGGCTACCTTGTCCCGATGGATCAGAGATGCCATCTGTCTAGCCTACTTGACAAAAGGCGAGAGTCCTCTAGAAGGAGTGAAGGCACATTCTGCTCGGGCTATGGCATCCTCCTGGGCGGAGAAGGCAGACATCTCTATTGACTTTATATGTAAGGCCGCAACCTGGTCGACACCTTCAACTTTCTACAATCATTATAGGCTTGATCTGTCTTCATCATCTGACTTGGCTTTTGGTAGAGCTGTTCTCAACACGGCGATCCCACCCAGGTGATGGTTCTCTGCAAATCTCTCATGTGGGTGCTGTCGTAGCGAAGGGTAAAAAGCCGATTACTTACCGGTAATGCCCTTTTAATGAGTCCACGACAGCACCCACTCACTACCCTCCCTAGTCAGATATATTATTAATAGAATAATGGTTTTCTCACTGATGTACATGGATAGATGAGATAAACATATTAAAATTGTGGATAAGTATTTTGAACTAACTCCTGGCGGTTCCTCTCGTACTCTGAAATACAACTGAGGAGAGGGGACCGCCCCTTTTATTTGTGTAGTTTTCCTGTTCCTATGGGCGGATCCCTCTCTCATGTGGGTGCTGTTGTGGACTCATTAAAAGGGCATTACCGGTAAGTAGGGTTGAGCATTCCGATACCGAAACCCGGTTCCGATACCTGAAATCCAATGTAAGTCTATGGGAACAAAATATCGGAATATTTTTAATTCCGATATTTTGTTCCCATAGACTTACATTGGATTTCAGGTATCAGAACCGGGTTTCGGTATCGGAATGCTCAACCCTACCGGTAAGTAATCTGGCTTTTTTGCTTGGAACCTGTCTAACATGAATCCTCTCTTAGGCTGAAGCATACATTTATATGGGATGGTAGGATCCTGCTGTATTTAAAAACGCCTGAGGCTGAGGGATGTAGTGATCAGTCAGAGAGCCTGTGTATACAAATAAAAGCTATAGTGCTACTTTATTTGTTGGTTATATATGGAGATGGCTACTCTTAGTAAGCCTTTTTTTTTTTTTTAATGTGCCTGTCAGCCTTTTGATATTTGTATACATAGGCTCTCTGACTGAGCATTCCACCCCTCAGCCTCAGGCGTCTTTAATTACAGCAGTATCCTGTCTTTCCATATAAATGTAGGCTTCAGCCTAAGAGAAGATACACATTTGATAGGTTCCCAGCAACGAGAATTCCCTCATCGTGGCTGCCGGGTTTACGTGAATTGGCGAATTTATGCGCTAAGTATTCTCAATTCGTCATATTTTCTAGAGAAGTAATGCAATTAAAATTTCACATACCTCATGTTTGCATGCTATAGCGCTACAGAGTGCTACTTTATTTTGTTTGCTGGCTGTTGTTTCCATTCTTTTCCCTGACTGTATGTATCTGTTCATTTTAACTAAGAAATGTATTTTTGTTTTCATGGGAGATATTATTTTTGGCTTGTCACAGGACAGGAAAGTATTGAAACCTTGGAAGATGTATATATTGCTACAGTGGAAACAGAGCGTGGAGTGAAGGAGCAGCTGCGTCTTTATGACACACAGGGACTTCAGGAAGGCACGGAGCTGCCGGTGCATTACTTCTCTATTGCGGATGGCTTTATCCTTGTCTACAGTGTGGACAGCCTGGAATCCTTCAGAATGGTTGAGCATCTTAAAAGAGACATAGAACGTTTCCGGGATAAAAAAGAGGTAAAAGAATGAATGGTGTTAGTTGTGTAGTGCTGAGCAGAGAGCAAAAGTATAAGTGTGACCCTAGCTTGACACCTCACTGTGTTGGTGTTCATTCAGATGGCAGTTTGGTCCTGTGTGTGTGTTGTGTTTTTTTTTTCACGGACCCATAGACTTATTGTTAATATTGGACGTGTCTCTGTGATTTTGCACACACTTCCATGTTCATCTGTGAAAAACAGTACCACACTCAGAGGAAAAAAACCTGCCATTTGAATGGGGCCCTTTATTTTAAGGAAGATGGTGTTGTTTTCAGAGTGGATGACAGGTACATGAGGTGAGTGGAGAAGTGGGGGGGGGGAGCTGATTTCTCTAACGTCCCCTTTACACATCCAAATTTCCGGCACGTGTGGCATCCGTTTTCACATGTGCCAGATGCTCGCATACCCACACATCTATTATACTCTATGGGATTACACCCACATCCTTGTTTTCACACAGACCGTAAACATGTCAGTTTTCTTTCCATCTGTGACACATACCAGAATAGAAATTACAGATTTTTAGGTGTTTTAAGATGTGTAAAGCTATAGATATGGGGTATATGGATGATTGCCACCGCACCAGGAAAAGCAAAGGGGCAAAGTGTCAGAATTGAAGCATCCCATGTGATGCTCCACTTCTGGGGCAGTTGCGGGCTGGGAAGGGCTCAATATACATTGACCTTCCCAGCCTGATAATATCAGTTCTCGGCTGTCTGCTTTGCATTTGCTGGTTACCAAAAGGTGTGTGTGCGTGGGGGGGACGCATTTTATTTTTTACCACTTATTTGTTAGGTTTAATACACCTTACAGTAAGCTACACACAGCACTAATTATATATCTCATGGATATAATTTATCTTCCCAATCTATCTTGTAGCAGGCTATTTCTTTTCATCTGCATTCTGCCAGCACTACAGGATTTGGGACTCTATTTCCTCTTTTTTCTCCACTCACTGTTGTCTGTCTGTTATTCCTGTATGTAGTTAGTGCCAGAGTCAAAGTCCCGTCCCCACTTATTGTATACATAAAGGCTGAGACACCCTAGTTACAGTGATATGTAATTTTTATTTTCACTGTTCTCATTGGAGGGTTGTGTTTTACAGATCGGTGCGGTGTTGTATACAAGTACAGAATACACCTTGGATTACTGGCAAAAAAGCTCTCTGCCTTCTCTTTACAAAGTTAGATGCATAATGTTATTTTGCTGAACACTTCTAATTTTTTTTTTTTTGTAAGATGGCCCTTGTTGTCTTGGGTAATAAGATGGATCTTGCACAATACAGACAAGTGGATACAGAAATGGCAATGCACTGGGCAACAGGTGAAAAAGTGCAACTCTGGGAAGTTTCAGTTACAGACAGAAAGACCCTGATTGAACCTTTCACGTTCTTGGCCAACAAACTTAATCAACTCCAAAGCAAATCCTCCTTCGCCTTGCCGGGGAGAAAAAGTAAGGGGACCACATCATCTGACAACTGATAACAAGGTTAAGACTGTGTGCTTTTATAGAGGTTTTTGGTACGTTTCTTTTTTTTTTTTTCCCTATGATCTGAGTATTTAACTTGATGTATCCACTCTGCTTTCTGAACAATAATCACATTAAATATTGCACTTGCCTTGTAGCACAGTGTCCTTCATTGCGGATGATAAACCTCTGAAGCCGCTACGTAGGCCTTGTTTTTCTCTTAAGATTGTCACGTTAGAGGACTCATGACAACAAACTTTGTAATCCAGTTATTTGTGTACTTTACACAAGATTTTATGGGATTCCTGTATTTTTGACAGCAGCTAGGGAAAAGTAGGCACTATCTTTTCTCACTTGCAAGCATGGGCCAAGATGCCACTGTCTAGAGCAGGAGTGGGGAACCTCAGGGCCTATTACGGCCCTCGATGACCTTTCATCTGGCCCCTGGGCAGATTCTCAGGGACCACTGTGCTTTGATATGGAGCTGTATTTTGATAGCCACCAGCTCATAAATTTCTTCTTTCTCTGTAAGCACACACAGTGTTCACTACTGAATAGTGAAGGGCATGTAATGAGAGATTACGTCCCGACACCAGTGCCAGCGTCAGGATGTATTTTGTGGGCAGAGTTTGTACAGTCCCCGGAGGATGGTACAAATATCCAAATGAGCTTGGCAGAAAAAATATTCCCCACCCCTAGTCTAGAGACTTATTTGGATACTCCATGGTACAATGTGTACAATGTAAGTGTATACTTACCTTTTTCTAAAGGGGTTTTCCATTACTATGACCTCCCCTTATGTACTAAGAACAATATATATATATATTTTTAATATACTCTATTACTTGCACTGCTTCTGTGAGTGCATCTGTATGGGTCATATATTCCCCTGTTGTTCCGGCTCTGCTACTTCCGATCTGGGATCGGACAAAATGAGAAGAGAACATCATTGGTGGGGGTAGCTGTTATGAGTGACAGCCATGTGAGCACCAATGCTCAGATGGGTCTTCTCTCCTCTGCTTGGATCCTGCCAAATCTTTGGAGTTCCGGCACTTCAGTTGATAAGCGCTGCTTGTTATTGGAAATCCTACATTCTAGCACTTTTTAGCTTAAGGGACCGGCGTTTCCAAGCATCAGAAGGATCCAAGCAGAGGAGAATTAACGATGACGTGAAAAGCCCCATAGACAACTGCAGATAGCACTTGTACGTGAAAAAGTGATGTGTGAATGAGCCCTTATTGTGAGCTCACTTTAGCTGATTTATCACCATAAACCACATCAAAGTTCAGTGTACAGGAAAACTACGAGCTTGTAAAAGATGAACAGTGAAACTTTTTTTTTTTTTATTTCATGAAACCCAATTGTAAAAGTATTTTAAGGTGAACCTGTCAGCAGGTGCTGAGTAAACTACAGACAGTGTCAGGTCGGCGCCGTTATACTGGTTAAAAATATACCTTGGATGATGAAATCTGTCTTGTGGTTGTTGTTTAATCTTTATTTTCAGTTAATGATATGCTCGTGCTCCGGGGCGGCCTGTGGGGATCTTCATGTGGTGCTCTGATTAGATATTCATCTGTATGGCTTCTGACAGGTCACTGATCCCTCACTGACCTGCCCTTAGTTTACATACTGCATATAATATGATTTGAAACACAATAAAATAAAAATCACAGGTGGCAGCACCTGCGCTGTAGCATGATACGGTGGATAATATGAAAATTTTCGTATTATGCATACATTTTATTTTTTTTATATATTTTCAAACAAAACTATATCTTAATCAAAATGGCGGCCGCACCTGTGCAGTAGCATAATTGCGTTCCGATAGATGCTGCGCTGCTGGCGCCATCTTGGTGAAGCATAATTTTTTTTTTTATCTGCCAAAATGGCGGCGCCTGTGCAGTAGCATCTATTGGAACACGATAGATGCTACTGTGCAGGTGCGGCCACCGGTGCCATTTTGCTTAAGATTTATTTATTTTTGTCACACATACAATACAGACCAAAAGTTTGGACACACCTCATTCAAAGATTCTTCTGTATTTTCATGACTATGAAAATTGTAGAATCACACTGAAGGCATCAAAACTATGAAGTAACACATGTGGAATTATACATTACACTTTACAAAAAATTGTGAAACAACTGAAAATATGTCTTATATTCTAGGTTCTTCAAAGTAGCCACCTTTTGCTTTGATTACTGCTTTGCTCACAGAAAAGGTGAATGGCTGGACTCTACATGCCTAGTTCCCACCGTGAAGCATGGAGGAGGTGGTGTGATGGTGTGGGGGTGCTTTGCTGGTGACACTGTTGGGGATTATTCAAAATTGAAGCGGTGAGCGGTCCAGCTCACCCCAAACCATCTCTATTGGGTTCAGGTCTGGTGACTGTGGAGGCCAGGTCATCTGGCGTAGCACCCCATCACTCTCTTTCTTGGTCAGATAGCCTTACACAGCCTGGAGGTGTGTTTGGGGTCATTGCTTTGTTGAAAAATAAATGATGGTCCAACTAAACGCAAACCGGATGGAATAGCATGCTGCTGCAAGATGCTGTGGTAGCCATGCTGGTTCATATGCCTTCAATTTTGAATAAATCCCCAACAGTGTCACCAGCAAAGCACCCCCACACCATCACACCACCTCCTCCATGCTTCACGGTGGGAACCAGGCATGTAGAGTCCATCCGTTCACCTTTTCTGGTGCAAAGCAGTAATCAAAGCAAAAGGTGGCTACTTTGAAGAACCTAGAATAGAAGACATATTTTCAGTTGTTTCACACTTTTTTGTAAAGTGTAATGTATAATTCCACATGTGTTAATTCATAGTTTTGATGCCTCAGTGTGATTCTACAATTTTCATAGTCATGAAAATACAGAAAAATATTTGAATGAGAAGGTGTGTCCAAACTTTTTGTCTGTACTGTATATGTCTAAATAAAATGAAAATATGCAGGAATGTGAATTTTTTTTTTATACCATATTATATTCAGTATATAAAATAGGGGGCAGGTCAGTGAGGGATCAGTGACCTGTCAGAAGTCATACAGATGAATTCCTAATCAGAGCACCACACACAGGCCGCCCCGGAGCACGAGCAGATCATTAACTGAAAATAAAGATTAAACATCAACCTCAAGACGGATTTCATCAACCAAGGTATCATTGTAATCAGTATAACTGCGCCGACCTGACACTGTCTGCAGGTTACACGGCACAATCCTGCTGACAGGTTCACTTTAACTTGCATATATGTGGGGCTTAAAGGGATTGTCCATATTTTTGGGGCTTTTTTTTCCCTACTAAAGATTCTTAAAGCTGTTGGTTGATATTTCTGTATTGTTCTGTTTTTTCTACTGTTAACTTACCAAGAAACCCACTTTATTTATCGTGGGATCGGGTAAGTATATTGCGTTTTTTTTTTTTTTGGATGCATGTCGAGGAAACATGGGCTCGCTCCCACTTTCGATTAAATCGGACAAATTCAATCTGTCTAAAAATCCCATGCTTGCGTTCTCAGTGTATTTTTTTTTTTAACCCCCTCCCCCGCTGCTCTAGATGGCTGTGACTGCATGCAAGATTTGGATCGCATACACCATATAAGTCTATGTGTGCTTGTGAAACCTCTCGCCGCACTCGGAGATGTAGAAAGTAATTTCTCATGAGAGGATCGGAGCAGAGGGCACTGACATCCGGCTCCCACCCGCAGCATATCGCTAGTGTGACTGTAGACTGTGAGCCCTCGTGGGCAGGGTCCTCTCTCCTTTTGTACTTGTACGTCCCTTGTCTTACACATGTTTATTGTACTTGTCTGTATTTCCCCTTTTCACATGTAAATTGCCATGGAATAAATGGCGCATATAAATAATAATAGTGTATCTCTGGACTAAATGTCTGTAACATTACAAAAATTATATCGTGGTGTCTGATTTTTATAAAGTTGTGTTCCCCCAACCTTTTTGAAAAGATCGTGTCACTGTTACATATTGCTGCATGCATTACATTCTGGTAAAACTGGCTTATTTCTTCACAGCATGGCTATCCTGCTGGATGTGGTGCTGCTGCTATCAACGCGAAAACTGCCGCTGATGGTTTCTCCTGGCATCACCTCTATAAGCTGTGGCATCAAATTGCTCTACCTTTCTCTGATCCATTAAACTGTAATTAATCTGTTGCAATAAAATATTAATTGTTACCCTTCCTCCTAAACATAAGTCTAGTTAAAGAAGCACTTTCTTATTTATTAAGTGTGTGTACCGCTGCTTTCTTCTGTGTTCAGCGCTGTTCTTCTGTGACATCGATGCAATTCCAACTAGTCGGATCATTCTATGCAGGAGCCGGAAGTCGATTGTACAATGAAAGCCTATGGTGCCTCATTCTGGCGCTCCATAAGCTCACTGTAAGGCCGGGGTCACACTTGCGTGTGTGATGCAAGAAACTCGCTCGAGTCTCTCTCATCAATACCCGGTACTGCCGCCGGCACTCGGACCACAACTTGAGGCTACATGTATTTCTAAACAGCCGCACACTCCGGTCCGAGTGCCGGCAGCAGTGCCGGGTTTTGATGCGAGAGACTCGTGCGAGTTTCTCGCATCACACACAGAAGTGTGACCCGGCCTAAAAATTACTGATCACGCAGAGCACAGTGTGACGTTATTGAGAAGAACGGCACTGGGACACTGGAGAAAGCAGTGGTAGGTGAGCAAGAAGGGAATATATATATCTCACATCCACTTTATATAAAAGTTAGTGGGAGTCCTGCTTAAAGTGGCTTGTGCCTAGATCACATTTGGCAGGTATACATGCTTATTACAGTAGATAGATAAACCTTTGCCGGGTTGGCTTATTGCCTGGGGAAGCAAAAAAATAAATCTGCTTTTATAGCCTGTGATATGACACCGATCGTGGGCGTTGCTGCGAAGCTGACACCCGCACCCGATCGCCGCGTTGCTCATTGCGATCAGTGCGCTGTACTAGTACTGCTGCTTGTTGGAACTAAGTTCCCGCAGAGCCGTACTAGTAGGCAAGTGTCGGGAAGGGGTTAAAAATGCATGACATATGGATTGTGAGAAAAAAATGCATAATAGCATAGCAATCGCATGACACTCGCCAACTTTTCTGCCTGAGAATCTGAGCAATTTTATATATGCAGATGTGCTGAAGATGGAAAATTTGCTCGGCTGGGAAGCGCTGACCTGTGATGGCCGAGGTAGATCACCCCTGTACAAGGTTAAGATGTCACAGCTGCAGGGCATTATGGGGAAGTTCAGCACCGCCACACAGAGAGATTATCCGGCTCTTCAGCAGTGTGGCAAATGGTGATGGGGAAGTTTGTTTTATTTTTTTTCAAACTTAATTGTCTCTCAAAATGTTAGAATTTGTTTGAAACCACAAATGTCAGGAAATTGGACGCAGACTTGATCCTTTGCAGATCAATCCACTCATCCCTACTAGTTGTCAGTGAGAGCCATATTACCATACATGATCAGCCCTTTGTCTCATGCAGAATACTGTATTACATCTTCATACTACCATAACACTGCAAAGCATAGAAGATTTCTCGTTTCCGCTGTTCCACATTGCTTTACTTAATCTTTCTCTTTCCCCTTTTTAGTTTACATAAGGGGCAGACTTGTGTGCTGTCATGGTGTATGTGCAAATACGTATACATATGCACGGTTTACACTCCACTGTATTTCACTTTGTTTTTTTTTGTTCACTACATGTTGACTGTCTGTGCACTATTTGTTTTTTTGTGTTTTCAGTATCACTAATCTATGGAATCTTTTTAATTCCTGATATTTATTATTACAATATGTTCGGTTAAAATGTATTCAATATGCAAACAAGAGTTGTATGACTTATATTCTCCCTGTCTGGTGGGTATGATGTGATTGATATAAAATTAATATAAAAGCTTTAATTGTATAGCTAACTCTTAACATGGTATGGTTTCTAGGTACTACATATAAGGCCGGGATCACACATGCGACGAAAACGTCCGTCGCTCGCATGTGAAATCCCAGCTCTGGCGCCGGCACTCGGGAGTGGAGTGCGCGGCTGCCTGTATTTCTATGCAGCCGATCGCTCCACTCCCGAGTGCCAGAGCTGGGACTTCACATGCGAGCGACGGACTTTTCGTCGCATGTGTGATCCCGGCCTAACTGGGAGTGCGTTCCACAGTAAAAGTCTCCATGTCCGGCTTCAGATGTTGGAGGTGTGGGGTGGGTGCACTGTATTTAGTTTGTCTTTATTGTTAATGATACACACAACCCCTGATTTTTATTTTAATTCCTGTAATGATTATACTTGAAAATTTGAAATAAACATTGAATTTGACAAAACTCCCGATGTCTACTGCGGCCTCTATATGACTTTTGAATCTGTTGGAACGCGTTACGTTCCATTATGGCATCCACTTGTGACACATTGATCCACGACAAATGTGCACGATTATGGCTCCGCTAGATTCACAGGCCTCTCCTCACGTGTGTATAGGCAGAGGGTATGTTCAGAGTTTTTTTTCAGGAGTCAGTTGAGTAGAAATTGTCCTAAATCCTTCTCAAAAACTCATCCATTTATTAAGACTCTGGTTCACTCCCCAACGCAGCTTCAGGAAAAATACAACGGTCATTTTCCTAAAGTGGTTTAGCCGTTGTGGCAGTGTCTCTGCTGCCGGCGTCTTTTTTTTTTTTTTTTTTCCTACGATTTGAACTTTAACTAGTGAGCGGAAGATGTTCATAGGATGAGCATGCTGCCACTTTTCACCGCTTCTTGGATTCTGAACCCTGAAGCGCTTAAAAGTAGTAACAAAAGACTGAACATGTGTGTAAGCGATGTTATTTTTACATTGCTGTGCATCATGTTTATATATTGCAACGCTTTTTCAGCTGCAACCTGCCTGAAAAAGCACAAAACATACCCACTACAAAGCATGAACAGCAATGTTAAAACAACTTGCTGTGCACATTTTCCATCTTCCGGCTCTTCTTTTAACCGCTTCAGGCTTTGTAAACTGTGAAGCACTAAAAAAAAAAAAAAAAAAAGTAGCATGTTCATTCTTTTGGCAACTTTATAAATTTTTTTTATTACAAAAAGAGCCATAACGAAGACAGAAAAAGAAACAATGAAGATGCCTCTGGGAAAAACACAGCTGGCATTTTTCTGAACCAACCCACTTTGGCAAAACTTGGCAAATTCATTGATGTCTAAAAGATGGCGTGTGCACATATCTCTGAAGAGTTTTTGGGAGATTTTTTTTTTTTTATGTCTTGAAAAAAGTTTTGAAAAGCATCTGGTGGAAAATAAAATGCATCCCACTTCTTCTAAACGGCTTCAGGAAAAGAAAAGCTTTTCCAAAAACTCCACAAATAAGGAGAGTTTCCTGAAACAGTTTCTGCTTGAAAAAAAAAAAATGTCTTCAACAAAATCCACTATGAACATACCCCGGGGTCCTGTCAATGTAACAGATCCAGGCATGAGAAGTGACAGGTTGGGTGACACCAACGTGACACAGCTCTTGGTGACCAAAAACATCTGAACTAAAGAGATGATTTTGTGATTAAAAAGTTGCCAAAGTCAGATGTGAATTGATTGATGTCTATGGCAAGCGAGTCGTGTGAAGTTTGGAGCCAGTGACACATTTGGAAACGCAAGTCACAGGACGCTACACAAAACCATAGGCGATAATTAGATGCGATGTAACACTCCGTTTTCTGGGTTGAGTGACACGTGGTCCTGTAGCCCCAGACTTATTGCAGATAAATAATGGCAATATCGGAGCCAGTCGCAAGTCCAGGCTACCTGTGCAGATCTCCTACCTGTGGATTTTGGTCCAGAAAGACCAAAGTGGTAAAAAAAAAGCAACAAAACTTGTTCATCTGACTTCCGTTTTACTCCCAAGACAGATTTATCGGATCTTTGTGAAAGAACAAACCCACGGCTCTCGTTACTTTTCCACTTTTATTAACACAGTAACAAAGGCAGACGTCTTCAGCCTACAACATATAACCAATCCACGGAGTAATTCTTATTCACTTTTACATTTAAACAGCTTAAGGTATTTCACTACAGATTCCGTTAAAGTCTCTCGGCCGAGTTTACCGATATACAAAAAGGAAGAAAATGATAGAAAGTGTAAAATGTTTCCAGAATCCAGGAGCTCCGATTCCCTGGCGGTGGAGACGTGGTTATGTTACACACTCGCTGCAGCTCACCTCTCATACACAAATTACTCATTCAATCCCTCAGCAAAACGTAACGCAGACATTTACCGGATAAGCAGGGTAACTGTACAAAATTAAATTGATTTGATCGCTTACATGAACGCAGAACAAAAATAGGGGGGAAATAACTTTTCCGTTCTTGGTACTCCTCACAAGGTAACATCTCGTGCTGTGACGCACTACAGTCGATTACTGCAGAAACACACCTTAAGTTACAATAACAAAATCCTCTGGAAATAAAAGACTGAATAAAATCTGTTATAGAAATAACCTATTCTTTGCAAACTCCCACCCTCCATTGCCCAATGAACAAGCAGCTCTCGCTGTCACGGAGGTGACGGGGCGTCTATGTAGCGTATCTCTTGGTCCACTGTCTGGCCATTCGGTCATGCTCGGCTCTGTTGGTCATGTACTGAGTGGCAATACTTCCAACGAGAGGATCAGCTGCAAAAGAGGAGCGTATATACATTACAGGTGCAGGATGCGCTTACCTGTGACTGCATGCCCTAGATGACCTAGACATTAACCCCTTAAAGACTGCATGCAGGGTGTGGTTTCTTATGGAATTTTAATTAAAGTCTCACTCCTAGGTCAGATTTGCACTTCCAGATTTTTTTTATAATACAAGAAAAAAAAAGTAATAAAGTAACGATTTTGAAACTTTTTTATCCAATTTTTATCAGCTTTTGATGCTTGTATCCATTTTTCACAATCAGTGCGGTATCAGTTTCTCTCTTATGCGTAAAAAAAAGGCTTTTCAGTTTCTCCCACTCATTAGACAACGACAAGTGGAAAACACATGGATATTAAAATGGGACAAAATTGGACATGTCCCGGTGAGACAATCGTGTGAATGGTGCCTAAGGAATAACTGGATGGAGTATTGTGCAGCCTCATGGGATATTGGATACATTAGGAGCGCTTTCTTCATTAAGCGCCATGTGCAACAAAGTAGCTCCAGTACAACTGCCTGTATCCATCTTGTTGATCACATTATTGCTGGGACAATTCTCAGTTAACAGCTGCTGGGTCCCAAAGTGATCATCCAATGTAATTAAAAAAAAAAAGTCAAATGCGTAGTAAACCTAGCTGGTCCCATTCTCTTAAAGCGAACCTGTCACGAGGTTTGGCCGATATGAGACACGGTCATCACCTTTCAGGGCTGATATACAGCATTCAATAATGCGGTATATCTACCCCCAACCCGACCTGTAAGAGAAGAAAAATAACTTTTATTATACTCACCTGCGGGGCGGTCCGGTCCGAGGGGTGTCGCAGGTCTTGGTTGGGAGCCTCCCATTTTCTTATAATCGCCATCCTGCCATCGTCCCTGGCATCGTGCTCCTGCGAAGGCATACTTCTTTGACCTGTTGAGGACAGAGTAAAGTACTGCAGTGCGCAGGCGCTCTTTGACCTTTCCCGGCACCTGCGCACTGCAGTACCTTGCTCTGCCCTCAACAGGTCAAAGAAGTATGCCTGCTCAGAAGCTCGATGCCGGGGAGCCTGTGTGGATGACGTAGGGACGCATCATCCACTTGAAGCAAGCAGGATGGTGATCGTAAGAAGACGGGAGATGCCGCACCAAGACCTGCGACACCCCTCGGACAGGACCGCCCCGCAGGTGAGTATAATAAAAGTAATTTTTCTTCTCCTACAGGTCGGGTTGGGGGCAGATTTACAGCATTATAGAATGCTGTAGATACAGTAAGTCCTGAAAGGTGATGGCCATATATAATATGGGCAAAAACTGGTGACAGGTTGCCTTTAACTGATCTCTGCCTGTTCAGCCGTTCTGAAGCTCTGTTTCCATCTTCCAAAGAAGGCTGCTGCAGTCCATGGCTCCTCTATGGATAGCATTCTTAGAAGTAAAAGACATGACCTGACGACCGGGGTGCACCTTTGTGGCCACACCAGAACTCTTACTCCACTCAGGAACTGGAGTCAGATTTCTGGAGCAGGTAATGCCACAAGAGCTGGGGGAAACCCCAAAACCGTTACATTTTCAAAGCTTTTATGAATTCTGGAGTGAAAACTTTGAGGAATCATTCCCATGGTGTCTAAAGAAAAGCAACGCTGAGTATAAGGAAGGGCCCTGTAAGATGTCTGTGATAAGTCTGATGTCAGGCCGCACATTTCCTGACCCTAGCGTGACATAGAACTATATGAAGCTGTCACGCTCAGGTCAGTAGATGTGTGGCCAGGCCATGCCTTGCGATCAGACATCGGACAGATTAACATGGACATCTGACAGGGCCCTAAAACATAATCTAGGCTATACAGGAATTGTTTTCTTGTGTGTTTCTTTGCTCAGACGATACTTACCAGGATTGCAGTCTGTGAGCAGAGAGCAGATGGAGAGGAGAACTTTAGAAATGGTTAGTGCTGGGCTCCAGTTGTCTTTCAAGATATCAAGGCAGATAACACCTTGGCTGTTAATGTTACAGTGGTAGATTCTTGTCCGAAACGTCACCTAGAAAAAAATTATATAAAAAATGTAAATAGACTTTTAGTAGGAATACAAGAATGATTTAGGAAAAATACAAGTTTCCAAGATAAACTGCAAATCACAACCCAGCATATAGGATTAGTATAGATGGGATTAGTCAGCCTTCTAGGGGAGAAAAGCTGCTTTTGCTTTAGTCTAGTGACCTCTTGTGGTAAAGCTTAATAATTGCAGGTGTATCTTCATTTTTTGCCATTTAGATGTAAGAATTAAATTTCAAAATTCAAATGAACATTTAAATACAAAAAAACCCTGAATAAATGTGAATTATTTATATATATTTATTAATATAGGTTTCTTTCTTGGTCAGGGCCAGTGAGTTGGTCAGGCATTGTTTACTTAACCAGGTATCACTAATTTAATAAAACTGTAATTTAATAAAGCTGCCATTCTTAGGTGAAGAAGCCAAGACATTGTGGTTAAACCTTGTGAAACCCATTTATTTTTGTGAGTTTCTCATCTTTCTGTACCTGTTTTTTTTTTTTCACTAAAAACACAGCAAAAACTGATTGCAACTTTTTTGCTGCGTTTTTACACTTACTCATTGCTTTCTATTAGCGGAAAAAACGCAATACAGAAAGTTGAACAGGACATTTTATAATTTTCATAAAACAAGAATCAGAACTAAAACTATAAAACATCGCTTTAACTGAATAAATAGATTGCTCAGAGGACAAATGCATTGAAACGTTTACCTTTCCTTGATTCCCCTTTATTTGCAAATATGCAGAATCGATAATGCAATTGTATATCTACAGTATGACAAAATAGAAAGCTCACACTGATAGCATGGGCACTAAACAGAAAAAGTAGTAATGTGAGCGAGACTACTACAAGTATGCTCAAAGTATACAGGGAATAGATGGTTTATTTCTGGCCATGCAGGAAATCCTGCAAATATGCAAGTATTCATTTCTTGTTGACTTTTCTTTTTTTTTCGGTAGGTGACCATGAAGCTTTAACAGGTTGTCTGACAACCCCATCTTAAAGGACCCTGTCACCTGATTCATGCTGCCTAAACCACGGGGATCAATACAATCTGGTTCCATAATTGCTGCTGGGGTATATTTTTGCCTTAATGATCTGTCTGTTTCAGAGAAAATATACTTTACATATCTGGCTGAGGACCATAAGCAAAAGCAAGATTAGCCTAGCACCATCCAGCACCACTCCAGGTCAGTCCCATAGCAAAAGAACTGTCATTCTAGAAGCAATAAGAGAAGTCCATGGGTGGGGTGGGGGGAGGGGGGTCCGGACTGGACGAACAGGAGCTTTTCTTTAACCCCTTATTGTCAGAGCCAATTTGCAGCTTAACCCCTTCATGACCCAGCCTATTTTGACCTTAAAGACCTTGCCATTTTTTGCAATTCTGACCAGTGTCCATTTATGAGGTAATAACTCAGGAACGCTTCAACGGATCCTGGCGATTCTGAGACTGTTTTTCGTGACATATTGGGCTTCATGATAGTGGTAAATTTAGGTCGATAATTTTTGCGTTTATTTGTGAAAAAAATGGAAATTTGGCGAAAATTTTGAAAATTTCGTGATTTTCAAATTTTGAATTTTTATTCTGTTAAACCAGAGAGTTATGTGATACAAAATAGTTAATAAATAACATTTCCCACATATCTACTTTACATCAGCACAATTTTGGGAACAACATTTTTTTTGTTAGGAAGTTATAAGGGTTAAAAGTTGACCAGCGATTTCTCATTTTTACAGCAAAATTTACAAAACCATTTTTTTTAGGGACCACCTCACATTTGAAGTCACTTTGAGGGGTCTATATGGCAGAAAATACCCAAAAGTGACACCATTATAAAAACTGCACCCCTCAAGCTACTCAAAACTACATTCAAGAAGATTATTAACCCTTCAGGTGCTTCACAGGAACTAAAGCAACGTGGAAGGAAAAATGGACATTTTAATTTTTCCAACAAAAATTTCTTTTAGCATCAATTTTTTCATTTTTACATGGGCAACAGGATAAAATAGATCCTAAAATTTGTTGGGCAATTTCTCCTGAGTAAACAGATACCTCATATGTGGTCATAAACCACTGTATGGGAGCACAGCAGGGCTCAGAAGGGAAGGAGCGCCATTTGACTTTTTGAATGGAAAATATGCTAGAATATTTAGCGGTTGCCATGTCGCATTTGGAGAGTCCCTGTGTGCCTAAACATTGGAGCTCCCCCACAAGTGACCCCATTTTGGAAACTAGACCCCTAAGGATCTTATCTAGATGCATAGTGAGCACTTTGAACCCCCAGGTGCTTCACAAATTGATCCGTAAAAAAAAAAGTACTTTTTTTTCACAAAAATTTTCTTTTAGCCTCAGTTTTTTCATTTTCACATGGGCAACAGTATAAATTGGATCCTAAAATTTGTTGGGCAATTTCTCCTGAGTACACAGATACCTCATATGTGGTCATAAACCACTGTTTGGGCGCACAGCAGGGCTCAGAAGGGAAGGAGCGCCATTTGACTTATTGAATGGAAAATATGCTGGAATATTTAGCGGTTGCCATGTCGCATTTGGAGAGTCCCTGTGTACCTAAACATTGGAGCTCCCCCACAAGTGACCCCATTTTGGAAACTAGACCCCCTAAGGATCTTATCTAGATGCAAAGTGAGCACTTTGAACCCCTGGTGCTCCACAAATTGATCCGTAAATAAAAAAAGTACTTTTTTTTCACAAAAATTTTCTTTTAGCCTCAGTTTTTTCATTTTCACATGGGCAACAGTATAAATTGGATCCTAAAATGTGTTGGGCAATTTCTCCTGAGTACACAGATACCTCATATGTGGTCATAAACCACTGTTTGGGCGCACAGCAGGGCTCAGAAGGGAAGGAGAGCCATTTGACTTTTTGAATGGAAAATATGCTGGAATATTTAGCGGTTGCCATGTCGCATTTGGAGAGTCCCTGTGTGCCTAAACATTGGAGCTCCCCCACAAGTGACCCCATTTTGGAAACTAGACCCCCCCAAGGAACTTATCTAGATGCATAGTGAGCACTTTGAACCCCAGGTGCTTCACAGAAGTTTATAACGCAGAGCCGTGAAAATAAAAAATCATTTTTTTTCTCAAAAAATGATATTTTGGCCCTCTATTTTTTATTTTCACAATGGTTACAGGAGAAATTGGACCCCAAAAGTTGTTGTCCAGTTTGTCCTGAGTACACTAGTACCCCATATGTGGGGGGGAACCACTGTTCGGGCACACATTGGGGCTCGGAAGGGAAGTAGTAACGTTTTGAAATGCCGATTTTGATGGAATGGTCTGCGGGTGTCATGTTACGTTTGCAGAGCCCCTGATGTGCCTAAACAGTAGAAACTCCCCACAAGTGACCCCATTTTGGAAACTAGACCAAGCAAAGAACTTATCTAGATGTGTGGTGAGCACTTTGAACCCCCAAGGGATACACAGAAGTTTATAACGCCCGGGCATGAAAATAAAAAAATCATATTTTTTCCACAAACATGATCTTTAGTCCCCAATTTTTTTATTTTCCGAAGGGTAACAGGAGAAATTAGACCCCAAAAGTTGTTGTCCAATTTGTCCTGAGCATGCTGATATCCAATATGTGGGAGAAAACTACTGTATGGGCACACGTCGAGGCTCGGAAGGGAAGTAGTGACGTTTTGAAATGCCGACTTGATGGAATGGTCTGCTGGCGTCATGTTACGTTTGCAGAGCCCATGATGTGCCTAAACAGTAGAAACCCCCCCAAGTGACCCCATTTTGGAAACTAGATCCCCCAAGGAACTCCTCTAGATGTGTGGTAAGCACTTTGAATCTCCGAATTCTTCACAGAAGTTTATAACGCAGAGCCGTGAAAATAAAAAATCATTTTTTTTCCACAAAAATATTTTTTTAGTCCCCAATTTTTTTTCCCCAATGTTAACAGGAGAAATTAGACCCCCAAAGTTGTTGTGCAATTTTTCCCGAGTACGCTGATACCCCATATGTGGGGGTAAACCACTGTTTGGGCATACGTCGGGGCTTGGAATAAAGGGAGTACTGTTTGACTTTTTGAACGCAAAATTTGCAGGAATCAATGGTGGCGCCATGTCGCGTATGGAGACCCCCTGATGTGCCTAAATAGTGGAAACCCCTCAATTCTAACTCCAACCCTAACCCCAACACACCCCTAACCCCAACCCTAACCCCAACACACCCCTAACCCTAATACAAACCTTAACCATAACCCTAACTCCAACACACCCTAACCCTAATCCCAACTCTAACCATAAACCTAACCACAAGCCTAACCCTAATCCCAACCCTAAGCCCAAAACACCCCTAACACTTATCCTAACTCTAACCCTAACCACAAACCTAACCCTAATCCCAACCCTAACCCAAATTCCAACCCTACCAATAACCTAACCCAAATTCCAACCCTAACCCAAATTCCAACCCTAACCCAAATTCTAACCATAACCCTAATTCTAACCCTAACCCTAATTCTAACCCTAATGCTAACCCTAACCCTAGTCCTAACCCTAAGGCTGGGTTCATATTGTGTTTTACCAGCCCGTTCAACACGTAGCGTTGACGGGCTGGTAAAGGTATAGCATAACGCGATAACGTTATGCTATACCCGCTAGAGCAGATGAATCAGCAGATGATTCATCTGTGCTAGCGGTGACGGAGCCCAGACGCTGCAGCCAGTGTCCGAGGCTCCGTCACTGAATGACGGCACGTCGCGAACGCATGCCGCTTATCAGCATGCATTGCGATGCGCACACAAATGGGGTGAATGGCAGCATTAACGGACTGCGTTACACCCGTTATACCGCGGTGAAACGCAGTCCATCTAACGGACTGCCATAATGCAATATGAACACAGCCTAACCTAACGCCCCGTGCACACATTGCAGATTTTTCTAAAATCCGCAGGTAAAATGACCTGCGTTTTACCTGCGTATTTAGCGCGGTTTTTCCCTGCGGTTTTACACCTATAATGGAATAGGTGTAAAACTGTTGCGGAATCCGCACAAAGAATTGACATGCTGCGGATTTAAAACCGCAGCAAATCCGCGCTGAAAAATCCGCAGCATGTGCACGTTTTTTTTTTTACCACTTATTTGCATTGTACTGTACATGGTTTCTGGATCTGCTGTGGATGCGCAGCGCCAAATCTGCTGCGGATCAGCAGCAAAATCCGTTGCGGATCAGCAGCAAGATCCACAACGTGTGCACAGGGCCGCTAATAGGAAAAAAAAAAATCTTAATTATTATTTTTTATTTGTCCTACCTATGATAAAGGGGGGGTTCATTTACTTTTTTTTATTTTGATCACTGTGACAGTTTATCACAGTGATCAAAATAAATTTTTGGACACTGGGGGGCGCACTGCGCATGCGCCGGCCGGCGGGCGCATGCGCATGCCATTTGCCAATATGGCGGCGCCCATGAAGAGGCCGGGCGGACACCGGGACTGATCCAGGGACATCGGTGGAGCAGGAGAGGTGAGTAGGGGGGTCGGAATGTTAGGGGGGGGGATCGGAAGGTGGGGGCAGCGGAGCAAAGGAGAGGGGAGCAGATAGTGACGGCGGTGACCGATCACCGCCATCTTTTGGTGGCGGCGGCCGATCGCTGCCGTGACTACGTGGGGGGGGTAGGGCTGTTGTCCAGCCCAATGCGATGCTATTGCGCATCGGCATGGCTGGATTGTAATATTTCATCAATTAAATTGGTGAAATATTACAGAGTGCTCTGATTGGTGTTTCACTTTTAACAGCCAATCAGAGCGATCGTGGCTACGGGGGGGTTAAGCCAACCCCCCTTGTGAAGCACAAAGGGTCCTGTGCCTGCGGGTCGTGTGACCTTTGAGTGACCCCGGTCTCCCGGCCACAGGAACGCGATCCTTTCATGACACAGGGTATGCGTCATAGGTCGGATTGGCACGACTTTCATGACGCATACGCTGTGTCAAAGGTCGGAAGGGGTTAATGACCAGGCCAATTTTTACAATTCTGACCACTGTCACTTTATGACGTTATAATTTTAAGTTTCTGAACATTTTCCACCGCGGGTCAGCCGGGGAGCCTGCACAGACATGATTTCATTCATTCTGCAGTGGTTTACAGCCGGGCCGTAGCATTAACCCCTTGTGATGGATTGCAGCGGGGGACCTGACTGAATGGCGGAGAGGTATGGACATTGTTGCTTTATTTTATTTTGGTTGTAAGAGAACAAGGGATTCAGTTGGATTGGCAGCGTAATACATTTTGTCAAAAACTTTGTGTAATGATTTCATTAAAATTAAACAAATCTTTAATGTGTGTGTCTTTTTTAACCTTTTACTACTATAGTATTAATAATGGATAGTTGTCTTATTGACATCTCTCCATTATTAACCTGGCTTAATGTCACCTTTCAATAGCAAGGTGACATTAACCCCTTATTAACCCATGAGCCACCGTTAAAGGCAATGGGAATAGAGAAGCTAAGTGCCAGAAAAGGCGCATCTTATAGATGCGCCTTTTCTGGGGTGGCTGGGGGGCAGATGTTTGTTGCCGGGGGGGGGGCAATAACCATGGTCCCTCTATAGACTATTAATATCTGTCCTCAGTCACTGGCTTTCCCTCTCTGGTGGAGAAAATAGCGCGGGAGCACACGCAATTTTTCCTGCAATTATAGCCTTAAATTTAACCCCTAGAGTTTCAAATTTTTCCAAACACAAACTAATAAATTTATTGAACACTAACATATATAGATCGTTTTGATATTACATGGTTTACTGTATGTAAACCATATGTCCTATCATGTCGGGTTCTGTAATGATTTTACAGAAGCCAGCAATTGATTTAGCGGCTATTATGCTATGTAGAACTCTATGAACTGTAAATATATATATATATATATATATATATATATATATGTGTCTCAATGAGTGTCTCAATATATATATTCTATGTGTATATATCTATTCTTTTGATTCTTTATTAAACATGTCAGTGTGATTTTACAGTACGCCGCACTGAATTGCCGGCTTTTCTAAAGGACACCGGTGCATATTTCTCGCAAGTCACATGTGTGGTCCGTGTGTAATCTGTATTTTTCTTGCACCCATAGATTTGCATTGGCATATTACAGGCGTAATACGGTGACAAATCGCAGCATGCTGCGATTTCCTCAGCAAGTATAATACGGCTGATGGGAGCTGCCCCATAGATTAACATTGGTCTGAGTGCAATGCGATTTTTTTCTCGCATATCACTCGTTTGTATTTCTCGCTAGTGTGACTCTCGGTCTAACCTTTAGCCTAACCTTAATTGGAAAATGGAAATAAATATATTTTCTTTATTTTATTATTTTTCCCTAACTAAAAAGTGATAAAGGGGGGATTTATTTACTATTTTTTTATTTTGATCACTGTGATAGGGTCTATCACAGTGACCAAAATGAATCAATAGGAAAAATCTTCCTAATCGCGGCGGGCGCACTGTGTATGCGCCCGCCATTTTCTGACCGGAAGAAGATGGCGGCGCCCACCGGAGGAGGTAGGAGGGCCCGAGGACCATCGGTGGGATACGGGGGTGGGATTGGGGACCCTATTTCTCTCTCCTCTGATGTGCGATCACGTCAGAGGAGAGAGAAATTAAATGGCACATTTAATTTTTTTTTTTGTGGTCGCCGTTATACGGGTAATAACGGCGGTAAAAACCGACCAGAATCAATTTCTCTGGCGTCTCGGCTACCCCTGGCAGCCGAGACCCCGGAGAAAATCCGACTCTGGGGGGCGCTATACACTTTTTCCACAACGCCGTTAATTAACGGTGCTGTGGTTTAAGTACCCTTAACTACCGCCGTTAAAAGGTGTATCGGGGGTCGTTAAGGGGTTAAAGATCAACTCTATACTTTGACTCAATGTGCAACGTCGTCATTTTCATATCAATTTAAACCCTGATTTCTCATTAACTGAGCATCAGACCGACCATGCAAAGGTATTGCTGGACTTGCCTTTAAAAGAGCAACATGCACGAATAAAATACTTGGGGGGCTGAAATCCTGCTGACAGATTACATTCACTGACAATCGTCTTTAGTACTTATTAGTGCACCTTTGGCTGTTATGACCTGTGACATATGTGATGCATCACCAGCCCTTGCTTCTTGCACCATTTTAGGGAATCTTAGTGCATTCCTATAGGGCAATGGCCTACAGTTCCTGAATAGTCTGCAATCAACTTCTAAATATCCCATCAAAATTTTTTTTATGGATTTCAAGTGAAGCACCTGTTTTCTGAAACCAAGCCTTGGTGGACTTTGAGGTATGTTTGGGATCATTTCCTATTGAAAGGTCCAATGTTATCTAAGCAACAGATTTCTCACAGAAGGCATGCTGATTTGTCCTAGGACTTCCTGATATTTGCTTGAATCAGTCTAGTCCTCTACACACTTCCAGGTTACCAGTGTAAGTGGAAGAAGAGCAGCCTCAGAGCATCACCGAGGCACCGTCATGCTTCACTGTATGTAGGATGTACTTTACAGAATATGCTTCCAGACATCCTGCTGATCCATAGGCCTGAAAAATTCTAATTTAATCGCTCCACTGTGCAAAACCCCAAAGCTTCTGTGGCTCATTGATAAGGTTTTGAGCATATTGTAGCTGACTTTTCTAGTGATCTTCATTCAATAGAGATGTTTGGGCTTGAAGACCTTTTGGCGTTCAGAACGTACCTTGCTGTGCCATCTGAATACTTCCATGTTTGTTGGCACTAAATGTTGCTGCAAGTCACCCTTTTGAAGTCACTCAAGGGTTTTTGAACACCTGCCTCATCAAGAATCTGATGGGAGTTGGTGATATTTTCCTCTTTCTCTTGCGTCCATGTAGTGTAGCCAATGTTCCTTTATTTTTTAACTTGTGACCTCTGCTACCAACTGTATATCTGGGAATATGCAGTGCATTTGCTATCTTTTTATATCCTTTTCCTTTTTTTGTGCCAGGCAATGATCTCTTCTAACTTTTTAGACCACTCTCATGACCACCCAAGAATTTTAGTGAACTGGAGTTATGGCCCATGAAGTATAGGCAAAGATTCCTCAGAAGCCGGTATCTGGCCATGAATCACATGTGCAGCAGGTCGTAACAGCCAAAGGTGCTCTATGAAGTACTAAACATATCCTCTTAATTCAGCTGCAACTTTTTTTTCCCCTCATTAAAAAAAAAAAAAAATAGAAATAAATCTGAGTAAACAGGAATATGCAGTGTCAGAGCTGGAAGATGTTTTTTTTGCTTGCAGCAAAAATCCAATAACTTGTAAATGTGCTATGAAACGCTTCACTAGTCAGTATATTTATACAAGGAGATCGCTCTCTGCGGTGAGAAGGACGGGATTGTTTCATATTACAGTGTATTATGTGGATAATGAACCTGCACTTAGATGCAATTTGCTACTATTCAGGTAATTTAACAAAAGACAACAGCCCCACATCTCCTGCCATGGCATCGCAGAATGGGCCAATATCGCCCAATCATTCCTCCAACGCAGGAGGAATATGGAGTTAACCCCTTACTCAGACTACTTTTTATATTCATGTCCTTGTACTACTGATGTGTTCTGTGTGTGATATTAGTTCTTACAGCACGCTGCCACTACACAGACTGGCAGATCACCCGCAGCCCAGTCCTATAACATGGCATAGAGCATGGCCTTTGCTTTATTACACATCTTTAGGGATAGATTTTTTTCCCCCATGAATCTCAGATGCTTTATTAGTTAGGAAAGTCAACATTTTACATGAAACTTGGAATTTCAGGAGACCTGCTATACCTGGAATCCCACCTACCTCGCCCTTGCCAATCAGTAAAAGTCATCAAATTTAATGAAAAACATATTTATGACACCCTATGAACAATGGATGCTGTACCAATACCTATGCAGCAAGTGCTCACTAGGGGTGGCTACAACAAGCCAAAATTGTATCACTTGACGGAATCCTTCAACTTCGTACTGATAAGAGGCTACATATTTCACATGTATAGTCACCCTGTCCAGTGCCCTATGTGTGCCTCCAGCTGCTTCCACGGCTCTCTGCTTACCTTATGTTTCCATGATGGCCACTACAGGAGGCAAGGAAAGTGCAATGACAAGTGTTACCCATGTCTCCACAGCATAGGAAAGGCAGGGAGGTCTGGTATAGACTCCCCATCACGCTTCTCTTATCACTGCAGCCCTCATCTTGGTAGAACGGTGAAGAAAACGTTGATCCGGAGGCAGCAACAGGCAAATGGAGAGCACTGGATAGGGTTACTATATATGAGGAATGTAGGCACTTATTAGTCCCATGGTGGATGCTCATTTTAAGGCCTCACTCACATCTGCGTTTAAAAAAAAACAAAACAAAAAAACGCTCGATGTTCATCCAGAAAAGTAGGGCGAATGTCATGCGATTACAATGCAATTTTTCTCACCTAGCATCCGTATGACATGTGTATGACATGCGTATACAATGCGTTTTTTAACATCATCTTTTACAAACTGTAATTCTCTACGTAATTTAAAGCTAGTTTACAAACTAATAAATCAACCTTACATACAGATATAGACAGATCTATAGAACAGATATGTAGAATAATTAGGATAGATGTCCTGTAGATATTTAATGTCACAAGCCCCCTACATAAAATAAACTAGCATCCTTTAGTGTCTTTCATGTGGCACCAAATTGTATTTAGCTTTATGTAACCTATTAAATAAGTAAATAAAAATAATAATAATAATAATAATAAAAAAAAGTGGCCCACTATTTTTGATAACCAGACAAGGTAAAGCACACAGCTGCGGGCATATATTATCAGGCAGTGAAGGTCCCTGGGTATTCGGCACTTCCCAACCCGCAGCCAACCAAGAATTGGCGCATCCACTAGATGTGCCAATTCTGGCACTTTGCCCCAGCGCGGTGGCATTTGGGGTAATGGTTTATGGGGTTGATGTCAACGGACATTTCACAGCTGACATCAACCCCATAAACTATTACCCTGATTGTCACAGCACCAGTCGAATCGGGAAAAGCTGGGGCAAAGTGCCAGATTTTACCTTGGCTAAATATCAAAATTGGGGGGGACCCCACGTAATTTTTTTTTAAAATTATTTAATAGGTTAAATAAAGCTAAACAACCTTTAGTGCCACTTGAGAGGCACTAAAGGGTGCTAGTTTATTATATGTAGGGGGCTTGTGAAAATATATATCTATTCTATCCATCATCTATCTACTGTATGTATGCATGTACCTACAGTGAAGGAAATAATTATTTTATCCCTTGCTGATTTTGTAAGTTCGCCCACTGACAAAGACATGAACAGTTATAATTTTAAGGGTAGGTTAATTTTAACATTGAGAGATAGAATATCAAAAATAAAACACAGAAAATTACATTGTATAAATTATATAAATTTATTTATATTTTGCAGTGAGAAATAAGTATTTGATCCCTCTGGCAAACAAGACTTAATGCTTGGTGGCAAAACCCTTGCTGGCAAGCACAGCAGTCAGAAGTTTTTGTAGTTGATGATGAGGTTTGCGCACATGTCAGGAGGAATTTTGCTCCACTCCTCTTTGCAGATAATCTCTAAATCATTAAGATTTTGAGGCTGTCGCTTGGCAACTCGGAGCTTCAACTCCCTCCATAATTTTTCCATGGGATTAAGGTCTGGAGACTGGCTAGGCCACTCCATGATCTTAATTTACTTCTTTTGAGCCACTCTTTTGTTGCCTTGGCTGTATGTTTTGGGTCATTGTCTTGCTGGAAGACACAGCCACGATTCATTTTTAATATCCTGGCGGAGGGAAGGAGGTTGTGACTTAGGATTTTATGGTACATGGCTCCATCCATTCTCCCACTGATGCGGTCAAGTAGTCCTGTGCCCTTAGTAGAGGAGCCAAAACCCTCTTCATAGTTGGTAGGGGATCAAATACTTATTTCTCACTGCAAAATGCAAATAAATTTATATAATTTATACAATGTGGTTTTCTGGATTTTATTTTTGATATTTTATCTCTCAATGTTAAAATTAACCTACACTTAAAATTATAGACTGTTCATTGCCTTTGCCAGTGTACAAACTTACAAAATCAGCAATGATCAAATACTTATTTCACTCACTGTATCTACAGTGGGGAATAAAGGAATTTAGTCAGCCACCAATTGTGCAAGTTCTCCCACTTAAAAAGATGAGAGAGGCCTGTAATTGACATCATAGGTAGACCACAACTATGAGAGTCAAAATGAGAAAACAAATCCAGAAAATCACCTTGTCTGATTTGGTAAGATTTATTTTGCAAATTATGGTGGAAAATAAGTATTTGGTCACCTAAAAACATGCAAGATTTCTGGCTCTCACAGACCTGTAACTTCTTTAAGAGGCTCCTCTGTCCTCCACTCATTACCTGTAGTAATGGCTACCTGTTTGAACTTATCAGTATAAAAGACACCTGTCCACAACCTCAAACAGTCACACTCCAAACTACACTATGGTGAAGACCAAAGAGCTGTCGAAGAACCCAGAAACAAAATTGTAGCCCTGCAGCAGGCTGAGAAGACTGAATCTGCAATAGGCAAGCAGCTTGGTGTGATGAAATCAACTGTGGGAGCAACAATAAGAAAATGGAAGACACAGAAGTCCACTGATAATCTCCCTCGATCTGGGGCTCCACGCAAGATTTCACCCAGTGGGGTCAAAATGATCACAAGAACGGTGAGCAAAAATCCCAGAACAACACGGGGGGACTTAATGAATGACCTGCATAGAGCTGGGACCACCGTAACAAAGGCTACCATCAGTAACACACTACACCGCCAGGGACTCAGATCCTGCAGTGCCAGACGTGTCCCCCTGCTTAAGCCAATACATGTCCGGGCCCGTCTGAAGTTTGCTAGAGAGCATTTGGATTATCCAGAAGAGTATTGGGAGAATGTCATATGGTCTGATGAAACCAAAGTAAAACTGTTTGGTATAAACAAAACTCATCGTGTTTGGAGGAGATAGAATGCTAAGTTGTATCCAAAGAACACTATACCTTCTGTGAAGCATGGGGTTGCAACATCATGCTTTGGGGCTGTTTCTCTGCAAAGGGACCAGAACGACTGATCCGTGTACATGAAAGAATGAATGGTGCCATGTGTCGTGAGATTTTGAGTGCAAACCTCCATCAGCAAGGGCATTGAAGAAGAAACGTAGATGGGTCTTTCAGCATGATAATGATCCCAAACACACTGCCAGGGCAATGAAGGAGTGGCTTCGTAAGAACTATATGAAGGTCCTGGAGTGGCCTAGCCAGTCTCCAGATCTCAACTCCCATAGAAAACCTTTGTAGGGATTTGAAAGTCCTTGTTGCCCAGCGACAGGCCCAAAACATCACTGCTCTAGAGGAGATCTGCATGGAGGAATGGGCCAACATACCACCAACAGTGTGTGGCAACCTTGTGAAGACTTACAGAAAACGTTTGACCTTTGTCATTGACAACAAAGGATATCTAACAAAATATTGGATGAACTTTTGTTAATGACCACATACTTATTTTCCACCACAATTTGCAAAATAAATCTTGCCAAATCAGACAAGGTGATTTTCTGGATTTGTTTTCTCATTTTGACTCTCATAGTTGTGGTCTACCTATGATGTCAATTACAGACCTCTCTCATCTTTTTAAGTGGGAGAACTTGCACAATTGATGGCTGACTAAATACTTTTTTCCCCACTGTATTATATTCTGAGGGTTCTGGCTGTGAATTTCTGTACTTGGCTGAAGAAGTTTGCTGGTTCCTTTGAGATGTGTGCAAGAAAAAAAAACGGACCACATACGCATGGTAAGTGTGCCGTCCGTTTTTTTTCTTGCACCCACTGACTTGCATTGGTGAGTCATCTTGTGTGATATAAGCAGCCACTTGCAACATGCAATTTTTTTTTTTCTCATACAGATTTCACCTGAGGAAAAAAATTGCAGATCAGCACTGACTCAATGAGTAACTTTGGTATCCAATTTTTTTTGATCAGATTGCACTTCATCTGATTTATACGCTGATGTGAGCAAGGCCTAACTCAGTGACTGTGTAAAGGAAGACGGATTGGCTGATTAGGGATTACTAATGCAATTCATTAGCTTTTGACAATGATTTTACAATTAAGGCAACATTCACACAAAGTTTTATGGTGTAAGAAAATCTGTGTCATAAAGCCCAGGCTGACACTTTAATTTCTGCCACGATTTGCAGTTGGAAGTGCTGTGGATCCATGTGTGCATCGTTCTGCTGATTTGATGCTTTGGATTGGGTAAAAAATAAAAACCACCACCACATTAAAACTCATGGGCTTGCTATGTTTCCACTGCTTGATTTTCTGTCGGGGTCTGTTCTCCCGGCCTCCTGCAGTGAGGTCTCGTTCTATGTGACCACTGCAGGCAGTAATCGGCTAGGGTGGTCACATGAGATACCACAACAAAGAATAGAAGAGGATTCCAGAGACAGAGTATACAGCGGCACACCTGGCATAGGGTCCTGCTAAGTTTCAAACACTGAGGAATATTTCCCCCTCTGTCCAGAGCACCCAGAATCCATACTCTTACATGTTATGTCTTAAGGTACTGCCACACTAAACAATCCCGCTAGCGATCACGATAACGACGCATACTAATGCGATCGCTAGCGGGATTGTTTCTATATCGCTGATAGCGGCTTAACTTAGCGATGTCATTAAGGACGCTATCGCGGTTAGCGATCTCCTTAACGACTTTAGCGGTACAAAAGTACCGCTAAATCGCTAAGAAAAGGTGCCACACTCAGCGATATATACTTACCAGCGGGGCGCCGACGATAAAATAGGGTCCGGAACGATGTCAGCGACGAGCGAGATCACAGCAGGATCTCAGCAGGGGCCACGTCGCTGGTAGATGCCGCACACAACAACATCGCTAATGGGATCGCTAAATAGTGACGTTTTTTAGCGATCCCGTTAGCGATGTTGTTTAGTGTGGCATACCCTTTAGGAACGGTTATACATAACATATCATTGCTTGCAATTGATATGGAAATACATTCACTAGTGCTGTAATTTCGGATCTGGATTTTTAAAGTCTCAATATAACACCTGAGGCCAAACCCAAGTTCCCCCACTGCGGTTTTGCACATTGTTGGGCATATTGACGACTGGAAAAGCAGTGGTCAGATCCTTCCTAAACGTGACCAACGATTACTACTGGGGTTCTGCTGCCCGGTGCCTAGAGGAGACGATTATATGTAATGAGATGGAGGTATCAGAGGAGGCCGGGTGGCCAGAGCCCGGCAGAGGACCAGGCCAGAAAGCCATGGAAGCACCAAGAAAACACGGATTTTGGTAAGAACTTACCTGTAAAATCCTTTTCAGCGAAGGAAGGAAGAGAGACACAGTAATTCATTACTGATGGGTAGGCGGAGCCCCAGATCAGGATGACACCTCAGATCAAAAGCGTGTTGACTGGCTGGCTCCTCCAGCTCGGGCTCCTCCTACTCAGCTCCTTCAGTCGTACCAAAGCTTTAGGGAAGAACCAAGATCACCAGCGGAGCAACATAACCCCTTCTGAAGGAACTTCAGAGAAAACACAAGAATACAGGTTATGCATGCAAAGTAAGCCAAAAACCACAGAGTTCCAGGGACTACTCACTGAACCTGACTACTGTGATGAGCTGGCGATGCTGGAACAAAGCCTTAGCGCGCTGACCACAGCCCAGATATCGCAATCAGTTAAGGGTCGCGCTGCATCTGAAAACATCAACACACTTCTGCCTTGGGAGGGTGCTGTCTCTCTCTTCCTTCCTTCGCTGAAAAGGATTTTACAGGTAAGTTCTTACCAAAATCCGTGTTTCAGCTGCAGATGGAAAGAAGAGAGCCACAGTAATTCATTACTGATGGGACGTCCCAAAGCAGTTCAAAAATAAGAGTGGGAAAAAAAACAACAAAAGGCAGAAACCCAACAACCTTAACAAAGAAAAACCGCAACTAGCGCTAAACACAAGTTCATCTAGAACTTTAAATTACAGCTGCCTGCAGGACCCTACGTCCGAGGGCTGCATCAGCGGAAGCACTGACGTCCACTTTATAAAACTTTGTAAACGTGTGGACAGAGCGCCAAGTTGCCGCCCGGCAGAGCTGCACTGCCGAAGCACCTTGATGGAAAGCCCACGATGAAGCCACAGCTCTCGTGGAATGGGCTCGAATCTTGATCGGACAAGATTCACCCCCAAGACGGTAAGCTTCCAAAATAGCTGACCGGATCCAACGAGCTATAGAATCCTTGGAAGCTCGTTGACCACGCCGACGACCTGCTGGAACCACAAACAGGGAGTCCGTTTTACGAAAACCTTGAGTAATAGATAGATAAAACTTCAAGGCCCGCACTAAATCCAATGTGTGTAAAGCTCGCTCTTTCGCGTTCTTCGGATCCGGACAGAGTGAAGGCAACACAATATCCTGGTTAACATGAAATTGTGAAACCACTTTAGGTAGGAAATCACCCCGTGTGCGAAGCACCACACGATCCGGAAAAAACTCCAGAAAAGGAGGCGAGCAAGAAAGAGCTGCCAACTCAGAAACTCTCCTCAAAGAGGTGACCGCTACTAGGAAGGCCACCTTCCAAGAAAGTAAAGAAAGGCTAGCAGAATCCATAGGCTCAAAAGGTTTATGCTGAAGAGCCTCCAAGACAAGGTTGAGCCGCCAAGGAGACACAGGCGCCTTCCGCGGCGGAAACTTAAGAGCTATACCGCGAAAAAAGGAAAGCACGTCCCTACGCGAGGCAATAACTCTCCGGAATAATGACAGAGCAGAAACCTGACCTTTCAGGGTGCTAACTGCCAAACCCTTGTCTAACCCATGCTGCAGAAAAGCCAGCAAATTGGGAATGGAAAATTTCCTCGGGTTCCGTGAAGACCCCGAACACCACGAAAAGAAGGTTTCCCAAGTTTTGTGGTAAATCCTAGTAGTAGCCGGACTTCTGGCAGCTCGAAGAGTAGCAATGACCTCGGCTGAAAAACCTCTACGGGTCAATATTTCGGTCTCAAGAGCCACGCCGTCAAACGCAGAGACTTCAAGTCCGGATGACAAACGGGCCCCTGAGTTAAAAGGTCCGGTCGAAGAGGAAGTGGAAACGGAGGTGCCGCCAACAGCGACATTAGGGTTGAAAACCACGTCCTCCTTGGCCAATCTGGTGCTATTAACATAGCCGGGATTCTCTCCAGTCTGATCCGACGCAGTACCAGAGGAAGCAAAGATATCGGTGGAAACACATAAAAACAGCTCGAATTGGTCCCACGGAGCCACCAGAGCATCCACCTCCACAGCCTTCCGGTCCTTGAACCTGGACATGAACATCGGTAGTTTGGCATTGGACCTGGATGCCATCAAATCCACTTGGGGAGTTCCCCAACGGGAGCACAGCATTGCAAAAATCTCCGGATGAAGACTCCATTCTCCGGGATCCATCTTCTCGCGACTGAGAAAGTCTGCCGTAACATTCTGAACCCCTGGAATGTGGATTGCAGAAATGGCTGGAACCCTGGCCTCCGCCCAGATCAGGATCCGAGACACTTCCACCATGAGCCTGGGACTCCTTGTCCCGCCTTGGTGATTGATATACGCAACCGCTGTCGCGTTGTCTGTCTGCACTCGGACTGGCAGACCGCTCAAAGGGACCGTCCAGTGTTGGAGGCAAAGGAAAATCGCCCTCAATTCCAGGATATTGATCGGTAGAACAGCCTCTTCCGATGACCATACTCCCTGAATCCAGGAATCATTCCAAACACCCCCCCAGCCCGTCAGGCTGGCATCGGTGGTTATGACCGACCATTTCGGAGGGAGGAAAGATTTCCCCAGGGATAAAGCTCCTGGACGTAACCACCATCCTAGAGACTCTCGCACCCTGCGAGAGATGGTGACACTGCAATCCAGCGATTGCGACTGATTCCAATGACCCAGGATGAACCTTTGGAGAGCTCTGGAATGAAACTGGGCAAACGGAATTGCCTCCATGGAGGCCACCATTAATCCCAGAAGATGCATACACTTCCGAAGGGACATTGTTGTCGAAGACTTCATGATCTGTACATGTCGAAGAAGACATGACTGTTTGTCTGAAGGTAGGGAGACTACTGCCCGTACCGTGTCGAAATGCATTCCCAAAAAGAGGATTGCTTGCGACGGTTCCAGAAACGACTTCTCCCAATTGACCAGCCAACCGAAGTCCTTTAGTAACTGAAGAGACAGATTGCGAGCTGTCACTGCTTCCTCCTCCGAGGATGCCACGATCAAAAGATCGTCCAGGTAAGGAAGAATCGTAATTCCTTGTCTTCGAAGAATTGACATGAGAGGCGCCAGAATCTTTGTAAATACTCTGGGCGCCGAGGCTAAGCCGAATGGCAGAGCCACGAACTGGTAATGGTCCCGACCTATGGCAAAACGAAGAAAACGTTGATGAGTCCTTCCGACGGGAACATATAAATAAGCGTCGCGGATGTCGATTGATACCAAAAAATCGTTCTGCGACAGGGCTGCCACAACGGAGCGAAGTGACTCCATGCGGAATTTCCGGGTGTGGACATGCCGATTCAATCTTTTGAGATCCAGAATCGGACGAAATTTGTCCTCCTTTTTGGGAACCACAAACAGATTGGAATAAAATCCTTTTCCCCGGTCTTCTGGCGGAACCGGTATTACCACACCCTTCTGAAGAAGAAATTCGACCTCTCGCCGCAGAGCGACCAAAAACTCGGGTTCTGACGGAATGCGAGACTGGCAAAAGGTGTCTGGGGGTCGAGAAGAGAACTCTATGAAATAACCTGCTGACACAACCCGCGTTACCCATGAATCTGGAACGCAAGAAATCCAAGTCTCCTTGAATTGGAGCAGGCGACCCCCCACTCGAGAATCCTCGAGTGGACTCCTGGCGTCAGTCCGTCTTGGCGGGCTTCTTGTCAGTTTCCCGCTTGTCTTGACGGAAATTCTGCTTCCAGGGGGTGCGAGATTTCTGGAAGGACTTTTTTGCCGAGAAAGAGGAACGACCCGATCCCCAAAGAGGACTGAGCGAATCGACCTCGGCCCGAAAGGACCGCCGACCACTATATGTCCTGCCAGACACAGAAGCCATAGCTCTGCGTTGTGGTAACGTTGCTTCTTTTGCCTTTGCCTTGGTAATCAGCTCTGTGAGGTCAGACCCAAAAAGATGACCACCTTTATAAGCTAAGGCCAGCAAACCTTGTTTGGAGACCGCATCCCCGGCCCACTGTCTGAGCCACAGTGCTCTTCTGACTGTGATCGCCGAAGCCTGCGCCCTGGACAGAAGTGACGCAGTATCCAGACCTGCATCATAGATATATCGGACTGCAGTGTCCAACCATTCGAAAATCTCCTCCATCTCAGATGACGGAGATCCATTTTTCCACGCCTTGTGTAAAAGGTCCAACCAGCTTATAGAAGCTTTAGAAGCACACATGGATCCTAGTACCGCTCTGAATCCATGACCCGCGGCCTCATAATTTGATTTCGCCGCCATTTCCGTTTTTCTGTCCAGCGGATCCTGCAAACTCGCCTTCCCTTTAACAGGAAGCAGTGAGGATTTACTAAGCTGGGATAAGGAAAAATCCACTTCAGGAGAGGGAGTCCAATTATCTCTCGACTCTGTGGAACACGGATAAAGTGCGTCAAAGAAACGTGTTCCGTGAAAACGTTTATCCGGACACAGACGTTCCTTTTCTACTTCACTGTTAAGATCATCTAGATCTGGCAAAGCTGATCGTGACGTACGATACTCCTGGTACATTCGTGCTGATTTACCAGGTAAACTAGTTACCACCTCCGGTAACTGCAAAACCTCTCTCATGGCTTCAATAAATGCCTCTGTACGTCTCACAAGGGACGAAAGTCCCCGCCGTTCCTCCTTATCCGAATCGGACATTTCCCCTTCTGAACTTAAAGGAGAACCCTCTCCACAATCCAAATCAGAGACATCTGATTCGCTACGGGGGAAGGATGGTAACGGCCTGTGTCGCTTCCTGTCCTGAGAGGATCTAGCTGACACATATTGACCCAAAAGGTCAGACAAGCCATTAATAGAACTGGCGATAGCATCTAATTTTGCATCACTGAGACCTCCAACCGCAGCGCTAGACGCTGTGGAGGACTGCGTACCAGACTGCCGAAGCGGAACTGGAATATGGTCCGCGCCTTCTGAACCCTGTTCCGACATGCCTCACACTGCATATGGCAGGTCAAATGTCAGAAACCTGAAAAAAAAACGCGGTTTGTTTTTTTGTTTTTTTTTTAAAGTGAATGCAAACCAGCACGCTGAAGGGTTAAGTCTTAAATATAGAGCTACCCCAGCTGTATGCCGAGTAAACCCTCAAGAGGGGTTAATGTCGCAGGCTGTAAGAAAAAACAAGGTCTCTATATGAGACCCAGCTGCAGAATAGCGCTATGTATCTGCGCTGTGGGGTGAGGAAAAAACGCACTCACCCAGCTGGTTCGGTGTCTGAGACGGGAGGAGCGGAGTCTGAGGAGCCGGGGAGCCTTTTTAATGGCCGCCGCGCTGAGGGAGCCGGAAGAGAAGCGCAATCGCGCACTTCCTGTATGAAAGACCGTGAAGCCACGCCCCCCCTCAAAAAAAAATGAGCGCCAAAACTCCTCACTCCTGCTCCCCCCCTGTCCTGCAGGCATCTGCCTGCGGACAACGGTTGTACAGGAACACCACATTCACATGTCATGCCACCGCAGCGCTTATAGTACATTAACACACATGTAATAGCGCTGTCACAGCAGTCGCTAAAGTACTCACACATTTCATATAAAATATTTTGTGGAGTACTCACCAGCTGAGCGCCACAAGGACCCCTCAGGATTTGTGGCGCTTGTGCCCATGCTCCCCCCCAGGGCGGGGAACGCAGTGACCCCAGTGTGCGGTTTGCGTCCCCGCCAGGGAAGCTAACCTCGTCCCCCAGGGCCGGCAAGATTCTGCAGGGACTATTTATGTAAAATACAGATCCGCCAAGGGAGAGGTGGGGTCCAGCAGCGCTGAGACCCCTGATACCTTTCAGACTCATGTCCAAGTCTCTTGTCCGATAAAAATAATAAAATCTTCTGAGGAGCTGCTTCCAGCAGCGACCATCCTCTGAGACCTCAAATCTTAGACTGAAGGAGCTGAGTAGGAGGAGCCCGAGCTGGAGGAGCCAGCCAGTCAACACGCTTTTGATCTGAGGTGTCATCCTGATCTGGGGCTCCGCCTACCCATCAGTAATGAATTACTGTGGCTCTCTTCCTTCCATCTGCAGCTGAAAGAGCATTTTTTGTGCTTGATTTCTTAATTTTAAACTTTGCAAAGTGTGTAGTTTACTCTAAAGGAGTTGCAGACTTTGCTGTGGATTCAAGGGTCACGTACATCAAAATCCACTAAAGATTGAGACCCTTGCAGATTTTACCTTACACTAAATAAATCGACATGGTGCTGATTACAAGTCGTTTTTTTTTCCAAATGGAGGAGGTTTGGTACTATTGGCATATGCTGCAGATTTTCCATCCAAAAAATCCTACAGCATATCTGCCCAGTGTGGACCTAACCTAATAGTGAACCTAATAGTGTGAACCCCTGCCTAAGGCCGGGATCACACTTGTGAGTGTGATGCGAGAAACTCGGGCAAGTCTCTCGCATCAACACCCGACACTGCCACCGGCACTTGGGATATATTTCTATGCAGCTGAACACTCCGGTCCTGAGTGCCGGCGGCAGTGTCGGGTGTTGATGCGAGAGACTCGCGCGAGTTTCTCGCATCTCACTCACAAGTGTGACCCCAGCCTAAGGGAACTTCACAAGGGAATACTTTGATCAGTATTTTGCATCAAAATTACAATAAATAAAACAGGAGTGGAACAGAAACCGAGAGAAGCATGATGGAAAGGTTTGTACCTCCACTAGGTTTTCGACATCTCTAATGTGTATGGACAAACATTAGACAAATCAAACAACTTACTCACACTTAGGATGCATGTATAGTACTAGAGGTTTTGCAGACACTATGTATGGCCATAAGTCACATACCTTTGGAGGTTTAAAAGGGTATTCAGGAGTAAATGTGATGTCAAGGAAAAATACACCCCCTTCATAGACAGAGCCGGGAGGTCCCAGGATAGTAGATCTCCATTCATAGATATTGTCTCCTTTTGGACCAGCACTGATGGGAAAAAAGAATATTATATGTAAATATTAGGATCTACATAATCTGGTAGATTAATTTTTATTAATTAAAGCTTCTAAGTACAATCTGCATAATTGTGAATTATTTTTTATCAGTTGGTATTTCTGTCTGGTCCATTCTCATCTACAAATTTATAGACAATTCCACAGGCAGAGGAGATCTTCTCTCCTAGCATGGCCTGTGTCCCATTCCTATACTGTAATGCAGCGCCCTTTTCAGGTCACAGAGGAAACAAAAATAGAAAGCAAATTGTATTATATAATCCACACATCCCCTATGAATGAACATGCTGAAATCATGATGCATTCAAGACATATATGGAGAGATAACTTATTAAAAAGGGTAAAAAGGGCTAGTCCGCTGAAAGCCAGTCATCAGCTATCCACAAGATAGGTGACAACTTCTTGCTCGGTGGGGTTCTGACCGCTGGGACCTGTAACGACTGTCAGAATAGGGCACTTTTATCTCTATTAGGGCGCAGTCCGATATCATATATCGGACTGCGGCCTAATCGTATATCATATCGCAATGCTCGGACTGGCCAGCGGATCTCCTGACCCAAGCGTGACAGCATGTAATTCTATGCAGCGGTCACGCTCGGGTCAGGAAAGCAGTCATCCGTGTTATACAGTCGTCTGAAGATGTGTTGGGCCTGTAAAAGTCGCGCTCCGTTCATTCTCTATGGGGCTGCTGAGCGTTGCCCTTGGCTTTTTCCCAACAGCCCCATAGAGAATGAATGGCGTGACGGTCGGGCGTCCAACCTGCTGCTCCATTTTTCAATGGGGATAAAAATTACCAACGCCTATTGGTGAAGGTCTAGTAGGATCAGATACCCGCCCATCATGATAAAGAGGATTTCTAGTGAAAACACTTAAGTAAGCCCTGGTAACTCTGCCACATTGTACAAAGGCTGTGGTCACCGTAATCACTCTCTGTCCAAATACATAAGAAGATAATAAATCTTTACGTTTAGAGACATGAAAACACACAAAGGCACAGAAAAGAGCCACGCTGCCATATGATAATGGATATAATATTTTCAGCAATGTCCTTTTTTTACTCACTTATATAGTGCCATTAATTCCACAGCACTATACAGGCATCGTCATCACTGTCCCCACTGGGGCTCACAATCTAAATTCCCTATGTAGGTCTTTGGAGTGTGGGAGGAAACCCACACTAACACGGAGAGGACATGCAAACTCCTTGCAGATGTTGTCTTTGGTGGTATTTGTACCCTGGACCCCAGTGCTGCAAAGCCACCGTACTAACCACTAAGCCACTTCTTCTAAGTATGCTAAGGAAATCTTAAGTCTGCCACAAACCTGAAACCCAAGACTTGCAGTAATGACACGCTCGCTCAATGCTGCACCGAAGATTACGTTTCAATAGAGATATAGGAGAATGAACAGAGAACGCGCAAGAAAAAGCCAACAGGAAACCAATGGCCCATAGAAAGTGCTACTTATGAGTACAAGCAAAGGAAACATTCATTATCTGTACTTACAGGGGTATTCCTATATTACATTGTTGCATCAGTGAGTTCCAAAGCTTAAAATCATACATCTTTGCAAATGTACTTATGTTCCAAAAAAGTATCACTCCTCACTCCTTCTCATTCCTGTTCTCACCCTCGGCTTACCTTACTTAGTATTCACGTCCTCCAGTAGATCTGTGTTTGGTGGCTGAACACGTGCATTTCCATCTCCCTATATTCTAATTCACTCACTGTCTCTCTGGCAGATAAATCACACATGCGTTTTCTGTTTCTACAGCTCAGGGCGAACACATGCAGAGAGGAGTTCAGTTCTGCATTGCATTCGTGCTTCCTTGCAATATGTAAGCACCACGTCACTGAATCACAAATGCAGTAGGGCATGTGCTAAAGATCCGCAAGGGAAATTTGTGAGCGCTGCATCGGTTATTAATTGATAGCAGAGAAAAATGGGCAGAGGGTTATCTTCTGCCATATGCATCAACAGAGCAGGATTTGCAGTTTCACATCACTGATCACAAAACAGCAGGAATCAAAAAAGCTCAGGCCTGCTTGAGTTACTTCTGCAATGCTCCACTGTGCAAGCAGAGCTGAACGGAGTGTAGGACTGTCAATCTCTGCAGGAAACCAGCTAACAGATCAATGATGTAAAAACACACAAATAGGCTAATTTGGATGGCAGAAGATAAAATTGGGCTGACAGACTACTGACCAGGACCGTACAATGCACAGAAGAATAGAGCGCATTCTAAGCACAGAATACACTCTGGCTCCAATTCATTAACACTGGCATTATGTATGATGGGCATGCAGAAATAATATGCACTGGATTCAGTAAAAGGCGCATGCTACTTAGTGAATTTGCCCTTAATATTCGATTTTGCGAGGCATTCAGAAATCTGCATCAGAAAAAAAAATAAGGCTTCAAATGCAATAAAGCTATATTACAAAATTAACCCTTACTGCATGGTGCTGTATCAGTATGGGGGAAAAACTATAGAATTCCTGTAGACTGCCGCCTCATCAACAGAACCCTTGTGGTGATGATGGGTTATGACAGGGGCCTAACAATAGCCCCCAGGTCTGTCGTGTACAGAAACGTGACATGGCCTAAAAGTACAATACAGAAGTATCCGATCCACAAGGAAATCAGATGTGCAATTCCACTTGCATGACCAACAGCTTTATCTCCAAATTCCCTTAAAAAAACATTTAGTTTGGAGTGTCACTATTCACACTGCTTGATCCTTCTCTCCCAGATATAGGAGTCTAGCAGTACCAAATGACTGTACAAACACAGCACAGACGCTCAATGCACCCTTGGCAAGGCCAAACAGTACAGTGCACCTTCCCACCTACTTTGTGCTCTAAGATCTATTTAGCAATGTATGCAGTATGTACTGTAAAATCCGGTAACAGAACTGCTTTATATTCTTATGTTAAATACAGTATGCTGCCCAGTCCATAGGAGATGCTGGCTGCATGATTAAAGGAAATGCTGGGGTGTTTCAGAGAAAAACATAGTTTAATAGCCGCCTGAGACCGAGCCGCACCGGTGACTAGGTGGGTTCCTGGCGGCTTTTTCCCACCTGCAACTGATGCAGCTCTCCTTGTGTGCATGTATAGGGAGAGATCTGTCACTTCAGGGCAACACACATGGAGAAGTTGCAGGGGATCCGCCCCTCTGACTAGTCACCGCTGCGCCTTTGTCCCCGGCGACTATTAAATTAATTTTTTTCCTGAAATGCCGCAGCGTTTAAGAGTTAAACACATATACGGCTGAAATTGTGCAGCCCGTGGATGGGGCAGAATATATCTGCTGTCAGGTTCTCTTTAAGAGGTCAATAATATTTTCTAAATGGGGCTCTCGGGGGTGGGGGGATTGTTTATTTTAAGAAAGCACTCAGGTATTAATACTGGGTTAGGGGGGCACATTACTTGTCTTGCCTCTGGGTACTGAAAATCTACAATTGCCACTGTTGGACTCAAATTCTGAAATAACCTTTGAAAAAACTAACCTTTAGAAATTAGAAGCACAAATTAGGCCGTGCCTTGACGTAATCTACTGCACATATTTAATGGGTACCTGGCACATTGTACACACAGTCTGATCGGTGGTTGGAAACAGGAGAGACTAAACAGGAAAACACCTTGACAGTGAACTAGAGGTGGATAGCAAACTAAAAATTACGTTCAGGCAAGGTGAGGATGGACGAGCTGTCTAATATATCTGATAGGCCTGGGAAGCAAAACTCTGCAGGACACAGCAGGGTTAGATTCCTGCAGAGCTGGGTGGAGACAGCAGGAAGATGCAGCAGTGATGGGAGTCCTGCAAGAGGCAACTCAACAACACGGCCCAACATGGGAGGAGCAGAGAGGTTAACGCAGTGAGCAGAGCGGCGCTGAGAAGGTGTGCGAGTCCAGTGCGCGGTCTTGCATGCACAATTATACAGTGAAGACCGTCAATCATTGAATTGGACAGCTGACATAGCTCATTTATTTTTAATTTACTAGGTAGTGCTTATATGGCACTATTATATTCCGCAGTGCTTTACATACATTACCATCACTGTCTCCATTGGGACTCACAACCTAAATTCCCGATCTATGTCTTTGGAGTGTGACAGCAAACCGGAGAACCTGGAGGAAACCCACATGAACACGGGGAGTACATACAAACTCTTTGCAAATGTTGTCCTTGGTGGGATTTTAACCCAGGACTCCAGGCATGCAAAGCAACAGTGCTAACCACTGAGCCACCCATATGACTCATGCATAAAAGCACCAGGGATTTCAGTGAATAAAATGCAAGTATTACTGAATCTTTTCCCACAAAATGTATGTCAATCTGATCAGCTCCTCCTACACCATAACATCCTTCCCTTCTTCTAAACAATAACATCCTGCCTGCAGATCATATACCATTTTCAACATAAGAGGTTCCCTTTAAAGAAGCACTACAGATATTGCTGCTATTGTAGAAATCCATTTTATGCACAGCTGGAGTCACAATGGTGCTCTACCTACTGAAAATCTAAAATGAATTCAATCTAAATCAGAGAACAGCCAAAATCGACCTATCCTGGGAAGTGAAGGGTGAAATTATTACCTAGGAGCTGGTAAAACGACCGCCTTCACAAATAACGGAAATGGCTTGGTAATTATTTTTAGAATGGTGTTGAGGCGAGAGAACATGGCGACTGCTCTTACTAGTGTCCCATTAGGTTTCATTACAAATCTTATTTCGAGGATATACATGGCTGTTAATTTGCTGTTGATCTTCACACAATTGCCTTTTGTGCCTTCAGTCTGGCACTCAACTTGGCAATAACAATGACAGTAAATCTAGTAAAGACACTACAGCAGGCGTCTCTGGGGCAAAGGCCAGTAACACAAGGCATTAACACAGGGATACATTCAAGTAACACCGGAATTCCACTCCGAATCTCGGAGCAAGCTGAGCCGCATGCAAGAGTGAAAGGCTGACCAGGGGAAATCCACAGGCACCACACTCTTTTTGGATTTTTTGCAGTACATGAGAAAATAAAAGACTCACGAGAAAGTGAAACAAATTAATAGATAAACATATAGGAAAGATGTGTATCTTCGTACCGTGTTAGCCAGTAGATAGAAAAATATTTAGAATTGAGAGTCCTCAGTGGTTGATACCTTTTAATGGCTAACTGAAAAGATGATAACAAATTGCAAGCTTTCGAGACTACTCATGTCTCTTCATCAGGCAAAGACTAAAACAAAAACTGAAGAATCATATATTTATACACAACAGAGCACAGAAACAATGCAATAGGTAAGACAATATGCAAATTGCCTCTTCAAACAAAGAGGACTTGTACTCTATAGCGCCACGTATTGGAAGTAGCGATCCTACAAGTCACAATCAACCCTTTAACCCCTTCACCCCCAAGGGTGGTTTGCACGTTAATGACCGGGCCAATTTTTACAATTCTGACCACTGTCTCTTTATGAGGTTATAACTTTGGAACGCTTCAACGGATCTTCGCGATTCTGAGACTGTTTTCTCGTGACATATTGTACTTCATGTTAGTGGTAAAATTTCTTCGATATAACTTGCGTTTATTTTTGAAAAAAAAAACGCAAATATGGCGAAAATTTTTAAAATTTTGCAATTTTCAAACTTTGAATTTTTATTCCCTTAAAACAGAGAAATATATCACACAAAATAGTTAAGAAATAACATTTCCCACATGTCTACTTTACATCAGCACAATTTTGGAACCAAAAATTTTTTTTGTTAGGAAATTATAAGGGTTAAAAGTTGACCAGCGATTTCTCATTTTTACAGCAAAATTTACAAAGCCATTTTTTTTAGGGACCACCTCACATTTGAAGTCACTTTGAGGGGTCTATATGGCAGAAAATACCCAAAAGTGACACCATTCTAAAAACTGCACCCCTCAAGGTACTCAAAACCACATTCAAGAAGTTTATTAACCCTTCAGGTGCTTCACAGTAACTAAAGCAACGTGGAAGGAAAAAATGAATATTTTACTTTTTAGCCACAAAAATGATCTTTTACAAACTTTTTTTTTATTTTCACACGGGTAAAAGGAGAAAATGGACAGATAAGGTTGTTATGCAATTTCTCCTGAGTACGCCAATACCCCATATGTGGGGGAAAACCACTGTTTGGGCACACGGCAGAGCTCGTAAGGGAAGGAGCGACGTTTGACTTTTTCAAACTAAAATTGGCTGGAATTTAGATTGGATGCCATGTCGCGTTTGGAGAGCCCCTGATGCGCCTAAACAGTGGAAACCCCCCACAAGTGACACCATTTTGGAAACTAGACCCCCTAAGGTACTTATCTAGATCTGTTGTGAGCACTTTGAACCCTCAAGTGTTTCACAAAAGTTTATAAAGCCTGGGTGTGAAAAAAAAAAATCAATTTTCCACAAAAATGATTTTTTAGTCCCAAATTTTTGAATTTTCCCAAGGAAATTGGACCCCAAAAGTTGTTGTCCAATTTGTCCTGAGTACGCTGATACCTCATATGTGGGGGGGGGGAAACTGTTTGGGCGCACGGCAGGGCTTGGTAAGGAAGTAGTAACGTTTTGGAATGCAGACGTTAATGGGGGTCATGTTCCGTTTGCAGTGCCCCAGATGAGCCTAAACAGTGGAAACCCCCCACAAGTGACCCCATTTTGGAAACTAGACCCCCTAAGGAACTTATCTAGATCTTTGGTGAGCACTTTGAACCCCCAAGTGCTTCACACAAGTTTATAATGCCCGGGCATGAAAATAAAAAATCCTATTTTTTTCCCACAAAAATTATCTTTTAGTCACTAATTTTTTATTTTCCCAAGGGTAACAGGAGAAATTGGACCACATAAGTTGTTGTACAATTTGTCCTGAGTACGCTGATACCCCATATGTGGGGGGGGAACCACTGTTTGGGCGCACGGCAGAGCTCGGAATGGAAGGAGCACCATTTGACTTTTTCCAACCAAAATTGGCTGGAATTGAGTTTGGATGCCATGTTGCATTTGGAGAGCCCCTGATGTGCCTAAACAGTGGAAACCCCCACAAATGACCCCATTTGGGAAACTAGACCCCCTAAGGAACTTATCTAGATTTTTGATGAGCAATTTGAACCCCCAAGTGCTTCACACAAGTTTATAACATAGAGCCGTAAAATTTAAAAATCATATTTTTTCCACAAAAATGATCTTTTCACCCCAATTTTTATTTTTCCAAGGGTAACAAGACTCCAAAAGTTATTGTGCAATTTGTCCTGAGTGCGCTGATACCCCATATGTGGGGGTAAACCACTGTTTGGGTGCATGGCAGAGTTTGGAAGGGAAGGAGCGCCGTCTGACTTTTTCAACGCAGAATTGGCTGGACGCCATGTCGTGTTTGGAGAGCTCCTGATCTGCCTAAACAGTGGAAACCCCCATAAATGACACCATTTTGGAAACTAGACCCCTCAAGGAACTTATCTAGATGTGTGGTGAGAACTTTGAACCCCCAGGTGTTTCACTAAAGTTTATAACGTACAGCCGTAAAATAAAAAATCTTTTTTTTTTTTACAAAAATGATTTTTTTCGCCCCCAATATTTTATTTTCACAAGGGTAACAGGAGAAATTGGACCCCAAAAGTTGTTGTCCAATTTGTCCTGAGTACGCTGATACACAATATGTGGGAGAAAACTACTGTATGGGCGCACGTCAGGGCTCGGAAGGGAAGTAGTGACGTTTTGGATTGCAGACTTTGATGGAATGGTCTGGGTGCGTCATGTCACATTTGGAGAGCCCCTGATGCGCCTAAACAGTGGAAACCCCCCACAAGTGACCCCATTTTGGAAAATAGACCCCACAAGGAACTTATCTAGATGTGTGGTGAGCACTTTGAACCCTGAAGTGCTTCACAGAAGTTTATAACGCACAGCCGTAAAAATAAAAAATCTTTTTTTTTTTTGCAAACATGATTTTTTCGCCCCAATATTTTATTTTTACAAGGGTAACAGGAGAAATTGGACCCCAAAAGTTGTTGCCCAATTTGTCCTGAGTACGCTGATACCCAATATGTGGGAGAAAACTACTGTATGGGTACACGTTGGGGCTCGGAAGGGAAGTAGTGACGTTTTGGATTGCAGACTTTGATTGAATGGTCTGGGGGCGTCATGTCGCATTTGGAGAGCCCCTGATGCGCCTAAACAGTGGAAATCCCCAACAAGTGACCCCATTTTGGAAAATAGACCCCACAAGGAACTTATCTAGGTGTGTGGTGAGCGCTATGAAGCCCCAAGTGCTTCACAGAAGTTTATAATGTACAGCCGTAAAAACAAAAAAATAATTTTTTTGTACAAAAATGATATTTTCGCCCCCAGTTTTTTATTTTCCCAAGGGTAACAGAAGAAATAGGACAAATTGCACAATAACTCTTGGGGTCCAGAGTACGCTGATACCCCATATGTGGGGATAAACTACTGTTTGGACGCATGGCAGAGCTCAGAAGTGAAGGAGCACCGTTTGACTTTTTCAACGCAGAATTGGCTGGAATTGAGATCAGAGGCCATGTCACATTTGGAGAGCCCCTGATGTGCCTAAACAGCGGAAACCCCCCAATTCTAACTCCAACCCTAACCCCAACACACCCCTAACCCTAGTCCCAACCCTAACCACAAACCTAACTCTAACACACCCCTAATCCCAACCCTAACCCTAAACCTAACTTTAGCGCCAACCCTAACCCTAACTTTAGCCGCAACCCTAACCCTAACCCTAATGGGAAAATGGAAATAAATACATTTTTTTAATTTTATTATTTTTCCCTAACTAAGGGGGTGATAAAGGGGGGTTTGATTTACTATTTATAGCGGGTTTTTATGATTGGCAGCTGTCACGCTAAAAGACGCTTTTTATTGCAAAAATAGTTTTTTGCATCGCCACATTTTGAGAGCTATAATTTTTGCATATTTTGGCCCACAGAGTCATGTGAGGTCTTATTTTTTGCGGTACGAGTTGACGTTTTTATTTGTACCATTTTTGAGCAGGTGACATTTTTTGATCGCTTTTTATTTCGATTTTTGGGAGGTTAGAATGAACAAAAATCAGCAATTCATGAATTTCTTTTGGGGGAGGCGTTTTTATTGTTCTGCGTGTGGTAAAATTGATAAAGCAGTTTTATTCTTCGGGTCAGTACGATTATGGCGATACCTCATTTATATCATTTTTTAATGTTTTGGCGCTTTTATAGAATAAAAACAATTTTATATAAAAAATAATTATTTTTGCATCGCTTTATTCTGCGAGCTATAACTTTTTTATTTTTTCGCTGATGATGCTGTATGGCGGCTCGTTTTTTGCGGGACAAGATGACGTTTTCAGCGGTACCATGTTTATTTATATCGGTCTTTTTGATCGCGCGTTATTCCACTTTTTGTTCGGCGGTATGATGATAAAGCATTGATTTTTTGCTTCGTTTTTTTTTTTTTTTTAAGGGGTTCACTAAAGGGGTTAACTAGTGGGACAGTTTTATAGGGGGGGTCGTTACGGACGCGGCAATACCAAATATGTGTACTTTTATTGTTTTGTTTTTTTTATTTACAGGAAGAAATGAATTTATTGGGGAATATTTTTTTTTTTTTTTTATTTATTTTGGATTTTTTTTTATAACATGTTTATTTTTATTTTTTTAACTTTTTTACTTTGTCCCAGGGTGGGACATCACTGTATTTTATCAAATCGCTGGTGTGACAGCACACTGTCACACCAGCAATCGCTCAGGCAGTGCAGCAGGCTTCTCAGTGCCTGCTCTCAGCAGGCACTGAGGAAGCCGCCTCCCTCCAGGACCCCGGCGCCATCTTGGATCCGGGTCCTGGGAGGGAGGAAGCCCTCAGAACAGCGCGATCACATCGCGTTGGTCTGAGGGTCTCAGGGGGGCGCGCAGGGAGCCCCCACCCTGCGCGATCCTCCCCTGTGCCCCCAGTACACCGCGATCATGTTTGATCGCGGTGTGCTAGGGGTTAATGTACCGGGAGCGGTCCGTGACCGCTCCTGACACACAGTCACCGGTGTCAGCTGTGATAATCAGCTGACACCCGGCGGCGATTAGCTGCGCTCCCCTCAGGAGCGCAGCTGATCGCCTATGACGTACTATCCCGTCCATGGGCAGAATGGCACGGGTTTTATGGACGGGATAGTACGTCTAATGTCAGAGAGGGGTTAACGAGTCTTGTAATATGACTTAGGATAAAAGCCAAATCAGAATCTCCATTTGCAGACACGGTGTTTCGGACTGTTGGTCCTCGTCAGTGCAAAGTAGGAGAGATCTGATTTGGCTAGATGAGAGGCTCTGGACTGGGGTTTGGGGGGTAAGGTTTCTCCTTGTGGAGAGTGACTTACCAGCTCTGGTGTGTCAAGGTAAGGAGGCTTATTCGCTGTGCAATGCTCCTCTGGGAAATTTTAATATGCAAATTGCCTCTTCAAACAAAGAGGACTTGTACTCTATAGCGCCACCTATTGGAAGTAGCGATCCTACAAGTCACAATCAATCCTTTAACGAGTCTTGTAATATGACAGGATAAAAGCCAAATCAGAATCTCCATTTGCAGACACGGTGTTTCGGACTGTTGGTCCTCGTCAGTGCAAAGTAGGAGAGATCTGATTTGGCTAGATGAGAGGCTCTGGACTGGGGTCTGGGGGGTAAGGTTTCTCCTTGTGGAGAGTGACAGGTAAGACAAGTGATGTGAAGCAGAACTGTCATTATGGGAGAGGGATGAACATAAATATTGGAACAGTTCATAGATAAGGAGTGTGAAAGTTTTATTGCCCTCTGATTGGGGTCTGGTATTGTGTTTTGATGCCCCCAGGTCAGAGAAGCAGATTCCTTAATTGATGTACAAGGACATAAATCTATGGGATATATTCATTCCAGAACTGAGAGTGTCAAAGGTCATCATGAGCTTATATTCCCAAACCTTTCTATCTCTCTCAGATTTAAAGTTAGATTTTAATACAAGTATTTAATACTCTCTGACCTGGGGGCACAAAAAAATATAATTTTGAAAATTGCTAAATTTTAAATTTTTTTGCCAAATTTCTGTTTTTTCATAAATAAATGCAAGTCACATTGAAGAAATTTTACTACTAACATTAAGTACAATATGTCACGAAAAAAACAGTCTGAGAATCAGTGGGATACGTTGAAGCGTTCTAGAGCTATATCCTAATAAATAAAATGACAGTGGCCACAATAGTAAAAATTGGCTTGGTCATTAAGTGCCAAATTGGCTGTCACTAAGAGGTTAAATGTAGGTCTTTATTATTAAGGGAAAAAGAAATCCAAACCTACAGGGCCCTGTATGAAAAAGTGATTGCCACTAAACCTAATAACTGGCTGGGCCACATTTAGCCTACTTTCACACTTGCGTTTTTTTGCGCAGCGCATCTTGCGCTATCGGACGCATGCGCAATGTTCCCCTATCTTTAACATGGCGGGCGCAGGGTCTAGCGCTTGCACGCGTTCATGTGCGTTTGTCGTGTGCTGCGCATTTTCCTGGTGTGCGCCCATACGCGCCAGACGCTACATGTTGCATTTTTTTTTCCGCCCAACCGCTTTAAAAAAACGCGTGCGCACGTGTGCGCATGCTATGCGCAAAAAATAACATTGTAGTCTATGGGGGCGCTGGCGTGCACATAGCTTTGCGCTCGTCAGCGCTTTTGCACGCACGCGATTTTTCTGTAACTAATGGAGACAGAGATGATGGAGCCAGAGATGATGGAGACAGAGATGATAGAGCCAGAGATGATGGAGACAGAGATGATGGAGCCAGAGATGATGGAGGCAGAGATGATGGAGCCAGAGATGATGGAGGCAGAGATGATGGAGCCAGAGATGATGGAGACAGAGATGATGGAGACAAAGTTGATGGAGACAGAGATGATAGAGCCAGAGATGATGGAGACAGAGATGATGGAGACAGAGATGATGGAGGCAGAGATGATAGAGCCAGAGATGATGGAGACAGAGATGATGGAGACAGAGATGATGGAGGCAGAGATGATGGAGCCAGAGATGATGGAGGCAGAGATGATAGAGCCAGAGATGATGGAGCCAGAGATGATGGAGACAGAGATGATGGAGACAGACAGAGATGATGGAGACAGACAGAGATGATGGAGACAGAGATGATGGAGACAGAGTTGATGGAGACAGAGATGATAGAGCCAGAGATGATGGAGACAGAGATGATGGAGACAGAGATGATGGAGACAGAGATGATGTAGCCAGAGATGATGGAGGCAGAGATGATGGAGCCAGAGATGATGGAGGCAGAGATGATAGAGCCAGAGATGATGGAGCCAGAGATGATGGAGACAGAGATGATGGAGACAGACAGAGATGATGGAGACAGAGATGATGGAGACAGAGTTGATGGAGACAGAGATGATAGAGCCAGAGATGATGGAGACAGAGATGATGGAGACAGAGATGATGGAGACAGAGATGATGTAGCCAGAGATGATGGAGGCAGAGATGATGGAGCCAGAGATGATGGAGGCAGAGATGATGGAGCCAGAGATGATGGAAGCAGAGATGATAGAGCCAGAGATGATGGAGCCAGAGATGATGGAGCCAGAGATGATGGAGACAGACAGAGATGATGGAGACAGAGATGATGGAGACAGAGATGATGGAGACAGAGATGATGGAGACAGAGTTGATGGAGACAGAGATGATAGAGCCAGAGATGATGGAGACAGAGATGATGGAGACAGAGATGATGGAGACAGAGATGATGGAGGCAGAGATGATAGAGCCAGAGATGATGGAGACAGACAGAGATGATGGAGACAGAGATGATGGAGACAGACAGAGATGATGGAGACAGAGATGATAGAAATGTGACAAATAGACAACGCATGCGCCAAAAAAACGCAAACGCATGCAAAAACGCATGAAAACGCAAACGCTGCGTTTTTTGTCGAAATGCGCATGCTGATGCGACTAAATATTGCAGTGTTTACAAGCGTTTGCATGCGTTTTTTTAATGCGCTTCATGTGCGCTCGAAACGCAGCGCAAAAAAAACGCAAGTGTGAAAGTAGCCTTAGCAGCAACTGTAATCAAGCATTTGCGATAACTGGAAATGAGTCTTTTACAACGTCCTGGAGAAATTTCGGACCACTCATCTTTGCACAATTGTTGTAGTTCAGCCACATTGGAAAGTTTCCAAGCATGAACCGCCTTTTTAAGGTCATGGCACAGCATTCCAATCTGACTAAGGTCAGGACTTTGCCTAGGCCACTCTATAGGCTTAATTTTGTTATTCTTAAACAATTCAGAGGTAGACTTGCTTGCGTGTTTTGGATCATTGTGCTGCTGCATAACCCAAGTGCACTTCAGCTTGAAGTCACTAACAGATGGCCTGAAATTTTCCTTCAGGATTTTTTGGTAGACAGCAGAATTCATGGTTCCATTTACCACAGCAAGTCTTCCAGGTCCTGGGACAGCAAAAGAGCCCCAGTCCATCACCACCATATTTTACTGCTGGCATTGTGTAGCCCTGGTACACAATACCAGGAGGATGAGTGGAGAGGTAACAGTTAAGGTCTCTTCATACATCATGTACACTTCTGACACACCCAGCAGGGGTGTGGAAGGGAGTGATTTCTAGTCAGTCAGTTTCCTGTCCTTGGACAGAGTAGACGTGTCCAGTTTGAGCCTGTCAGCAGTTCAGAAAGTGGAGGCTGGTACAGGTGGTCTAATTCACCTTAGCCTAGTCAGAGCTGTGCCCCACTGGAAGAAAGACTGAACTATCTATTAAGAGTCGAGCAAATCGAAGGGCAAAGTGGAAGGAAGATTATTGGAAAAGTGCTTTTGGCTTGGAAAAGTCCTGCACATTGCTACCGGTCACTGGGGACCGAAGGATCACTATTAGCTACAAGCATAGTGGTAAGAAAACCAGGGATTTACCGGACCCTAGGTCGCGGCAAACAGCCCCATATAGTCAGTACGTAACTGGAGTCAGGTGGAATAGGGACTTTGAGTCAAGCGCAGACAAAAGCAAGAACCTAGTTTCATCAATTGGAAGACTTCACCACAAATCTGACTGGGCAGAACAGCTCTGGAATAGCTGAAATTAAAGAGGGAACTACGCTGCAAGCTGGTTGTACTCATCGTTATTGGACAGTAAAGGAGGCCCCTAACTTGCTTAGCTGTTGCCTCAAAGCTCATCCTCCATCAACCCCATCAGCCTCCCTGGGACCTGCCTTACCATCTTGCAAGTAAAGGTATGGAAAGACGCTGACCGTGTGAGACTGAGTTATTATTGCATGCCTGCACAATCCCTATATAATTACCGACCTGAGGGAAGAGTCCCACCTGTAGGGGACCCGTCATCTAGCTGCATCACCATCCCCTCAGAGATCTATAGCAGCGCTGGTACAAATTACCAGAATACTACAGGTGGCGTCACGAACTGTAAATATATCTATCCCCTGTAAATATATCCCCAACATACGCCAGACCGCCAGGGCCACAGACCGAGCCACAGCTACCTGTGACAAACCCCATAGACTTCCATGGGCTCGGCTCTGAGTACCCCATTGCCCTGGTAATCCACAATTGTGGTGGCGGGTCGACACAAAACTTTGGCGTCACGAACAGGATACGAAACTTGCAGCATTGCGAGCCCTGTGTGCCTGTGGAGTGTTTTGGCGAAAAAGACTGTTGCTGTTGTTTGGCGCCAAATACCGCCATATTTGCCACCAGATTCGCGCCCTCAGGCGCTGGAGAAGAAGGTGGGCGTACCTGAAAGAGCGCGCAAAGTCTTGGACACGCCCCCGGCTCTGACTCATCGGCAGGTCCTGCAACAGGAAGTGAACGCTCTGACATCAGAGCGCCTGCGACGAAGGTCCTGTTCCCACTGCGGTGCCTGTGAAATAGCAGCGTCTGAAACCGGTAGGCTCCGTTTAACCAAGGGGGCGCTAAGATGTCACAACAACCGGCTGACAGTGCGGCCCCGGCCGGAGGCCCCAATCCCGCACCGTCTGGTATTGTAGCGCCAGATGGGGGCGCAGGCCCTGCACCCAGTCCGGTAGTCCCGATCATGCCACTAACGCTCCCATATATGCCTGGGGCGAAATGGCTTCCCCAATACAGCGGTGGGCCAGGCACATTAGCAGGCTTCAAGCGGAAGTTATGCAGCATCCTAGAAATGTACTCCATGCCTGAGAGACAAAAAGCTGCTGTGCTAATAGGGCAGCTAACTGGCGCTGCTGAGAGGGAAGTGGAGACTTGGGATACCGTTGATCAGGAGTCGGTACCTGCGATCTTCCTTAAGCTGCATGCCATATTTGAAGACCGCACAGAAACGGATCTCCGGATGGCCTTCTATCACTGTTCACAACAGCCAGGTGACAGCATCCGGGACTACGCTTGCCGACTACAGGGAGCCCTGAGAGCCCTCAAGCAAATTAACAATTTAAATGCTATCGACGAGAATAGAATGCTGAAAGAACAATTTATACAGGGATTGAGATCCCCAGAGGAACGCAGAACTGTAAATTGGTGGTCCTTAGATCATCCGGATGCTACCTTTGATGCCCTAAAGGACATGGCAATAAAAGGGCTGCGGCCCCTGGGCAAACCTGAGGTGGCCACCCAACACCATCAGGCTGAAGTCACTCCGGAACCGGCAGTAACCCCCTTCTCCCCGCTAGTGGCTGAAGCCAAAGCGCAGGTGACACCTCCTAGTGAATTGGACTGTCTGCGCTCAGAGGTGCGCCAGCTGACTAAAAATCTGGCTGCTGTAATGAGTGCCCTGCAGCTGCGGAAAGAGGAGGAAGGGAAGATCTTGTTAGCTGACTGCCCAGAAGACGTCCCGTGGATGCACCGGAGAAGAAAGAAGACGTCGCCCCCCTGAGGAGGACAACGCCACCCCCAGGAGCAACCTCTGATCAACACCCTCCTCGTCGAGAGATCATCTGTTACCGCTGCAACCGGAAAGGTCATCTGTCTACACAGTGTCCTTTAAACGGGCAGAACCTGGGTCCAAGGGCCAACACCCAGGAGAATACCCGTCAGGCCCCCTAGACTGGAACCGCAGGTATGTGGGCGGGCGACCCTACCTGTCCATTATTCTAGATGGTATTGCTGTTCCAGCATTGTTAGACACTGGGTCCCAGGTGACCCTAATACCTGATGCTCTATATACCAAGTACTGGTCAATGGACAGTCTTAAACCTCCGAGCCTTGACTTTACTGTGTATGCTTCTAATGGTCTTCCTGTAGAAGTACTCGGAACAAAATGTGTAGATGTAAAGGTGGGCAGAGAGGAGTTGAAAGACCAAGGGCTTCTGGTAGTAAAGACTGTAAATAAGGAGAACGGTTTAAATATCATTTTGGGTACTAACATTATCGGTAATTGTTTGGGAGAAGTTGTGTTCTTGCTCCAACAGCTCGCTGAGATTGCCCGACCAAGGCAGAAAGGAGTAATCCAAAGAGAGATCCAGGCCCTGGTGTGTCAGCAGCAAGCGAAGCTTACCGACGGCGAAATTGGTAATGTACGGGTCACTGACTCGGATCCTATTGTGATACCCCCAATGAGTGAAATGATCATTTGGTGCAGGGCAGCCATAGGTCTGAGAGGACAGAATTACCAAGCTGTAGTAGAACCCCACTATTCAGAACATAGACCTACACTTATGACTGCTAGAGGAGTAGTAGAAGTGGTGAATGGAAGAGTACCGGTACGGCTTCTCAATTGGGGAGATGATGAGGTAAACTTACCCCGTTATGCAACCATTGCTAAACTTCATGCTGTTGATAATAATTCTATTCTCCCGGCTGAGTCCTTAGACTCCTGTCAAATAGAGGAGGACAATGACCCAGCAACTCAGGTGGCGGAATGGTGTCAGCAACTCCATGTTGGGACGGACACCACTCCCGCTCACCAGAAGCAAGGGGTATTACGGGTGGTGCAAGAGTACGCTCAAGTGTTTAGCAAAAATCCACTTGATTTTGGGATAATTAAGGGAGTACAACATCATATCCCCACAGGCAGTCATCCTCCCATCAAAGAGCGGTATAGGCCCATACCTCCAGCTCATTATCAGAAGGCTAAAGAAATGTTGAATGATATGAAGAAAGCTGGGGTGATAAGGGATAGTTGTAGTCCCTGGGCAGCCCCTCTAGTTCTGGTTAAAAAGAAAGATGGTAGTATGAGAATGTGTGTGGATTACAGGCAGGTGAACCGCATAACACACAAGGATGCATACCCGTTACCACGTATAGAGGAATCATTAGCTGCTCTGAAAACGGCTAACTACTTTTCTACCCTTGATCTGACTAGTGGTTACTGGCAAGTGGCTGTGGCTGAGGAGGATCGTGAGAAAACGGCTTTCACCACCCCAATGGGGCTCTGTGAGTTCGACAGAATGCCGTTTGGGCTCAGCAGTGCCCCAGGAACATTTCAGAGAGTGATGGAAAACTGTCTGGGACATCTCAATTTTGAAACCGTGCTGCTATACCTAGACGACGTTATCGTGTATTCCAAGACATATGAGGACCATCTGAAGCACCTGGCAGAAGTTTTCGAGTCCCTGTCCAGGTACGGGATGAAGTTGAAACCCTCAAAATGCCATCTACTCAAACAGAAGGTACAATACTTGGGGCACATCGTCAGTTCGGAAGGAGTAGCGCCAGACCCAGAGAAAGTCACTGCCATCCAGAAGTGGCCAGAGCCGAAGAACCTTAAGGAAGTGCGACAGTTCCTGGGACTAACGGGTTACTACAGGAGATTCGTGAAAGATTACACGAAGAAGGCAGCTCCTTTACAGGACCTCCTAGTAGGACAATCCCTGAAGAGCAGAAACCCTCCCTTTAACTGGGGTAAAGAACAGGCTGAAGCATTCCAAAAGATGAAAGAGATCCTTACAGGTGATGAGATCTTAACCTATCCTGATTACAGCCAACCGTTCCTGTTGTACACCGACGCCAGTAATGAAGGGTTGGGAGCAGTTCTCAGTCAGAAGCAGAATGGCCAAGAAAAAGTCATCGCATATGCCAGCAGAAAACTCAGGCCAACTGAGAGGAATCCGGAAAATTATAGCAGCTTCAAGCTAGAGTTTCTGGCGCTGGTCTGGGCCATTACTGAAAGATTTAAGCACTATCTGGCCTCCAATAAGTTCACGGCGTACACAGACAACAACCCGTTAACGCACCTGGAAACCGCCAAGCTGGGTGCCATGGAGCAGCGATGGATGGCTCGGTTGTCCAATTATCAGTTTACTATCAAGTACCGGGCAGGTCGAAAGAATGCTAATGCTGATGCGTTGTCCCGAATGCCGCATGACTCTGACACGGAAGAAGAATCGGACGACCTGGAAGAAATTGAGCTACCTGCGTTCCATCGAAATGGGGTAGTCCACGAGCATCGAGTCCACAGAAAGCAGTATGGTGCAACATTAAATCCTTTACCCCATCACAGCTGGAAAGAGACTCAGGACAGTGATCCAGTGGTCAGCCGCATCAAGGAGTTGTTAAAACAGGAAGGCTCCTCTTTGGAAAAGGACGCACCTATGTCAGCAAAGCTCCTGTGGAACGAGAAAAGCAGGTTGTTCCTATACCGTGAGAAGTTGTGCAGGAGATACGTCAACCCCAGAACCCATGAAATGGTCTGGCAAATAGTGGTCCCCAAGGCAGACGTCCCAATGGTGTTGGAAGCATACCACGATCAAGCAGGACACTTTGGCTGGAGAAAGCTGGAGACCCTGTTGAGATGCCGGTTCTACTGGGTAGGGATGCGCAGCTCCATCGAGAGGTGGTGTCGGAACTGTGGACCCTGTGGTCTCAGAAGAAAGGACTACGGTAGTCAGAAGGCCCCCCTGCAACCTATCCGGACGACTCGTCCTCTGGAGATTGTGGCCCTGGACCATGTCAAACTGTCGCCAAGTAGAACTGGATACTCATACGCCTTGACCATGGTGGACCATTACTCCCGATTTCTGGTGGTTGTTCCAGTTAAGGACCAGACCGCAGTGACGGCTGCGAAAACCTTTCAAGCAAGCTTCTGCAGACCGCATGGGTATCCCGAGCAAGTATTAACCGATCAGGGACCTGCTTTTGAAGCCGATTTATTCAAGGAATTCTGTCACATGTACGGGTGCAAGAAAATAAGAACAACACCATATCACCCTCAAACCAACGGTCTTTGCGAAAAAATGAACCATATTGTCCTTGACTTGTTGAGATCCATACCGTTGGAAGACAGGAATCGATGGCCGGACTTACTACCTGATTTGGTTGATTTGTATAACCATATACCTGTAAGCTCAACTAACTGCACTCCAGCCTATCTTATGAGAGCAAGGCCCGGAAGACTACCAATGGATCTAGAACTTGGAGTGGTAGAACCGGAGGCAGACGACGCCGTTGAAAACTGGGACGTCAATCGGCAAGAGCAGTACAGAAGAGTGCAAATCTGTGTGGAGGAAAGTCTCAATAAGGCACGGGAGAAACAGGAAGATGTTTACAACCGAAATGCTCCTGCCAAGCCTTTGATGCCTGGAGAGGTAGTATTAAAAAGAAAAAGGAAGATGCACAAACTGGATAACCAGTGGGAGCAAGAACCCTACGTCATACAAGATTCTAAATATGACAACAGAAAAGTTTGTGTCGTCAGTAAGGACGGAGGAAGAACAACAATCACTGTGTCCAGAGATCATTTGAAGTTGTGTCCAGAACACTTAAAGCGTTGTGAAAAGAACCCTGTCCTCAATCAAGGAGAAAGAAAGGAAGAGGTCATACACACCGATCTGGGAGATTTTCCTGCGGATTGGCCTAGACTGGGAGATGCTGTGATAATTCCAGTGTTGCAGTTTTATCAGCCACAAGAGGAAGTTCTACCTCCAGTTGTGCCTGTGGTGCCAGTTGAGCCCGCTCAGGAGTTACCCATCCCAGCAACACCTCAACCTGTGGAATCTCAAGATGGATCATCTGAAGCAGCGCCCCATACTATGGGATCCCCTGGTGAAGCTGACTCACACCGCCCAGCCATCAGTGCGCTTGCCAGATCCATGGAAAGATTAAGGCAGTTCTATAGTTTGCCGTTACGCAGTGCAGACAGATCGCAACTTGATATACCTGAAGCTACACCACGTAGATCAGAGCGAACCACCAAAGGGAAGTTACCCATTAGATATCAGCAGTGATTATAACGAATTGATGTGAATATTGTGAAAAGTCTATATATATATATGTGTTTTTCCCTATTATGTCTTCGTTTAACAATGGACTCAGAGGCTGAGGACTGAGCCAGCCCAAAAACTGTATCCTGTAAATAGTTGCACTAAAGTGCCTTTTTAATGGTTTCACATGAAACCTTGACTTACCTCTGAACCAAAAACCCGTGTGGTGTGGCACTGAGTGAGGTCTGCATTTGGATGTCCTGCAGCCCACCCAGGACCCACGTTGAAGGTTTGGTGCGGGTCCTTCACAAGAATACTGTATATTTATTGAATGCTATTTAATATTTGTATTTTTCTATAATTTTTGCAACGTTCAAGATATCCTCACCTCCCGGATGGGACGAATTAATGTTATTGTTAATGTTTTCATGCATAAACAAAAATGTCTCTTTATATTTTACAGCCCGGGAGTGCTGTCGTTTACCATGGGGGAATGTGTAGCCCTGGTACACAATACCAGGAGGATGAGTGGAGAGGTAACAGTTAAGGTCTCTTCATACATCATGTACACTTCTGACACACCCAGCAGGGGTGTGGAAGGGAGTGATTTCTAGTCAGTCAGTTTCCTGTCCTTGGACAGAGTAGACGTGTCCAGTTTGAGCCTGTCAGCAGTTCAGAAAGTGGAGGCTGGTACAGGTGGTCTAATTCACCTTAGCCTAGTCAGAGCTGTGCCCCACTGGAAGAAAGACTGAACTATCTATTAAGAGTCGAGCAAATCGAAGGGCAAAGTGGAAGGAAGATTATTGGAAAAGTGCTTTTGGCTTGGAAAAGTCCTGCACATTGCTACCGGTCACTGGGGACCGAAGGATCACTATTAGCTACAAGCATAGTGGTAAGAAAACCAGGGATTTACCGGACCCTAGGTCGCGGCAAACAGCCCCATATAGTCAGTACGTAACTGGAGTCAGGTGGAATAGGGACTTTGAGTCAAGCGCAGACAAAAGCAAGAACCTAGTTTCATCAATTGGAAGACTTCACCACAAATCTGACTGGGCAGAACAGCTCTGGAATAGCTGAAATTAAAGAGGGAACTACGCTGCAAGCTGGTTGTACTCATCGTTATTGGACAGTAAAGGAGGCCCCTAACTTGCTTAGCTGTTGCCTCAAAGCTCATCCTCCATCAACCCATCAGCCTCCCTGGGACCTGCCTTACCATCTTGCAAGTAAAGGTATGGAAAGACGCTGACCGTGTGAGACTGAGTTATTATTGCATGCCTGCACAATCCCTATATAATTACCGACCTGAGGGAAGAGTCCCACCTGTAGGGGACCCGTCATCTAGCTGCATCACCATCCCCTCAGAGATCTATAGCAGCGCTGGTACAAATTACCAGAATACTACAGGTGGCGTCACGAACTGTAAATATATCTATCCCCTGTAAATATATCCCCAACATACGCCAGACCGCCAGGGCCACAGACCGAGCCACAGCTACCTGTGACAAACCCCATAGACTTCCATGGGCTCGGCTCTGAGTACCCCATTGCCCTGGTAATCCACAATTGTGGTGGCGGGTCGACACAGCATGATGTTCCTTTTCTGAAATGTTGTGTTACTTCTACGCCAGATTTAATGGGACATACACCTCCCAAAAAGTTCAACTTTTGTCTTATCAGTCCACAGAAAAGTCTTGGGAATCATCAAGATGTTTTCTGCAAAACTGAGACGAGTCTTTTTGTTCTTATTGCTCAGCAGTGGTTTTCGTCTTGGAACACTGCCATGCAGGCAATTTTTGTTCAGTCTCTTTCTTAGGCTAAGTGCACACGTTCAGGAATGTGTGCAGAATTTTCCTGAGCAAAACCGGACTTTTTTCGCGGTAAAAACGTGCGGATTTTGCGCGCTTTTGGTGCGGTTTTTGCGCGGATTTTGCGAGTTTTTACCGCAATTTTCCTCTGAACTTTCTAGGTCAATAATATAGCGGGAAAAACGCTAGAATTACGCGAAATTAATGAACATGTTGCTTCTTTTTCCGTGATGCGTTTTTTTTCGCGAAAAAAACGCACCATGTGCACAAAAATTGCGGAATTCATTCTAAATAATAGGATGCTTCATTCAAAAAAACGCAAATAATTCTGAACGTGTGCACTTAGCCTTAAGGTACTGTCACACTAAGCGAGATCGCTAATGAGATCGCTACTGCGTCACCGATTTTATGACGCAGTAGCGATCTCGTTAGCGACTTAGCTGTGTGTGACATGTAGAAGCGATGTGGCCCCTGCTGCGATGTCGTTGATCGCTTAAGAACGTTCTGAGCCGTTTTTTGGTCGTTGATGTCCCGCTGGTGAGCCTGAATCGCTGAGTGTGACACCCTTTATGAATGACTTTACCAGCGTTGCAGGCGGGACTAGGTTTTCCCAACGACCGCAGAGGTCGTTATACAGATCGCTGATCTCTGATGAGATCTTTGTGTTTGGAAGCTAATAGCGACCACATAGCGATCGCACTAGCGATCTCACCAGGTCATGTCGTTGTTGTGATCGCTGGTGCGATCGCTAAGTGTGACAGTGCCTTTAGGCCGGCGTCACAAATGCGAGAAACTCGCATCAACACCCAGCACTGCCGCCGGCACTCGGACCGGAGTGTGCGGCTGCTTAGAAATAAATGCAGCCGCACGCTCCGGTGTGAGTGCCGGCGGCAGTGCCAGGCGTTGATGCAAGAGACTCGCACGAGAATCATGCGAGTTTCTTGCAAGTGTGACACCGGCCTTACAGTGGAGTCATGAACAGTGACCTTAACTGAGGCAAATGAGGACTGCAGTTCTTTGGATATTGTTGTGGGGTCTTTTGTGACCTCTTTGATGAGCCGTTGGTGTGCTCTTGGGGTAATTTTGCTTGAATGGCCACGCCTGGGAAGATTCACCACTGTTCCCTGTTTAGCCATTTGCAGACAATAGCACTCATTGTGGTTCGTTGGAGTCCCAAAACTTTAAAAATGGCGTTATAACCTTTTGCAGACTGATATATCTCAATTACTTTGTTTCTCATTTGTTCCAGAATTACTTTGGATCTCTGCATGATGCCTGGCTTTTGAGGATCTTTTCGCTTACTTCACTTTGTAAGGCAGGTCCTATTTAAATGATTTCTTGAAAACAGGTGTGGCAGTAATCAGCATTGGGTGTGGCTAGGGGATTTGAACTCCGCTTCCCAAAGATGTGATAAACCACAGTTAATTTATGTTTTAAGGGGGGCAATCACTTTTTCACACAGGGCCCTGTAGGTGTGGATTTCCATTTCCCTTTAATAATGAATACCTTCATTTAAAAACTGCATTTTGTGTTTACGTGTGTTATCTTTGTCTAATATTTAAATTTGTTTGGTGATCTGAATCATTGAAGTGTGACAACATGAAAAAAATAGGGAAGAAGGCAAACACTTTTTCACACAACTGTATATATAGACTATAAATGGGTAAATGCATGTACAGGTCCTTCTCAAAAAATTAGCATATAGTGCTAAATTTCATTATTTTCCATAATGTAATGATTACAATTAAACTTTCATATATTTTAGATTCATTACACACCAACTGAAATTTGTCAGGTCTTTTATTGTTTTAATACTGATGATTTTGGCATACAACTCCTGATAACACAAAAAACCTGTCTCAAAAAATTAACATATTTCAACCGTCCAATAAAATAAAAGTGTTTTTTAAAAACAAACAAAAAAACCATGAAATAATAATGTTCAGTTATGCACTCAATACTTGGTCGGGAATCCTTTTGCAGAAATGACTGCTTCAATGCGGCGTGGCATGGAGGCAATCAGCCTGTGACACTGCTGAGGTGTTATGGAGGCCCAGGATGCTTCGATAGCGGCCTTAAGCTCATCCAGAGTGTTAGGTCTTGCGTCTCTCAACTTTCTCTTCACAATATCCCACAGATTCTCTATGGGGTTCAGGTCAGGAGAGTTGGCAGGCCAATTGAGCACAGTAATACCATGGTCAGTAAACCATTTACCAGTGGTTTTGGCACTGTGAGCAGCTGCCAGGTCGTGCTGAAAGATGAAATCTTCATCTCCATAAAGCATTTCAGCCGATGGAAGCATGAAGTGCTCCAAAATCTCCTGATAGCTAGCTGCATTGACCCTGCCCTTGATGAAACACAGTGGACCAACACCAGCAGCTGACATGGCACCCCACACCATCACTGACTGTGGGTACTTGACACTGGACTTCAGGCATTTTGGCATTTCCTTCTCCCCAGTCTTCCTCCAGACTCTGGCACCTTGATTTCCGAATGACATGCAAAATTTGCTTTCATCAGAAAAAAGTACTTGGGACCACTTAGCAACAGTCCAGTGCTGCTTCTCTGTAGCCCAGGTCAGGCGCTTCTGCCGCTGTTTATGGTTCAAAAGTGGCTTTACCTGGGGAATGCGGCACCTGTAGCCCATTTCCTGCACACGCCTGTGCACGGTGGCTCTGGATGTTTCTACACAAGACTCAGTCCACTGCTTCCTCAGGTCCCCCAAGGTCTGGAATCGGTCCTTCTCCACAATCTTCCTCAGGGTCCGGTCACCTCTTCTCGTTGTACAGCATTTTCTGCCACATTGTTTCCTTCCAACAGACTTCCCATTGAGGTGCCTTGATACAGCCCTCTGGGAACAGCCTATTTGTTGAGAAATTTCTTTCTGGGTCTTACCCTCTTGCTTGAGGGTATCAATGATGGCCTTCTTGACATCAGTCAGGTCGCTAGTCTTACCCATGATGGGGGTTTTGAGTAATGAACCAGGCAGGGAGTTTTTAAAAGCCTCAGGAATCTTTTGCATGTGTTTAGAGTTAATTAGTTGATTCAGAAGATTAGGGTAATAGGTCGTTTAGAGAACCTTTTCTTGATATGCTAATTTTTTGAGACAGGTTTTTTGTTATCAGGAGTTGTATGCCAAAATCATCAGTATTAAAACAATAAAAGACCTGACAAATTTCAGTTGGTGTGTAATGAATCTAAAATATATGAAAGTTTAATTGTAATCATTACATTATGGAAAATAATGAAATTTAGCACTATATGCTAATTTTTTGAGAAGGACCTGTATATTATAATTTCAATAATAACTATTTTTTTCAGCAGTCAACCACAGAAGCTATAACACAAATGCTAAATTCTGACCTCCAGAAAATAACCTGAAAGAGTAACCGTCGTTTATTTTTTTCCCAAATCAATAGTACACATGAAAATAAAAAACAATAACTTTGTAATATGTCAGATCCTGACTTCTAGGGTAACATCTGTTGTCAGTGAATACAGATGTTCCCATTACTGAGGTAGGAGATGGCAGTTGGTGCTCATAAAGTTCTATGGAGAATTTTAAATGTTATTTCGTGAGAACTTGCAGCAGAATGAATGTGTCGGCCTCCAGCTCCTTCCTCCTCAATCGAATTTTAAAAGCTCCAGCTGTCATCTCCTATCTATTGACTTCACTGAATAAAGATTTTACAAATTTTACCCATGAATTGAAAATTAAAGATCAATCCAGGAGGTGAAAGGAGCAAATTTTTCTGATGAGACAAAATACAAAAGTTGCTTATTTTTATATTTACTATTAATTTATGAAATAAAAATTTAAATAACAGTGACTCTTTAAAGGCTGCATACACCTTCACACAGAATTCTTTTATTGCTCATTTACTATTGAAAAGGCAGAAGTAAAGGGTATGCCACACTAAGCGAGATCGCTAACGAGATTGCACCTGCATCACCATTTATGACGCAGTAGCGATCTCGTTAGCGACTTTAGCTGTGTGTGACATGTAGCAGCGATGTGGCCCCTGCTGAGATGTCGTTGATCGTTCATGAACGTTCTGAGCCGTTTTTTGGTCGTTGGTGTCCGCTGGTGAGCCTGAATCGCTGAGTGTGACACCCTTTATGAACGACTTCACCAGCATCGCAGGCGGGACTAGGTTTTCCCAACGACCGCAGAGGTCGTTATACAGATCGCTGATGAGATGTGTTTGGAATCACAGATCGCTGATGAGATGTGTTTGGAATCACACAGCTAACTCGCTAACGAGATCGCTACTGCGTCATAAATGGTGACACAGTAGTGATCTCGTTAGCGATCTCGCTTAGTGTGGCATACCCAGTAGGGTCCCGTTACATATAGCGACTCACCAGCGATCCCGACAACGATATGCACTTGTCAGGATCGCTGGTGTGTCGCTACATGATCGCTGCTGAGCTGCCAAACAGGCAGCTCAGGCAGCGATCAGGACAGCGACTATGCCGGTAACAAGCGACGCACGTCGCTTAGTTACCCGCTGTGTACCTTAGATACCAGCACGCTTGTGCAGGGAGCTGGTAACCAAGGTACACATCGGGTTTCTAGGCACCGCGCGGTGCTTAGAAACCCGCTGTGTACCTTGTTTACCAGCTCCCCTGCAACAGCGCGCTGGTATCTAATGTACACATCGGGTTTCCATGCGCCGCCCGGCACATGGAAACCCGATGTTTACTTTGGTTATCAGCTCCCGCTTGCTTATCGCTGGTCTCCCGCCTGTCACATGCAGCGATGCGCGCTTGCCAGCAGGAGACCAGCGATCAAAAAATGGTCCAGGACATTCAGCGACGATCAGCGAAACCCAGCAGGGGGGTTGATCGTCGCTGAATGTCACACTAAGCGAGATCATTGACTAGGTCGCTGCTATGTCACAAAATCGGTGGCGTTTCAGCGATCTCGCTTAGTGTAAAAGGGCCTTTAAGATACTTTCTAAAAAATCTTCATTAAAAATGTTCTACCATGTAGCTGGTGCATAGTCTTTGTAATTCCTATATCTAGGGCTTTGCAAAATTTGGTGTTGAAATCTGTCAGAGCTGTCATCTGCTCTCACAGGGTTAAAGACAGCAGCAGGGAATGGGAGGTAATTGTACACTGATATCCACAGTATGGAGAGGGGAGAAAGTGTCTACTGTCTCAGGAAGGAGAAGGAAGAAAACATATGAAGAAGAAATGAATGCAGGATGGAATCTGTCCTGATACAGGACTTAATGAAGGCACCAACAACCTACATATACTGTACACACTCCTCACACAGAGTTGATATTGCTGGGAGCTATATTTCTACAAGAGAAAATGGAAACTTGGATCAGGATATAAACGCATATCAGGGTGCTTTGAAATTGAATGAGATTCCAGACTGAAACTTTACATTTAGTTAATAAATGAATTCCAAGTCAAATGTGTCTGTGGCTTTTAAGTAATAGAATGGAACGATATACTGAAAAATTGAATGTTACTAAAGCCGAAGATAGTAACGCAAGTAAACCAATCTAAAAAATTTTGATATTCAATTTTTGTGGATTAATGGCATTACCAGGCCGAACACAGCTTTATAGCCGACACAAAAAAAGAAGTTCGGAAATTTCAGCCACGATTATTATTACATTGCAAGCTGAAAATGAAGAATACAGCCATGCAGGTTCAATAGGCAAACAATAAAATAGGCTTTAAAAAAACAAACTCGGTAATAAACAGGCAAGCTCAGCAAAGCCGAGCGTTTATGGGGATGGAGGGGAGATGGCTGTCGGTTAAGTACACATCCAGTCAACTACTATTTTTTGAGTGTGTGGCCAGTCTAACATGCACGCACGTCGGTACAGTCACTCAGCATGGCTACCGGGAATTAAGGTGAAGGAGGATAGGCAGGTGCGTATCTCCAGGGTGACATGAGTGACTCACGTTAGACAAATCGTGGATACTAATGGAGATCTCTCACTTTGTCCTGTAACTTGCATCAAAATGTAAGCACAATTTTATTTTTTTTTTTAATACATTTATCATGCATTTTAGGCAAAAATAAAATGTTTTAGAAGTATTTGGCACTTTTGAAAACGGAGTGCAGCTTAACAGAGAATGTACCTAAAAATGTGAGAACTTGCACAAAATTTTTGGTGCAAGGCATTACATGCCTGTTTCTCCCAGCTCTGCAAAAATGTGCGAGACAGGGGACACATATATATATATTGGACTGGATTAGTAAATCTGCTGATCTATCTTCAACGTTTTAATAAAAGTGCAAAGATATCAGAGCAATTATAGATAAGCATGCCAATGAGCAGAACAGCGACTGATGACATATTGCTTGAGAAATTCAGATCCACAAACAGAAAATTCAAGTACTTGTGGTGATGATAACGCTACAGATCTCAGTGAGACAAACAAGGGTTCCGCACGTGCTATCCGAGACACTGTATACATTCAGAATCCTGGCAGGTATGGTCAGAGGAGTAATGGCTGAAGCACAGAGGAAAGCACAATAGGTAAATCTGTCAGGATGGTGATCTGGGGTGCAAGAATGTACGTCTTCACACAATGTAGGCCCTCAGCTTTCAGGGGCTCTCTATGTACAATGTGGACTGAACGCAAAATGTTCTAGTTGGCAAATAAAATTAAAACAACCAAAATCTTTTCTAAAATAAAAACACTCATTTTTGCTCATCAGTCTCCTGCATACCTAAAAGCTTACAAAATCTTTAAAACAGGCAAAGAAAAAAAAAGAGTATTTGACAATATTAAATTAAAATAAAATAAAGCACATAAAATAAATGACCATGGAATCTTTGATTCTATTTATCGAAGCAAAAATAACCGCCCCCTCTCATATAGTGAAGATTTAAGTCAGTAAGACATTAAAAAGAACGTCTCATTCACACGTCAATGTTTCCGGTACGTGTGCGCTCAGTGTTTTTATCTACACATTCTACGTGGCTACTGATTTGTTACATGCCCTGGAGTTTGTACCGATTTACATAAGTGAATGGGTCAACGAAAAAAAAAACAAAAAACAGTCAGCATATTAGATGTCATCTGAGTTGCATCAGTGTGTTTTCTAGTTTCCAATGGAACCGACTTGGAAAAACCCCCATCAGCTTTTTTGTGAACATACAATAAAACCAGATGACAGGATAAATGCTAAAAACAAGGGGAAAAAAAAACTCACTGGCATGTGAATTTGGGCACATTGATAATAAGAACGCTGGACCAAAACTTACAGTGCAGAAATAATGCAGTACGTTAGCACAGTCCCCATTCGTATAATCGCCCTTAATTCCATGTCCGAGCCCACAAATATGGCTCCACTTTCACTGGTGTAGACTAGGCCCACAGAACTTGACCATTAAGTGCATGGGAGAAGTCTATGAAATGATGATGTGATTTACATCGCTCCTGTTAAATTGCAATGAAGCAATGTTCAAACCTTCAACAACCAGTGGCTGGCTGTGGTGACCTTCACCCACCCCCTTTTCGATTGGCCTGGTGTTACCTTCACACCCTCTCCCCCCAGTGACTGGCCTGGTATTACCTTCATGCCCCCCTCCTTACCCCCCACCCCCGACTGGCCTGGTGTTACCTTCACACTCCCCCCCCAAGTGACTGGTCTGGTAATACAGTCACGCCCCCTCCCCCAGTGACTGGCCTGTGGTGACCTTCACCCCCTTCCCGTGGCTGGCCTGTGGTGACCTTCACCCTCCTCCAGTGGTTGGGGTGACCTTTACCCCCTACGGTGACTGGCCTTTGGTGACCTTCACCCCCCCCCCGCCAAGTGACTGGTCTGTAGTGAGCTTCACACCTCCCCCCTGGTGACTGGCCTGGTGTGACCTTCACCCTCCTGGTTGCTGGTCTGGGGTGACCTTCACCATGGTGGATACCAGTGCAACGCCTCATGGTGCATCTGTTGTGCCCACTGTACGGTGGTGGTGGAGGATTATTGATCGCTGCGGTTTTTCTACAATTTGTGCTGGGGATAGTGACGGTGTTCTGTGGCTGTATGGACATATGCATGGACAGAAGGAACCTGACTGAAGTATAAAATCAATTCGGCGACATTATAAAATCTAATAAACCATTTCTCTGAAGAGAAATAGTTATTGTGGTCAAGGTGGAAGATGGGGCCAAATCCATATTCAAGAGCTGAACTATGCAGCCGTTTTATTTTATTTTTTTAACTAGGATCCACCACCCCTCAAAAAAAAAAATTCAGATAAGAGAAATGGCATCTGCCTGATAGCACCATGTAAATGAAGATTGAACACAAGTCATATTTCATTATACTCATCTAACATTTTTGGGCTTCTTCAGAGATTTATCAGGATTAGAGATAAGCGAATATTTCAATGTTCGGCTTGGATTACGATCGCCGAATTTGCAATATTTGCCGATTAATTAGTTGAATATTCGCAGAACATAACTAAACGCCATTCACGTCAATGGGAGGCAAAAACAAATGCATGCACAACACCTTATAACGGCCCCAAATGCTGCCAAAAACACATCAAATGAGGGACAGACACCAGGAAAGTGGCCACAATTCACCCACAGTACAGATTTTAGCATGGCAGTGCAGCAATCAGCATGAGGTATCGGGTCTGAGACAGCATTTACAGCTTTCAATTGAACGTCACAGTAAGACAAGGTGGGTGAGGGATTGGTGTAGGGCCCCTTTGCTGGGAGCTCTGATACCACATGCAAAACCTAGGGGGGGATCTCACTGAGGTCACCGCAGTTCAGCCTGGCTGGGAACGGAGCCTCAATGACGTCACCGCTAGTCACTCAGGCTGAACTCGCAGCAGCTCATTTACCAGTGGTTCTCAGCCTAGAGGGTCGCATCTTGGCACCGTCCAGGTTGAAAACTATTAATCCCCCAGACATGGATTACGGCGTGGGACAGAAATACAGACAGGTGAGGTATATTGTTGTTTCATTATTTTAGTTTTATTACAGGGGAACGAGGGCTTCGGTGGAATTAGTCGAGGTTGTAAGTATGGTTTAATAAAGATTATTAAAGGAGTTTGTGTCATTTTTTTCAATTAAAGGACTTTATCTGGGTGTCTGTGTTTTTATACAACGTGACTATGGAGTTAGTAATGGGGGCTTCTTATTGACGCCTCTCCATTACTAACCTCGGGGCTTGATGTCACCTGACAATACAAAAGGTGACATCAACCCCACTTTCCACCGCTACAGGGCAAGTGGGAAGAGCTGAGAAAAGCGCCAGAATTGGCGCATCTAATAGATGTGCCTTTTCTGGGAAGCTGCGGGCTGCTATTTTTAGGCTGGGGAGGTTAATATCCATGGCCCCTTACCAGACTGAGAATAGCAGCCCCCAGCTATCAGCTTTAGCAAGGTTGGTTGTCAAAAATGGGGGGGACCCCACAACAGTTTTTTAAATTATTTATTTAAAGGGAACCTGTCACCAGATTTTTGGCCTATCAACTAAAAATATCATCTAACAGAGTGTGAGCTATACATTCCCCAACTACTTTTGAAACCCCCTGACTCCCATGAATCCCCTATAAAAACCTTTTATTTTGCTCCCGCGCTGTATGTAAATGTCCTCGGTCTGGTCTGATGGGCGTTGGTTCTGGTCCCTCTCTCCACCCCTCCTCGGCATGCTGTACGCATTCCGTTCTGTGAATAGCGTTGTCCGTGTACAGGTCCCACGTATGCGCATTCAAATTGCCTCCTGCGCATGCGCAGCATACTTTGCCCAACTGAGGGCAAAGCTGAAAAGCATTAGTGCGCATGCGCCGGAAGTACTATGTCCCGGAAGTATTTAGCTGTATACCGGAACATAGTTCACCGGCGCATGCGCACTAATCCTTTTCGGCTTTGCCTGCAGTTGGGAAAAGCATACTGCGCATGCGTGGGAGGCAATTTGAATGCGCACGCGTGCGACCTGTACGTGAACAACGCTATTCACAGAACGAAATGCATACAGCACGCCGAGGAGGGGTGGAGAGAGGGACCAGAACCAACGCCCATCGGACCGGACCGAGGATATTTACATACAGTGTGGGAGCAATATAAAAGGTTTTTATAGGGGATTCATGGGGAGTCAGAGGGTTTCAAAAGTAGTTGGGGAATGTATAGCTCACACTTTATTAGATGATATTTTTAGTTGATAGGCTAAAAAACTGGTGACAGGTTCCCTTTAAATAATTAAAAAAACAGCGTGGTGACCCCTCTATTCTTGATAACCAACCTTGCCAACGCTGACAGCTGAGGGTTGCAGCCCCCAGCTGTGAGTTTTGCCTGGCTGGTTATCAAAATATGGGGGGGGGAGCCCACGCAGTGTTTTTTTAATTATTTATTTACAGCGCAGGAGCAGCTGATGAATACTCCCATCATTCGCTCCTGCTCTCACTGTTATTAGCAGCAGCAGTGTCGGATGTTGGGAGCGGTTGTCCCATCAGCTGACACCAGTGACTGGAGGTAAATTTTATACCTCCGATCATAGCGGAGTGCTCACGCTGTCTTTTGACAGCGTGGGAATCATGGCTCTCTGACCGGCGGGGATGATTTCACTGCCGATCAGAAGCGGTGTTTGCCGCGCTACCAAGCACATGACAGCGCCACAAACACCCGGTGTTCAGGCAGCCTAACCCGACTTTACTTTTCGGGTTCGCACATCTCTATCCTCGGCTACTGCACCTGGCCGTGCAGGAGCCAAGGATGAAACGTCCTTCTCGGCATGCGTCCCCATACTTCTCTGTATGCGGCCACGTGTCATCGAAAATGGCTACGCATGTCAGTGCTGAAACGCGTGTCATAGGTTCGCTATCACGGCACTAAATGCTACAAACTATTTTAAAGTCAGGTCCCTTACTTTATGACGTTAAGGAAGAATTTTTTTTGGCCTATGGATCAGGCCTCTACAGTTTCATTACAACCCAACAAAATGACAAAGTGTGATACGGCGGGATGTCTAACTTTTTGCAACTGAAAAACTATAACTTTTTTTTTAATGTGCCTTAGGTCTGCAGACAGTTTTATATCACCACAGCAATAAATGACAAGGTGGGATACAGCAGGCTGTTTCACATTTAGCTAGTGAAAAAATATTAATTAGAATGCTATACTCATGCATGGAGCACAATAGAAGCAGTGCACAACACGTGTCCTGCTGGCTTTCTTTGTGGACCTCAGTAATGTCCAAAAAAGAAAAACAAACGCTGGAAGGTCAATTTAACAACCACACCGGGCAGTAGCTCGCTACACTATCTGACTGATATACAACCACCTAGCTAACTAGCTAAAATCTTGCTGTTAACAGTGGCAGCATCAGGAGCAGCCTCTCTGCAGTGTTACAGTGTCAAGATGGCGCTAAAACAAGATGTCCGCTATTTATATGGAGAGGGACATGTGATTTGAGCAGCCAATGACACAAGCCGTTGAGTCAGGACATTGTGGGTGTTTCCTGCGCCCTGATTGGCTAGCCGCAATGTGCACAAATAAAGTTAGGGAAAAAAATGGCTGCTGTGCTTACAACAACGCCGCACCCCCTCATCACACACGTGACAAACGCTGACGACACACCGCCATTATCGTTGCTAAAGTGCTGAAAATACTTTTGTGGCAACGTATATATTTTTCAGCACTTTTTACCGAATGTTACCGATTTTACAAAATTTTGCTCGTGTTTCCGATCACCAATCTGAATGTGCCATATTCGTGCCGAATTTATGTTTGGCGATCGTTTTCTGAACAAATTTGCTCATCACTAATCAGGATCTCTGAGGATCTAACGTAAGAATATTGCCCTCCTCACCCACTGAAGGTCAATCTAAGGCCCTGTTCACACTGCACTTCTGCAGACCATGTCTTTGTACCCATTTGAACAGATGGATATTTTTTGAAAAAAAAACAAAAAACAAAAATAAATTGTGTTCATTTGAATTCATTTCATATCTTCACAGTCTGTAGCCAGGTCAGGGGTTTGTCTGAATCCCGTTTTTAGGGTAATTCCAGGGATGGAATCTCCGAATGCACTGCAGAAATCGCAGTCTGAACTGGGCCCAGTAGAGTAAGATAAGTTAATAATGGAATTTGTTTTTATGTACAAGAGAGTATTATCCAACCGTGATGAATATTGGGCAAACATGTCAATTTCCGTGCTGCCAGCGCCCATCTGATGAGAAAGTGTGGGCATTTTTGCATGTAAACTCCCGATCCTTTTGTACTTGTGGGAGATAAGCTGTCGCTGCCTTACAGATCATACACATTTATAGCCAAGCAAGAGTTTGTATAAGGGGGCTTAGCAGAAATAGCTCGTGGCTGAACGCCATCTAATGTCTACGGCCAGCCATAACGAGCCCTGGCTGAGCTCTACATGGTTATAAGCAATGCACGGAACAAGAAGATAAAATCAGTACATGATACAAGACGCAATGCACCATAACAGTGAGAGGTTATCTTCTCAAAGTTATTGCTCCATTGAGACCATATCTATTCTCATCTTCCAGGATAAAAACACTGATACCTTATGATTAGTGCAGACCACCAATGAGTGATCAGTGGCAGACCCTTTTTAAGAAAATCCATTTATGGATCATAAAAGTCCAGGGTAATGATGAGAAACACACACGCACCATAGGCAACACAGAATACATCTTTTTCATTGCCAAGGAATATTAATGTTGCAAACTCCTTGTACATCCGGCCTGCAGGTCGTTTATAAATCATTGCATGGTTATATCCTGTGGATGGCGCAGACCGAGAGGGCATCAGCTATAAGCTACAAGATGAAACGATGATACTAGCACATGTGCCGTATGTGCTCTATTCTCACATGGCAACCCCTGCCTCTCCGGTGACCTCTTCTGGTTTTTGTTTATTTTTTGCGGCGTGTCATGCTGCACATCCATGTGACTGCTGCAGCCGATCGCTGTCCCCATAGGTCTTGTGCCGTAAGACCTATGGGGACAGCGATCGGCTGCAGCAGTCACATGGATGTGCAGCATGACACGCCGCAAAAAAGTAAACAAAAACCAGAAGAGGTCACCGGAGAGGCAGGGGGTTGCCATGTGAGAATAGATTCAATTTATCACATTTCCTACTGCCAGGCTTTAAACATTTTTTTCCAATAAGCTCCATTAGCAGTTGAAAAAAATAAATAATAATAAAAAAAAAAAAAAAAATCACAAAAAACCCTCATTTATTTACCCTGCCCAGGTCCAGTCTCCACCCCTGCAGACATCTGAGCACAGCAAAACTGCTGATGTAGAAGGCACAAACCGCTCATAGCCGCTGAGCTCACCGACTGGTTAGCACTGCAGCCAATATGGAAATGACAATATCAAATGTTTTTTATTTGTAATTTCTTTATTTTTGAACTGGGGTGAAATGGAAACAAATTTAGAAAGGGACAGCATGGCGTCCAACCAGACAATCACCGAGCTCAGCAGCTCTGAGCTTCTAGTGCCGGCTACATTGGCGGAGCTGCTGAGCTCAGTAGTCTGCAGCGCTGTTGATGTGACGTCAGAGCTGCAGATAACAACAAACACCAGGAGCAGCGGTGGGGACTCAGTGCTGGACCTGGGGGAAGAAGAGTTCAGAATAGGTTTGTTTTTATTATTATTAATAGACCTTATAGGAAAAACTTTCCTGAATGGGAAAACCCCTGTTTTTTTTTATTTTATTTATTATTTTTGTACTCGCTCATATGGCACCATAATTTCACAGAACTTTACAGACATCACTACTGTCCCCATTGGGCCTCACAATCTAGATTCCCGATCTGTATGTTTTTGGAATGTGGGAGGATACTAGAGAATCCATTAATTTTAATAAAACCCAATTAATTTTCTTAAACACCTGGAAAGCCCCATTACGAGTACAGGTGACTTTTACATTAGACGAGCACACTATGACATGTGCTATACTTTGAGCTGTCTGCTCATTGGAAATTCTAGGAAGAGATTGGTGGTATGGGTACTGCTGACAGCTCCACCTGCATTCACTGCACTCTAGGCCAAAAGAAACAAACACGAAGTTGGCAGACTGGTTGTTACAGAGTACATCTAATTGACAGGGTGCAGCTGAGATCCAATGCACAGATTTAGACCTGCTAAACCTGAAAAGTCTTCAGTAAAGTCCCGAAGTGTCTGAATAAAGTATCTGACAAAACACTATGGTGCTGGCGACTAGCACTAAAGAACTAAACATTGTCATCCAATAAGTCCTACACAGCACAGCGAGATGGTCCAGAATTGCAAGATCTAGTAAATGTACAGTCTTCATACATTTATTTGAACTTCTGCTTTAGTTCCCGGCCTCACTGGTTCTTGTAAATCAGTCTAATGGAACTGAATAATAACCAAAATGTGCCATCAATAAATGAGTAAATCACCCAACACCTGAGCCAACGAGCCCTTAACCTTTCCTATCTACCTCTGGAACAACACTCAGTGACGCCTGGAGGAACCTCTCGGACCCTGCGGCATGGTTATCACAGGACAGCAGCCAATAATGGGATACGGTACAGAGGTCAGGCTCTCTTTAACTTTCCATTGTTAGAAGGTCAACAAGCCAGGGGGAAAAAGCAGCACGAATCTCGGAGGTTAGGCATCGGGTTATGCTAGCCACAAGCAATTAAGGAGAAATACGCTTTGTATCTATGGCAACAATCCAATTAAAACTAGTTCTAGATCAGGAAATGTAATGAATTACAATAGTTCTTGGATGTTGGTCAAAAATAGAACAATACCCATGTCCACGTAAAGTAATCCAGAAGGAAACGATTACCACTTCTGTGTCCTCCAGTAACTCACTCTGGATTTCATAGTTTTTTAGAACACTGGATATGTTATATTAGGAGTGCAAAACCCTCGGCCCTGGGGGCCACATGCGGCTCCAGATGCCTTCCTGTGTGGCCCTCAATTATATGGTCACATACATGCCTGCCATAGCCTGTGTATGGAAGTATAAGGTAGCACCATAGGGATGGGTGACTATCAATGGTGCACAGGTGGCAATGTCTGTGGCCACGCCATCATCTAGGTAAGGAGCAGATGAAGTAAAGAAGTGGCCATGAGTCAGGGCTGCCTTAAACATTGTAGTATATGGGAAAAGGGAAACACTCGGCTGTGTCATTGTCTCGTGTAAACTACAATGGAAAAAGTTGAATCCATGGTCTGTTCCTTTCTGGATTGTGAAGGGAAGAGAAGAGGACCTCTATGCTCCTGATAGGTGGTGGTCCTAAAAATTGAATCGGCACAGATTAGATATTTATCATATGATCTCACGTTTCATTATAGCCTGTGGTGTTGGTTCAATCTGACCCTCAGACCATAAAAGTTTGTGTGCCCCTTACATGAACATCTAATCCCAAATATTTCAACCTACACATCCATAAAAAGGATGTATGGGAAATTCTGTAAAAGGCAAACCAATATTAAGCTTTTAACTTTCTACTTTTTGGTTGCCCTGAAAAAAAACGATCCAACATGCCAGAATATCACATGGAAACACCGATTTGCACCCACAGACCTTTGGCACTAATTCAGATTTCATTGCTGGAAACCAGACACAAATGTCAGAGATTTCACCTAATGGAGAATGAGGAACGACAGTGTGGGGTTAAATCCATATAGTAGTCCTTCGTTCTGGAAACTGGTGTTGGTACGAGCCCAGGGCAGCACGATGGCTCAGTGGTTAGCACTGTTGCTTTGCAGCGCTGGGGTCCTGGAATCAAATGCCACCAAGGACAACATCTACAAGGAGTTTGTATTTTCTCCCCGTGTTTGTGAGGGTTTCCCCTGGTTTCCTCGTACACTCCAAAGATATACTGATAGGGAATCTAGATTGGACAGTGATAAGGTATGTAATGCGCTGTGGAATTAAGTGAGTACAATTAAATTCTACAATGTGATGTTTTGTGGACAGATATAAATGGCAGAAGATCATTTTAGGATTTTTTTGATTTACAAATAAAATTCTGTGTAATTTCTAACGCAGTGGTCCCCAACCTTTCTGACCTTGAGAGCCACATTCAGCTCTGAGAGAGAGGGTCGCGAGCCACATTCAGCACTGAGAGAGGGTCGCGAGCAACATCCAGTTCTCACCCCCCTCAAAGTATTGTCTGCCAAAGCCCCCATTACAGGTATAATCATAGCCAAAGCTTTTCCACATAAATCACTCCAAAGAAGTACACTGAGATCCAGGGGTTCCCACAACACCCCCATTCCGTATTCTCCCATCAAGGACTCCCAACACACTGTCGCATCCAGCTTCAAGAACCTCCTCTAACAGGTAGTGTCATCCTCCAGCGTACCATACCTAAATCATCCCTAAACCCCAAGACCAGTATATGTGCATCCAGATCTGCTCTTCTGTGCAGGGCTACTCAAAAAAATTTACCATTTTGAGATGTGCTCTTTATAACTATTTGCTAGATCTGGAGCTAATGCGCCAAGCTGGCAGACAGCCGCGACTCACAATTCATGGGACCGTGAGCCACATGTGGATCCGAGCTACAGGTCGGGGACCCTTGTTCTAACAGATAGTAACATGAGAGTTCTAGTTACAGGCTCGTTCTTCTTCCTACATGATCAGTGGAACGCAAGCAGTTAAGCACAAAGTAAGCCTTACATTATGTAGGTAGGACGCACAATTGTCAAACAGGTCATGAACTGCTGAGCTCACTAATATAACACTTCTGTGCGCTTCTATCATCAGAAGCATGAAACCAACAATGGATTGTCAGAAGATCACAAGGCTGAGAGGAAGGGGCACGCTATGTGACCTCGTTAGCAAATAGGGTTTTAAAAGGATGGAACAGTTATTTTTTTTTATTGTGAAGTTCACTGATCACCTTTACAAATGTGCTAACCTTTATGACACATTATGGTAGGAGCAGAACCAAATGTACATTTACTAGACTTTCTCTAATAAAAAAGTGAAAAAACCAAGGAAATTGTAATATTGTCAGAGAACCCCGCCAATTAGCTGTACGACGTGCAGTCCCTTCTGTTAGCTGATTGGTGGGGTTGATAAGAGTCAGCCCCCTCGCGCTGATCCTAGAAGGTAACCGTTCACAATTAATTGGTTGGCTGATAGCTTTTCCTCCAGCCTGCCAATCTAAATTAATGTTATTTTTTAATGTTCTCAAGATCAGGCACATTTTTTTTTCACAATTACGATTTAAAGAACTGAACATGTTTTTCTCGTTCGGAAATTTAAATAATTTCTGCATCTTTTTTTCGTGATATGTGGGACTTAATTCCTATGTTATTTTTCATACTTTTTTTAGGATATCAGGCTTTATCAGTGGGAAAATAAAGGAAATACATGTCTGTTTTTCACATTTTTAAAAAATATTATGACCACTGAAATCATTTCTGTAACAGCTATTATATATATTATATATATATATATATATATATATATATATATATAT
>JARQOD010000006.1:76477411-76543018 GCA_033576555.1 Oophaga sylvatica | reverse complement strand
GGCCGATATTCGCTGTATCGGAATTCCGATACTTAGTTCCGATATTTTTCCTATATCGTATACCGGAATCGGAAGTTCCCATAATTCTTTGAGAGGCAGTGTGATTTTAGTCAGCCAATGAGGAATCCTAAGAAGTGTGGGCACATCCTGTACTGCTGCGGTCATGTTAACTAATGGCATGGCTGTGATTGGCTGCTGAAATGATGTCAGAATGCACTATAAAAGGCGCCGCCGCCATTTTAGCGTCACTGTGCTGTGAATTCAGATAGGGACAGAACGCTGCTCTGCTGACTCTGAGGGACAGTTAGAGATTGCGATTTTGTGTACTTTGCTTTAGGCAGGCTAGTTTACCAACCGCTGTGTAAAGCTTCCTTTTGCCTTGCAGTGTTGGTTTAACAGCTCTGTGCAAGGTGTGTGTGTGAGAGTGCAGGTGACGCTGCAGTTTGCTCTGCATCCAACGCTGTCTGTAGGCATCTGCACGTGTCACTCACAGACTCTTTTTTTTTTTCTTTAGTGTAATTCTAGCTGCTCCATTCAATAGAAATTATAGTGTGATGCGCTTCCATCCGTATACAATACATTGGTTGCAAACACTATAGAAGTACAGAAAGGAGCCTTTCACAGATAGTGAACAGTTGTGTTTCAGTGTTCACTGCAGTCTGTGAGGTATTTTTTTTTTTTTAAATGCAGATCACGCTCCAGTTACTTCTTCAACTAATGCTGCGTGTACTCTGCTGAGTGTCTGTCGCTGGCTCATCCTTGTCATTTTTCTAAAATTGGTGCTGCTTTATTCTATTTTCAATTTACTAAAATCTATTAGTGTGACGCTCTTCCATCAAAATACAATACATTGCTTGCAAACATAATAGAAGTCCACAAAAAGGCCTTTCACAGCAACTGAACAGTTGTGTTCACTGTTCACTCTAGTCTGAGGTTTAAATTTTTGGTAGGAGTGTAGATCCCGCTCCACTTACTTCAACCACCGCTGCGTGTACTCTGCTGAGTGTCTGTCACTGGCTCATCCTTGTCATTTTTCTAAAATTGGTGCTGCTTTATTCTATTTTCAATTTACTAAAATCTATTAGTGTGACGCTCTTCCATCAAAATACAATACATTGCTTGCAAACATAACAGAAGTCCACAAAAAGGCCTTTCACAGCAAGTGAACCGTTGTGTTCACTGTTCACTCTAGTCTGAGGTTTAAATTTTTGGTAGGAGTGTAGATCCCGCTCCACTTACTTCAACCACCACTGCGTGTACTCTGCTGAGTGTCTGTCACTGGCTCATCCTTGTAATTTTTCTAAAATTGGTGCTGCTTTATTCTATTTTCAATTTACTAAAATCTATTAGTGTGACGCTCTTCCATCAAAATACAATACATTGCTTGCAAACATAATAGAAGTCCACAAAAAGGCCTTTCACAGCAAGTGAACAGTTGTGTTCACTGTTCACTCTAGTCTGAGGTTTAAATTTTTGGTAGGAGTGTAGATCCCGCTCCACTTACTTCAACCACCGCTGCGTGTACTCTGCTGAGTGTCTGTCACTGGCTCATCCTTGTCATTTTTCTAAAATTGGTGCTGCTTTATTCTATTTTCAATTTACTAAAATCTATTAGTGTGACGCTCTTCCATCAAAATACAATACATTGCTTGCAAACATAATAGAAGTCCACAAAAAGGCCTTTCACAGCAAGTGAACAGTTGTGTTCACTGTTCACTCTAGTCTGATGTTTAAATTTTTGGTAGGAGTGTAGATCCCGCTCCACTTACTTCAACCACCATTGGTTGCAAACAATATAGAAGTACACAAACGGGCCTTTCACAGCTACTGAACAGTTGTGTGCACTGTTTACTGTAGTCAGAGGTTTTCATTTTTGTAGTGCAGATCCCACTCCAGTTAGTTCTTCAACCACTGTTGCTTGTACTCTGCTGAGCGTGTCTCACTGCCTCATCCTTCACATTTTTCTCGAATTGGTGCTGCTACATTCTATTTCAAATAATTCAAATCTATTACTGTGACGTGCTTCCATCCATATACAATACATTGGTTGCAAACAATATAGAAGTACACAAACGGGCCTTTCACAGCTATGAACAGTTGTGTGCACTGTTTAATGTTAGTCAGAGTTTTCATTTTTGTAGTGCAGATCCCACTCCAGTTAGTTCTTCAACCACTGTTGCTTGTACTCTGCTGAGCGTGTCTCACTGCCTCATCCTCACATTTTCTCGAATTGTGCTGCTACATTCTATTTCAAATAATCAAATTATTACTGTGACGTGTTCCATCCGTATACAATACATGGTTTCAAACACTATAGAAGTACACAAAGGGGCCTTTCACAGCTAGTGAAATGGGTTTTAATTTTTAACTAAATATGTATTTTTCAATGACACAAATATAGTATGTTGAAGAGGAATAGTCCTACATCCATTGTTGCACAATATACAGGTGTACATACGTCCTTAATCAACAATGTATTATTATATTTACTTGTATGCTTTTATTTAAAAGCCAAGAACACAGAAGATAACCTTCGCACTACAGCTGTTGTCAAAGTTCAACCACATTTGCACTTCCACATTGCGCATTTGAGGATGATGTGAGTTGGATTTGTCAAAGTTATGGAGTGAGAAGGTTCACCATCAGTACCTATAGCATAAGTATGCTTTTGTGTTAGCATTTGTTAGACATGTGGATATCTGCCATAATATGTCACAATTATTTAGTTACAGATTTGTTACCAACACTAATCATTGAATGGTTTTAAATGTGACGTTTGACTTGTTTACAGCTTAGAAATAAGGGTGTAGCCTGATATCTATGTGTAGCACTAGCCACTTTAACATGTCATGTTTTTTTCAACATGTGTAGCTAGGTAGCAGTAATTTTTGCTGGACACACAGCAGGGGAACAGCAGGCGTTACTGAACCCCACAAACACATCATCGATTGTTTTGATCTGTGCATCCAACACTTCTGAGCCCAGGGTCAAGGAGGGTGTAGCCTGAGGCCTAGTATGAGATGTTTGAACTTTAATTTGAACTTTAATTTGGAGTTAGCAGCATTAATTTTTGTCAGACACACAGCAGGGGAACAGCAGGCGTTACTCAACCCCACTATCACTATAGCTTGTGTATTGGTCTGTGGACACGACACTTCTGAGCAGCAACTGGCAGTGTTGTAGCCCAGGGAGTATAGCTCAGGTGGTAGAAAGATGAACATAACAGGAGACATGGAAAACGTTGCCAACCAGTTAGTTAATCTGAAACCGGACAGGCAAATTCAGGCGAGATCCATGCCTAGTTCATTTTCAGAAAAGTAAGCCGTTCTACATTATCGGAGGATAGTCGCATTCAACGGTCTGTTAGTACACCACCTGCAGCAGTAAAGATGCGCTCCGATAATACACTGGCAGCAGGGCAAGCCAGCACCTCCAATGCATACTGGCTAAGCTCTGGCCATGTATCCAGCTTAGAGACACAAAACTTGAATGGGGAAGAGCCATCTGGGAGTACACTGAGAGGGCAAGACATGTAGTCTGTCACCATCTTACGGAAATGTTGCCTCCTGCTGACTGGAGCCGTCTCGGATGGTGTAGACATTGGTGGCGCTGCCACAAAACTTCGCCACATTTGGAACATACTGTTCTTGCCCTGTGCAGAGGCGCTGCTTGTGCTCCCTCTTGTTGCAGAGCTGTCTCCACTGCCTCGACGCACAGAGCTGCTTTGTAAAGCAGTAGCAGCAGCAGTGCTCTCGGCTGGAATGGAGAACATTATGGATTGCACCAGTGTGTCTTGGTACTTCCGCATTTTACGCTCCCGGTTCAACGGTGTGATGAGGCTTTGTAAGTTGTCCCGGTAGCGAGGGTCTAGGAGGGTGTACATCCAATAATCAGACGTGGTGTGAATGTGTTCGATGCGGCGGTCGTTTCTCAGGCACTGCAGCATGAAATCAACCATGTGCTGCAGACTCCCAACTGGCCAAGAAACGTTGTCCCCTGCAAGAGGCGTCATCTCTGCCTGCTGTGCATCACCCCACCCTTGGTCTACATACTGACTAGAGCATTGTCTACCTCCCTCTGGAGCGATGTCTTCCTCCTCCATTGACTCCTCCTCATCCTCCTCACAAAGTCCTTCAAATACATAAAAATTTACAAAATTTAAAACTCAAAATTTAAAAACATTGTATCATAATTCTGTAACATCAGTTTATGGAAACACAATAGCATTACAAAAGGATAGACAAAAACTGTACATTATGTGCTTTGTAAATACATTAAAAGTTTGGAATGGTTATGAAAATATAGACAGCGACTCTGGAGGTTCAATTGTTGATACAGCATGGTACTTTGAAAGTCCTCCAGCCCTTTGTGAGGAACCACGTTGCGCTGACTGTCCAGAAGGTGATGGAATTTGTGACTCCTCATCCTCCACCTCTTCCAAAACCTCATGCCTTAGTGCTTGCAGTGTTTTTTGAAGCAGGCAGATAAGGGGGACAGTCAGGCTGACTAGTGCATCATCTGCACTCGCCATCCGCGTTGACTCATCAAACGCACGCAAAACGTGGCAGATGTCCTTCATAGAGTCCTTCGCCACTCATTACACTGGCTGCCCATTCATTATAGGATCCAATTCTAATTACTGGTTCTCACCAACAAAGCTCTCCACAGTGCAGCCCCCCCTACATCTCCTCCCTCATTTATATTTATCGGCCTAACCGACTGCTGCACTCTGCAAACGACCTTCGACTAACCTCTGCACTAATCCGTACCTCCCACTCCCAACTCCAAGACTTCTCCCGCGCTGCGCCAATCCTCTGGAATGCTCTACCCCAAGAAATTAGGACTATCCGCAATTTGGATGGTTTCAGGCGCTCCCTCAAAACACATTTGTTCACAGTGGCCTATCACATTCACTAATCAAAGTCATTCTATGTGTAAGTCTGTGTGTGTAGCCCATTCACTATCTCCATGCATCCCTCACTCCCTTAAAATGGCTGGACCATCATTGTAAAAACACCATTGTATATAAACACCTGTACTTTGTATCTCCCCCACCTCATTGTAGATTGTAAGCTTTCACCAGCAGGGCGGCTGATTTTGCTTTAATTATTGTATTGTTAGCGTTGTTACTTATGACTTGTGTTTTGAAACTGTTAAACTGTAAAGCACTGCGGAATATTATGGCGCTTTATAAATAAAGAATATTATTATTATTCTTATTATAGAGGCCCACTCAGTAGTGGTGAAGTGTGAACGGCGCAAATTGCGAGTTGATTGCGCCTGATGCAGCTGATACTCCATTACTGTTGGCTGCTGCTCACACAACCGCTCCAACATATGTAACGAGGAATTCCACCTGGTGGGTACGTCACATATGATGCTATGTTCATGAAGGCGAAATCTGCGTTGCAGAGCTGCAATCAGCGATCTGGCCATGCTGGAACGTCGCAAGTGAGCGCACTCTAGGCGGACCTTGTGCAGCAGTGCATCAAGATCCGGATAGTCCCTCAAAAAACTCTGCACGACCAAGTTGAGCACATATGACAGACATGGTATGTGAGTGAGGTTGCCAAGGCCCAGAGCTGCCACCAGATTTCGGCCATTGTCACACACTACCAAGCCTGCCTGTAGATTCGCTTCCAAAAACCACACGTCGCTCTCCTGCTTTATGGCATTACAGAGCTCCTGCGCTGTGTGGCTAAGATTCCCCATGGAAATTAATTTCAGGACGGCCTGTTGACATTTGGACACGGCTGTGCTCATATCGGTCGCAACAGGTAAACGTTCACGGGTCCATGTGGAGGTAGACCGTGACGGCTCCTGCAGCGATGATTCTGAGGAACTGGAGTAGGAGGAGGAGTCAATAGTGTACAGACTTGATTCCTGCAATCCTTGGAGTTGGCAGAACACGTACAGCGCCACTCGCAAGATCAGTACCCGGCTACACAACATTGACCCAATGGGCAGTGAGGGAAAGGTATTGTCCCTGGCCATGGGTGTTAGAACCCTCTTGTTAGGTTTTGTTTCAGTTTGCTGGTCACATGACCTTTTTTCCCTTTTTAGTCTGGCTCCGCCCTTCTGGCTTTGCTTGACTTCATTGTATTATCTACTGTTAAGCTAGCCGGGTGCTTAGGTGCCTTAATCTGTCAGTTTTGCTTGATGTTAGGATCGCAAAGTATTTATTTTTCTGTTTAATTATCCATGCTACAATTTATGTTAGGAGGTGTCCACCTTTTCTCCCAGTCCCTAGATCTTGTAGGGATTACTCCCTCGCAACTATAGGTCTTCGTTCACACTAGATGAGGACTTTAGCGGGTCTAGTCGCAGGATCAGGTTCCCCGTTACATCGTAGGGATTCAGCTTAGTTGTATTGTAGGGACAGAATTCCCTTCTTTCCTTACTGGTTGTAGCAGATCATAACAATGGATACTGGTCCACGCATCGGTGGTCAGGTGGACCTTGCTACTGAGGGCGTTTAGTAGCGCATGTTTAATTTTTCCCTCAACATGCTTTTGCAGACCAGGGACGGCTTGCCTGCTGAAATGAAATCGGCTTGGCACATTGTATTGTGGGACTGACAATGATATTCAGTTACGGAAACTGTCTGTCTCCACCAGCCTGAATGACAGCATTTCAAGGGACAGGAGTTTTGCAATGCCAGCATTCAGAGCCTGTGCTCGTGCATGGTTTGCGGAGTATGGCCATCTTTTATCCCATGCCTGTGCTACCGATGGCTGTTTTGTGGCCTGGGAGTGTGAGGATGACAGGGAACTTGCTGCTGTGTGTGGAATAACAGTTTGTCTCTGGACAACAGTGGCCGAGGTTCTTCCATGGCGATCCTGTGAGGAAGCAGAACCAGCTGTGTGTGAGCTCGATGAAGAGGCTTCAACACAACCTGAAGATGTAGGTGCTGCTGTAGGTTGGCCTACATCTCCAGTGTGTCTTTGTAACTCAACTACGTGCTTTGTCCGCACATGTTTCCACATATTTGGGTATTGAGGTGACTGACACTTTTAACTATTTTTAATTTTTGATTACACAGCTTGCATTTGACATAGCAAATATCATGTGCAAGTGTGTGAAAAAAGGACCACGCAGTGCAAGTCCTGGGAGCGCACGTTTTGACTTTTGGAAGACAACTGCTCTGAACAGGTGCCAAACTGGAGGCTACAGGCAACCGAGTCTGCAGCCTAACTCTCCCTCCTGTTTGTACCGTTGGGGCAATGTCTTCCTCTATCTTCCTTCTATCACTAACCACTTCGCTAGGCCTCTCCCAGCTTTCAACCAAAGTACTGGTTCTCAGCCACAAAGCTATCCACAGTGCAGCACCCCTCCTACATCTCCTCCCTCATTTCTATCTATCGGCCTAACCGACTGCTGCGCTCTGCAAACGACTTTCGACTAACCTCTGCACTAATACGTACCTCCCACTCCCGACTCCAAGACTTCTCCCGCGCTACGCCAATCCTCTGGAATGCTGTACCCCAAGAAATTAGGACTATCCACAATTTGCATGGTTTCAGGCGCTCCCTCAAAACACATTTGTTCAGAGCGGCCTATCACATTCACTAATCAAAGTCATTCTATGTATTCTGTGTAAGTGTGTATGTGTGTGTGTGTCTCTAGCCCATTCACTATCTCCATCCCTCAGTCCCTTAAGATGGCTGGACCATCATTGTAAATGCACCATTGTATATAAACACCTATACTTTGTATCTCCCCCGCCTCATTGTACATTGTAAGCTGTCACGAGCAGGGGCGACTTATTAGCTTAAATTATTGTATTGTTAACGTTGTTACTTATGACTTGTGTTCTTAAACTGCAAAACTGTAAAGCGATGCGTAATATGATGGCGCCATATAAATTAATATTATTATTATTAGGATTCCTCTGAGCTGCTCCCACCACCTTCCTGTTCCTCACGCCATGTTGGGTCTTGGACCTCATCATCTCCACTACCCTCTTCCAACACCTGCTGTTGGGTGGTCTGGCCAGCACCATGCTCAACAGAAACTGGCACCTGAGTCTCATCATCATCAGATGCGTTCTGCGGTGTGCTGACCATCGGCACTGTCTCACCCGCCTCTTCAGATTCAGAGAGACACAGCTGTTGCGCATCACTGCATACTCCCTCTTCTTCACATTACAGAATGCTGCTTGGCTGGGCCCCTGTTTGCAAGCCAATAGATTCTGAGAACAGAAGCAGGCACTCAGCTGGTTCCTGTACAGAACTCTCTGACTGCCTGGGCAATTTGCCAGGCGGTGAAGAGACAGATGGTTGCTCAACAGTGCTGTGGTCCTGAGAGGAGGTGGAAGCAATTGAAGTCGATGCATTGGCTGACATCCAACCAACAACGGCTTCAATTTGTTCTTCCCGCAGCAGGGGGGTACTCCGAGCTCCTACAAAAGTGCGCATAAAGGAACGCTCACGGGGAAAACTGGTGGATGCTGTGTCACTGGGGGCCGCAGCAGCCACAGAATCCCACGTCCTCTCCTGAAGAAACTCCACGGCCACGACCACGTGCCTTACTCCCTGCCTTCTTCATCTTGGTAGATTGATAAAGAAAGTCTGAAAAGTTATAAGGCCTAAGTGTGGTTATTCCGCAGAGACTGCAGTGAACACTGCACACAACTGTTCAGTAGGTGTGAAAGGCCCCTTTGTGTACTTCTATAGTGTTTGCAACCAATGTATTGTATACGGATGGAAGCGCGTCACACTAATAGATTTTATTTAGTTGTAATAGAATGGAGCAGCAACAATTAGAGAAAAATTTCAAGGATGTGCCAGTGACACACGCTCAGCAGACTACAACCAGCAGTGGTTGAAGAACTAACTGGAGCGTGATCTGCACTCCAAAAAGGAAAACCTCAGACTACAGTGAACACTGCACACAACTGTTCACTACCCAACGCGTCTCAGCAGGAAGGCAGTCTGTGCGTCAAATCAAAGGCGCAAGCATACATCCACGTACCCTGTTTATAAAGCTATATAAAAAAAATTATGTAGTAGTGACGCACACTTTATTGAGGTACAGTATTACATCGCCATTCACCATCTGTGGCTATGCAGTCTCATCTATATATACCTTATCTATCCGTTGTCATGCTTGCAATTCGACAGTCAGGCATAAATAGCAATTTTCACTATGCACTATGCACTTTTTAAAGGTTATGTTTGTTAATAAAAATGATTATTGCCACATATTATGAGTATTACATGATGGAAATTGTATAATTTTGTATAAACTGTTTAGTGACATTATTCAGCAAATGTAACATTTTAGTAATGTCACAGATAACTTGTAATGCTGATGATGTTTTGAAGTCAGACATTCATTGTCTATACAATAAAAATGGTGTACATACTGTTACTTATCCATCATTAATGGATTCAGATATGTACTTGTATGCTTTTATGTACAACCGTATAGCAGATTCCTTAACTAATTTATTTTGTGGTTTGCATTGCTGTTCAACATGTTAATGTATGTGTTTATGTTTGTCAATTCTTTATTTATCTAGATATTAGTTTAAATGAAATCATCATCTTATGGTAGTAAAGGTTATCTTTCTCTTGTTTGAAGTATAGACATTTAAAATTGACAGGTAACAAGGAAATTACTTGATCTAGTATTTAAACATCCTCCTTGACCCTGGGCTCCAACACCGCCAGTTGTTGCTCGGAAGTGCTGTTAGCACAGTCAACACTTGCTCCTGTGTTACTGGGGTTCAGTAATGTCAGCTGTTCCCCTGCTGTGTGTACGTCAAAAAGTCCTGCTGCCTCCACCCTGTTCTCTTCTCATCCCTGGGCTCCAACACCGCCAGTTGTTGCTCGGAAGTGCTGTTAGCACAGTCAACACTTGCTCCTGTGTTACTGGGGTTCAGTAATGTCAGCTGTTCCCCTGCTGTGTGTACGTCAAAAAGTCCTGCTGCCTCCACCCTGTTCTCTTCTCATCCCTGGGCTCCAACACCGCCAGTTGTTGCTCGGAAGTGCTGTTAGCACAGTCAACACTTGCTCCTGTGTTACTGGGGTTCAGTAATGTCAGCTGTTCCCCTGCTGTGTGTACGTCAAAAAGTCCTGCTGCCTCCACCCTGTTCTCTTCTCATCCCTGGGCTCCAACACCGCCAGTTGTTGCTCGGAAGTGCTGTTAGCACAGTCAACACTTGCTCCTGTGTTACTGGGGGTTTAGTAATGTCAGCTGTTCCCCTGCTTGTGTACGTCAAAAAGTCCTGCTGCCTCCACCCTGTTCTCTTCTCATCCCTGGGCTCCAACACCGCCAGTTGTTGCTCGGAAGTGCTGTTAGCACAGTCAACACTTGCTCCTGTGTTACTGGGGTTCAGTAATGTCAGCTGTTCCCCTGCTGTGTGTACGTCAAAAAGTCCTGCTGCCTCCACCCTGTTCTCTTCTCATCCCTGGGCTCCAACACTGCCAGTTGTTGCTCGGAAGTGCTGTTAGCACAGTCAACACTTGCTCCTGTGTTACTGGGGTTCAGTAATGTCAGCTGTTCCCCTGCTGTGTGTACGTCAAAAAGTCCTGCTGCCTCCACCCTGTTCTCTTCTCATCCCTGGGCTCCAACACTGCCAGTTGTTGCTCGGAAGTGCTGTTAGCACAGTCAACACTTGCTCCTGTGTTACTGGGGTTCAGTAATGTCAGCTGTTCCCCTGCTGTGTGTACGTCAAAAAGTCCTTCTGCCTCCACCCTGTTCTCTTCTCATCCCCGGGCTCCAACACCGCCAGTTGTTGCTCGGAAGTGCTGTTAGCACAGTCAACACTTGCTCCTGTGTTACTGGGGTTCAGTAATGTCAGCTGGTCCTCGGTTGTGCCATTGGCTCTTTTCCTTCTGCTGCCCCTCCGGGTTCCAGTACCGTCAGCTGGTTCTCCGCAATGCCTTTGGCCTAGGTGCCTCCATCTCGGTATCCGAGTTCCAGCAACGTCTGCTGGTCCTTGGTAGTGCTTTGGAGCACAGGTACCTCCTGCTTAGTAACCGTGTCCCAGTAACGTCAGCTGGTCCTCGGTTGTGCCATTGGCTCTTTTCCTTCTGCTGCCCCTCCGGGTTCCAGTACCGTCAGCTGGTTCTCCGCAGTGCCTTTGGCCTAGGTGCCTCCATCTCGGTATCCGAGTTCCAGCAACGTCTGCTGGTCCTTGGTAGTGCTTTGGAGCACAGGTACCTCCTGCTTAGTAACCGTGTCCCAGTAACGTCAGCTGGTCCTCGGTTGTGCCATTGGCTCTTTTCCTTCTGCTGCCCCTCTGGGTTCCAGTACCGTCAGCTGGTTCTCCGCAGTGCCTTTGGCCTAGGTGCCTCCATCTCGGTATCCGAGTTCCAGCAACGTCTGCTGGTCCTTGGTAGTGCTTTGGAGCACAGGTACCTCCTGCTTAGTAACCGTGTCCCAGTAACGTCAGCTGGTCCTCGGTTGTGCCATTGGCTCTTTTCCTTCTGCTGCCCCTCCGGGTTCCAGCACAGTCAGCTGGTCCTCGTTACTTGCATTGGCTCTTGTACCTTCTGCTACATTTACAAATTGAAGATTTTTTAAATGTTTTTTTGGGTAATCACTCTGGATCTCCAACAATGAAGACGACGACCCTGATGACCACCCCGAAGAAGATGACGACCACAAGGACGACGAGCATCAAGCCAACCAGCCTAAACACCATCACAAAGAAGAAATAAAAGATTACCCAACAGGACTAAGAAGGTTAAGACAAACTACAAGATACAGAACAAGAGACTTAAGAACAATAAGCAGAAGATCAAAAAGCAGAAGAACATGAAGTATAAGACCAAAATGAAGAGCAAAATATATGTTCTAAATTATAAGCAGAAGAAGACTAAGCAGTGTATGGGGGTGAGTCCGTTCCTCCTCGTGGTGCCCCTGGAAAATGCCTGCTGCTGCAGGCTAAACTGAACACGGACAAATACTGTTGTAATTTAAATCTTTTGTGACAGCAAGAACGGAAGGATGAAAAATTCATACTTTGACAGATTACAAGTACAGGAATCTCTGTCACAAATAAGAATATGATGAAGAAGATGAAGTACAATATGAAGAAGAATAATAGTTGAATAAGAAGAATATGAGTAATGTTAACAAAAAGATGAATAGCAAGAAGTTTAAGAAGAAGATAAAGAAGGTGAAGATGAAGAATAATTTGATGAAAAAGATGATGCTGCTGAAGATTATGAAGGAGAAAGTGTGTCAAAAGTTAAAAAGGTGAAGAGCATGGAAGTTGTGAAATATACATATTTGCCAAAATAGAAAAAACGTTAACAACATTGTCAATTTCTTCGTCAATCCGAACATCTTTAAAAAAAAAAATATTTATGCTATTCCATTTGATTGGGTTAAACATCTATGCCTTTAATGTCTCCTCAACCTTCCCCAATACATTCTACATTACTCTTTGTTGTTTTCCTTCATGTACAATTAACCAACAAGGCAAGAATGGGTTTTTTTTAATTCCGATATTTTGCTCCCATAGACTTACATTGGATTTCCGGTATCGGTATCGGGTATCGCCGATATTTTTTGGGTATCGGCGATACCATTCCGATTCCGATACTTTTGGATATCGGAAAGTATCGCTCAGCTCTACTTCTGACGCTAGGCAGCACTGCACCTTTATTGTGGGCAATGCAGAGCGACACTGGAGCAGCTTTTTTATTATTATTTACCGTATATACCCGTGTATAAGCCGAGATTTTATTTTTTTGTGCTGAAAATGCCCCCTCGGCTTATATACGAGTCATTGGGCAGAAACCAGCGGGGGAGGGGGTGCCGTGGCAGGAGCCGGTGGCTGGGACATCATACTCACCCTCCCCGTGCCATCGCTGAACGTCCCGGCAATCCTCCGCTGTACCCAGCTTCCTGCAGCTCTCCTGTGCTGAGCGGTGACGTAATACCGCTCATTAAGGTCATGAATATGGACGCGACTCCACTCCCATAGGCGTAGCGTCCATATTCATGGCCTTAATTACGTCACCGCTCAGCACAGGAGAGCTGCAGGAAACCGGGTACAACGCAGGATTGCCAGGACGTTCAGCGATGGCACAGGGAGGGTGAGTATGATGGAGGAGGATGGGGGGAGCATGGAGGAGGACAAGGAGCACGGAGCAGGATGGGGGGAGGATGGAGGGCACAGAGGAGCACGGAGCAGGACGGGGGGAGGATGGAGGGCACAGAGGAGCACGGAGCAGGACGGGGGAGGTTGGAGAGCACAGAGGAGCACAGAGCAGGACGGGGGAGGATGGAGAGCACAGAGGAGCACGGAGCAGGATGGGGGAGGATGGAGGGCACAGAGGAGCATGGAGCAGGAGGGGGAGGATGGAGGGCACCGAGGAGCACGGAGCAGGATGGGGGGAGGATGGAGAGCACAGAGGAGCACGGAGCAGGACGGGGGGAGGATGGAGGGCACAGAGGAGCACGAAGCAGGACGGGGGGAGATGAGAGCACAGAGGAGCACTGAAGCAGGACGGGGTGGAGGATAAGGAGCACAGAGGAGCAGGAGCAGGACGGGGGGAGGATGGAGGCACAGAGGAGCACGGAGCAGGACGGGGGGAGATGGAGGACAGAGGAGCACAGAGGAAGGGGGGGGCACAGGAGGACGGAGCAGGAAGGGGGGAGCACAGAGGAGGACGGAGCAGGAAGGGGGGAGCACAGCGGAGGACGGAGCAGGAGGGGGGAGCACACGAGGACGGAGAGAGGGGGAGCACAGAGAATGGGCACAGAGCTGGATGGGGGAGCACGGAGCAGGACGGGGGGAGCACAGAGCAGGACGGCGGTTTATACACCCGGCTTATACTCGAGTCAATAAGCTTACCCAGTTTTCCGTGGCAAAATTAGGGGCCTCGGCTTATACTCGGGTCGGCTTATACTCGAGTATATACTGTATTTATAACGCACCACTGGTTCCATGGTGCTGTACATGAGATGGGGTTACATACAAAATGCAGATATAATTGACAATAAACAAACTATCAATAATAGACTGATACAGAGGGAAGAGGACCCTGCCCTTGCCGGCTTATATTCTACAGGATGGTGGGGAAGGAGACAGTAGGTTGAGGAAGTTGCAGTAGCTCCGGTGGTGGTGAGGTGGCAGCATGGTCATTGCAGGCTGTAAGCTTTTTGAAGAGATGGGTTTTCAGGTTCCGTCTTACAGATCCGAATGTGGTGGATAATTGGACGTGCTGTGGCACAGATTTCCAGAGGATAGGGGATATTCGGGAGAAGTCTTAGAGGCAATTGGGTGAGAAACGAATAAGTGTGGACGAGAGAAGGCGGTCTTGGAGAACCGGAGATTACGTGAGGGAAGATATCAGCAGATTAGTTCGGAGATGTACTGAGGAGACAGGTTACGAATGGCTTTGAAGGTCAGTATTAGTAATTTGAACTGGATACGCTGGGGAATTGGGAGCCAATAAAGGGAATTTGAAAGGGGAGAAGCGGAGGAGTAGTGAGGTGAGAGATGAACAAGTCAGACAGCAGAGTTAAGTTTGGACTGGAGCGGTGCGAGAGTGTTAGCAGGTAGGCCACAGAGGACGATGTTGTAGTAGTTGAGGCTGGAGATGATTAGGGCATGCACAGGCATTTTAGTAGAATGATAATTGAGGAAAGGACAGATTCTTGAAATATTTTTGAGTTGGAGTTCTGTTTAGTATTCTCGGACTTGGTGGTTAATTCCTCAATATTGGTATTTATTCCCTGATTCTTGGAGGGACTAGACATTATTTAAATCCAATATCTCTACTTAAAGTTGCCAGTTATAGGTGTTACTGACTGGTTAACTTCTTTGCATTGCTCTGACATAATTTGCTATTCCTGTCTTTGACCTCAGATAGTAAATAGACTTTTCTATTGCATTATGATTTTGTTCTTAATCCTAACCTTTCTGTAATGACCCAGCTTTCTGCCAACCCGGTCCATCGCATAGCTGCAACTCCATGGACTCAACCCAAAGGGCTCTACATAAGTCCAGAACCCTTTAAAGGTGTTGAAGGTTGGAGGCCAAGCTTCCTTTGGGGCCTGCTAGACATAGTGGCTTGCACAAAACCTGTCCTTGAAAGTCCTTTTAAGAACTGCCATTCTTTTACTGACAGTGCTTTGTTACACCTTCTGAGTCTACCCAACAGATTATGTTGGGTGAGAAAAGAATCTGATTGTTAAAATCAATCCTGCATATAGCCCCCTTAAACGCAAGCTCTGGGTGCAGCTAGTGTTGCCTAATAAGCCAGCGCTAGGCATGATGGTGGCTATAGTCACAGATAGGCAGAAACTGGAAGTGATGCGTGTAAACAGATGCAGTAATGTCAGCAGGATTGGTGGTAAGTAGCCAAAATGTAAAAGAAACTCCTCTAAAGGTATGGAACATCATTGTATATTTTGCTATGAGTGGCATTTACATTTACAGACCCTGCTGCCAATAACAATGATTTTTATGGTGGCATAATAACAAAAACTAAGTGATTAATGATTATAATTCTTCTTTTACGCTGGAGGGCACAAGCAGGTCTCCCATGATGCAGACATAACAATGAAGCTTTCAACAGCTCTTTGCAGATAAGTGTTTGTACAGTTACAACTGCAAGATCAAGGGTTAAACAGGGCACATTCAGAAGGTTACACAAAACACACCCATCTACATAATAATTGTGGGTGTGAAGATTTGGAGAGCAAACTACCATATGTAAACCAACATCGCAGTGCACTGTAGCTATTGTTATCCTATATAAGGCTTAGCTGACACTACAGGGATAATAGTAAATTGTTGCTGCTTTTCTGTCTCATTCATACAAATAATAGATGTTTCTAGCTGGTTAGGAACAGAGTGGTAAAAGTCCACCTGTCATCCTCTTCATCCATGCCCTATTGTTCCAGCCAGAGAAGAAAGTTCAGAACAAATTAAACCGTTCCATATGGACAAAAGTATTGAAAATCCTAGACTTTACATCTACAAGAGCTTTTATGACCTATGAGTCGGGTTCGCTGAGAAGGCTGAACTTTTAAATTCCTTTTTTGCATCTGTTTTCTCTCAGAAAGGAAATGTAACATCAACTGATCTTCACTGTCCTATTAAAGGAATAGAAGAATCCAGGATATCTATAAACAGAAAGACAGTGAGGAAACACTTAGCTAACCTAAATGAATTCAAGTCTCCAGGTCCAGATGAATTACACCCCAGAATACTGAAGGAGATAGCAGAAGAAATTCTTGAACCACTGTCCATAATCTTTGAAAATTCTTGGAGAACAGGAGAAGTCCCAAAAGACTGGAGAAGAGCAAATGTTGTTCCTATCTTCAAAAAGGGGAAGAAGGTGGACCCAGGGAACTACAGGCCGGTGAGTCTGACTTCTATACCAGGAAAGATCTTTGAACAAATTATTAAAGAACATGTATGTAAGTACCTGCATAAGAATGAAGTGATTAAACAGAGTCAGCATGGGTTTGTAACTAATAAGTCATGTCAGATTAACTTAATTTCCTTCTATGACAGAATCACTGACTGGGTGGATCAGGGAAATGCTGTAGATATAGTATATCTTGACTTCAGCATTTGACAAAGTATCTCACACAATCCTTATTGAAAAAATGACTAAGTATGGAATGGACAAGGCAACTGTTAGGTGGATTCATAACTGGCTTAGTGATCGGACTCAAAGAGTGGTCGTAAATGGCTGCACATCCAATTTGAAGAATGTCTCAAGTGGGGTACCACAAGGCTCTGTTTTGGGCCCTGTATTGTTCAACATCTTTATCAATGATTTAGATGAAGGAATTGAGGGTAAACTGATCAAATTTGCTGATGACACAAAGCTAGGAGGGGTAGCTAATACTAGAGAAGAGAGAGAGAGGATTCAAAAAGTTATAAATAAACTGGAGCAGTGGGCAGCAACTAACAGAATGGTTTTTAACAGGGAAAAATGCAAAGTACTACATCTGGGCAATAAAAATGAAAAAAGCATATACAAAATGGGAGGATTAGGGCTAAGTAACAGCACATGTGAAAAAGACTTGGGTATACTAATTGATCACAGACTGAACATGAGTCAACAGTGTGATGCAGCAGCAAAAAAGGCAAATACAATTCTAGGATGTATCAACAGAAGCATACAGTCTAGATCACGTGAGGTCATTATTGCCCTCTGTAAGGAAAAGGTTGTCGCCATTTTGTATAGGGCCTGTACCAGCCTCCATTTTGTCAGTTCACACAGCCACAGACTTTTAGCTACACATTGCCTATTAGCATATCCAGTACGACAGGTTTTGATGTCCACTAGGAATCAATAGGCCTTTACATGCTAATTAGTTTAGGCCAGTGACTGAATAAGATGGTCAGTCGTATGGTAAATAGCCCAAGCTCAGGCTTGTTTCCTGCTCCATATGAATTGCAGGCCAATTAATATGCGTGCTTCAAAGCAATGGGGATGGGCCTAGCAGGTTTAAGAACTAGCCATGACCAGGCTGCTGGTCTTATTCCATTTCACACACAGAAGCCAAGAAGATGGTCTAGGAAAGACCAAGGGACTATTCAGGAACTGAAGACTGTACCTGGGAATGGCAGAGCCAAGGCCTTCCCATGACCATAATACCCGGTAATATTGATCCATAGCTAATACCTTTTAGCCTTGTACATTATTGTTGTATTTTACTCTGACTGCCATTCCATTGTAGTTACGTTGTATAGCTTTACTGTATATTTCTGTAATTATCTAGTGCGCCCTTAAGGCAAATTAAACCATAAAATTAATCTTGGGCTGATGCTTTTACTCTGATCACGAATCTTAGAATACCCAGTGGGTAGCAGGACACCTTCCCCGGCGGCCATTTGCTCTAGGTGCAGTTCTCTTACTGACCTGAGAGACAAAGGGGGGCGCCGGAGAGCTGTACCTGTGGAGTTACGTCCCATTGGTGACGTGGGAGGAAAGGGATCGTCCGTCACATTTGGTAGCGGCGGTGGTATCAGAAGCTGTGATACCCGGGCTACCGTGTGGCGGCCGGCTGAGTTCCTCACAAATTGGTGGCAGCGGTGGGATCAGAGTAATAGTGTGCGTGGGACCCCTACTCCCAGACACTAGAGACTACCAGCAGTACTTTCACTGCTGGGGTCTTAAGGTCAGCCCAGCACTAGACGGTCAGAGTGTAAATATAACAAGTTGTGTGCAAGGTCAGGGTTGCAGCTGTGTTTCAGTAACCAAAGGTTCCCAAGATGGCGGAAGGCACCAGGAGTAGGGCAAAGGGGGAGGCCAATGCTGTGGCCTATGAGGGGTTCGATACCGATGAGGGGGAGCTCAGCCAGGGCTCCCCAAGGAGCCCGACCCCCGTGCTCAGTCTCACAGTGGACTGCCCACCCCCTGCCCGTCCCAGCCTGTCCAGATCGGAGACCCTTTCCAAGCGGCTATGGCGCAGCTCGAGGCTGGTAATGACGCCACCTATGAAAGACTCCTGGTGGCGGCAGAGACAGCAGCAGAGCGTGAGCAAGCAGCGGCAGAGAAAGCAGCAGAGCGTGAGCAAGCAGCTGCGGAGCGTGAGCAAGCAGCGGCAGAGAAAGCAGCAGAGCGTGAGAGAGCAGAGAGAGCTGCGGAGCGTGAGCAAGCAGCGGCAGAGAGAGCTGCGGAGCGTGAGCAAGCAGCGGCAGAGAGAGCAGCGGAGCGGGAGCATACAGAACGCCGTGAAGCTGCGGAGCACCGGCACCGACTGGAGATGGCTCAGCACGGGCCCCCACTGGACGCACCAGGCCCACCGGAGACAAGGGCTTCCAAGGTCCGGGCGGAGGACTTTCCCTTGCTTGAAAAGGATGGAGACCTGGATTCCTTTTTGCTGGCTTTTGAGAGGACATGCCTCCAACATCATCTGGCCCTGGATCAGTGGGCAAGGTACCTGACCCCCCGTTTGAGGGGTAAGTCCCTGGAAGTTTTGGGGGACTTACCTGCCGGGGAGGAGCAGGACTACAACAGCATCAAGCGGGCCCTGATCCAGCACTACAACCTCACCCCGGAGTCGTACCGCAGGAAGTTCAGGAGCCTGCAGCGGGGTTCAAAGGACACCTGGACCGACCACATGCGGGCCCTGTTGAGAGCCGCGGAGCACTGGACCTCGGGTCTAGAGCTCACTACCCGCCAGGAGGTCCAGGAACTGTTTGTCGTGGAGCAATTTTGTGGAACTGCCCAGAGGACCTCCAGCAGTTCCTCCGTGACCGGAAACCAAAGGGGGCTTCTGATACAGCCGCCCTGGCAGACGAGTATGCCAACAACAGGGCGCCGGAGCCAAAGAAGCCTGCCAGCAGCACCTGGAGAGGGGGTAAGCCCAATCCTGCCCCAGCCCCATATCCAGCCCCCAGAGTGCAAGGGGTGTACCCCCCTGCTGCCCTCTCGAGGCCAGGAACAGAACCCAGACGTTGCCATAATTGCAATCAGCCAGGACACTTTAAGGCTGCATGTCCCCAGCGCCAGAAGGCCCCATCCCTGTCCCAGAAACCGTCCACTGTTTTGTGTGTGGGAGGGGGTGGTGGGAGGTCCCTAGACAATTACCAACCCGTCACCATCGGCCGCTCAGCGGTCATGGGACTGCGGGACACAGGCGCTGAACGAACCCTGGTACGCCCTGAGGTGGTGTCCCCTCAAGACTTGGTACCTGGGAAAACCCTTTCCGTCTCCGGAATTGGAGGCGTTGAACCGGCGCTGCCCGTTGCCAAGGTGTATTTGGATTGGGGTGCCGGGAGGGGGATGCGGGAGGTGGGAGTAACGCCGAATATTCCTGCAAATGTGTTGCTTGGGACCGATTTGGGGCGGCTACTGTCCCAGTATGTGGCCACTGAACCCCCAAGTCTGGCTCCCCAAGAATGTCATGACTCTACTGTGAATGCTAATGTTAATGTATTGAATGTGCCTCCAACAGTGGAGGAGGGAGTGAAACCTGATGGTAAGCCATGCACTGACACTACACACACAGGGCTCACAGTGAGGACAGGTGAGGAGGCTGTAGGGGAGAGCTCAGAGGTGGAGGGGCTGCTATGGGCAGTGTAGGGCCCCTAAGTGAATCCAGCCTGCTGAGTCTAGGGCCCCTGCAGGAAGAGGAACAGGCCATGGGGGGAGGGGGTGTCCCGGGAGAGGAGCCACCAGGTAAGACCCCAGGTCAGGAGTTCCCCACATCCGGGATGTCAGGAAGTCAGGGAAGTCTGCCTGACCCGGCGACTTGGTCAGAGGAGGAGGGAAAGCAGGCGCTACCCGTGGTCTCAGCGGTCGTGGCCGCTGTTACCAGGAGTGGGAGCGCTGAAGCCCAAGGAGCCTCGCGGAGGTCCGACGGTTTCCCCCTCTCTGACCAAGTGGCTGCCGAGTCAGACAGTAGCCAGGAGACAGATCCCGGGGAACTGACAGAGGACAGGGCAGTCTCATCAATTCTTGCCATATCTAGTCAGGGATTTCAGGCAGCGTTGGAAGCTGACCCTAGCCTGAAGACTCTCAAGGAACAGGCAGCACAGCCTCCCCTGGAGTCCGACCGCGAGCGAGTGGTCTGGGACCAGGGACGGCTGTACCGGGTAACGGTCCAGCAGGGTTCACCGGAGGCGTGGCCCAGGGACCGACAGTTAGTGGTGCCCCATCCGTTCAGGGCGGAATTGTTGCGGATCGCACACGAGATTCCAATGGCCGGACACTTAGGGATCACTAAAACCAGGGCCAGGCTAGCTCAGCATTTCTACTGGCCTGGAATGAGGACCGAGGTGATAGCCTACTGCCGTTCGTGTGACACCTGTCAGAGGGTGGGGAAGGCGGGGCCGCGCCCCAAAGCCCCACTGGTAACTCTGCCCATCATCGAAGAGCCTTTCTCGAGGGTGGCTGTGGATCTCATTGGACCTCTGTCCACTCCCAGCCGCTCCGGGAAATGCTTCATACCAACGGTAGTGGACTATGCCACCCGGTACCCGGAGGCGGTAGCTTTGTCGTCCATTCGGGCCGACAAAGTGGCCACTGCCTTACTGGAGATTTTCTCCAGAGTGGGGTTTCCCAAGGAAATGCTCACCGACCGAGGGACCCAGTTCATGTCGCAGCTGATGGAGTCTCTCTGTAAGCAGGTACAGGTGCAACATCTGGTGGCCAGCCCGTATCACCCACAGACCAATGGCTTGTGTGAGCGGTTCAATGGCACCTTAAAGCAGATGCTGAAGATGTTGGTCGACTCCCACGGGAGAGACTGGGAGCGGTATCTCCCACACCTGCTGTTTGCCTACCGGGAGGTTCCACAGGCCTCAACGGGGTTCTCCCCTTTGAGCTCCTGTACGGGCGACGTGTACGGGGGCCCCTTGCTCTGGTGAAGGAAGCATGGGAAGGGGATTTAGCCACCCCTGGAGTGTCGGTCATTGAGTATGTCGTGCGCTTCCGGGACCGACTGATGGCCTTGACACGGCTGGTGCATGACAATATGGCCCAAGCTCAGGCTGACCAGAAGCGATGGTACGACCAGAATGCTTGTGAGCGGACCTACCAGGTGGGTCAAAAGGTGTGGGTACTGGTCCCCGTACCCCAAAACAAGCTTCAGGCGGCCTGGGAGGGTCCATACCTCGTGCACGAGCAGCTCAACGCCGTCACCTACCTGGTCACCCTGGACCACGCCCGTGGAAGGAGGAAGGCCTTCCATGTGAACATGATGAAGGCCCACCATGAGCGGGAGGCTTATGCTCACCCAGTGTGCAACCTTCCAGAGGAAGGAGAGGACAGAGAGTCAGAAATCGTCATGGATCTGCCACCCTAGCCAAAGAAAGGGTGCGGTAGGGCGCATGGGGGAACACAGGAATGTGATACCCCCTAGCGCCCTCAAAAGCAGGGAGGTGTAAGGAAAAGGTTGTCGCCATTTTGTATAGGGCCTGTACCAGCCTCCATTTTGTCAGTTCACACAGCCACAGACTTTTAGCTACACATTGCCTATTAGCATATCCAGTACGACAGGTTTTGATGTCCACTAGGAATCAATAGGCCTTTACATGCTAATTAGTTTAGGCCAGTGACTGAATAAGATGGTCAGTCGTATGGTAAATAGCCCAAGCTCAGGCATTGTTTCCTGCTCCATATGAATTGCAGGCCAATTAATATGCGTGCTTCAAAGCAATGGGGATGGGCCTAGCAGGTTTAAGAACTAGCCATGACCAGGCTGCTGGTCTTATTCCATTTCACACACATAAGCCAAGAAGATGGTCTAGGAAAGACCAAGGGACTATTCAGGAACTGAAGACTGTACCTGGGAATGGCAGAGCCAAGGCCTTCCCATGACCATAATACCCGGTAATATTGATCCATAGCTAATACCTTTTAGCCTTGTACATTATTGTTGTATTTTTACTCTGACTGCCATTCCATTGTAGTTACGTTGTATAGCTTTACTGTATATTTCTGTAATTATCTAGTGCGCCCTTAAGGCAAATTAAACCATAAAATTAATCTTGGGCTGATGCTTTTACTCTGATCACGAATCTTAGAATACCCAGTGGGTAGCAGGACACCTTCCCCGGCGGCCATTTGCTCTAGGTGCAGTTCTCTTACTGACCTGAGAGACAAAGGGGGGCGCCGGAGAGCTGTACCTGTGGAGTTACGTCCCATTGGTGACGTGGGAGGAAAGGGATCGTCCGTCACATTTGGTAGCGGCGGTGGTATCAGAAGCTGTGATACCCGGGCTACCGTGTGGCGGCCGGCTGAGTTCCTCACACCCTCTACTCCTCTTTGGTCAGACCTCATCTGGAATACTGTGTTCAGTTTTGGACACCACATTTTAAAAAAGACATCAACAAACTGGAGCAAGTTCAGAGAAGAGCCAACAGAATGGTGACCGGTCTGCAAACCATGTCCTATGAGGAACGGTTGCAGGATTTGGGAATGTTTAGCTTGCAAAAAAGAAGACTGAGAGGAGACTTAATAGCTGTCTACAAATATCTCAAGGGCTGTCACATTGTAGAAGGATCATCTTTATTCTCATTTGCACAAGGAAAGACTAGAAGCAATGGGATAAAACTGAATGGGAGGAGACACAAATTAGATATTAGAAAAAACTTTTTGACAGTTAGGGTAATCAATGAGTGGAACAGGCTGCCACGAGAGGTGGTAAGTTCTCCATCAATGGAAGTCTTCAAACAGAGGATGGACAGACATCTGTCTGGGATGATTTGGAGAATCCTGCTTTGAGCAGGGGGTTGGACCAGATGGCCCAGGAGGTCCCTTCCAACTCTACCATTCTATGATTCTATGATTCTATGGACTAGGGCTACATTCAGACACACCGGTCTAGGATACTAATAAGGGACAGGCTGCACACGGACCAGGGGACAATGTTCAGGAACTGGCCGCACTGGGACCAAGGGACTTTGGGAACAGGACTGGCCACACTAAGACCAGGGTACAACATCCAGGCCACTGGCTGTAGCTGCAGCTGGACCAGGAATTTGATTCAGGACACTGGCCACACCAGGACAAGGGGAGCAGGTTCAAGCTCTGGCTGCACACGGACCAGGGGAGCAGGCTCTGGCTGCACACGGACCAGGGGAGCAGGTTCAGGAACTGGCGACACACGGACGAGGGGAGAAGGTTCAAAACGCTGGCCACACCAGGACCAGAGATTCGGGTTCAAGACATTTTGCCACACCGGGACCAGAGATTCGGGTTCAAGACATTTTGCCACACCGGGACCAGGGACTCAGATTTAGGATACTGGCCATACGGGACCAGGGATTTGGATTCAGGACACTAGTCACACCGGGACCAGGGATTTGGATTCAGGGCCCTGACCATACCGAGACCATGGATTCGGATTCAGGGCACTGACCATACCGGGACCAGGGATTCGGGTTCGGGACACTGGTCATACCGGGACCAGGGATTAGGTTTCAGGACACTGGCCACACCAGGACCAGGGGCCTCACAATTCACTATTAGGAAAAACTACACACTAATGAATATTGTTGCTTAAAAGACTCCCTAAGGAGGAAGGTCTAGGGGGTAAGGTTTCTCCTTGTGGAGAGTGACATACCAGCTCTGGCATGTCGAGGTAAGGAGGCTTATTCGCCGTGCAATGCTCCTCAGGGAAATTTTAATATGCAAATTGCCTCTTCAAACAAAGAGGACTTGTACTCTATAGCGCCACCTATTAGGAGGGAGTCTTTTATACAAGATTCCTCCCAGCTGGCTGGGAACCATCTAGCAGGAGTACTCTGATACGAAATGCCTCCTAGCCATTCACTGGGGGCATTTTACTATGTGCACACGCTGCCCCTTTCAGAACAGGGGAGCACACGCGTGTGTACACTAGGCGTACTGCCAGGAAGTGCGGCGTGCACAAGCAGGAGACATGCCAGCAAAAGGGAACCATGCCACGAGGCCGGAGCAGTGAGTATGCCAGCTTCCCTGTATGGAGGGGGAAGGGGAATCATGCAGGGGCACTGGCAATAGTGTTACAGACTTGTTGATCAGACTACCTGATAAAGAATAGTGATTTTTCACTCCACAGATCACTTTTCCACTGCTTAAGCCATTATGGGTGTTTACACCACTCCATCTAAAGGTACTGCCACACTAAGCTATCCCGCTAGCGATCTCGTTAGCGTTGCATACTAATGAGATCGCTAGCGGGATTGTTTCTATATCGCTAAATGCGGCCACATTTAGCGATATAGTTAACGACGCTATCGCCGTTAGCGATCTTCTTAACGACTTTAGCGGTACAAAAGTACCGCTAAATCGCTAAGAAAAGGTGCCACACAGCGATAAGATACTTACCCAGCGGGAGCGCCGACGAGAAAATAGGGTCCGGAACGATTCCAGCGACGAGCGAGATCACAGCAGGAAGCTCGTCGCTGGCAGATGCCGCACTGAACAACATCGCTAACGGGATCGCTAAATAGTGACGTTTTTTAGCGATCCCGTTAGCGATATTGTTTAGTGTGGCATACCCTTGACTCCTGACATTGTTTCTGGTGATGTAAAGCTTGCATATTGCTTGCTATGCCGTTGAAACCCATAAAAACACAGTTTTTATGCTGATATTAATGGTATAGAGGTTTGTATCTCTGCAATTATTGAGGGTCTGCTCCTTAATTTTACATGGTCTTCCACGTCAAGGCTGAGTTGCTGTAGTTCCTTGACACACTTCTCACTAATCCCACTCAAAGATGACAATGGAATATTTCTGAGTGAAGAAGTTTCATGAACTGACTTGTTACAACGGGAGTACCGTGTTACAGGACCACGCTGAAATTCAGTGAGCTCTGTAGAACCAGCCATTATTTCGTAAAAGTTAGTAAAGGCAGAATGCATGGTGAGGGACTCCATTTTATACACCTGTGGCAATGGGACTGGATGATGAACCTGAATTCAATGATATAGAAGGGGGACTGGAGTACATTTGCAACAAATTTTTCGACTTTTCAAAGTCTTATTTATTTTACTCATTTATATAGCGCCATTAATTCCACAGCGCTTTACAGTCATTATTGGCACTGTCCCCGATGGGGCTCACAATCTAGATTCCCTATCAGTATGTCTTTAGCGTGTGGGAGGAAACCGGAAGACATACAAACTCCTTGCAGATGTTGTCCTTGGTGGGATTTGAACCCAGGACCCCAGCGCTGCAATGCTGCATTGCTAACCACTGAGCCACCGTGCTGCCCATATGCCAGATTTCTGCGTAAATGCTTTGATGAATCTGGCCCTAAGGACGCAGACAGACCACCGTAGAACACGGACGACGATCGCATCGTAATGTTCGGACTGGCTGGCGACTCTCCTGACCCGAGCGTGACCACTGCATAGAAATCCTGTACATGCTGTAACGCTTGGGTCAGGAAGGCTGCTGACCTGTCCGAGCGTTGTGATGCGATCGTCATCTGTGTTATCTGCAAGTCTGAATCTACAAAGAATAAAATGGTTTTCATTCCTAATTCTGTATTTATAGCTGGACACTTTTCACATTCATCATATAGAGTTTATTAAATTAAAATAAAAAGGTTCTCCCCAGTCTGATGTCAGGATGAGCGGCCATGTTATACTGTATATTGTCACACTGGCTCTCCAGAAGGCTCTCTGGGTAGTAGAGGAGGGTTCCTAGTGACATCCTGATGGCCCCCTTGTACCATGCCAATAATGACTGATAATTGAAACCTATTTCCTGTGTTGCACTGCTTTTGATCTCTGAAAGTGAATACTATACAAGCACCATTTACAGCTGGTGAATGGTTTATTTGTGGTCTCCTCACCACTTCCTGCTCAGGTATTACCATCATAGTGAGCTGTTGCTTCCATTACTTGAGTGACTTTGTCAGTGCAGAAACAATCAGGTCCATTAAACCAGCCTGATTGGTAGATTTACTTATTTTCCTCGTTTATATTACCCCATCATATTTCGCAGCGTGTTATAAAAATTATCATCACTGTAAATGTAATTTCCTTTTCAGTATGTCTTCAGAGTGTTGGCAGAAACTCTCACAAACACGAGGAGAACTCACAAACTCCTTATAGATCATGTCCTTAGCGGAATTTCAACAAAAGATCCCAGCACTGCAAGGATACAGTGCTAACCATAAAGCAAAAGTGATGCCTGCTAATGCTATTCACTGCGAGATTGCAGTAAATATTTTTAACTAACCACTATGTATTGTCCTGTGTATGGCAATTGCACAATTATTTCTGTGCAGAGCCAGTCTTGGGGTGATTTGTGCCCTTTGCAAATTTAGCCTTTGGACTCTCCCACCCCATTGTTTTCTTACTCCACTTCCCAAGAACACATTTATTGGCAGGTAGCTATCTTTTACATCTTAGGAAAATTATATTATATTCCAGTATTAATCATAAATCACCTGGAATAACACATGCTGATTTTATTAATTGGTGCACATTTCTTAATGCATTAGGCACATTTTCTGCTTGCCTTTATTCCAGAAAAAGTCAGAAAAGTGAAACCAGTCATAATTTACACGACAGCAAAAAACAAAGCGCCTTTCTAATGTGGTTCTGTCCGTGGTTGTATGGCAGCTCTAAAGTGTCTATAACAAACAAGCTTGGCGTAAGCTACTTTGTTTCGCAGAGCCCTGGGGTTGCCCTAGCCTTCACCCTTTAACCCCTATACAGGGATCTGAACTTACACAGAGGTCCCTGTGCAGGAGCAACAAAGTTAGCTGCTGTTCGGTGGCACTAGCTGGTCAAAAAGATAATCAGGCAGCCGGGTCAAAACCAAGAGGGCAGCAAAGGCACAAAATCATCAGGCAGTAGGAATGTCAGCAAACAAGCCAAGGTCAAAACAGGAGCACAGAATACTAAACTGGAGCTGAAAACACAGACCTAAACCAAGGAAGCACAAAGCTATATCTGGCACCTTACAGCAGATAACTTCAGCTGGACAGCACCCTCCCATACTGTCAGACTGGAATGCACTGCAGGTCCCAGTCAGTCTAACCTTAGTGGCTGAACAGAGCCTACGTCGTCCATAACTTCTGGTTCTGACAACTCCTCTATCACCAGCACCACCTGCCTGGTGACTGAAGCAAAAGTTGCAGGAGCAGGTGATGTGACTGCTTTGCAAAGAAAGAAAAAACGTAAATCCTGCTTAAAACGTCTGTCTACTGTATGTTGACAGTTTTGGTAGTATTTAATCTTTTAACAAATAAACTTAATTTAAATGAAGCATGTTTTTGTGTGTTTTGTTTTTTTGACTGATAGACACCTCTCCATTACTAACACCAGGGTTTGATGCCAGCAGTGATTGTTTACAAATCACAGCTGACACCAACCTCAACTACCATTACCCTGATCGCCACCACACCAGGGCAATCAGGGAGAGCTGACGCAAAGCACAGGAATTGGTGCATCTAATGTTATGTGCCACTTCTTGAGCGGCTGCGGGCTGGTATTTTTAGGCTGGTAAGGGCCTAATAGCCAGCTACCTTCCCAGCCTGATAATATCAGCTTTCAGCTGTCTGTTTTACCTTTTGCTGGTTATGAAAAAAAGGGGGGACTCTGCGTCATTTTTTCATTTATTAATTAACTTAATATACAGTACAGATTAAAAGTTTAGACACACCTTCTCATTTAAAGATTTTTCTGTATTTTCATGACTATGAAAATTGTACATTCACACTGAAGGCATCAAAACTATTAATTAACACATGTGGAATTATATACTTAACAAAAAAGTGTGAAACAACTGAAAATATGTCTTATATTCTAGGTTCTTCAAAGTAGCCACCTTTTGCTTTGATGACTTCTTTGCACACTCTTGGCATTCTCTTGATGAGCTTCAAGAGGTAGTCACCGGAAATGGTCTTCTAACAATCTTGAAGGAGTTCCCAGAGATGCTTAACACTTGTTGGCCCTTTTGCCTTCACTCTGCGGACCAGCTCACCCCAAACCATCTGCATTGTGTTCAGGTCTGGTGACTGTGGAGGCCAGATCATCTGGCGTAGCACCCCATCACTCTCCTTCTTGGTCAAATAACCCTTACACAGCCTGGAGGTGTGTTTGGGGTCATTGTCCTGTTGAAAAATAAATGATGGTCCAACTAAACGCAAACCGGATGGAATAGCATGCTGCTGCAAGATGCTGTGGTAGCCATGCTGGTTCAGTATGCCTTCAATTTTGAATAAAACCTCAACAGTGTCACCAGCAAAGCACCCCCACACCATCACACCTCCTCCTCCATGCTTCACGGTGGGAACCAGGCATGTAGAGTCCATTCGTTCACCTTTTCTACGTCGCACAAAGACACGGTGGTCTCTTCTGCTTGTTGACTGTGCTTAGCAGTGGTTTCCTAGCAGCTATTTTACCATGAAGGCCTGCTGCACAAAGTATCCTCTTAACAGTTGTTGTAGAGATGTGTCTGCTGCTAGAACTCTGTGTGGCATTGACCTGGTCTCTAATCTGAGCTGCTGTAAACCTGCGATTTCTGAGGCTGGTGACTTGGATATACTTATCCTCAGAAGCAGAGGTGACTCTTGGTCTTCCTTTCCTGGGGCGGTCCTCATGTGAGCCAGTTTCTTTGTAGCGCTTGATGGTTTTTGCAACTGCACTTGGGGACACTTTCAAAGGTTTCCCAATTTTTCGGACTGACTGACCTTCATTTCTTTAAAGTAAATTCTAAATTCTAACAGTCTACTCAGTAGGACTATCAGCTGTGTATCCACCAGACTTCTGCACAACACAACTGATGGTCCCAACCCCATTTATAAGGCCAGAAATCCCACTTATTAAACCTGACAGGGCACACCTGTGAAGTGAAAACCATTTCCGGTGACTACCTCTTGAAGCTCATCAAGAGAATGCCAAGAATGTGCAAAGCAGTCATCAAAGCAAAAGGTGGCTACTTTGAAGAACCTAGAATATAAGACATATTTTCAGTTGTTTCACACTTTTTTGGTAAGTATATAATTCCACATGTGTTAATTAATAGTTTTGATGCCTTCAGTGTGAATGAACAATTTTCATAGTCATGAAAATACAGAAAAATCTTTAAATGAGAAGGTGTGTCCAAACTTTTGGTCTGTACTGTATGTATAGTAACCAACACATGCACGGCACTAATTATATGTCTCACAGATATCGATCTACCTATCTATTGAAAAAATAGTGGCACAGCACAAACGTTTAAGCACTCTGGGTGCAGGGCCTCCCACGCTTGGCAATCACTTCCTTGCAACACAATATAAAATAGAAAAAAAAGGCAGCACTCCAACAAAAGGACTTTATTAGCCACCAGATGGCTTTTTTTCTCTATCTATCTATCTATCTATCTATCTATCATATCTATCTATCTATCTATCTATCTATATCTCTATCTATCTATCTATCTATCGAAAAAAATGGAGGCAGCACCCCATTCACAGCTAAGATTAAAGAAATCATGCTTGAGAAAGGCTTAGCATGAGCCGAAACGTCTCTGTGATGGGTTATTAAAAATTAAGCACCTTTAATCTTAGCTGTGAATGGTGTGCTGCCTCTATATCTTGGATTTCTACAACATAAGGTTTGGTACATGCCAGGGGGGCCCTGCACCCGTACTGTGATTTTTCTGTGCTGCGCTTATTCTTTTTTTATTTTTTGTATATCTATCTACCTGTCTATCTATCTTTGTGTCATGGACGTGGTTTGTGGAACTACTGTGCCATGGACCGCGGAATGCCTGGGGGACGTGACTAAACAAGCATCAGACTATTCACTAGAGCTTCTGATGGTGAAGTTAGACTTGGCTCTCGATGAGCGCCAGGTGCCACTCCAGGACAGACCAACGGTCACGCAGCAGCCGGACCCAGAAGGACAGACTGGATGGCTGGATGGAGCAGCAGGCAGAGTTGGTATCCGAGCGCAGCAGACAGAGTTCGTATCAGAGTGCGGCAGACAGAGTTCGTATCAGAGTGCGGCAGACAGAGTTTGTATCAGAGAGCAGCAGGCAGGATTTGCATCAGAGTGCAGCAGGGACTGGTATGCAACCTTATACAACATAGACTGCAAAACAGGAAGGTTGCTCAGGCACCTCCCCAGTGAGGAGGAAGCGATATATACATACTGCCCCACAGCCATTGGTTGGGGATGAAATAGCAAGTGCACGCGCTGTCCGTTTAAGAGGGCATAAGCGCGCCCGTGCTATAAGGACATGGCTAGAGGCCTGGCTGGAAGTTCTGCTGGAAGCATGCAGAGCATGGGGAAGGGAAGAACCGACCGCAGTACGGGTGAGTGAAGTTAAACGCCGGAGACCCTGCCTGTCAGAGCAGGGCTCCGGCGTGGTGCTAACACTTAGCACACCTTTAACACCTAAACATTGGTAATTTCTATTTTGCATACTATTCCGTTACATGTCACACAGATGGTGCACAAGGACGGCACACACATGTCACATGGATAATACACATGTACATACGGACAGCAAACAGAAAGCAACACGGATAGTATAAACAAAGCGTCTCACTTGTACGTTTTTTTAAGCGGACATGTGAAGGGGCCTAATACGGTGTCAGGGACTCCCACCTTTTTTCCTCTTCCAATTTCTTGTAATTAAATCTATTTTTTTATCCTCACACACTAATCTTCACAATATGTACTACAGTGGGGAAAATAAGTATTTGATTCCTTGCTGATTTTGTAAGTTTTCCCACTGACAAAGACATGAACAGTCTATAATTTTAAAGGTAGGTTAATTTTAACATTGAGAGATCTAATATCAAAAATAAAATCCAGAAAATCACATTGTATAAATTATATAAATTTATTGGCAAGCACAGCAGTCAGATGTTTCTTGTAGTTGATGATGAGGTTTACGCACATGTCAGGAGGAATTTTGATCCACTCCTCTTTGCAGATCATCTTTAAAGCCCCCGTCTCACACAGCGATCTCGCTAGTGAGATCGCTGCTGAGTCACTAGTTTTGTGACGCAACAGTGATCTCCCCAGCGATATCGCTGTGTGTGACATTCAGCGACAATCAGCCCCCCTGCTGGGTATCGCTGATCGTCGCTGAATGTCCTGGACATTTTTTTGATCGCTGGTCTCCCGCTGGCCAGCACGCATCGCTGTGTGTGACAGGCGGGAGACCAGCGATCCGCTGGTAACCAAGGTACACAGTGGGTTTCCAGGCGTGGGGCTGTGCCTGGAAACCCGCTGTGTACCTTGGATACCAGCGCCCTGATGCAGGGAGCTGGTAACCAAGGTACACAGCGGGTTTCCAGGCACCGCGCAGCGATGTTACCCGCAGTGTCGCTGTGCTGATCGCTGCCTGAGCTGCCTGTTTGGCAGCTCAGCAGCGATCATGTAGCAACACACCAGCGATCCTGATCATTGTCGGGAACGCTGGTGTATCGCTATGTGAGACCCGGGCTTAAATCATTAAGCTTTTGAGGCTGTTGCTTGGCAACTCGGAGCTTCAACTCCCTCAATAAGTTTTTTATGGGATTAAGGTCTGGAGACTGGCTAGGTCACGCCATGACCTTAATGTGCTTCTTTTTGAGTCACTCCTTTGTTGTCTTGGCTGTATGTTTTGGGTCATTGTCTTGCTGGAAGACCCAGCCACAACCCATTTTTAATGTCCTGGCGGAGGGAAGGAGGTTGTCACTCAGGATTTAACAGTACATGGCTCCATCCATTCTCCTATTGATGCGGTGGAGTAGTCCTGTGCCCTTAGCAGAGAAACACCCCCAAAGCATAATGTTTCCTCCTCCATGCTTGACAGTGGGGAAGGTGTTGTTTGGGTCATAGGCAGCATTTATCTTCCTCCAAACACGGCGAGTTGAGTTAATGCCAAAGACATTAATTTTTGTCTCATCTGACCACAGCACTTTCACCCAATCATTCACAGAATCATCCAGGTGTTCACTGGCAAACTTCAGACGGGCCTGCACATGTGCCTTCTTGAGCAGGGGAACCTTGCGGCACTGCAGGATTTTAAACTTTTATGGTGTAATGTGTTACCAATGGTTTTCTTGGTGACTGTGGTCCCAGCTGCCTTGAGATCATTAACAAGTCCCCCCCATGTGTTTTAAGGTACTGCCACACTAAACAATCCCGCTAGCGATCACGATAACGACGCATACTAATGCGATCGCTAGCGGGATTGTTTCTATATCGCTAAGTGCGGCCACATTTAGCGATATAGTTAACGACGCTATCGCCGTTAGCGATCTTCTTAACGACTTTAGCGGTACAAAAGTACCGCTAAATCGCTAAGAAAAGGTGCCACACAGCGATTAGATACTTACCCAGCGGGAGCGCCGACGAGAAAATAGGGTCCGGAACGATTCCAGCGACGAGCGAGATCACAGCAGGAAGCTCGTCGCTGGAAGCTGCCGCACTGAACAACATCGCTAACAGGATCGCTAAATAGTGACGTTTTTTAGCGATCCCGTTAGCGATATTGTTTAGTGTGGCATACCCTTTAGGCTGATCTTTCACCTTCCTCATGATCAAGGATACCCCACGAGGTGAGATTTTCCATGGTTCCAGATCACTGTCGATTGAAAGTCATTTTGTATTTCTTCCATTTTCTTACTATTGTAAAAACAGTTGTCTCCTTCTCACCCAGCATCATACGTATGGTTTTGTATCTCATTCCAGCTTTGTGCAGGTCTATGATCCTGTTCCTGACATCCTTATAAAGCTCTTTGGTCTTGCCTATGTTGTAGAGGTTAGAGTCTGGCTGATTAATTGAGTTGTGGACAGGAATCTTCTATAAAGGTGACTATGTAAGACAGCTGTCCTTAATGCAGGTAACGAGTTGATTAGGAACATCTAACTGGTCTGTAGGAGCCAGAACTCTTAATGGTTGGTAGGGGATCAAATACTTATTTCTCATTGCAAAATGCAAATAAATTTATATAATTTATACAATGTGATTTTCTGGATTTTATTTTTGATATTCTATCTCTCAATGTTAAAATTAACCTACCCTTAAAATTATAGACTGTTCATGTCTTTGTCAGTGAGCAAACTTACAAAATCAGCAAGGGATCAAATACTTATTTTCCCCACTGTATGTGTAAGGTCCTCTTTCCTATCCACATTCCCACAAAAGAGGCGCAACAGCTCCTGATTGGGCTTTTATAGTGGCTATGAGTCATCAGTGACCTCCTACATTTAGACGCTCATGACTAGCTGTGCTATAGAGTGAGGTAGCTGCATGACATTGTGTGTAGGCCCACTGACCCATCCCTGAGATCATGTGATCCTTCTCTGTCTTTTGCTATCTGTAAGGCCAGTTTCACAAGTTCTGATATTTCCGGTACCGGAAAAACGGTACCGGAGATATCCGTGTCCGTGTGGCATCCGTGTGCTATCCGTATGTACCATCCGTGTGTGTTCCATGTGCTGTCCGTGTGGATATGTACCAGAGCCTAGTATTGAAACAATTTGTTTCAATATGAGTCCTATGACTTTAAAAACACACACGGATGGCACACGGACGGCACACCAATGCCATCCATGTGCAGTATGTGTTTACACGGACCCATTGACTTGTATCGGTCCGTGTGATCCATGCAGATGCACAAAAACGGACATGTCAACGTGTGGAGCACACGGACACATGGTCCGTGAGAAAAGACAGATGTGTGCACATACCCATTGGTCTACATGTGTCAGTGTCTCCGGTACGTGTGAAAACTGTCACCTACACCTACTGGAAACACTGATGTGAGAAAGAGGCCTAACATAGAGGTTACCAGCTTAGGCAGTTCATCCAAAACTAATCAAAAATTATTGATATTTTCAGAATTCAATGAATTTTGAAAAATTTGTACCAAACTTGATTTGAGCAGAATCGATTCTCTCGTGTCTATTGTTTTCTAAATTCTGGATGAAATAACTAATAAGCAAACTAGAAAAAGATCTCAATGATAGGACAAGAATTAAAGTCCATTAACCCCTTCACACCATCCATAGCCATTTTCCATTTTTTTTTCATTTTAATTTTTCCTCCACTTCTTCCAAGAGCTATAACTTTTTGTTGTATTTATGTCAATATAGTCACATGACTGCTTGTTTTTTGCGGAACGAGATGTACTTCTGAATGGCAACACTGATTTTACCACATAGTGTACTGCAAAAAACGGGAAAAAAAATCCAAGTGCGCTAAAATTGCAGAAAAAAGTTCAATTCCATAATTGTTTTTTTTTTTGTTATTTAGCATGTTCACTAAATGGTAAAACTGATCTGGTAATATGATTCCCGAGGTAAGTATGAGTACGCAGATACTTGTTTAAGTGGTGAAATAAAATTCTGAAATTTGCCTGCAAAAATTTTTTGCGTTTTCCGATACCTGTAGCGTTTCTATTTTTCGTGATCTGGGGCTGGGTTAGACCTTATTTTTTGTGCCCTGAGCTGATGTTTTTATTTATACCATTTTGGGGTAGAAACAATGTTTTGATCACCTCTTATTGCATTTTATTGCAATGCTTCAGAGGCCAAAAAACTGTAATTCTGATGTTTTGAATTTTTTCTTGTTACGCCATTTACCAATCGGTTTAATTTATTTTATATTTTGATAGATCGGACATTTCTGAATACAGTGATACCAAATTTGTGTATTTTTTTTATCTTTAATTGTTTTATTTTCAATGGGACAAAAGGAAGGTGATTTGAACTTTTGCGTTTTTAATATTTGTAAAAACTTTTTTACTGTTTTCAATAGTCCCTTTAGGAGACTTAAAGCTGGGATCATTTGGTCACCTGTGCTATAGTTCTATGAACAGGCGTATCGTAATTACAGGCACAGGGGTCTTCTGGAAACCCCCGGACTTCATGACAACCCACTGGCAATCACGTCACGTCAATGTTAGATTGGACTTCTATGGACTTGGTGATACCAAATATGCTGTATCCTCTTAGTAATAATTTGTGTGATGAAAATGTCCCATTATAGGAAACTAGTAAATAAAGGATAAAAAGGAAGGGCAACTCTCAATAAGACCATGCTGTGTACATACTAATGCTGCAACACAATTTCCACTTGACACTCAGGATGCATCACACATAGATAAACTATTAAACTATGGAGAATTGGTTGTTGCGTTACATACAATCCAAGTATAATGAAAGTCATGATGGCGATGGCGACATGTTTACTCTGGGCAATGATCAGGAATAAATGACGATCATTGTAATAAGCCCCTCAAAATATGGTCTGCCTGGGCCTGTCAAAGACAGAGTTGATCCTTTCTAGTTTTGGGCCCTCAGTACGGCATAATACTATGCCATACTATTCTTAACCCCTTTACGACATATATTTACGTCATATATCGCATCCCTGACTTTGTGCGGGCTCCGACGCTGAGCCCATATTTATCCCCGCACATGACATACCCTCTCCTAGTGTATTCTCACCCATCCCTGTAGACTGTGAGCCCTCGCGGGCAGGGTCCTCTCTCCTTCTGTACTTGTGTGTCCCTTGTCCAGCACATGTTTATTGTACCTGTCTATATTTTTCCCTTTTCATATGTAAAGCGCCATGGAATAAATGGCGCTATATAAATATATAATAATAATAATAATAATAATAATAATGACAGCTGATTAAATCATGTACGTGTGCCATCTGTGTTTTTCACCTTTATTAATAAATAGGGTCATTCATTGCCATGATTTTTCATTGTCCGAATGCTCCATAAAAAATTGCGCAGACATGTCCGATTTTGATCTGATTGTCGGATCAGAATCAGCAATGCAAGTCTATGGGTCTGGGAGCAAATCGGTCAAAATTCGGATGGATTTTCACTGACTGTTATATGGGAAAACAATAGAGATTTTTTTTTTTCACGTGAGAAAAACAGATGACGCTCAGACCAAACTTGCATGAAACTGTGACCAAAAATCACTGATGAAACTCTCCTATGTGAAAAAAACAGATGTGTGAATGAGGCCTTAGTATGAATAGAAAGGTATCATTGATTTGAGTGTCACCAGTCAGAGCAGGAGATAAGTGGCTGCTTTACAACTCGGTTCCACATTCTTGCCTTTGTTGAAAGTCTTACATCCCACAAGGCCAATAAATTAAAATATCTAATGTCCACAGCCAGTTCTATACAGGCCCTGCAGCAATGCAAGTTTAAGGCAGGACCACCCTTCCCCCAAGCTCCTAATATAAAATTAACATTTGGGAAGGGGGGGGGATGTCTGCAGCATTTCCTCTCTACACCCCTAGGACCCTTCAGCGGTGGTGCCAGTATGAGTCTTTGGTGCTCTTCGAGCTTGACTTTGGCTTGCCAGAATCAGAATTGACTGTCCTTCCCATGTACATTTTAATTTGAAGAAGCTTTAATCCTATGTCCGAGATACAATGTTGGCTGCCAGGAAGAAACATTTATGGAAATATTGCTCATCCATCCGTGCGTATTTGGTTACAGACGTCCCCGTGTCGTGGATCTGCATACACTTTGCATTTTACAGTAAAGTGATAAGAGCTGAACGGGAATAACTGTATCAGGGGCATCTCCGAGGCATTACAGGATTAATACAAAGGGGTAGAACACAAAGCCATTTTTCTCCGCTCACTGTCATGCGGTAATTAAATTGCAGATGATGATCTTGGCTAATGATATTCAAACAACTACAAGGAGCATGACACATTTTGCTTTCTATTCAGATCCAACATAGATGTGTCCCCGGAGACGTTCCCTGCTGTGTTACACAAGCTGAAAAAAATCCAAGCAGCTTGGAGTCACAGACAACCGTGTTATAGAACCGGATTAGGATTCATTTTGCTTGCAGCCTTTGCACAGATATTAGCTGTCAGCCATGCACAATATGGTTACGACAGGCCGTAAATATAATCTATCCTATGCTCTAGGTGCAAGGTGGAATGATCCGTGGCTGAGCCACCCAGACGTACAAAGCTCTATATTCACTCACAGAACTTTATATGCTTCCACGTTTATTTTTGGAAGGCCGGGGAGTAGTTGTTTGCTGGTCAGCATCCGAGTAATGGGTCCTAGTCTGTCTCATGTTTTTTACAACATTTAGAGTGCTTTCAGTGGGAGAAGCGAAGTAGGAATCTTGTGGGTATGATATCTTTTAATGGCTAACAAAATATAGTTTAAGATATTAGAGGGCGAGCTTTCGAGACTGCTTACGTCTCTTCATCAGGCTGGTATAACAAAATATTTGAAGAAACCACATTATATACAGTGAAAATCACAGGCATGGTGTGATACATGGACATTTAAATAAACAAACACTGAAATAAACAAACACTGAGCTTAAAGAGAGAATCCTTAATTAGGTAAGATTAGATAAGTGGTGTGAAAGTTTTATGGACCCCATATGCATGTGAGATCAAAGGACTGGTGGTGTCTCCATTGTTTTTGGAGGAAGTTGCTCAGATTTGGTAATGGGCCATGAATCCTCCTGACAGATTGAGTCCTGTGTGAATAGAATCAAAGATGTTAATAAATTTATATTCCCAAACTCTGCGATGTTTTTGCGATTGGAAATTGCCTTTCAAAATGACAATTTTCATATTGTCTATGCTGTGTCCTGGACCACAGAAATGTTTAGCCACTGGTAGATGTTTTTTTTGTCTGTAATCGTATGACGATGAGACCTCATCCTTGCTCTCAGTCTCTGTCCTGTTTCTCCAACATAGAGGCCACCCACAGGACATATATTGCATAGAATTAAATATACCACATTAGAGGAGGAACATGTGAATGTCCCGGGGATCTTATAGTTTTGCTGTGTGTTGGGGACTTGGATCTTGTCATTGGTCTCTATATGACTGCAAGTTTTGCATCTTCTCCCATTGCAAGGATAGGTCCCTCTTGGTGAATCTGAGGGCATTGAACTTCGGATCATGATGTTTCTTAAATTTGGAGGTTGCCTGTAACACAGCAAGGGGGGGGTCTTTGAATAATATTTTTAACTGGTCATCCTTGTGTAGTATATGGTGAAGTTTTTTAGCCGTTTTTCTCAGTATTTCAAGCTGTGGGTTGTAGGTCACTACCAGAGGTACACGGTGATTTTCCTCTATTTTCCTGTATTGAAGTAATTGACTTCTAGGGATCCTTGTGGCCCTAGTGATCTGGTCATCAATGGAGGTGGGATGGTAACCTTGAATTAAAAATGACATTTTAAGTTGAGTTAGGTGTTTATCCCTGTCCTTAGGACTGGAACAGATACGGTTGTATCTGAGGGCCTGGCTGTAGACAATGGACTTTTTAATGTGTTTAGGATGGAAGCTGTCCCATCTGAGGTATGTGGGACGGTCAATTGGTTTCCGATACACTGATGTTTGGAACGAACCATTTTGGGCTTTTATGGTGGTGTCTAGGAAGTTGATTTTTGTTTTTAGTGGTCCAATGTCAAATTTATGGTAGGATGAAATTTGTTGAATTTGTCATGGAAATCTAGAAGTTCTTGTTCGGACTCAGTCCAGACTATTAAGATGTCATCAATGTAACGGAAATAGGCAAATGGTTTGATGGAGCAGGATGTTAAGAAGTAATTTTCCAGTTTAGCCATGAAGAGGTTGGCATACTGGGGTGCCATTTTACTTCCCATAGCGGTGCCGGTGCGTTATAGATATAGCTCCTCACCGAAAGAGAAAAAGTTGTGTGTGAGGATGAATCTGGTGAGTGTTATTACAGACTCGGACGGGATCCCATTGGCCTCAAGAAACATTCGGCAGGCAGTTAGTCCATCTTCGTGTGGGATGTTAGAATATAAGGATTCGACATCCATCGTGGCTAAGATGGTGCTGTCGGGGAGGGAACCTATCGTGGATAGCTTATTCAGCAGGTCTGTAGTGTCCTGTATATAGCTGGCTGTCTTCCTTACCAGCGGATTAAGGATGTTTTCTACCCACCCTGAGATTTCTTCAGTGAGTGTTCCCACCCCTGAGATGATTGGTGTTATGTTACGGTAGCTGAGGAGTGCAGGTAAAAAAGGAAATACACCAGAGCAGTTGGAATCTATGAGATTGCAGTACCCTGACTAACCACCGCAACTAGAGGCAGCCGTGGAGCGTTCCTACGTTGGTCCTAGACGCCTCGTCACAGCCTGAGAAACTAACTACACCTAAAGATAGAAATAGGAAAGCTATCTGCCCCGGAGCAGAACCCCAAAGATAATAGAAAGCCCCCAAACATGTAATGGCGGTTAGACAAGAGGAAATACTGACACAGAAAGAAAATAGTATGAGCAAACGCTGGGGCCCAAACTATCTAAATAGAAAAGGACAGGAAGGGTACTTACTGCAATCTCAGAAAACCCTGAAAAAACACCAACACTACTAATTTCAAAATCACCTGAGATCACAAGACCTCTACCACCTAAATTAGTTCTCTGGTGTAAAAAAAAATCAAAACAGCAGCCACTGAAAAAAAACTGGAAAAAGCAAAAGTACAAAACACAGTGGCTGGACTAAACTGAGAGGGCAAAAGCCCCCGGAGGGGACCCTGAAGGCCCCCACAGAAGTGCAGGACAAAATGCAAAAATATAGCAAAAACACAAAATAAGAAATTGTCTTATCTGATAGCAGGAGATGCAGACACGACACAGCAGGCTACAAGGGAAACTGGAAAGAAGGATTCAGACCAGAACAATTGATCACCGGCAACCCTGATGGGAAAATGACTCCCTTATATAAGACCAATCAGTAACACCTGATTCCCAGTCCTCACAATCCTCACTAGTACCGCTTGTAACCACCAGAGGGACCTCTGCTCAGAACTCATCTCAAACCCATTCACAACAGTACCCCCCCCTTGAGGAGGGGTCACCAAACCCTCATTTGAGCAACCAGGTCGGTCAGGATGAGTTCTATGATACGCACGGATAAGTCTCCTAGCATGGATGTCCGAAGCAAACACCCAAGAATTGTCTTCCTGACCATAACCTCTCTATTTAACCAAATACTGGAGTCTTCGTCTAGAAAAACGAGAATCCAATATTTTCTCAACCACATACTCCAGATTGCCCTCAACCAAAACAGGGTCAGGAGGCACAGCAGCAGGAACCACTGGCTCAACAAACCTCTTCAACAAGGACTTGTGGAACACGTTATGGATCTTAAATGTCCCTGGAAGAAGCAAACGAAAAGAAACAGGATTAATAATCTCCATGATCTTATAAGGTCCAATGAACCTAGGCTTAAATTTAGGAGATGCTACTCTCATAGGAATATTCTTTGAGGACAACCAGACCAAGTCCCCCACTTTAAACCGAGGACCATCAGTCCTATGCCGGTTAGCAAACCGCTGGGCCTTCTCCTGAGAGAGGGACAACCTCTCCACTACCTGGTCCCAAATCTGCTGCATACGCTCAACAACAGAGTCAACACCTGGACAGACAGAAGCCTCCGTCTGTCCTGAAGAAAATCGAGGGTGAAACCCAGAATTACAGAAAAACGGAGACATCAAAGTGGCAGAGCTAGCCCTATTATTAAGAGCAAACTCAGCCAAAGGCAAAAAAGAGACCCAGTCATCCTGATCAGCAGACACAAAGCATCTTAGATAAGTCTCCAATGTCTGGTTTGTTCTCTCAGTTTGACCATTGGTCTGAGGATGAAATGCCGAGGAGAAAGACAATTGAACACCCAGTTTAGAACAAAAAGTCCTCCAAAATCTGGAAACAAACTGGACTCCTCTGTCAGACACAATGTTCTCAGGAATGCCGTGTAAACGAACCACGTGCTGAAGGAACAACGGCACCAATTCAGAGGAGGAAGGCAACTTAGGTAATGGCACAAGATGTATCATTTTGGAAAACCTATCACAAATTACCCAGATGGTGGTCATTCTCTGAGAAACAGGAAGATCGGAAATGAAATCCATAGAGATATGGGTCCATGGTCTCTTGGGCACAGGCAATGGCATCAACAAACCACTAGAGCGAGAGCAAGGCTTGGAGCGAGAGCAAGTCCCGCAGGACTGCACAAATTCCCTGACATCGCGAGACAAGGTAGACCACCAAAAGGACCGACTAACCAAGTCTCTGGTACCAAAAATTCCGGGATGCCCAGCCAATGCGGAACAATGAATCTCAGACATCACACTCTTTTTCCATTGGTCCGGGACAAACAATTTTCCAACAGGGCAGCGCTCGGGCCTATCCTCCTGACACCCCTCCAGAGCAAGTCTCAAATTGGGCGAGATGGCGGAAAGAACTACACCCTCCTTCAAAATAACAGAGGGATCAGATAGCTCAGGAGAGTCCGCAAGGAAACATCTTAGGTGCTCCAGGAAGAAAGGAAACCACAAAATTAAAACGTGTGAAAAACAAGGCCCACCTGGCCTGTCTAGGATTGAGTCGCTTGGCAGATTCCAGATAGACCAGATTCTTATGGTCCGAAAGGACCACCACCTGATGTTTGGCTCCCTCCAGCCAATGTCTCCACTCTTCAAAAGCCCACTTCATGGCCAATAACTCCCGATTACCCACGTCATAATTACGTTCAGTAGGAGAAAATTTTCGAGAGAAAAAGGCACAAGGGTTACTTTTAGAGGTCTCTGGATCTTTTTGGGACAAAACGGCACCTGCCCCAATTTCAGAGGCATCAACCTCCACCTGAAATGGCAGAGAAACATCAGGCTGCCGTAGAACAGGAGCAGAAGTGAATCTCTGCTTAAGTTCCTGAAACGCAGAGACTGCCTCAGGAGGCCAATTCACCACATCAGAACCCTTTCTGGTCAAATCAGTTAATGGTTTAACAATAACAGAGAAATTACCAATAAATTTACGATAAAAATTGGCAAAACCCAAAAATCTCTGAAGAGCCTTTAATGAAGTAGGTTGGACCCAATCACAGATGGCCTGAACCTTGACCGGGTCCATTTCAATAACAGATGGGGAAAAAATGAATCCCAGAAATGAGATCTTCTGTACGCCAAAAAGACACTTTGATCCCTTCACATACAGAGCATTCTCTCTCAAAATCTGGAATACAGTTCGAACATGTTTCACATGAGAGTCCCAGTCATTAGAAAAAATCAAGATATCATCCAAATAAACAATCAGAAACTTGTCCACAAAATCCCTGAAAATGTCATTCATGAAGGACTGGAAGACGGAAGGAGCATTAGTGAGCCCAAAGGGCATCACAAGGTACTCAAAATGCCCTTCAGGGGTGTTAAATGCCGTCTTCCATTCATCCCCGTGCTTAATGCGAATAAGGTTATACGCCCCCTGAGGTCAAGCTTGGTAAACCAAGTAGCGTTTTTCACCCTGGAAAACAGGTCAGAAATCAAGGGTAACGGGTATTGATATTTCACAGTAATATTGTTCAAGAGACGATAATCAATACACGGCCTTAATGAACCATCTTTTTTGGCCACAAAGAAAAAACCGGCACCTAAGGGTGAAGAGGATGGTCTGATATGACCCTTCTCCAATGATTCCTTGATATAAGACCACATAGCGTCATGTTCAGGTACAGACAAGTTAAAAAGGCGACCTTTAGGGAATTTACTACCTGGCACTAATTCAATAGCGCAGTCATAGCTCCTATGGGGAGGTAAGGATGCAGATTTACTTTCGCTAAACACATCAGAAAAATCAAACAAAAAGTCAGGAACATCCTCAGCCTGGGGGGAGGCAGAAAAAACAGGAGTGTTGGTATTAACACATTGGCAGCCCCAACTGGTTACAGACACAGATTTCCAATCCAAAACAGGATTATGAGACTGTAACCAAGGGAAACCCAGCACTATAATGTCATGCAGATTATATAGAACCAAAAATTTGCAGCACTCCTGGTGATCAGGTTCAACCCTCATTATCACCTGAGTAGAAAACTGGGGTTTATTCTCAGCCAAAGGGGTAGAATCGATCCCCAGTAAAGGAATAGACTTCTGTAGGGGTATCAAGGGAAACCCACAACGTTTAGCAAAATCATAATCCATCAGTAGAGTTGAGCGATACTTTCCGATATCCTAAAGTATCGGAATCGGAATGGTATCGCCGATATCACTAAAATATCGGCGATACCCGATATCGATACCGGAAGTCCCATGTAAGTCTATGGGAACAAAATATCGAAATTAAAAAAAACCCATTCTTGCCTTGTTGGTTAATTGTACATGAAGGAAAACAAGAAAGAGTAATGTAGAATGTATTGGGGAAGGTTGAGGAGACATTAAAGGCATAGATGTTTAACCCAATCAAATGGAATAGCATAAATATTTTTTTTTTTAAAGATGTTCGGATTGACGAAGAAATTGACAATGTTAACGTTTTTTATATTTGGCAAATATGTATATTACACAACTTCCATGCTCTTCATCTTCACCTTTTTAACTTTTCACACACTTTCTCCTTCATAATCTTCTGCAGCATCATCTTTTTCATCAAATTATTCTTCATCTTCACCTTCTTTATCTTCTTCTTAAACTTCTTGCTATTCATCTTTGTTAACATTACTCATATTCTTCTTATTAAACTATTATTCTTATTCATATTCTGCTTCATCTTCTTCATCATATTCTTATTTGTGACAGAGAATCCTGTACTTGTAATCTGTCAAAGTATGAATTTTTCATCCTTCCGTTCTTGCTGTCACAAAAGATTTAAATTACAACAGTATTTGTCCGTGTTCAGTTTAGCCTGCAGCAGCAGGCATTTTCCAGGGGCACCACGAGGAGGAACGGACTCACCCCCATACACTGCTTAGTCTTCTTCTGCTTAGAATTTAGAGCATATATTTTGCTCTTCATTTTGGTCTTATACTTCATGTTCTTCTGCTTTTAGATCTTCTGCTTATTGTTCTTGTGTCTCTTGTTCCGTATCTTGTATTTGTAGCACAATCTTGTACCAGCTGATGTTACTGGGACACGGTTACTAAGCAGGAGGTACCTGTGCTCCAAAGCACTACCAAGGACCAGCAGACGTTGCTGGAACTCGGATACCAAGATGGAGGCACCTAGGCCAAAGGCACTGCGGAGAACCAGCTGACGGTACTGGAACCCGGAGGGGCAGCAGAAGGAAAAGAGCCAATGGCACAACCGAGGACCAGCTGACGTTACTGGGACACGGTTACTAAGCAGGAGGTACCTGTGCTCCAAAGCACTACCAAGGACCAGCAGACGTTGCTGGAACTCGGATACCAAGATGGAGGCACCTAGGCCAAAGGCACTGCGGAGAACCAGCTGACGGTACTGGAACCCGGAGGGGCAGCAGAAGGAAAAGAGCCAATGGCACAACCGAGGACCAGCTGACGTTACTGAACCCCAGTAACACAGGAGCAAGTGTTGACTGTGCTAACAGCACTTCCGAGCAACAACTGGCGGTGTTGGAGCCCAGGGTCAAGGAGGATGTTTAAATACTAGATCAAGTAATTTCCTTGTTACCTGTCAATTTTAAATGTCTATACTTCAAACAAGAGAAAGATAACCTTTACTACCATAAGATGATGATTTCATTTAAACTAATATCTAGATAAATAAAGAATTGACAAACATAAACACATACATTAACATGTTGAACAGCAATGCAAACCACAAAATAAATTAGTTAAGGAATCTGCTATACGGTTGTACATAAAAGCATACAAGTACATATCTGAATCCATTAATGATGGATAAGTAACAGTATGTACACCATTTTTATTGTATAGACAATGAATGTCTGACTTCAAAACATCATCAGCATTACAAGTTATCTGTGACATTACTAAAATGTTACATTTGCTGAATAATGTCACTAAACAGTTTATACAAAATTATACAATTTCCATCATGTAATACTCATAATATGTGGCAATAATCATGTTTATTAACAAACATAACCTTTAAAAAGTGCATAGTGCATAGTGAAAATTGCTATTTATGCCTGACTGTCGACTTGCAAGCATGACAACGGATAGATAAGGTATATATAGATGAGACTGCATAGCCACAGATGGTGAATGGCGATGTAATACTGTACCTCAATAAAGTGTGCGTCACTACTACATAATTTTTTTTATATAGCTTTATAAACAGGGTACGTGGATGTATGCTTGCGCCTTTGTTTTGACGCACAGACTGCCTTCCTGCTGAGACGCGTTGGGTAGTGAACAGTTGTGTGCAGTGTTCACTGTAGTCTGAGGTTTTCCTTTTTGGAGTGCAGATCACGCTCCAGTTAGTTCTTCAACCACTGCTGGTTGTAGTCTGCTGAGCGTGTGTCACTGGCACATCCTTGAAATTTTTCTCTAATTGTTGCTGCTCCACTCTATTACAAATAAATAAAATCTATTAGTGTGACGCGCTTCCATCCGTATACAATACATTGGTTGCAAACACTATAGAAGTACACAAAGGGGCCTTTCACACCTACTGAACAGTTGTGTGCAGTGTTCACTGCAGTCTCTGCGGAATAACCACACTTAGGCCTTATAACTTTTCAGACTTTCTTTATCAATCTACCAAGATGAAGAAGGCAGGGAGTAAGGCACGTGGTCGTGGAGTTTCTTCAGGGAGAGGACGTGGGGATTCTGTGGCTGCTGCGGCCCCCAGTGACACAGCATCCACCAGTTTTCCCCGGGCCGTGAGCGTTCCTTTATGCGCACTTTTGTAGGAGCTCGGAGTACCCCCCTGCTGCGGGAAGAACAAATTGAAGCCGTTGTTGTTTGGATCTCAGCCAATGCATCGACTTCAATTGCTTCCACCTCCTCTCAGGACCACAGCACTGTTGGGCAACCATCTGTCTCTTCACCGCCTGGCAAATTGCCCAGGCAGTCAGAGAGTTCTGTACAGGAGCCAGCTGAGTGTCTGCTTCTGTTCTCAGAATCTATTGGCTTGCAAACAGGGGCCCAGCCAAGCAGCATTCTGTAATGTGAAGAAGAGGGAGTATGCAGTGATGCGCAACAGCTGTGTCTCTCTGAATCTGAAGAGGCGGGTGAGACAGTGCCGATGGTCAGCACACCGCAGAACGCATCTGATGATGATGATGAGACCCAGGTGCCAGTTTCTGTTGAGCATGGTGCTGGCCAGACCACCCAACAGCAGGTGTTGGAAGAGGGTAGTGGAGATGATGAGGTCCAATACCCAACATGGCATGAGAACAGGAAGGTGGTGGGAGCAGCTCAGAGGAATAATAATAATATTTATTTATATAGCTCCATCATATTCCGCAGCGCTTTACAGTTTAGCAGTTTCAGAACACAAGTCATAAGTAACAACGTTAACAATACAATAATTTAAGCTAAATAAGTCGCCCCTGCTCGTGACAGCTTACAATGTACAATGAGATGGGGGAGATACAAAGTATAGGTGTTTATATACAATGGTGCATTTACAATGATGTTCCAGCCATCTTAAGGGACTGAGGGATGGAGATAGTGAATGGGCTAGAGACACACACACACTTACACAGAATACATAGAATGACTTTGATTAGTGAATGTGATAGGCCGCTCTGAACAAATGTGTTTTGAGGGAGCGCCTGAAACCATGCAAATTGTGGATAGTCCTAATTTCTTGGGGTACAGCATTCCAGAGGATTGGCGTAGAGCAGGAGAAGTCTTGGAGTCGGGAGTGGGAGGTACGTATTAGTGCAGAGGTTAGTCGAAAGTCGTTTGCAGAGCGCAGCAGTCGGTTAGGCCGATAGATAGAAATGAGGGAGGAGATGTAGGAGGGGTGCTGCACTGTGGAGAGCTTTGTGGGTGAGAACCAGTACTTTGGTTGAAAGCTGGGAGAGGCCTAGAGAAATGGTTAGTGATAGAAGGAAGATAGAGGAAGACATTGCCCCAACGGTACAAACAGGAGGGAGAGTTAGGCTGCAGACTCGGTTGCCTGTAGCCTCCAGTTTGGCACCTGTTCGGAGCAGTTGTCTTCCAAAAGTCAAAACGTGCGCTCCCAGGACTTGCACTGCGTGGTCCTTTTTTCACACACTTGCACATGATATTTGCTATGTGAAATGCAAGCTGTGTAATCAAAAATTAAAAATAGCTAAAAGTGTCAGTCACCTCAATACCACAAATATGTGGAAACATGTGCGGACAAAGCACGTAGTTGAGTTACAAAGACACACTGGAGATGTAGGCCAACCTACAGCAGCACCTACATCTTCAGGTTGTGTTGAAGCCTCTTCATCGAGCTCACACACAGCTGGTTATGCTTCCTCACAGGATCGCCATGGAAGAACCTCGGCCACTGTTGTCCAGAGACAAACTGTTATTCCACACACAGCAGCAAGTTCCCTGTCATCCTCACACTCCCAGGCCACAAAACAGCCAGCGGTAGCACAGGCATGGGATAAAACACGGCCATACTCCGCAAACCATGCACGAGCACAGGCTCTGAATGCTGGCATTGCAAAACTCCTGTCCCTTGAAATGCTGTGATTCAGGCTGGTGGAGACAGACAGTTTCCGTAACTGAATATCATTGTCAATCCCACAATACAATGTGCCAAGCCGATTTCATTTCAGCAGGCAAGCCGTCCCTGGTCTGCAAAAGCATGTTGAGGGAAAAATTAAACATGCGCTACTAAAAGCCCTCAGTAGCAAGGTCCACCTGACCACCGATGCGTGGACCAGTACCCATTGTTATGATCTGCTACAACCAGTAAGGAAAGAAGGGAATTCTGTCCCTACAATACAACTAAGCTGAATCCCTACGATGTAACGGGGAACCTGATCCTGCGACCAGACCCGCTAAAGTCCTCATCTAGTGTGAACGAAGACCTATAGTTGCGAGGGAGTAATCCCTACAAGATCTAGGGACTGGGAGAAAAGGTGGACACCTCCTAACATAAATTGTAGCATGGATAATTAAACAGAAAAATAAATACTTTGTGATCCTAACATCAAGCAAAACTCACAGATTAAGGCACCTAAGCACCCGGCTAGCTTAACAGTAGATAATACAATGAAGTCAAGCAAAGCCAGAAGGGCGGAGCCAGACTAAATAGGGAAAAAAGGTCATGTGACCAGCAAACTGAAACAAAACCTAACAAGAGGGTTCTAACACCCATGGCCAGGGACAATACCTTTCCCTCACTGCCCATTGGGTCAATGTTGTGCAGCCGGGTACTGATCTTGCGAGTGGCGCTGTACGTGTTCTGCCAACTCCAAGGATTGCAGGAATCAAGTCTGTACACATTGATTCCTCCTATTCCAGTTCCTCAGAATCATCGCTGCAGGAGCCGTCACGGTCTACCTCCACATGGACCCGTGAACGTTTACCTGTTGCGACCGATATGAGCACAGCCGTGTCCAAATGTCAACAGGCCATCCTGAAATTAATTTCCATGGGGAATCTTAGCCACACAGCGCAGGAGCTCTGTAATGCCATAAAGCAGGAGAGCGACGTGTGGTTTTTGGAAGAGAATCTACAGGCAGGCTTGGTAGTGTGTGACAATGGCCGAAATCTGGTGTCAGCTCTGGGCCTTGGCAACCTCACTCACATACCATGTCTGTCATATGTGCTCAACTTGGTCGTGCAGAGTTTTTTGAGGGACTATCCGGATCTTGATGCACTGCTGCACAAGGTCCGCCTAGAGTGCGCTCACTTGCGACGTTCCAGCATGGCCAGATCGCTGATTGCAGCTCTGCAACGCAGATTTCACCTTCATGAACATCGCATTATATGTGACGTACCCACCAGGTGGAATTCCTCGTTACATATGTTGGAGCGGTTGTGTGAGCAGCAGCCAACAGTAATGGAGTATCAGCTGCATCAGGCGCAGTCAACTCGCAATTTGCGGCGTTCACACTTCACCACTACTGAGTGGGCCTCTATAATAAGAATAATAATATTATTTATTTATATAGCGCCATAATATTCCGCAGTGCTTTACAGTTTAACAGTTTCAAAACACGAGTCATAAGTAACAACGTTAACAATACAATAATTAAAGCAAAATCAGCCGCCCCTGCTGGTGAAAGCTTACAATCTACAATGAGGTGTGGGAGATACAAAGTACAGGTGTTTATATACAATGGTGTTTTTACAATGATGGTCCAGCCATTTTAAGGAAGTGAGGGATGCATGGAGATAGTGAATGGGCTACACACACAGAATTACACATAGAATGACTTTGATTAGTGAATGTGATAGGCCACTGTGAACAAATGTGTTTTGAGGGAGCGCCTGAAACCATCCAAATTGCGGATAGTCCTAATTTCTTGGGGTAGAGCATTCCAGAGGATTGGCGCAGCGCGGGTGAAGTCTTGGAGTTGGGAGTGGGAGGTACGGATTAGTGCAGAGGTTAGTCGAAGGTCGTTTGCAGAGTGCAGCAGTCGGTTAGGCCGATAAATATAAATAAGGGAGGAGATGTAGGGGGGTGCTGCGCTGTGGAGAGCTATGTTGGTGAGAACCAGTAATTAGAATTGGATCCTATAATGAATGGGCAGCCACTGCCAGTGTAATGAGTGGCGAATAACTCTATGAAGGATATCTGCCACGTTTTGCGTGCGTTTGATGAGTCAACGCGGATGGCGAGTGCAGATGATGCACTAGTCAGCCTGACTGTCCCCCTTATCTGCCTGCTTCAAAAAACACTGCAAGCACTAAGGCATGAGGTTTTGGAAGAGGTGGAGGATGAGGAGTCACAAATTCCATCACCTTCTGGACAGTCAGCGCAACGTGGTTCCTCACAAAGGGCTGGAGGACTTTCAAAGTACCATGCTGTATCAACAATTGAACCTCCAGAGTCGCTGTCTATATTTTCATAACCATTACAAACTTTTAATGTATTTACAAAGCACATAATGTACATTTTTTGTCTATCCTTTTGTAATGCTATTGTGTTTCCATAAACTGATGTTACAGAATTATGATACAAAGTTTTTAAATTTTGAGTTTTAAATTTTGTAAATTTATATGTATTTGAAGGACTTTGTGAGGAGGATGAGGAGTCACAAATTCCATCACCTTCTGGACAGTCAGCGCAACGTGGTTCCTCACAAAGGGCTGGAGGACTTTCAAAGTACCATGCTGTATCAACAATTGAACCTCCAGAGTCGCTGTCTATATTTTCATAACCATTACAAACTTTTAATGTATTTACAAAGCACATAATGTACATTTTTTGTCTATCCTTTTGTAATGCTATTGTGTTTCCATAAACTGATGTTACAGAATTATGATACAAAGTTTTTAAATTTTGAGTTTTAAATTTTGTAAATTTATATGTATTTGAAGGACTTTGTGAGGAGGATGAGGAGTCACAAATTCCATCACCTTCTGGACAGTCAGCGCAACGTGGTTCCTCACAAAGGGCTGGAGGACTTTCAAAGTACCATGCTGTATCAACAATTGAACCTCCAGAGTCGCTGTCTATATTTTCATAACCATTACAAACTTTTAATGTATTTACAAAGCACATAATGTACATTTTTTGTCTATCCTTTTGTAATGCTATTGTGTTTCCATAAACTGATGTTACAGAATTATGATACAAAGTTTTTAAATTTTGAGTTTTAAATTTTGTAAATTTATATGTATTTGAAGGACTTTGTGAGGAGGATGAGGAGTCACAAATTCCATCACCTTCTGGACAGTCAGCGCAACGTGGTTCCTCACAAAGGGCTGGAGGACTTTCAAAGTACCATGCTGTATCAACAATTGAACCTCCAGAGTCGCTGTCTATATTTTCATAACCATTACAAACTTTTAATGTATTTACAAAGCACATAATGTACATTTTTTGTCTATCCTTTTGTAATGCTATTGTGTTTCCATAAACTGATGTTACAGAATTATGATACAAAGTTTTTAAATTTTGAGTTTTAAATTTTGTAAATTTATATGTATTTGAAGGACTTTGTGAGGAGGATGAGGAGTCACAAATTCCATCACCTTCTGGACAGTCAGCGCAACGTGGTTCCTCACAAAGGGCTGGAGGACTTTCAAAGTACCATGCTGTATCAACAATTGAACCTCCAGAGTCGCTGTCTATATTTTCATAACCATTACAAACTTTTAATGTATTTACAAAGCACATAATGTACATTTTTTGTCTATCCTTTTGTAATGCTATTGTGTTTCCATAAACTGATGTTACAGAATTATGATACAAAGTTTTTAAATTTTGAGTTTTAAATTTTGTAAATTTATATGTATTTGAAGGACTTTGTGAGGAGGATGAGGAGGAGTCAATGGAGGAGGAAGACATCGCTCCAGAGGGAGGTAGACAATGCTCTAGTCAGTATGTAGACCAAGGGTGGGGTGATGCACAGCAGGCGGAGATGACGCCTCTTGCAGGGGACAACGTTTCTTGGCCAGTTGGGAGTCTGCAGCACATGGTTGATTTCATGCTGCAGTGGCTGAGAAACGACCGCCGCATCGAACACATTCACACCACGTCTGATTATTGGGTGTACACCCTCCTAGACCCTCGCTACCGGGACAACTTACAAAGCCTCATCACACCGTTGAACCGGGAGCGTAAAATGCGGAAGTACCAAGACACACTGGTGCAATCCATAATGTTCTCCATTCCAGCCGAGAGCACTGCTGCTGCTACTGATTTACAAAGCAGCTCTGTGCGTCGAGGCAGTGGAGACAGCTCTGCAACAAGAGGGAGCACAAGCAGCGCCTCTGCACAGGGCAAGAACAGTATGTTCCAAATGTGTCGAAGTTTTGTGGCAGCGCCACCAATGTCTACACCATCCGAGACGGCTCCAGTCAGCAGGAGGCAACATTTCCGTAAGATGGTGACAGACTACATGTCTTGCCCTCTCAGTGTACTCCCAGATGGCTCTTCCCCATTCAAGTTTTGTGTCTCTAAGCTGGATACATGGCCAGAGCTTAGCCAGTATGCATTGGAGGTGCTGGCTTGATCTGCTGGCAGTGTATTATCGGAGCGCGTCTTTACTGCTGCAGGTGGTGTACTAACAGACCGTTGCATGCGACTATCCTACGATAATGTAGAACGGCTTACTTTTCTGAAAATGAACTAGGCATGGATCTCGCCTGAATTTGCCTGTCCGGTTTCAGATTAACTAACTGGTTGACAACGTTTTCCATGTCTCCTGTTATGTTCATCTTTCTACCACCTGAGCTATACTCCCTGGGCTACAACACTGCCAGTTGCTGCTCAGAAGTGTCGTGTCCACAGACCAATACACAAGCTATAGTGATAGTGGGGTTCAGTAACGCCTGCTGTTCCCCTGCTGTGTGTCCGGCAAAAATTACTGCTACCTACCTACACATGTTTAAAAAAACATGACATGTTAAAGTGGCTAGTGCTACACATAGATATCAGGCTACACCCTTATTTCTAAGCTGTAAACAAGTGAAACGTCAAATTTAAAACCATTCAATGATTAGTGTTGGTAACAAATCTGTAACTAAATAATTGTGACATATTATGGCAGATATCCACATGTCTAACACAAATGCTAACACAAAAGCATACTTATGCTATAGGGTACTGATGGTGAACCTTCTCACTCCATAACTTTGACCAATCCAACTCACATCATGCCTCAAATGCTGCAATGTTGGAAGTGCATAATGTGGGTTGAACTTTGACAACAGCTGCAGTGCGAAGGTTATCCTTCTGTGTTCTTGGCTTTTAAATAAAAGCATACAAGTAAATATAATAATACATTGTTGATTAAGGGACATGATGTACACCTGTAATATTGTGCAAACAATGGATGTAGGACTATTCCTCTTCAACATTACTTATATTTGTGTCATTTGAAAAAATACATATTTTAGTTAAAAATTAAAAACCCATGTTCAGTAGCTGTGAAAGGCCCGTTTGTGTACTTCTATATTGTTTGCAACCAATGTATTGTATACGGATGGAAGCACGTCACACTAATAGATTAGATTTATTTTAAATGGAATGTAGCAGAACCAATTGGAGATAAATGAAAAGGATGAGCCACTGAGACACGCTCAGCAGAGTACAAGCAGCAGTGCTTGAACATGTAACTGGAGCGTGATCTGCACTCAAAAAAGTAAAAAACACAGACTGAAGTGAACACTGAAACACAACTGTCCATAATCTGTGAAAAGCTCCTTTCTGTACTTCTATAGTGTTTGCAACCAATGTATTGTATACGGATGGAAGCGCGTCACACTAATAGATTAGATTTATTTTAAATGGAATGTAGCAGAACCAATTGGAGATAAATGAAAAGGATGAGCCACTGAGACACGCTCAGCAGAGTACAAGCAGCAGTGCTTGAACATGTAACTGGAGCGTGATCTGCACTCAAAAAAGTAAAAAACACAGACTGAAGTGAACACTGAAACACAACTGTCCACAATCTGTGAAAAGCTCCTTTCTGTACTTCTATAGTGTTTGCAACCAATGTATTGTATACGGATGGAAGCGCGTCACACTAATAGATTAGATTTATTTTAAATGGAATGTAGCAGAACCAATTGGAGATAAATGAAAAGGATGAGCCACTGAGACACGCTCAGCAGAGTACAAGCAGCAGTGCTTGAACATGTAACTGGAGCGTGATCTGCACTCAAAAAAGTAAAAAACACAGACTGAAGTGAACACTGAAACACAACTGTCCACAATCTGTGAAAAGCTCCTTTCTGTACTTCTATAGTGTTTGCAACCAATGTATTGTATACGGGATGAAGCGCGTCACACTAATAGATTAGATTTATTTTAAATGGAATGTAGCAGAACCAATTGGAGATAAATGAAAAGGATGAGCCACTGAGACACGCTCAGCAGAGTACAAGCAGCAGTGCTTGAACATGTAACTGGAGCGTGATCTGCACTCAAAAAAGTAAAAAACACAGACTGAAGTGAACACTGAAACACAACTGTCCACAATCTGTGAAAAGCTCCTTTCTGTACTTCTATAGTGTTTGCAACCAATGTATTGTATACGGATGGAAGCGCGTCACACTAATAGATTAGATTTATTTTAAATGGAATGTAGCAGAACCAATTGGAGATAAATGAAAAGGATGAGCCACTGAGACACGCTCAGCAGAGTACAAGCAGCAGTGCTTGAACATGTAACTGGAGCGTGATCTGCACTCAAAAAAGTAAAAAACACAGACTGAAGTGAACACTGAAACACAACTGTCCACAATCTGTGAAAAGCTCCTTTCTGTACTTCTATAGTGTTTGCAACCAATGTATTGTATACGGATGGAAGCACGTCACACTAATAGATTTGATTTTTTTTTCTAATATAATGGAGCTGCACCAATTCCACAAAATAAAAAAAAAAAAAAAAAAAAAAAAGAGTCAGTGACACGTGCAGATGCCTACAAACAGCGGTGGATGCAGAGCAAACTGCAGCGTCACCTGCACTGTCACACACACACCTTGCACAGAGCTGTTAAAACAACACTGGCAAAATGAAGCTTTACACAGCGGTTGGTAAACTAGCCTGCCTCAAGCACAGTAGTACACAAAATCGCAATATCTAACTGTCCCTCAGAGTGAGCAGAGTAGCGTTCTGTCCCTTACTGAGTTCACAGCACAGTGACGCTAAAATGGCGGCGGCGCCTTTTATAGTGCATTCTGACATCATTTCAGCAGCCAATCACAGCCATGCCATTAGTTAAGATGACCGCAGCATTACAGGATGTGCCCACACTTCGTAGGATTCCTCATTGGCTGACTAAAATCACATTGCCTCTCAAAGAATTATGGGAACTTCCGATTCCGGTATACGATATGGAAAAAGTATCGGAATTAAGTATCGGAATTCCGATAACGCGAATATCGGCCGATACCCGATACTTGCGGTATCGGAATGCTCAACACTATCCATCAGGTTAATAGCTGCTCCAGAATCAACGAAAGCCTGAGCAGAAAATGAGGACAGAGAGCATATCAGAGTGACAGTTAATAAAAACTTAGTCTGAACACTACCCAAGACAACTGAGCGTGCAAAATGTCTTCCCCGCTTAGGGCAGACTGAAATAGCATGAGAGGCATCACCACAGTAGAAACATAACCCATTGCGCTTTCGAAACTCATGACGCTGTGCCCCAGACACCACTCCATCACACTGCATGGGCTCAGCAGCTGGCTCACAAGGCAACACCACTCCACGCATACTTCTCCGCTCACGCAAACGTCTGTCAATTTGAATCGCTAATGACATAGAATCATTGAGACCAGAGGGGACAGGGAATCCCACCATAACATCCTTTACATTATCCGACAGACCCTTCCGGAAAAGGGCCGCCAAAGCGTCGTCATTCCATTTGGTCAGGACTGCCCACCTACGGAATCTCTGACAGTATAACTCAGCGTCATCAAGCCCCTGATTTAATGCCAACAAGGCTTTTTCAGCTGTGATCAGTGACATTAGGCTCATCGTACAATAACCCCAAAGCCTGAGGACTTAGATTTTAAGGCAAGAAACAATTTACAATTATTTTTGAAATTCTGAAACTTAGCTCGATCCCCTAAAAACAAATCTGGCATGGGGATCCTAGGTTCCACAACAGGCAACCTAGCAAGATATGCAGCAATACTCTGAACCTCAGTGGCAAGCTGATCCACACGGCCAGACAACTGTGCAAACTCCATTGGGAGAAAAGATCCTCCCCAGCACCCAGAGATACAGAGGGAAAAAAAAAAAAAAATGCAACAAACAGAAAAATGTCTCTGACAACTTTACTTCCTTCAAAATATTTTTTCCCTTCTGTGAGTACCATACAATTTTTATGGCCGGTGATACTGTTATGTTACGGTAGCTGAGGAGAGCAGGTAAAAAAGGAAATACACCAGAGCAGTTGGAATCTATGAGATTGCAGTACCCTGACTAACCACCGCAACTAGAGGCAGCCGTGGAGCGTTCCTACGTTGGTCCTAGACGCCTCGTCACAGCCTGAGAAACTAACTACACCTAAAGATAGAAATAGGAAAGCTATCTGCCCCGGAGCAGAACCCCAAAGATAATAGAAAGCCCCCAAACATGTAATGGCGGTTAGACAAGAGGAAATACTGACACAGAAAGAAAATAGTATGAGCAAACGCTGGGGCCCAAACTATCTAAATAGAAAAGGACAGGAAGGGTACTTACTGCAATCTCAGAAAACCCTGAAAAAACACCAACACTACTAATTTCAAAATCACCTGAGATCACAAGACCTCTACCACCTAAATTAGTTCTCTGGTGTAAAAAAAATCAAAACAGCAGCCACTGAAAAAAAAACTGGAAAAAGCAAAAGTACAAAACACAGTGGCTGGACTAAACTGAGAGGGCAAAAGCCCCCGGAGGGGACCCTGAAGGCCCCCACAGAAGTGCAGGACAAAATGCAAAAATATAGCAAAAACACAAAATAAGAAATTGTCTTATCTGATAGCAGGAGATGCAGACACGACACAGCAGGCTACAAGGGAAACTGGAAAGAAGGATTCAGACCAGAACAATTGATCACCGGCAACCCTGATGGGAAAATGACTCCCTTATATAAGACCAATCAGTAACACCTGATTCCCAGTCCTCACAATCCTCACTAGTACCGCTTGTAACCACCAGAGGGAGCCTCTGCTCAGAACTCATCTCAAACCCATTCACAACAATTGGCCTCCCTGGGTTGCCTGGCTTATGAATCTTGGGAAGCATATAGAAAGTTCCCATCCTTGGATTCTCAGGTATTAAGTACAGAAGGTTTATGGAGTCTGTACACAGACATTTGATGACTCTTTTCAACTCCCTCAAATATTTTGGAGTTGGGTCATCATCCAGTTTGGTATAGTACTGTATATCCATCAGTTGTCTGTGTGCCTCTTTGATGTAGTCGGTTGTATTAAGGAGAACTATGGCACCACCTTTATCCGCAGGCTTAATAGTGATCTCCCTGTTGTTCTTTCTTTTTCAAAATAACTTTATTATAATTTTTAGCAATGAGAGTAGGGTATTACAGTCTTACATCTCAAATAGAATATAACTTTCCATACTTAACAGTACTAGACATCAATCGAGTTAATCATGGAGATGAAGAAATCTAACTGTAGAATATATCAAGTAGCTCGACAGTAAGGATATTAATAAATAATAATAACATAACCATAACAATAACATTTCTAAACTAACAGTAGAGGATATCAATTGTTAATCAATCAAAGAGAATCTTTGCCGTGAGAGGATATAGGAGAGAGTCAAGCCAACATAAGCGAAATTAAGAGGTCAAGTCTTGCCAAGGATTCCATTTTTTACAGAAGGAAGTAAAACTGTTGTTAGCCAGTGCATGGCTTTTCTCGTATGACATGTGCAGAGACATTTTGTCTACAATGTCGGCTATTTTAGGAACCGCTTCTTCCTTCCAAAGAGAAGCTATTTGGTTTTTGGTTACCAAGAATAAGTGGATGATTAGATGTCTGTATGAGTGAGGGATTTCCTCAAGATCGAGAGACAATAAGGCCAATTGAGGGGTCAACGTCACAGTTCTAGAAGTGATCTTATCCACCAAGTCAGAGACATTTGACCATAGTAACCTTATCTTGGGGCACTCCCAAAAGACATGTAGAAGATTCCCTGCGAAACCACAGTCTCTCCAACAGTTAGGGGACACTCCCGGAAAAATTCTTGCCATTTTAGCAGGTGTGAAATACCATCGGGAGACTAATTTATAATACGACTCATGGAGGGAAGCACATATGTTTGAGGAATAAGTAGCTTTAAGTGCTTTACGCCATTGATCGTGAGAGAAATTCAAGTTCATATCCCTTTGCCAGTTAGTCTCGAAAAGGGTTTCCTTGGGTACTAGATCTTCGTTTAAGAAGTTATAAATAAATTTGGATTTCCAATAAAGGTTATTGTCCGGATTACAAATTAACATGCCTACCATCTCCGTGATAAGAGACTTTTTCCTGATAAATTTGGAGATGAGTTTTTTAATGAAATAAAAGATTTGGGCATCTTCAGGAGGAAGTTTATGTACTGACAACAACGCTTCATATTCAATGAAATCTTTGCCATCAAAAATATCCTGTACTTTCGTTAAACTAGCCAATCTCCAAGAGCTAGGAATTTCCTTTTCCATAATCAAGCCAAAAAACCTCAGTGATATGTCCTTGATTTGGTCATATCTGAACCTCTTCCTGCTTTGTGTTTGGATTTTGGCCATATAGGTCCAGGCATATAAGGTAGCAGAAATAGTCGGCGAGATATGCAATACAGAGGAGGATGATAGGACATTACTTAAAATTAATTTTGCCAGAGGAGTGTTCCTATTATAGTGTCTTTCAATCTCTCACCAAGCCGGGCCATTATCTGGCCTGAGCCAAATACGAGACTGTTTCACCAAGGAGGAGTAGTAATAGTTAACCAAATTTGAGAGAGCAAGGCCTCCATTTGTTTTAATTTTGGTGATAGTGGTGAATGCTATCCTTGCTCTCTTCTTGTTCCATACGAATGTGTTAACTATACTTTGTAGTTTTTTGATTAGCTTTAACGGAATAAGTAAAGGTAAAGCTCTAAAGGTGTATAAAATTTTGGGGAGAGTAAAAAGTTTAAATAAAGTAATTCTCCCGGCCCAAGAAATTTCCTGCTTCCCAAGATTACTAAGTTCAGATTGCACTTCCTTAGTGATTTTTTGGAGGTTAAGATCAATCGTCTTGCGAAAAACTCTAGAGATAAGTATGCCAAGATATGTCAGCGACTCCTTTTCCCAATCAAAATTAGTATTCCCTTTAATACCGCAGATATCATCCTGGCTCAAGAAAAAGTCCAAAATTTTAGACTTTGATTCGTTAATTTTGAACAACGATGCCTTTGAAAAATCTCCAAAATCCTGGAGGACATGCATAATAGAGCATGAAGGATTTGTAAGGCTGAGGATGACATCATCCGCAAACAGGCTAATTTTGTACTGTTTTGCCCTATCTGGATTCCCCTAATCGACTCATTCCCTCTTATTCTCTCAGCAAGTGGCTCCATGATAATAGCGAATAGCAGAGGGGACAAGGGACATCCCTGTCTTGTACCATTCGTTATTGGAATGTTTTTAGATAGGTGACAATTTACATACACGTTTGCTGAGGGATAAGCATATAAGGCCATGATTGTTTTAATTATATTGAGGCTAAATCCAAATTTTTTAAGGGCCGCTACCAAAAAGTCCCAATTCACTCTATCAAATGCCTTCTCAGCATCCAACGCTAGGAGAATTGAAGGAGTTCTTTTAGATCTGATAGAGTGAATTAGATTGAATACCTTTCTAGTACCGTCACTGGTCTGACGTCCCAGGATAAAGCCCATCTGGTCTTTGTGAATAATGCTTGGAAGAATAAATTTGATTCTATCGGCAATGATTTTTGAATATATTTTTACGTCAGTGTTAATTAGTGAAATTGGCCTATAATTTTTGACCGACTCCAGGTCTCCTTTAGTTTTGGGAATTAAGATTATAGTGGCCTTTAGCATTTCCGGTGGGAATTCTCCAATCGAAGATGCTTTATTGAACACTGAGCCGAGGCAGGGAACCAGGTGAGGGGCAAACACTTTAAAATACTCATTCGTGAAACCATCAGGTCCCGGTGATTTCTTAAGTTTTAGTTTCTTGATGGATTCGGAAATTTCATGCTGAGTAAAAGGGGCGTCGATGGCCGTCAATTGCTCAGCAGAAAGTTCAGGTAGGTTAATACTTGATAAGAATTTTTGGATGTGGAGTTTGTCTGGCTGGGATGTATCTGGGTCGTACTTAAGATTGTATAGGGAAGAGAAATAATCTGCGAAATGATCCGCTATTTCTTTAGGGTGGTCGGAGATCATTCCGTTATATTTGATCCTATTAATCCTATTCCTAACTCTTATGGCCTGGAATCTCTGGGCCATAAGCTTGGAAGGTTTGTTATATGAGGAGTAGAAATTCGCTTTCATCCTCTTGGCATACCTATCATAGTCTTCGAATAAAGCTGCTCTCAGCGCAATTCTGAGGTTGATAATCTCTGAATGCAGTTCTGAAGAAGGTCCCACTAATTTTTGTTGTGCATCTTCCTTATTCTTAAGATCCATTTGTAAATTGTGGATCTTTTCCTTGTCCTGTTTTTTTTTTTTTGATTCAGTAAGCCTATCATCACTCCTCTTATAACGCATTTGTGGGCATTCCACAATGTGAACGGGCTCACATCTTCCGACTCGTTTTCCTTAAAATAGTTAGTGATGGCTTTCTCGATTTTTTCTCTGAAGATTGGGTTGTACAAAAGTGAGGAATTACATCTCCAGAGAAAGTCTCTCTTATGTGATAGACCAAGATCCACTTCACAGATTACAGGAGAGTGGTCTGAAAAGGACTTTGGTAGGATATCTATTCTCCTAAATCTGGAAATTGAAAAGTAATCGGTAAGGAATAGGTCGATTCTCGAAAAGGTCTTATGTACCTCTGAATAATGCGTATATTCCAATGATGAAGTGTTTATGCACCGAAAAACATCCAGGTATTCATGGCTGTGGAGCCATCCTTTTAAAACTGGGAAAGAAGACCTAGACCTTGCAGTAGAATCCAGCTGGGCGTCAGGGACAATATTAAAGTCTCCTACTACAATCACCACCCCCTTCTTAACCTCCTGGATTTTACTGTCAAGCTCGTTGAAAAATTTAATCTGAGCGTTATGAGGCTCATAAACATTGATGATAGTAGTCAATTGATTATTGACCATGGCCACCAGTATTAAATATTTACCCTCTGGGTCTGAGTGAGTCTCGATGCTGCGGAAATCTAATGAGTTTTTGATAAGGGTAATAACCCCTCCCCTCTTTTTATCGTTTAGGGCTTCAAATATATGAGAATAATTTTTATTTTCGAATCTTGGGTGACCTGACTTGGCAAGCTTGACCTCCTGTAAGCAAATGATCTCAGCTCTGCTTCTCTTGATCTCTCTCCATGTAGAGTGCCTCTTAACCGGGCTATTTAGGCCTCTCACGTTAAATGATAATATTTTAACCATTTTCTCCTAAGCAATAATGCTAACAAACAGAAAAAACAAAACACACAAAACTTAATAACCAACTAAACAGTCTTGTGAAGAATCCTCGAATTCGAAGGATGTTCTCCTTAAATGGGAAAGTTCATGGATGGCGTTAGAAGCCCCCTGCAAATGACACATTTACAAAGAATAAAGTACACAACTTCTTACCTCGGATTATCCCCAATTTTGTTCAGAGAGGAGATAAAGGACATACCATCTTGTGGTGTGAGTAATGAAACAATCCTGCCTCCTCTATTTACAAGTAATTTAGTTGGGAAGCCCCATCTGTATTGGATACCCATCCTGTGTAAAATTGAAGTGACTTCCCCAAAGCTCTTTCTTAGCTGGATTGTATCTTTGGACAAGTCAACGAATACTTTAATATGATCAAACGGGGGAGGGAGCTGCTTCTTGTCCCTCATAAAAGCTAGGAGTCTTTCTTTAGTGGGGTAAAAATGAAATCTTAGTATTGTATCCCTCGGAATATCTTCCGAAATGGATCTAGGTCTTGGTAACCTGTGTATCCTGTCAATCATTAGCTCAAGTTCCGGAGAATCCGGAAAGATTTTTTTAAGGATCCCCATAGTGTAGTTCTGTAAATTTGCCTGGCTTACTTTTTCAGAAATTCCCCTCAATTTAATGTTGTTCCGCCTACTGCGGTCCTCGATGTCAGCAAGCTTCATTCTTAGGTATTGCACCTCTTTTTGTGTATCTGCTTGCTGCTTCTGTAAAGAAGAAGAACTCTTTTCCAAGACAACAATTTTTTTATCGTGTTTATCAATCCGAGAATTGATAACTTCAAATTTGGCTTGTAAACGATTGGTATTTTCCTCCATTGTCAATCTAAGACTATTGTTTAGGGCGACTATTAGATCTTTCACGTAAGCTTGGGATACACCCTCATTGGAAGCTTGAATCCCTTCAATAGGGCATATTTTGGGTGCCTCCTCAGATAGCCTAGGCCTACTTCTATCTGGACTCTGAGTAGGAGAAGTGTCATGAAACTCCTCCTCAGAGTCAGACCAAGCTTTAATTATGTTTCTTTTTTTAGTGACAGTGGTATCCATATCAGCCTGAGTATCAATTATGTCTTGAATTTCTTTCAGCATGCTAGTATCATCTTTTAAGCCAATTTTATAGCCCTCCGCAGGCGGAGATGCGGAAGGGCTGATACAAATTGCCTCATCAAGATCAGTGATATCCTTCCTGACAGCAGATCTCAGTGCTGGTTTGTGTGATGATTTTTCCCCCTGAGTTTTTTTGTTACTTTTAGTACTCATTTTTAAAGAGGGGTAACCTTTCAACAAAGAGAAAAGAATCAAATGCAATACAAAGTAACACAAGTGAATGATTAACCAATCTACACGTCTTTTTTCTTTGAAATACAACCTGCAAGACTTGCTGAAATAAAAGCTGTCAGGATAAGAAGACAGGAATGACTGAGCTCGCTGAATGATTTTAGCGAGTTTAGTTCCAAAAAGATAGGAAACGTCAGGCAAATGCAGACTTCTTCAAGAATGGGATTCCTCCTTAATGGAAAATTCCAGGAACAAACCAAGTTACCAGATGTTGAAGAACAAATAAGATCCTCCAGAAGAGAGATGAATCAAGATGTAGCTGGCGTCGCAATCCGGGACTCCAATAAAGCCTTTAAAGATTATGCGTCGTTGTTCGAGTCGCACTTGAGCTGTGCGATACTTTCTAGAACGCAGACTTGTTATGCGACTTTTTCCAAGTCGCAATCCTCCTTTGCGATGCTTTTAGTGACGCTATCCAAATTAGCGACTCCTTTCAGAGCGCAAAATCATTTTACTGCAACGGATTCACTTTACAGTAATGGCGGCGTTCACCGCTTACCTTCGTGGAAACCGACGATGCAGCTGCAGCACACGGGACGTCCCGGCTTCAGGTGAAGAAGTCTCGGTCTCCGGTCCCTCCTGGAACTTGATTGAAGAAGACGTCGGCTTGATCCTGAGAAGACCGCCGGCGCTGAAGATCTCCACACCGCTTCAGGCAATGGAGGAAGCCTCAGGGACGCCCAGGACACTGGAGACTGCAACGGTGAGAAAATTTCTTCTTTGTCTTCTTTATATCCAGGTCTTCTTGCACCCGATGAAGTCAGGGGGCAAACCGCTCACTTTAGAAGGGGGGACAGGTCCCAAACCAGTGCTGGAGGCTCAGACAGGATGCGGCTGCACTGGGCTGCACAGGGCTACTCCAGGCTCCGGCTTCTCCCTTCTCTGTAGGCCTCAAACGTTCCTCCTCTCAATCTGGCTCCAAAACAGTCCAAGTTAGGATTTTTATAATCCTTATGTGATCAGGGGTCCTCCGGTGTCGAAGATTTTTCTCCCAGCCTCCTCCAAACGTAGCTTATTTCGTTGCTGAAGCAGGGGGCTTCAGGAGCCCAGCAGAAAGATGTCTGCTCACATCTAGCAGCAAACCACGCCCCCTCCCTGTTGTTCTTAAGGTCGTAAATGGCCTTTCTTTCCTGCAAACTGATATTAAATGTTTTCTTTGCTTTTTTATCCAATATCGTGGACTAGAGTTGAGCGATACTTTCCGATATCCAAAAGTATCGGAATCGGAATGGTATCGCCGATACCGCAAAAATATCGGCGATACCCGATACCGATACCGGAAATCCAATGTAAGTCTATGGAACAAAATATCGGAATTAAAAAAAGCCCATTCTTGCCTTGTTGGTTAATTGTACATGAAGGAAAACAAAAAGAGTAATGTAGAATGTATTGGGGGAGGTTGAGGAGACATTAAAGGCATAGATGTTTAACCCAATCAAATGGAATAGCATTAATATTTTTTTTTTTAAAGATGTTCGGATTGACGAAGAAATTGACAATGTTGTTAACGTTTTTTCTATTTTGGCAAATATGTATGTTTCACAACTTCCATGCTCTTCACCTTTTTAACTTTTGACACACTTTCTCCTTCATAATCTTCAGCAGCATCATCTTTTTCATCAAATTATTCTTCACCTTCTTTATCTTCTTAAACTTCTTGCTATTCATCTTTTTGTTAACATTACTCATATTGTTCTTATTCAACTATTATTCTTCTTCATATTCTACTTCATCTTCATCTTCTTCATCATATTCTAATTTTGGACAGAGATTCCTGTACTTGTAATCTGTAAAAGTATGAATTTTTAATCCTTGCGTTCTTGCTGTCATAAAAGTTTTAAATTACAACAATATTTGTCCGTGTTGAGTTTAGCCTGCAGCAGCAGTCATTTTCCAGGGGCATGTCTGGTTGCGCAAGGCTTTATCCGGCAACACTACCTTCCTTGTGTCACGGGTAGGGTAGCGTGTGTCTATTATATGACTCTCTCTAAAATGTGACGTTACGCAGCCTTATTCTGCCCTAGGGACGCCAAAAATACGACAGCAGTAATCATTTACTGTATAAAACTCCACCTATGAGCAACAAAACAAGCACGTTCCCTCTTCTGTTTCCTGCGCTGACATGTGAGGAGGGAGTTTGGAGATGCTCCTGAATTCCTCCCAGGTATCCAAGCATATCGGGCCCATAGGAGAGCAGTAAAACCACCCCCGGGAACACTGACACCTTTTACATTCGTGGGGACATAATTTATGGAGCGCTACTTGCTACGGAGTTCACAACAGACCCCGAACGGTTTACCTATCCAACTGAAGCAGAAGGACAAGATGGCGCATGGAGGAGACAAAGAGGAAAGAGGCGAGATGCTGAGCGCTGCCATAGACATGCAGCAAGAGCTATTATCAGAAGCACCATGTGACCTGAGAGTTCCTCAGGAATTTGATTCGCAGAAAATGGCTGAAGAGAGGTCAAAGCCCTTCTCTTACCAGACATTCAGAAGCTGCTGGAGTCGGCATTGCAATCGTCATTGTCTTCATACAAAAGTCTGTACACCTGAATACCATTGCAATTACCAAGCTGCAACAGGATGTGGCGCTGCTACAACAGGAGAAGCAACTTGGCCAAGTGTAAGGTTCTTTGTCTCTGTTGACATGTTCCTTGAAACTCAGTTTTCCGTCGGCCATTTTGCTTTCTGTCTTTCTGCAGCTCTTGCCCTCAGTTAATATGGAGTTTCCAGTTTTCATGTTCCCGCCCTGATTCTTCCCTCTTGCTTCTTAAGCAGCCTCATCTGAACAATCAGTGCTCCTGAATCAAGCCTCAGTCAGTCTGTGACCTGACTCCTGGAAGCCTTGGACTTGTACTCCAGCTATTCCCTACTGAGGAACCTTGGAACACTTTTGGACTCTGGAAACCTGCTGTTTGGTGAATCCATGTTTGCAGAGGAATTACGGTACAGAGAAGAGATCCTGAACCTG
>JARQOD010000006.1:76377542-76477311 GCA_033576555.1 Oophaga sylvatica | reverse complement strand
CTTTGGAGATTTATTGTAGTGCTTGAAGTTACTCTGGCCTGCTGTGTCTCCTGTCGCTGTTCCAGCAAACTGTGTGAACTTTTCAGCATGCTTGTATGAAGTAATACAAGTCATTTCATTTCAACCTATGTCTCCTGTGTTTTCCTCGCACCCAAGCACAAGACGCTATAGGAACTGTACACTATACATGACAAGATTCAGGAGCCAATGTTTAGTGTCTGCTGGGTCTGGGAAAGCCGTGTCTGCTGTGACTGTGGATATCAGATGTCCGTTTAATACCTTATGTGATGACAGTGGTTGTGACTTCTCACAACCATTCCAGGTGAGCGCATTCCCTTAAAATTTTACTCTGGAGTGTTACCACAGGTAAACACTATTGTTTTTTTTTTTTTTTTCCTTTCCTCTTCTCCTTCCAGCACTTCTGCCTTAAAAGATCTGGAAGATGGAGGCCCGCATAAAGGAACTTTGCGGAGTGACTGATACAATCCTTTCAGATGTACAGACTTTAAAAACCCGTTTTGCAAGCCTACAGGACCTCACTAATCATAATTTGCAAGTGTTTGGACAGACTACCCAGGAATTGCGAGCCAGGATTGAGGCTCTAGAGGAACGAGCCCAGGCTCCTGCCATAACCCCAAGTTCTGGGATCCCCAAATTACCTCCTTTTCGTTTTGGCGGTGAACGTGAGAAATTCAGGGGATTTATTAATCAATGCAATTTATTTTTCTCTGCACATGCTTCACAATTTCCCACTGAACGATCCAAAGTGCTTACTATAATCATGTTGCTTACCAATAAGGCTTTGATGTGGGCAAACCCTCTGATTGAGACTGAGGATGATTGTTTGAATCACCTTGATGCTTTTATTTCAGCCATGGGGCAGGTGTTTGATGACCCAAATCGAGGTGCAACAGCTGAAGCAGCCATGTTAACTTTGCGCCAAGGTAAGCGTTCAGTAGCCAAATATGCCCTGGATTTCAGGAGATGGGCTCTTGATACCACTTGGGACACTTCCGCTAAAAAATCTATTTTTCGGAAAGGGTTGTCTCCACTGATTAAGGATGAACTTGCTCGTGCCGACCCTCCCACTGCGTTAGGTGACTTTATTAACTATTGTATCCGTATTGATGCTCGTCTGACTGAACGCAGACAAGAGAGATGGTTCGAAAATAATCGCACTAACCTTTTACTACCTCCCTCCTCAGCTAAGGAACCTTTGAGTAGGATCACAAGGGAACCAGAACCTGAACCCATGCAGGTGGACTCTTTACAAAGACGGGTTAGTGATGCACGCAAAGAACATCGTATAAAGGAAAATCTATGTTTCTACTGTGGTAAGTCAGGGCACTTCATTATAAACTGCCCCAGCCGTTCTCGTAAGACTACTGCAGCAGTCATTCACTGTGAGTGTTGCGAGAGGAGCTCTGTCATGTCCGAGCCTCAGGCTCCAGAGAGATCTGCTGCAAGAGATCTTGATTTCTCGGACTTAAACTCTGTTAGTTCTGGGGACGATGACGGTATAAACGCTGCAATTTTTCAAGTTTCCTCAGCGGTGTCCCAGCTGAGTTGTAAAAGAAACAATTCTCATTGCTTCCTTTCCATCAAACTCTGGGTTGACTCAGTCTGGGTGTCTAGCTCTGCTATGATCGACTCAGGAGCAAGTGTAAATTTTATGGATATCTCCTTTGCTCTGAAACAGGGGATACGTTCAGTGAAGAAGGCTACTCCAGTACAGATGGAGACTGTGGATGGCTCTCTACTGACTTCTGGACCAGTGGATCAAGAAACAGAGCCTTTGAGGGTCCTTATGGGTAAAGATCATCAGGAGAAAATGTCTTTTATGCTTATCTCTTCTCCCCACTTTCCCATTATTCTAGGGCTACCATGGCTGCAGGCGCAGAATCCTACGATTAACTGGGAGACCAAGGAATTACACTTTCCGGAGAAACAGATGAGTCAAAGAGTTTCAGCTTGCTCTGTTCCTAAAGGAACCATGTCAGTCCCTGAACTACCAGCTGTATACCAGGACTATGTGGATTTATGTGACAAGAAGAACGCTGATCAGCTTCCTCCTCACCGTCCATATGATTGTCCAATTGAATTATTGCCTGGAGCCGAGATACCTTTTGGTAAGATCTACCCCCTAGCGGGGCCCGAGCTAAAAGCTTTGAAGGATTATATAGACGAAAATTTAGCCAAGGGCTTCATACGCCCCTCTTCATCTCCCGCAGGTGCACCCATCTTCTTTGTGAAGAAGAAAGATGGATCTCTGAGACCCTGCATAGACTATAGGGAACTCAATAAGGTTACTATTAGAAACCGTTATCCATTGCCTTTAATCCCTGAATTGTTGGAGAGAGTGCGGCATGCCAAAATTTTCTCTAAACTGGATCTCCGTGGGGCCTATAACTTGGTCCGTATTAGACCTGGGGATGAATGGAAGACTGCTTTCAGGTCACGCTATGGACACTTTGAATATCTAGTTATGCCTTTTGGTCTGAGTACCGCCCCAGCCACTTTCCAACACTTCGTGAATGATATCTTCAGGGATCTCCTAGATACATTTGTGGTGATTTATCTGGATGATATTCTAATTTTTTCTAACTCCACAGAGGAACATCATGGACATGTGAGAATGGTCTTAGAACGCCTAAGACAAAACCATCTCTACATCAAACTTGAAAAATGTGAATTCCATAGGACCGAAATTCAATTTCTGGGGTATGTACTATCTACGCAAGGGATTAGTATGGATGGAAGCAAGACCCAAGCCATCAAGGATTGGCCAATTCCTAGAAATGTGAAGGAGGTGCAGCGTTTCATCGGGTTTGCCAACTTCTATAGACGTTTCATTAAGAATTTTTCTGAGGTAGTGTCACCTATCACCCAACTTACCCGGAAACAGTCTAGGTTCTCCTGGACCCCACAAGCTCAGGAAGCATTTTCCTGTTTAAAGGATAAATTTACCACCGCACCTATCTTAGTACATCCCAACCCCGAGCTTGCCTTCATAATAGAGGTGGATGCTTCAGACTGTGCCGTTGGAGCTATACTCTCTCAGAGAACAGGTGAGAAGAATGTCTTGCATCCCTGTGCCTTCTTTTCCCAGCAGTTGTCTTCGGCTGAGAGGAACTACGATGTGGGCAATAGAGAATTGTTGGCCATTATTGCCGCCTTCAAGGAATGGAGACACCTTCTTCAGGGAGCTGCACAGCAAATAGTCGTCCTGACAGACCATTGTAACCTTGAATTTATCAGGTCGGCTAAGTGCCTGACTCCTCGCCAGGCTCGCTGGAATCTTTTCCTAAACCAATTTAATTTTGTCATTTCTTATAGACCACGATCGCGCAATGGAAAGGCTGATGCACTCTCAGGATTCATTCAGCAGAGACACGTCCATTTACTCCTCCTAAGACTATTCTTCCTGACTCTAGATTCCTGGGAGTGATTCATAATCAAGACCTACTTAAGGACATCAAGGAAGCATACCATGCGGATTCTTTGTTGGCTCAACCCCCAAGGAACGTAAGTCTTGTCTTTAAGAATGGTGTGTGGATTCAGGGACAACGTCTGTATATGCCTGAAACAGTCAGATTGAGAGTATTGCAACTCATCCACGATTCCAAGATAGCCGGGCATAGGGGAATTCTAAAGACACAAGAATTTCTTTCTCGTTTCTTTTGGTGGCCAACTTACAGGAAAGATGTCTTAAACTATGTCACTTCATGTGAAGTCTGTGCAAGATGCAAAACACCTCGCTCCTCACCAACTGGTCTGTTGCAACCTCTTCCCACCCCGTCCCGCCCGTGGGGATCCATTTCTATGGACTTCATTGTGGAGTTACCAACCTCTCAAGGGAAGAACACCATTCTAGTGGTGGTTGACCGTCTAACAAAGGCAGCTCATTTTATCCCTTGTGTCGGCTTACCCACTGCAAAACAGACATCAGACTTGATGATTAAGAATGTGTTTCGCTTACATGGAGTACCGGATGAGGTCATTTCGGATCGAGGGGTGCAATTCACTTCAAGGTTTTGGCAAAATTTCTGTGCAGCATTGGACATTAAAGTAAACCTTTCTTCTGCTTTTCATCCCCAGACTAATGGACAGACAGAACGAACCAATCAGACCCTGGAGCAGTATCTCCGCTGTTTTATCTGCCACCTACAGGATGATTGGGTGGATCTACTTCCACTGGCTGAGTTCTCTTATAACAACTCTCAGAGCGCCTCCACTAAGCAGTCTCCTTTTTACTCCAATCTAGGTTATCATCCTAACATTCTTCCTCGATTTCCCATAGATACGCCCTTGCCGGCAGTGGCTGAAAGAATCACTTCTTTACAAAAGAATATGGATCTTCTAAAGGAAAATCTAGAATTGGCTCAGGAAAGGTACAAGAAAGCAGCAGATAAATTTCGTAAACCTGCACCAGCTTTCAAGGTAGGAGATTTGGTCTGGCTGTCAACCAGAAATCTTAAATTAAAGATTCCATCGTCTAAATTGGGACATAAGTACATTGGACCTTATAAGATCAATAAGATTATAAGTGCTGTTGCTTGTCGTCTTCAACTGCCCAGAACTATGAGAATCTACCCTGTCTTTCATGTATCCCTACTAAAGGCTGCAACACCCAATACGTTTCCTGGACGTTCTTCTCCTTGCCCTGACCCAGTGCTGGTCAATGGTCAGGAAGAATTTATGGTGGAAAGGATTCTAGATTCCAGGTTGTACAGAAATCAGTTGCAATATTTGATTAAATGGCAGGGCTACCCAGTGGAGGACAACTCATGGGAACCAGTCAATAATGTAAATGCTCCTCGCCTGCTCCGCCAGTTTCATCAGAGGTACCCTGACAAGCCTGGTCTGAGGTCATCCGGAGGTTGTCCCTAAGGGGGGAGTAATGTAAGGTTCTTTGTCTCTGTTGACATGTTCCTTGAAACTCAGTTTTCTGTCGGCCATTTTGCTTTCTGTCTTTCTGCAGCTCTTGCCCTCAGTTAATATGGAGTTTCCAGTTTTCATGTTCCCGCCCTGATTCTTCCCTCTTGCTTCTTAAGCAGCCTCAGCTGAACAATCAGTGCTCCTGAATCAAGCCTCAGTCAGTCTGTGACCTGACTCCTGGAAGCCTTGGACTTGTACTCCAGCTATTCCCTACTGAGGAACCTTGGAACACTTTTGGACTCTGGAAACCTGCTATTTCGTGAATCCATGTTTGCAGAGGAATTACGGTACAGAGAAGAGATCCTGAACCTGCTTTGGAGATTTATTGTAGTGCTTTAAGTTACTCTGGCCTGCTGTGTCTCCTGTCGCTGTTCCTGCAAACTGTGTGAACTTTTCAGCATGCTTGTATGAAGTAATACAAGTCATTTCATTTCAACCTATGTCTCCTGTGTTTTCCTCGCACCCAAGCACAAGACGCTATAGGAACTGTACACTATACATGACACCAAGACAGAGAACAGAACCTTCAGCAGAAGTTACAAAATTTGAGAGACAAAACAGAGGACTTGGAAAATCGCTCGAGAGAAAGCAATTTACGTCTCGTCGGACTGCCTGAATCGTTTAAATCAGCAGACTTACAATACATCTGTGAGAATGATCTACCGAAAATATTGTGACTTAACTACTACTGTCGTGTGTAACGTGCACATCGTGTGGGACCGCCGCAAAACAACAACAGGCGAGGGGAGGCATCGAAGCCAACGATGTACAGACCATGGCAAGTAATAATTAAGCTGTTACATTATAACGACAAAGTTTCATTGTTACGGCCATTCAGAGAAGTGAGGCGCCCAGTGCTGCTCCATGGCTATGAGATTCTGCTCTTTGATGACTTCTCAGTATCGGTGTCCAAGAAGAGGAGGGCGTTCAGTTTAATTTGCACAACGTTGTTTGAGCGAGATGTTCGCTTTCAACTACTGTTCCCAGCGCGTTAGCGGTTCCAAAGATCTGACGGGACATATGTCATTAATGACACACCAGAACAAGCCGAAGCAGCCTTGGAACGAAATCAACAAAGTTTTAGGGAAGTACAGCGACGCAGTTCCAGGTTCTCCCCACGCAGACGACGACATGAAGGAGATCAGGAAAGATGAAAGAGAATCTCTCCACGTTAAATGACATATGAGATATATTTGCTGTTTGAGCCGTTTCTTTTAGAGTTCCTTCATACCTATGCTAAAGCATGATAGTTTTGCTGCAATTTTAGATGGTTAAATTAGTTAATTGATATTAGATGTTGAAGATCTCTCATGAGAGTGGGGGTCTTGATAAACGTGGGACAAATGAGTTAAACATTACATATGGAGGGACAATAAGTGAAGCAGGCTATTGGGGTTTCATGCTTTGGACACATGGGGGGGTACACTGAATAGCCTGGGAGGATGGGGGTAATCTCCTCACAGGTTAGAAAAAAGGAAGTCACATAAACACAGGTAGTGGTGGAGAGACTACGACCGCTTACAGCAGTTTATTGGTAAACAAGAGTTACTAGAAAAGGGTAGCAAGGGACCTCTCTCCAATAATTAATCCTGGAATTGTCAATATATCTTGATTAGGTATTTGATATTGTGGTGCTGCTTCCTCCTTTCCTCGCAGGTTGGTGCCAACGACGGCCATAAGAGGGTACACCGTCTCCTCCAGCACACTCTTAATTTTTCTGCCGCCCATTCAACATGAAGATCATCTCCTGGAATGTCAAAGGCTTGCGTGCGCCGGAGAAGCGCACAAAGATTCTGAGGTACCTCCGCCGGTGGAAGCCGTACATAGCACCTTTTTTTTTTGGAAAATCTAAATAAAAAGGAACTTTAAAAAAAAAAAAAAAAACTCTCTTCAACAATCTACAAGACAAACAAGCATGATGGGTGACGCTGCCTTTATTGAGTTACAGTATTAGATCGACATTGTCCATGAGTAACTTTGCACTGTGATAGCTATATAGCATTATTAATTTAAATCTCTTGTGGTTGTTTCAACAGCACTTGCAGGTCTAACTACCTATTGTTTGTATGCATGATGCACTTTCTTGGTGTAATTATTTATTATTGCGCATTATTACCAGGTTTACATGATGGCCATTTCATATATGGTGTGTGAAGTTACAGTTGTCCTCACTCTGTGTTGATTTTTATTATGTCTGTCATTAATAAAACTTGTGAGGATGATGATGATGATGATGTTTATGATTCGTACATCCATTGACTGCATTATCTTACAGGTACAGATAACGTTCCTTAAGAACCATTAATTGATAATTATGAAATGTAGTTTTATGCATTAATTTAAAAAAGTAAACACTATGTTTTATTTTTTGTTACCATTTCTACTAGCCATGTGCAGATATGCGCTGTGATGACAAATTAATATTTGTCCATATTTCTTATAAAAAATTTTCATTTTAGCCCTTGAAAACTTAAATCTTTCCTGTTTTAAGCATAACAATCAGGGTGACGGCTCTTCCCTATTTGGAGCATGTTCGACATGGGTTTTTCTGTGCATGTGTAGGGAACAGGAGACTTCTTGCCGCTGTGGTACACCAAAGGGGATCTTGCTGGATGTGAGATATATTTCTTCTAGCAGACTGAAGTTTGCTCAGGATTTTCCATGATCACAAGGACCTGTGATAAGGTCATAGTCACGTGATCTGGTCATCTGATGTGTACCTCACCTGAGGGTGTGGAGTAGGCCTATAAAACAAGGAGCTGTTGTAGTTGGTGTGTGGAAGGAAGGATTTTGGCTGGAGTCAGCCTGGAAGATTGTTTTGTTACTGTGTGCCAGTGTGCACCAGGAAGCGAGTACCAGACCACCCGGAATGGGACCTGGCGGTCTCTGCTGACCTGCAGCCGCTTAGTTAAGCCCGTCCCAAGCAAGGGTGAGTCTGGCACCAGTGGTTCTCCAAACTGTGGTGATTTATGTTCTGTTTTTATTTTGTTATCTGGACTTTTTCTTGAACTCATGATTAAAACCACTGAAATTTGAAGTAAAAGGCGGTGTGTTTGCCTCATTACTGCGGCCCAGCCCTGCCTACCAGAGTGGATCCCTACAATTGGTGGCTTCAATGCGGGCAACGCAGTGAGGTCAGGCTGTTTTTTCCTGCATGACAGTAAATGTCCTAGGTAAAGAAAGTGACGCAAAACCCGGTGGATAACTGTCCCAAGATGGAGAACACAGTAAAAATGCTGGAGGAGGCCATGCGGCAGCAACAGCAGGCTATGCAGCAGCAGGCTATATAGCAGCAGGCTATGGAGCAGCAGCAGGCTATACAGCAGCAGGCTATGGAGCAGCAGCAGGCTATACAGCAGTAGGCTATGGAGCAGCAGCAGATATTTAATCAACAGCAACAGGAAACCAATAGTCTAGTGATGCAGCACATCACAGCGCCGCAGACAGCAGGAGCTGCCCGGGGATGGCAGGATGTCCGGAAAGCGGTGCGTACAGCGATCCGAAAGATGGAGCAATCAGATGACGTCGAGGTGTACCTGGAGATGTTGGAAGGCGTGGCTAAAAGGGAGAGACTGCCCCGGTACCAGTGGGCCGAGATCGTGGCTCCGTTTTTTTAATTCAGGACCCGCAAAAGCCTCTAGGGACCTACCCCCCGAGCAACAGGAGGACTATGAGAGCGTCAAGGGTGAGATACTTGCACGTCTTGGGGTAAATGTTTTGGTCCGGGCACAGCGGGTACACCAGTGGAACTTTTCCCCTTCCGAGCCAGCTCGGTCACAGTATTATGACTTGATACACCTGATAGAAAAATGGTTGCAGCCGGAGATGTTGTCACCCCGCCCTATGCTGGATCGTATAGTGACTGATAAATTCTTGAGAAATTTGCCACACACCCTTCAAACATGGCTTGGACAGGCAGCCCCTACTGATGGTCTCCAAATGGTAGACCTCATTGAAAGATATGGGGCTACCAAGGAGATACAGGGAGAGACTACCCGGAAGGTACCAAGTAAATTCCACAAACCTTCACCCACAGCTCGGCGAGCAGAGACTCGGAGGGCCGCCCAGGACGGGTCGGGGAACGAAAGGGGCCCCATAATCTGTTTGCGGTGCCAACAACCAGGACATGTGAGAGCTGTTTGCCCCCACCTGACAGAGCCCATGGACAACAACTTTAAATACTATCAGTCTCACTATGCAGAACACATGTGTGCAGTGGTCAAAGCAGAGGGACCCAATATGAACCATTTGTGTAAAGTGCAGGTGGAGGGTAACCCTGCTGTGGCTCTAGTGGACTCAGGGAGTCTCGTGAGTGACCCTAATACGAGCCAGCCACGTCCAAATCAGCGAGTATACTGCTGGGAAAATGGGTGTGTTGTGTATACATGGTGACTTCAAACATTATCCTACCACCCTGGTGATGATAAACACGCCAGCGGGGAGGAGGTGACACGAGGTGGGGCTGGTGGTTAATTAGCATTAATAATGGGGAGAGATTTTCCGTTATTTTATGTGCTTTGGCCTGTAATTACCCCTCCCACAGAACAGTCGTCGGCACCAGTGGCAAACAGGTTGCATTCTCCAGAAATCGGGCATGAACCTGGTGGCCCAGAGGAAGATGTACTGGCGGTAGGAGTACCTTAGCCTTCGGTGGAGGAGGAAAACCCCTCTCCTATAGAAGTGTTAGGTGGGGAGATGGAAGATTTGCCACCGGGACCAGAATTGTCATACTTAAATGTGGCAGGTGACAATTTTGGTACGGTGCAACTACGGGACCCTACGTTGACTCGAGCCAGGGAAAATGTACTGGTTGTCAATGGGGAACCCCAACACCCCAGGGCAGCTAAAGTATTTACCCGATTTGAGCTGAACCAAGATTTGCTGTATGGGGTTTAAAAAATACATGGGGAAATTGTCGAGCAATTGCTGGTACCGCAGTCATATCGGAGGTTGGTAATGGACTTAGCGCATGCGCATGTACTAGGGGGACATTTGGGACCAAAGAAAACCCTAGACAGAATTCTACAACGGTTTTACTGACTATGGGTCTATGAATAAGTTAAACGGTATTGTTACTCTTGTCCCGTGTGCTAGGTAACCAGTCCGCAGCCTCATTTTCAGAGTCCCTTGGTGCCATTACAAATTATAGAGGTACCGTTTGAGAGAATAGCGAATGGATCTGGTGTGGACAGTTAATAAATCAGCAAGGGGTCATCAACACATCCTCGTAGTTCTAGATTACGCTACCAGGTATCCTGAGGCTACTCCCCTGCGACACACCTCGTCTAAACTGATCGCAAAATAACTCATGGGTATGTTCTCTCGGGTGGGAATCCCTCAAGAAATCTTAACAGATCAGGGGACCCCCTTTATGTCAAAAATCATGAAGGAACTCTGCCACGTGTTAAACAGTTGCGCACATCGGTCTATCATCCCCAAACAGACGGTTTAGTAGAAAGGTTCAATAAAACCCTGAAGAATATGTTGAAAAAAAAAGTCTTTAAAGATGCTAAGGACTGGGATCTCTTGTTGCCATACCTGATGTTTGCAGTGCGGGAGGTGCCCCAGGCATCTACGGGGTTCTCACCCTTTGAACTATTATATGGCAGACATCCCCGTGGCTTACTCGATATAGCTAAAGAGGCCTGGGAAAACCATACAACTCCCCACAAAAGTGTGATAGAACATGTGGCCAAAATGCAAGAGAGAATGGAGACAGTCCTACCATTAGTCCGAGAACATATGGAATCAGCACAAAGGTCACAGAGGCAGGTCTATAACCGGGAGGCACGGGTAAGGTCCTTTAACCCTGGGGATCGGGTGTTGGTACTTGTGCCTACAGTGGATAGTAAGTTCCTTTCAAGGTAGCAGGGACCCTACGACATTATAGAGAAGGTGGGACCAGTAAACTATAAAATACACCAACCAGGGCGGAGAAAGCCAGAACACGTATACCATGTGAATCTGCTCAAACCATGGAAAGACAGAGACCCGCTTGGTCAGGATTGTCCATGGCCTGCATTTCCAGTACAGATGGCTTCCTTGCCTCAGGAGAAGGCAAGAGAAGTCCTCTCCGCCGTCAAAATATCAGACACTTTGTCGCACAGACAAGTTCAGGAAGTCAGAGAGTTTGTTCGCCGAAATAGAGATGTTTTTTTGGAACTTCCTGGTCGTAACTCCCTAATACAACATGACATTGTCACTGAGCCGCAGGGCAAAGTACGATTAAAGCCATATCGGGTGCCTGAGGCCCGGCGACAAGCCATCTTGGAAGAGGTCAAGAAGATGCTGCAGTTAGGGGTCATTGAAGAGTCCCAGAGTGAGTGGGCCAGCCCAATAGTCCTAATACCAAAGCCAGATGGGACACTAAGGTTCTGTAATGACTTCAGAAAACTGAATGAAATTTCTAACTTTAACGCCTACCCCATGCCCCGGGTCGATGAGTTAATAGAGCGGTTTGGGCAGGCACGTTATTTTTCACTCATTGACCTCACAAAAGGGTATTGGCAGGTGCCACTAACAAAAGCAGCGAGAGAGAAAACGGCTTTTTTAACACCCGAGGGACTGTTCCAGTATATAGTCCTACCCTTCGGGTTGCATGGCGCTCCAGCGACATTCCAGAGGTTAATGGACGTTGTTCTTTGTCCTCATCGCCGATATGCCGCGGCCAATCTGGACGATATTGTGGTGTACAGTACAGACTGGGAAAGTCACTTAGCCAAGGTACAGGCGGTGATAGATTCGCTGAGACAAGCAGAGCTAACTGCCAACCCAAAGAAGTGTTCCATAGGGTTGGAGGAAGATCGCTACCTGGGGTATGTGATTGTGAGAGGAGTTATCAAAGGCCAAATAAACAAAGTGGAGGCAATCCAAAACTGGCCCCGTCCCCTCACCACTAAACAAGTGAAAGGGTTTTTGGGGTTAGTGTGATACTACCGGCGGTTTATTCACAATTTTGCAACACTGTCGGCGCCGTTAAATGACTGCCTAAAAGGCAGGAATTTAGTAATGGTGCGATGGAATGATCAGCTTGAAGAAGCGTTTGTAAAACTAAAAGGGGCACTGTGTGTGTGTCACCATTTTTGATCACACCCGACTTCAAAAGAGAATTCATTGTCCAGACTGATGCGTCAGAGGTAGGTGTGGGGGCCATTTTGTCTCAGGAGGTTAACGGGGAGAAGCATCACATTACTTTCCAGAGTCGAAAGCTAACTCCAGCTGAAACCAGATACAGCATTGTAGAGAGAGAGAGTGCCTGTCGATCAAGTGGGCACTGGAGTCGTTGCGCTACTATCTGTTGGGGATAACATTTTGGTTGTTAACTGATCATTCCCCTCAGACTGGCAGTGTTGTATCCCAGGGAGTAGAGTTCAGGTGGTAGATAGATGAACATAACAGGAGAAATTGATAACGTTGCCAACCAGTTATTTAATCGGAAAACGGACAGGCAAATTCTGGCGAGATCCATGCCTTGTTCATTTTCAGAAAAGTAAGCCGGTCTACATTATCGGAGGATAGTCACATGCGACGGTCTGTTAGTACACCACCTGCAGCACTAAAGACGCGCTCCGATAATACACTGGCAGCAGGGCAAGCCAGCACCTCCAATGCATACTGGCTAAGCTCTGGCCATGTATCCAGCTTAGAGACCCAAAACTTGATAGGGGAAGAGCCATCTGGGAGTACACTGAGAGGGCAAGACAAGTAGTCTGTCACTGTAAGGTTCTTTGTCTCTGTTGACATGTTCCTTGAAACTCAGTTTTCCGTCGGCCATTTTGCTTTCTGTCTTTCTGCAGCTCTTGCCCTCAGTTAATATGAGTTCCAGTTTTCATGTTCCCGCCCTGATTCTTCCCTCTTGCTTCTTAAGCAGCCTCAGCTGAACAATCAGTGCTCCTGAATCAAGCCTCAGTCAGTCTGTGACCTGACTCCTGGAAACCTTGAACTTGTACTCCAGCTATTCCCTACTGAGGAACCTTTGAACACTTTTGGACTCTGGAAACCTGCTGTTTGGTGAATCCATGTTTGCAGAGGAATTACAGTACAGAGAAGAGATCCTGAACCTGCTTTGGAGATTTATTGTAGTGCTTGAAATTACTCTGGCCTGCTGTGTCTCCTGACTCTGTTCCTGCAAACTGTGTGAACTTTTCAGCATGCTTGTATGAAGTAATACAAGTCATTTCATTTCAACCTATGTCTCCTGTGTTTTCCTCGCACCCAAGCACAAGACGCTATAGGAACTGTACACTATACATGACAAGATTCAGGAGCCAATGTTTAGTGTCTACTGGGTCTGGGAAAGCCGTGTCTGCTGTGACTGTGGATATCAGATGTCCGTTTAAATACCTTATCTGATGACAGTGGTTGTGACTTCTCACAACCATTCCAGGTGAGCGCATTCCCTTAAAATTTTACTCTGCAGTGTTACCACAGGTAAACACTATTGTTTATTTATTTATTTATTTTTCTTTCCTCTTCTCCTTCCAGCACTTCTGCCTTAAAAGATCTGGAAGATGGAGGCCCGCATAAAGGAACTTTGCCGAGTGACTGATACAATCCTTTCAGATGTACAGACTTTAAAAACCCGTTTTGCAAGCCTACAGGACCTCACTAATCATAATTTGCAAGTGTTTGGACAGACTACCCAGAAATTGCGAGCCAGGATTGAGGCTCTAGAGGAACGAGCCCAGGCTCCTGCCATAACCCCGAGTTCTGGGATCCCCAAATTACCTCCTTTTCGTTTTGGCGGTGAACGTGAGAAATTCAGGGGATTTATTAATCAATGCAATTTATTTTTCTCTGCACATGCTTCACAATTTCCCACTGAACGATCCAAAGTGCTTACTATAATCATGTTGCTTACCAATAAGGCTTTGATGTGGGCAAACCCTCTGATTGAGACTGAGGATGATTGTTTGAATCACCTTGATGCTTTTATTTCAGCCATGGGGCAGGTGTTTGATGACCCCAATCGAGGTGCAACAGCTGAAGCAGCCATGTTAACTTTGCGCCAAGGTAAGCGTTCAGTAGCCGAATATGCCCTGGATTTCAGGAGATGGGCTCTTGATACCACTTGGGACACTTCCGCTAAGAAATCTATTTTTCAGAAAGGGTTGTCTCCACTGATTAAGGATGAACTTGCTCGTGCCGACCCTCCCACTGCGTTAGGTGACTTTATTAACTATTGTATTCGTATTGATGCTCGTCTGACTGAACGCAGACAAGAGAGATGGTTCGAAAATAATCGCACTAACCTTTTACTACCTCCCTTCTCAGCTAAGGAACCTTTGAGTAGGATCACAAGGGAACCAGAACCTGAACCCATGCAGGTGGACTCTTTACAAAGACGTGTTAGTGATGCACGCAAAGAACATCGTATAAAGGAAAATCTATGTTTCTACTGTGGTAAGTCAGGGCACTTCATTATAAACTGCCCCAGCCGTTCTCGTAAGACTACTGCAGCAGTCATTCACTGTGAGTGTTGCGAGAGGAGCTCTGTCATGTCCGAGCCTCAGGCTCCAGAGAGATCTGCTGCAAGAGATCTTGATTTCTCGGACTTAAACTCTGTTAGTTCTGGGGACGATGACGGTATAAACGCTGCAATTTTTCAAGTTTCCTCAGCGATGTCCCAGCTGAGTTGTAAAAGAAACAATTCTCATTGCTTCCTTTCCATCAAACTCTGGGTTGACTCAGTCTGGGTGTCTAGCTCTGCTATGATCGACTCAGGAGCAAGTGGAAATTTTATGGATATCTCCTTTGCTCTGAAACAGGGGATACGTTCAGTGAAGAAGGCTACTCCAGTACAGATGGAGACTGTGGATGGCTCTCTACTGACTTCTGGACCAGTGGATCAAGAAACAGAGCCTTTGAGGGTCCTTATGGGTAAAGATCATCAGGAGAAAATGTATTTTATGCTTATCTCTTCTCCCCACTTTCCCATTATTCTAGGGCTACCATGGCTGCAGGCGCAGAATCCTACGATTAACTGGGAGACCAAGGAATTACACTTTCCGGAGAAACAGATGAGTCAAGGAGTTTCAGCTTGCTCTGTTCCTAAAGGAACCATGTCAGTCCCTGAACTACCAGCTGTATACCAGGACTATGTGGATTTATGTGACAAGAAGAACGCTGATCAGCTTCCTCCTCACCGTCCATATGATTGTCCAATTGAATTATTGCCTGGAGCCGAGATACCTTTTGGTAAGATCTACCCCCTAGCGGGGCCCGAGCTAAAAGCTTTGAAGGATTATATAGACGAAAATTTAGCCAAGGGCTTCATACGCCCCTCTTCATCTCCCGCAGGTGCACCCATCTTCTTTGTGAAGAAGAAAGATGGATCTCTGAGACCCTGCATAGACTATAGGGAACTCAATAAGGTTACTATTAGAAACCGTTATCCATTGCCTTTAATCCCTGAGTTGTTGGAGAGAGTGCGGCATGCCAAAATTTTCTCTAAACTGGATCTCCGTGGGGCCTATAACTTGGTCCGTATTAGACCTGGGGATGAATGGAAGACTGCTTTCAGGTCACGCTATGGACACTTTGAATATCTAGTTATGCCTTTTGGTCTGAGTACCGCCCCAGCCACTTTCCAACACTTCGTGAATGATATCTTCAGGGATCTCCTAGATACATTTGTGGTGATTTATCTGGATGATATTCTAATTTTTTCTAACTCCACAGAGGAACATCATGGACATGTGAGAATGGTCTTAGAACGCCTAAGACAAAACCATCTCTACATCAAATTTGAAAAGTGTGAATTCCATAGGACCTAAATTCAATTTCTGGGGTATGTACTATCTACGCAAGGGATTAGTATGGATGGAAGCAAGACCCAAGCCATCAAGGATTGGCCAATTCCTAGAAATGTGAAGGAGGTGCAGCGCTTCATCGGGTTTGCCAACTTCTATAGACGTTTCATTAAACATTTTTCTGAGGTAGTGTCACCTATCACCCAACTTACCCGGAAACAGTCTAGGTTCTCCTGGACCCCGCAAGCTCAGGAAGCATTTTCCTGTTTAAAGGATAAATTTACCACCGCACCTATCTTAGTACATCCCAACCCCGAGCTTGCCTTCATAATAGAGGTGGATGCTTCAGACTGTGCCTGTTGTGAATGGTTTGAGATGAGTTCTGAGCAGAGGCTCCCTCTGGTGGTTACAAGTGGTGCTAGTGAAGATTGTGAGGACTGGGAATCAGGTGTTACTGACTGGTCTTATATAAGGGAGTCATTTTCCCATCAGGGTTGCCGGTGATCAATTGTTCTGGTCTGAATCCTTCATTCCAGTTTCCCTTGTAGCCTGCTGTGTTGTGTCTGCATCTCCTGCTTACAGATAAGACTTTTGCTTCTTTTGTGTTTGTGCTATATTTTTGCATTTTGTCCTGCACTTCTTTGGGGGCCTTCAGGGTCCCCTCCGGGGGCTTCTGCCCTCTCAGTTTAGTTCAGCCACTGAGTTTTGTTCTTTTGCTTTTTCCAGTTTTTTCAGTGGCTGCTGTTTTTATTTTGTTACACCAGAGAACTAATTTAGGTGGTAGAGGTCGTGCGATCTCAGGTTATTTTGAAATTAGTAGAGTTGGTGCTTTTCAGGGTTTTCTGGGATTGCAGTAAGTACCCTTCCTGTCCTTTTCTATTTAGATAGTTTGGGCCCCAGCGTTTGCTCATACTATTTTCTTTCTGTGTCAGTATTTCCTCTTGTCTACCCGCCATTACATGTTTGGGGGCTTTCTGTTATCTTTGGGGTTCTGCTCCGGGGCAGATAGCTTTCCTATTTCTATCTTTAGGTGTAGTTAGTTTCTCAGGCTGTGACGAGGCGTCTAGGACCAACGTAGGAACGCTCCACGGCTGCCTCTAGTTGTGGTGGTTAGTCAGGGTACTGCAATCTCATAGATTCCAACTGCTCTGGTGTATTGCCTTTTTTACCTGCACTCCTCAGCTACCGAAACACAACAGTATCACCGGCCTAAAAATTGAAAATTGTATGGTACTCACAGAAGGGAAAAAATATTGTGAAAGAAAAAAAGTTGTCAGAGTTGTCAGAGATATTTTTCTGTTTGTTGCATTTTTTTTTTTCCCTCTGTATCTCTGGGTGCTGGGGAGGATCTTTTCTCTCAATGGAGTTTGCACAGTTGTCTGGCCGTGTGGATCAGCTTGCCACTGAGGTTCAGAGTATTGCTGCATATCTTGCTAGGTTGCCTGTTGTGGAACCCAGGATCCCCATGCCAGATTTGTTTTTAGGGGATCGAGCTAAGTTTCAGAATTTCAAAAATAATTGTAAATTGTTTTTTGCCTTAAAATCTAAGTCCTCAGGAAACGCAGCGCAGCAGGTTCAAATTATCATCTCTCTCCTGCGCGGCGATCCTCAGGATTGGGCTTTTTCCCTGATACCTGGGGATCCTGTTTTGAGTGATGTTGATGCGTTTTTTCAGGCTTTGGGGTTATTGTACGATGAGCCTAATGTCACTGATCAAGCTGAAAAAACCTTGTTGGCATTAAATCAGGGGCTTGATGACGCTGAGTTATACTGTCAGAGATTCCGTAGGTGGGCAGTCCTGACCAAATGGAATGACGACGCTTTGGCGGCCCTTTTCCGGAAGGGTCTGTCAGATAATGTAAAGGATGTTATGGTGGGATTCCCTGTCCCCTCTGGTCTCAATGATTCTATGTCATTAGCGATTCAAATTGACAGACGTTTGCGTGAGCGGAGAAGTATGCGTGGAATGGTGTTGCCTTGTGAACCAGCTTCTGAACCCATGCAGTGTGATAGAGTGGTGTCTGGGGCACAGCGTCATGAGTTTCGAATGCGCAATGGGTTATGTTTCTACTGTGGTGATGCCTCTCATGCTATTTCAGTCTGCCCTAAGCGGGGAAGACGTTTTGCACGCTCAGTTGTCTTGGGTAGTGTTCAGACTAAGTTTTTATTAACTGTCACTCTGATATGCTCTCTGTCCTCATTTTCTGCTCAGGCTTTCGTTGATTCTGGAGCAGCTATTAACCTGATGGATTATGATTTTGCTAAACGTTGTGGGTTTCCCTTGATACCCCTACAGAAGTCTATTCCCCTACTGGGGATCGATTCTACCCCTTTGGCTGAGAATAAACCCCAGTTTTCTACTCAGGTGATAATGAGGGTTGAACCTGATCACCAGGAGTGCTGCAAATTTTTGGTTCTATATAATCTGCATGACATTATCGTGCTGGGTTTCCCTTGGTTACAGTCTCATAATCCTGTTTTGGATTGGAAATCTGTGTCTGTAACCAGTTGGGGCTGCCAATGTGTTAATACCAACACTCCTGTTTTTTCTGCCTCCCCCCAGGCTCAGGATGTTCCTGACTTTTTGTTTGATTTTTCTGATGTGTTTAGCGAAAGTAAATCTGCATCCTTGCCTCCCCATAGGAGCTATGACTGCGCTATTGAATTAGTGCCGGGTAGTAAATTCCCTAAAGGTCGCCTTTTTAACTTGTCTGTACCTGAACATGACGCTATGCGGTCTTATATCAAGGAATCATTGGAGAAGGGTCATATCAGACCATCCTCTTCACCCTTAGGTGCCGGTTATTTCTTTGTGGCCAAAAAAGATGGTTCATTAAGGCCGTGTATTGATTATCGTCTCTTGAACAATATTACTGTGAAATATCAATACCCGTTACCCTTGATTTCTGACCTGTTTTCCAGGGTGAAAAACGCTACTTGGTTTACCAAGCTTGACCTCAGGGGGGCGTATAACCTTATTCGCATTAAGCACGGGGATGAATGGAAGACGGATTCAATACCCCTGAAGGGCATTTTGAGTACCTAGTGATGCCCTTTGGGCTCACTAATGCTCCTTCCGTCTTCCAGTCCTTCATGAATGACATTTTCAGGGATTTTGTGGACAAATTTCTGATTGTTTATTTGGATGATATCTTGATTTTTTCTAATGACTGGGACTCTCATGTGAAACATGTTCGAACTGTATTCCAGATTTTGAGAGAGAATGCTCTGTATGTGAAGGGATCAAAGTGTCTTTTTGGCGTACAGAGGATCTCATTTCTGGGATTCATTTTGTCCCCATCTGTTATTGAAATGGACCCGGTCAAGGTTCAGGCCATCTGTGATTGGGTCCAACCTACTTCATTAAAGGCTCTTCAGAGATTTTTGGGTTTTGCCAATTTTTATCATAAATTTATTGGTAATTTCTCGGTTATTGTTAAACCATTAACTGATTTGACCAGAAAGGGTTCTGATGTGGTGAATTGGCCTCCTGAGGCAGTCTCTGCATTTCAGGAACTTAAGCAGAGATTCACTTCTGCTCCTGTTCTACGGCAGCCTGATGTTTCTCTGCCATTTCAGGTGGAGGTTGATGCCTCTGAAATTGGGGCAGGTGCCGTTTTGTCCCAAAAAGATCCAGAGACCTCTAAAAGTAACCCTTGTGCCTTTTTCTCTCGAAAATTTTCTCCTACTGAACGTAATTATGACGTAGGTAATCGGGAGTTATTGGCCATGAAGTGGGCTTTTGAAGAGTGGAGACATTGGCTGGAGGGAGCCAAACATCAGGTGGTGGTCCTTACGGACCATAAGAATCTGGTCTATCTGGAATCTGCCAAGCGACTCAATCCTAGACAGGCCAGGTGGGCCTTGTTTTTCACACGTTTTAATTTTGTGGTTTCCTTTCTTCCTGGCACTAAGAATGTTAAGGCGGATGCCCTCTCGAGGAGTTTCCTTGCGGACTCTCCTGAGTTATCTGATCCTTCTGTTATTTTGAAAGAGGGTGTAGTTCTTTCCGCCATCTCGCCCAATTTGAGACTTGCTCTGGGGGGTGTCAGGAGGATAGGCCCGAGCGCTGCCCTGTTGGAAAATTGTTTGTCCCGGACCAATGGAAAAAGAGTGTGATGTCTGAGATTCATTGTTCCGCATTGGCTGGGCATCCCGGAATTTTTGGTACCAGAGACTTGGTTAGTCGGTCCTTTTGGTGGCCTACCTTGTCTCGTGATGTCAGGGAATTTGTGCAGTCCTGCGGGACTTGCTCTCGCTCCAAGCCTTGCTCTCGCTCTAGTGGTTTGTTGATGCCATTGCCTGTGCCCAAGAGACCATGGACCCATATCTCTATGGATTTCATTTCCGATCTTCCTGTTTCTCAGAGATGACCACCATCTGGGTAATTTGTGATAGGTTTTCCAAAATGATACATCTTGTGCCATTACCTAAGTTGCCTTCTCCTCTGAATTGGTGCCGTTGTTCCTTCAGCACGTGGTTCGTTTACACGGCATTCCTGAGAACATTGTGTCTGACAGAGGAGTCCAGTTTGTTTCCAGATTTTGGAGGACTTTTTGTTCTAAACTGGGTGTTCAATTGTCTTTCTCCTCGGCATTTCATCCTCAGACCAATGGTCAAACTGAGAGAACAAACCAGACATTGGAGACTTATCTAAGATGCTTTGTGTCTGCTGATCAGGATGACTGGGTCTCTTTTTTGCCTTTGGCTGAGTTTGCTCTTAATAATAGGGCTAGCTCTGCCACTTTGATGTCTCCGTTTTTCTGTAATTCTGGGTTTCACCCTCGATTTTCTTCAGGACAGACGGAGGCTTCTGTCTGTCCAGGTGTTGACTGTTGTGGAGCGTATGCAACAGATTTGGGACCAGGTAGTGGAGAGGTTGTCCCTCTCTCAGGAGAAGGCCCAGCGGTTTGCTAACCGGCATAGGACTGATGGTCCTCGGTTTAAAGTGGGGGACTTGGTCTGGTTGTCCTCAAAGAATATTCCTATGAGAGTAGCATCTCCTAAATTTAAGCCTAGGTTCATTGGACCTTATAAGATCATGGAGATTCTTAATCCTGTTTCTTTTCGTTTGCTTCTTCCAGGGACATTTAAGATCCATAACGTGTTCCACAAGTCCTTGTTGAAGAGGTTTGTTGAGCCAGTGGTTCCTGCTGCTGTGCCTCCTGACCCTGTTTTGGTTGAGGGCAATCTGGAGTATGTGGTTGAGAAAATATTGGATTCTCGTTTTTCTAGACGGAAACTCCAGTATTTGGTTAAATGGAGAGGTTATGGTCAGGAAGACAATTCTTGGGTGTTTGCTTCGGACATCCATGCTAGGAGACTTATCCGTGCGTATCATAGAACTCATCCTGACCGACCTGGTTGCTCAAATGAGGGTTCGGTGACCCCTCCTCAAGGGGGGGGTACTGTTGTGAATGGGTTTGAGATGAGTTCTGAGCAGAGGCTCTCCTCTGGTGGTTACAAGCGGTGCTAGTGAAGATTGTGAGGACTGGGAATCAGGTGTTACTGACTGGTCTTATATAAGGGAGTCATTTTCCCATCAGGGTTGCCGGTGATCAATTGTTCTGGTCTGAATCCTTCATTCCAGTTTCCCTTGTAGCCTGCTGTGTCGTGTCTGCATCTCCTGCTTACAGATAAGACTTTTGCTTCTTTTGTGTTTGTGCTATATTTTTGCATTTTGTCCTGCACTTCTTTGGGGGCCTTCAGGGTCCCCTCCGGGGGCTTCTGCCCTCTCAGTTTAGTTCAGCCACTGAGTTTTGTTCTTTTGCTTTTTCCAGTTTTTTCAGTGGCTGCTGTTTTTATTTTGTTACACCAGAGAACTAATTTAGGTGGTAGAGGTCGTGTGATCTCAGGTTATTTTGAAATTAGTAGAGTTGGTGCTTTTCAGGGTTTTCTGGGATTGCAGTAAGTACCCTTCCTGTCCTTTTCTATTTAGATAGTTTGGGCCCCAGCGTTTGCTCATACTATTTTCTTTCTGTGTCAGTATTTCCTCTTGTCTAACCGCCATTACATGTTTGGGGGCTTTCTGTTATCTTTGGGGTTCTGCTCCGGGGCAGATAGCTTTCCTATTTCTATCTTTAGGTGTAGTTAGTTTCTCAGGCTGTGACGAGGCGTCTAGGACCAACGTAGGAACGCTCCACAGCTGCCTCTAGTTGTGGTGGTTAGTCAGGGTACTGCAATCTCATAGATTCCAACTGCTCTGGTGTATTGCCTTTTTTACCTGCACTCCTCAGCTACCGAAACACAACAGTGCCGTTGGAGCTATACTCTCTCAGAGAACAGGTGAGAAGAATGTCTTGCATCCCTGTGCCTTCTTTTCCCAGCAGTTGTCTTCGGCTGAGAGGAACTACGATGTGGTCAATAGAGAATTGTTGGCCATTATTGCCGCCTTCAAGGAATGGAGACACCTTCTTCAGGGAGCTGCACAGCAAATAGTCGTCCTGACAGACCATTGTAACCTTGAATTTATCAGGTCGGCTAAGTGCCTGACTCCTCGCCAGGCTCGCTGGAATCTTTTCCTAAACCAATTTAATTTTGTCATTTCTTATAGACCAGGATCGCGCAATGGAAAGGCTGATGCACTCTCTAGGATTCATTCAGCAGAGACACGTCCACTTACTCCTCCTAAGACTATTCTTCCTGACTCTAGATTCCTGGGAGTGATTCATAATCAAGACCTACTTAAGGACATCAAGGAAGCATACCATGCGGATTCTTTGTTGGCTCAACCCCCAAGGGACGTAAGTCTTGTCTTTAAGAATGGTGTGTGGATTCAGGGACAACGTCTGTATATACCTGAAACAGTTAGATTGAGAGTATTGCAACTCATCCACGATTCCAAGATAGCCGGGCATAGGGGAATTCTAAAGACACAAGAATTTCTTTCTCGTTTCTTTTGGTGGCCCACTTACAGGAAAGATGTTTTAAACTATGTCACTTCATGTGAAGTCTGTGCAAGATGCAAAACACCTCGCTCCTCACCAACTGGTCTGTTGCAACCTCTTCCCACCCCGTCCCGCCCGTGGGGATCCATTTCTATGGACTTCATTGTGGAGTTACAAACCTCTCAAGGGAAGAACACCATTCTAGTGGTGGTTGACCGTCTAACAAAGGCAGCTCATTTTATCCCTTGTGTCGGCTTACCCACTGCAAAACAGACATCAGACTTGATGATTAAGAATGTGTTTCGCTTACATGGAGTACCGGATGAGGTCATTTCGGATCGAGGGGTGCAATTCACTTCAAGGTTTTGGCAAAATTTCTGTGCAGCATTGGACATTAAAGTAAACCTTTCTTCTGCTTTTCATCCCCAGACTAATGGACAGACAGAACGAACCAATCAGACCCTGGAGCAGTATCTCCGCTGCTTTATCTGCCACCTACAAGATGATTGGGTGGATCTACTTCCGCTGGCTGAGTTCTCTTATAACAACTCTCAGAGCGCCTCCACTAAGCAGTCTCCTTTTTACTCCAATCTAGGTTATCATCCTAACATTCTTCCTCGATTTCCCATAGATACGCCCTTGCCGGCAGTGGCTGAAAGAATCACTTCTTTACAAAAGAATATGGATCTTCTAAAGGAAAATCTAGAATTGGCTCAGGAAAGGTACAAGAAAGCAGCAGATAAATTTCGTAAACCTGCACCAGCTTTCAAGGTAGGAGATTTGGTCTGGCTGTCAACCAGAAATCTTAAATTAAAGATTCCATCGTCTAAATTGGGACATAAGTACATTGGACCTTATAAGATCAGTAAGATTATAAGTGCTGTTGCTTGTCGTCTTCAACTGCCCAGAACTATGAGAATCCACCCTGTCTTTCATGTATCCCTACTAAAGGCTGCAACACCCAATACGTTTCCTGGACGTTCTTCTCCTTGCCCTGACCCAGTGCTGGTCGATGGTCAGGAAGAATTTATGGTGGAAAGGATTCTAGATTCCAGGTTGTACAGAAATCAGTTGCAATATTTGATTAAATGGCAGGGCTACCCAGTGGAGGACAACTCATGGGAACCAGTCAACAATGTAAATGCTCCTTGCCTGCTCCGCCAGTTTCATCAGAGGTACCCTGACAAGCCTGGTCTGAGGTCATCCGGAGGTTGTCCCTAAGGGGGGAGTAATGTAAGGTTCTTTGTCTCTGTTGACATGTTCCTTGAAACTCAGTTTTCCGTCGGCCATTTTGCTTTCTGTCTTTCTGCAGCTCTTGCCCTCAGTTAATATGGAGTTCCAGTTTTCATGTTCCCGCCCTGATTCTTCCCTCTTGTTTCTTAAGCAGCCTCAGCTGAACAATCAGTGCTCCTGAATCAAGCCTCAGTCAGTCTGTGACCTGACTCCTGGAAACCTTGAACTTGTACTCCAGCTATTCCCTACAGAGGAACCTTTGAACACTTTTGGACTCTGGAAACCTGCTGTTTGGTGAATCCATGTTTGCAGAGGAATTACGGTACAGAGAAGAGATCCTGAACCTGCTTTGGAGATTTATTGTAGTGCTTGAAATTACTCTGGCCTGCTGTGTCTCCTGACTCGTCCTGCAAACTGTGTGAACTTTTCAGCATGCTTGTATGAAGTAATACAAGTCATTTCATTTCAACCTATGTCTCCTGTGTTTTCCTCGCACCCAAGCACAAGACGCTATAGGAACTGTACACTATACATGACAGTCACCATCTTACGGAAACGTTGCCTCCTGGTGACTGGAGGTGTCTCGGATGGTGTAGACATTGGTGGCGCTGACACAAAACTTCGCCACATTTGGAACATACTGGTCTTGCCCCCTGTGTAGAGGCGCTGCTTGTGCTCCCTCTTGTTGCAGAGCTGTCTCCATTGCCTCCACGCACAGAGCTGCTTTGTAAAGCAGTAGCAGCAGCGTTCTCGGCTGGAATGGAGAACATTATGGATTGCACCAGTGTGTCTTTGTACTCCGCATTTTACGCTCCCGGTTCAACGGTGTGATGAGGCTTTGTAAGTTGTCCCGGTAGCGAGGGTCTAGGAGGGTGTACACCCAATAATCAGACGTGGTGAGAATGTGGGCGATGCGGCGGTCGTTTCTCAGGCACTGCAGCATGAAATCAACCATGTGCTGCAGACTCCCAACTGGCCAAGAAACGCTGTCCTGTGTAAGAGGCGTCATCTGTACCTGCTCTGCATCATCCCACCCTCGCTCTACATACTGACTAGAGCGTTGTGTACCTCCCTCTGTAGCGATTTCTTCCTCCTCCATTGACTCCTCCTCATCCTCCTCACAAAGTGAGCCCTGCAAAGCCCTTTGGGAGGAACCACGTTGCGCTGACTGTCCAAAAGGTGATGGAATTTGTGTCTCCTCATCCTCCACCTCTTCCAAAACCTCATCCCTTAGTGCTTGCAGTGTTTTTTGAAGCAGGCAGATAAGGGGGACAGTCAGGCTGACTAGTGCATCATCTGCACTCGCCATCCGCGTTGACTCATCAAACGCACGCAAAACGTGGCAGATGTCCTTCATAGAGGCCCACTCAGTAGTGGTGAAGTGTGAACGGCGCAAATTGCGTGTTGATTGCGCCTGTTGCAGCTGATACTCCATTACTGCTGTCAGCTGCTCACACAACCGCTCCAACATATGTAACGTGGAATTCCACCTGGTGGGTACGTCACATATGATGCGATGTTCAGGAAGGCGCAATCTGCGTTGCAGAGCTGCAATGCGCGATCTGGCCATGCTGGAACGTCGCAAGTGAGCGCACTCTAGGCGGACCTTGTGCAGCAGTGCATCAAGATCCGGATAGTCCCTCAAAAAACTCTGCACGACCAAGTTGAGCACATGTGCCAGACATGGTATGTGAGTGAGGTTGCCAAGGGCCAGAGCTGCCACCAGATTTCGGCCATTGTCACACACTACCAAGCCTGGCTGGAGATTCGCTGGCAAAAACCACACGTCGCTCTCCTGCTTGATGGCATTCCAGACCTCCTGCGCTGTGTGGCTTCGATTCCCCATGGAAATTAATTTCAGGACGGCCTGTTGACGTTTGGCCACGGCTGTGCTCATATCGGTCGCAACAGGTAAGCGTTCACGGGTCCATGTGGAGGTAGACCGTGACGGCTCCTGCAGTGATGATTCTGAGGAACTGGAGTAGGAGGAGGAGTCAATGTGTACAGACTGGATTCCAGCAATCCTTGGAGTTGGCAGAACACGTACAGCGCCACTCGCAACATCTGTACCCGGCTCCACAACATTGACCCAATGGGCAGTGAGGGAAAGGTATCGTCCCTGGCCATGGGTACTGGTCCATGCATCAGTGGTCAGGTGGACCTTGCTACTGACGGCGTTTAGTAGTGCATGTTTAATTTTTCCCTCAACATGCTTTTGCAGAGCAGGGACGGCTTGCCTGCTGAAATAAAATCGGCTTGGCACATTGTATTGTGGGACTGCCAATGCCATTAAGTTCCGGAAACTGTCAGTCTCCACCAGCCTGAATGACAGCATTTCAAGGGACAAGAGTTTTGCAATGCCAGCATTCAGAGCCTGTGCTCGTGGATGGTTTGCCGAGTATGGCCGTCTTTTATCCCATGCCTGTGCTACCGATGGCTGTACAGTGGCCTGGGAGTGTGAGGATGACAGGGAACTTGCAGCTGTGGGTGGAATAACACTTTGTCTCTGGACAACAGTGACCGAGGTTCTTCCATGGCGATCGTATGAGGAAGCCGAACCAGCTGTGTGTGAGCTGGAGGAAGAGGCTCCAACACGAGCTGAAGATGTAGGTGCTGCTGTAGGTTGGCCTACATCTCCAGTGTGTCTTTGTAACTCAACTACGTGCTTTGTCCGCACATGTTTCCACATATTAGTGGTATTGAGGTTACTGACACTTTTACCTCTTTTTACTTTTTGCTTACACAGCTTGCATTTGACATAGCAAATATCATCTGCAAGTGTGTCAAAAAAGGACCACGCAGCGCAAGTCCTGGGAGCGCCCGTTTTGACTTTTGGAAGAGAACTGCTCCCAACAGGTGCCAGACTGGAGGCTACAGGCAACCGAGTCTGCAGCCTACCTCTCCCTCCTGTTTGTACCGTTGGGCCAATCTCTTCCTCAGAGCTGCTCCCACCACCTTCCTGTTCCTCACGCCATGTTGGGTCTTGGACCTCATCATCTCCACTACCCTCTTCCAACACCTGCTGCTGTTGGGTGGTCTGGACAGCACCATGCTCAACAGAAACTGGCAACTGAGTCTCATCATCAGATGTGTTCTGCGGTGTGCTGACCATCGGCACTGGCTCACCCGCCTCTTCAGATTTAGAGAGACACAGCTGTTGCGCATCACTGCATACTCCCTCTTCTTCAAATTCCAGAATGCTGCTTGGCTGGGCCCCTGTTTGCAAGCCAACAGATTCTGAGAACAGAAGCAGAGACTCAGCTGGCTCCAGTTCAGAACTCTCTGACTGCCTGGGCAATTTGACAGGCGGTGAACAGACAGATGGTTGCTCAACAGTGTTGTGGTCCTGAGAGGAGGTGGAAGCAATTGAAGTCGATGCATTGGCTGCCATCCAACCAACAACGGCTTCAATTTGTTCTTCCCGCAGCAGGGGGGTACGCCGAGCTCCTACAAAACTGCACATAAAGGAACGCTCACGGGGAAAACTGGTGGATGCTGTGTCACTGGGGGCGGCAGCAGCCACAGAATCCCCACGTCCTCTCCCTGCTGAAACTCCACGGCCACGACCACGTGCCTTACTCCCTGCCTTCTTCATCTTGGTAGATTGATAAAGAAAGTCAGAAAAGTGTGGTTATTACACAGAGACTGCAGTGAACACTGCACACAACTGTTCACTATCTCTGAAAGGCTCCTTTCTGTAATTCTATAGTGTTTGCAACCAATGTATTGGATACGGATGGAAGCGCGTCACACTAATAGATTTGAGTTATTTGAAATGGTATGGAGCAGCACCAATTAGAGAAAAATGACAAGGAGGAGGCAGTGACACACGTTCAGCAGGCTACAACCAGCAGTGGTTGAAGAACTAACTGGAGCGTGATCTGCACTCAAAAAAAAAAAACTCACAGACTAGAGTGAACACTGAACACAACTGTTCACTATCTCTGAAAGGCTCCTTTCTGTAATTCTATAGTGTTTGCAACCAATGTATTGGATACGAATGGAAGCGCGTCACACTAATAGATTTGAGTTATTTGAAATGGTATGGAGCAGCACCAATTAGAGAAAAATGACAAGGATGAGGCAGTGACACACGTTCAGCAGACTACAACCAGCAGTGGTTGAAGAACTAACTGGAGCGTGATCTGCACTCAAAAAAAAAAAAACCTCACAGACTAGAGTGAACACTGAACACAAGTGTTCACTATCTCTGAAAGGCTCCTTTCTGTAATTCTATAGTGTTTGCAACCAATGTATTGGATACGGATGGAAGCGCGTCACACTAATAGATTTGAGTTATTTGAAATGGTATGGAGCAGCACCAATTAGAGAAAAAATGACAAGGATGAGGCAGTGACACACGTTCAGCAGACTACAACCAGCAGTGGTTGAAGAACTAACTGGAGCGTGATCTGCACTCAAAAAAAAAAAACCTCACAGACTAGAGTGAACACTGAACACAACTGTTCACTATCTCTGAAAGGCTCCTTTCTGTAATTCTATAGTGTTTGCAACCAATGTATTGGATACGGATGGAAGCGCGTCACACTAATAGATTTGAGTTATTTGAAATGGTATGGAGCAGCACCATTAGAGAAAAATGACAAGGATGAGGCAGTGACACACGTTCAGCAGACTACAACCAGCAGTGGTTGAAGAACTAACTGGAGCGTGATCTGCACTCAAAAAAAAAAACCTCACAGACTAGAGTGAACACTGAACACAACTGTTCACTATCTCTGAAAGGCTCCTTTCTGTAATTCTATAGTGTTTGCAACCAATGTATTGGATACGGATGGAAGCGCGTCACACTAATAGATTTGAGTTATTTGAAATGGTATGGAGCAGCACCAATTAGAGAAAAATGACAAGGATGAGGCAGTGACACACGTTCAGCAGACTACAACCAGCAGTGGTTGAAGAACTAACTGGAGCGTGATCTGCACTCAAAAAAAAAAAACCTCACAGACTAGAGTGAACACTGAACACAAGTGTTCACTATCTCTGAAAGGCTCCTTTCTGTAATTCTATAGTGTTTGCAACCAATGTATTGGATACGGATGGAAGCGCGTCACACTAATAGATTTGAGTTATTTGAAATGGTATGGAGCAGCACCAATTAGAGAAAAATGACAAGGATGAGGCAGTGACACACGTTCAGCAGACTACAACCAGCAGTGATTGAAGAACTAACTGGAACGTGATCTGCACTAAAAAAAAAACCCTCACAGACTAGAGTGAACACTGAACACAACTGTTCACTATCTCTGAAAGGCTCCTTTCTGTAATTCTATAGTGTTTGCAACCAATGTATTGGATACGGATGGAAGCGCGTCACACTATAATTTCAATTGAATGGAGCAGCAAGAATTACACTAAAGAAAAAAAAAAGAGTCTGTGAGTGACACGTGCAGATGCCTACAAACAGCGTTGGATGCAGAGCAAACTGCAGCGTCACCTGCACTCACACACACACCTTGCACAGAGCTGTTAAAACAACACTGGCAAAAGGAAGCTATACACAGCGGTTGGTAAACTAGCCTGCCTAGAGCACAGTACACAAAATCGCAATCTCTAACTGTCCCTTAGAGTCAGCAGAGCAGCGTTCTGTCCCTTACTGAATTCACAGCACAGTGACGCTAAAATGGCGGCGGCGCCTTTTATAGTGCATTCTGACATCATTTCAGCATCCAATCACAGCCATGCCATTAGTTAACATGACCGCAGCAGTACAGGATGTGCCCACACTTCTTAGGATTCCTCATTGGCTGACTAAAATCACATTGCCTCTCAAAGAATTATGGGAACTTCCGATTCCGGTATACGATATATGAAAAATATCGGAACTAAGTATCGGAATTCCGATACAGCGAATATCGGCCGATACCCGATACTTGCGGTATCGGAATGCTCAACTCTATCGTGGACTGCACCGAATGTCTAAATTGGGTCAATATATTGGTCCAAAATGATGTTGCGGCCAGAAGGAGGTGTCCAGTCAGAGTTTTTCTTATTCTTTAGTCTGACTTGAGTTTGTCAAAGAGGACTTGGGGCTTCTGAGCAGCCAAACTCAAGTCAGACTAAAGAATAAGAAAAACTCTGACTGGACACCTCCTTCTGGCCGCAACATCATTTTGGACCAATATATTGACTCATTTAGACATTCGGTGCAGTCCACGATATTGGATAAAAAAGCAAAGAAAACATTTAATATCAGTTTGCAGGAAAGAAAAGCCATTTACGACCTTAAGAACAACAGGGAGATCACTATTAAGCCTGCGGATAAAGGTGGTGCCATAGTTCTCCTTAATACAACCGACTACATCAAAGAGGCACACAGACAACTGATGGATGTACAGTACAGTCATGGCCAAAAGTTTTGAGAATGACACAAATATTATATTTTCACATGATCTGCTGCCCCCTGGTTTTTATGTGTGTTTGACAGATGTTTTTATCACAGACAGAAATATAATAATTGCAAACATATGAGTAACAAAAGCTTATATTGACAGTTAGAATGAGTTAATGCAGCAAGTCAATATTTGCAGTGTTGACCCTTCTTCTTCAGGACCTCTGCAATTCTCCCTGACATGCTCTCAATCAACTTCTGGACCAAATCCTGACTGATAGCAGTCCATTCTTGCACAATCAATGCTTTCATTTTGTCAGAATTTTTAGGTTTTTGTTTGTCCACCCGTCTCTTGATGATTGACCACAAGTTCTCAATGGGATTAAGATCTGGGGAGTTTCCAGGCCATGGACCCAAAATCTCTATGTTTTGTTCTCTGAGCCATTTAGTTATCACCTTTGCTTTATGGCAAGGTGCTCCATCATGCTGGAAAAGGCATTGTTGATTGCCAAACTGCTCTTGGAGGGTTGGGAGAAGTTGCTCTTGGAGGACATTCTGGTACCATTCTTTATTCATGGCTGTGTTTTTAGGCAAGACTGTGAGAGAGCTGATTCCCTTGGCTGAGAAGCAACCCCACACATGAATGGTTTCAGGATGCTTAACAGTTGGCATGAGACAAGACTGGTGGTAGCGCTCACCTTGTCTTCTCCGAATGAGGCGTTTTCCTGATGTCCCAAACAATCGAAAAGGGGATTCATCAGAGAAAATAACTTTACCCCAGTCCTCAGCAGTCCACTGCCTGTACCTTTTGCAGAATATCAGTCTGTCCATGATGTTTTTTCTGGAGAGAAGTGGCTTCTTTGCTGCCCTCCTTGAGACCAGGCCTTGCTCCAAGAGTCTCCGCCTCACAGTGCGTGCAGAAGCACTCACACCTGCCTGCTGCCATTCCAGAGCAAGCTCTGCACTGCTGGTAGCCCGATCCCGCAGCTGAAACACTTTTAAGAGACGTCCTGGCGCTTGCTGGTCTTTCTTGGGCGCCCTGAAGCCTTTTTGGCAACAATGGAACCTCTCTCCTTGAAGTTCTTGATGATGCGATAGATTGTTGACTGAGGTGCAATCTTTCTAGCTGCGATACTCTTCCCTGTTAGGCCATTTTTGTGCATTGCAATGATGACTGCACGTGTTTCTTTAGAGATAACCATGGTTAACAGAAGAGAAACAATGATGCCAAGCACCAGCCTCCTTTTAAAGTGTCCAGTGGTGTCATTCTTACTTAATCATGACGGATTGATCTCCAGCCATGTCCTCATCAACACCCACACCTGTGTTAATGGAGCAATCACTGAAAAGAGGTTAGCTGGTCCTTTTAAGGCAGGGCTGCAATGATGTTGAAATGTGTTTTGGGGGATAAAGTTCATTTTCTAGCCAAATATTGACTTTGCAAGTAATTGCTGTTAAGCTGATCACTCTTTATACCATTCTGGAGTATATGCAAATTGCCATTAGAAAAAGTGAAGCAGTAGACTTTGTAAAAATTAATATTTGTGTCATTCTCAAAACTTTTGGCCATGACTGTACTATACCAAACTGGATGATGACCCAACTCCAAAATATTTGAGGGAGTTGAAAAGAGTCATCAAATGTCTGTGTACAGACTCCATAAACCTTCTGGACTTAATACCTGAGAATCCAAGGATGGGAACTTTCTATATGCTTCCCAAGATTCATAAGCCAGGCAACCCAGGGAGGCCAATCATCTCAGGGGTGGGAACACTCACTGAAGAAATCTCAGGGTGGGTAGAAAACATCCTTAATCCGCTGGTAAGGAAGACAGCCAGCTATATACAGGACACTACAGACCTGCTGAATAAGCTATCCACAATAGGTTCCCTCCCCGACAGCACCATCTTAGCCACGATGGATGTCGAATCCTTATATTCTAACATCCCACACGAAGATGGACTAACTGCCTGCCGAATGTTTCTTGAGGCCAATGGGATCCCGTCCGAGTCTGTAATAACACTCACCAGATTCATCCTCACACACAACTTTTTCTCTTTCGGTGAGGAGCTATATCTATAACGCACCGGCACCGCTATGGGAAGTAAAATGGCACCCCAGTATGCCAACCTCTTCATGGCTAAACTGGAAAATTACTTCTTAACATCCTGCTCCATCAAACCATTTGCCTATTTCCGTTACATTGATGACATCTTAATAGTCTGGACTGAGTCCGAACAAGAACTTCTAGATTTCCATGACAAATTCAACAAATTTCATCCTACCATAAATTTGACATTGGACCACTCAAAAACAAAAATCAACTTCCTAGACACCACCATAAAAGCCCAAAATGGTTCGTTCCAAACATCAGTGTATCGGAAACCAATTGACCGTCCCACATACCTCAGATGGGACAGCTTCCATCCTAAACACATTAAAAAGTCCATTGTCTACAGCCAGGCCCTCAGATACAACCGTATCTGTTCCAGTCCTAAGGACAGGGATAAACACCTAACTCAACTTAAAATGTCATTTTTAATTCAAGGTTACCATCCCACCTCCATTGATGACCAGATCACTAGGGCCACAAGGATCCCTAGAAGTCAATTACTTCAATACAGGAAAAGAGAGGAAAATCACCGTGTACCTCTGGTAGTGACCTACAACCCACAGCTTGAAATACTGAGAAAAACAGCTAAAAAACTTTACCATATACTACACAAGGATGACCAGTTAAAAATATTATTCAAAGACCCCCCCCTTGCTGTGTTACAGGCAACCTCCAAATTTAAGAAACATCATGATCCGAAGTTCAATGCCCTCAGATTCACCAAGAGGGACCTATCCTTGCAATGGGAGAAGATGCAAAACTTGCAGTCATATAGAGACCAATGACAAGATCCAAGTCCCCAACACACAGCAAAACTATAAGATCCCCGGGACATTCACATGTTCCTCCTCTAATGTGGTATATTTAATTCTATGCAATATATGTCCTGTGGGTGGCCTCTATGTTGGAGAAACAGGACAGAGACTGAGAGCAAGGATGAGGTCTCATCGTCATACGATTACAGACAAAAAAAACCATCTACCAGTGGCTAAACATTTCTGTGGTCCAGGACACAGCATAGACAATATGAAAATTGTCATTTTGAAAGGCAATTTCCAATCGCAAAAACATCGCAGAGTTTGGGAATATAAATTTATTAACATCTTTGATTCTGTTCACACAGGACTCAATCTGTCAGGAGGATTCATGGCCCATTACCAAATCTGAGCAACTTCCTCCAAAAACAATGGAGACACCACCAGTCCTTTGATCTCACATGCATATGGGGTCCATAAAACTTTCACACCACTTATCTAATCTTACCTAATTAAGGATTCTCTCTTTAAGCTCAGTGTTTGTTTATTTCAGTGTTTGTTTATTTAAATGTCCATGTATCACACCATGCCTGTGCTTTTCACTGTATATAATTTGGTTTCTTCAAATATTTTGTTACACCAGCCTGATGAAGAGACGTAAGCAGTCTCGAAAGCTCGCCCTCTAATATCTTAAACTATATTTTGTTAGCCATTAAAAGGTATCATACCCACAAGATTCCTACTTTGCTTCTCCCACTGAAAGCACTCTATATGTTTTTTTCTACTGGCTAACACGGTACCAAACCAATTTTTTTTCGTTTATGTTTTTTACAAAACACATAAGAGGGCAGCAAAGACCACCCGGAGAAATCGTACAGGTCTTTGTTAGCCAGCATCAACTCCATTCTACCATCCTAACACCAAGAGGAATTTGGAAATGCAGAAGAAAATAACAATAATAATAATGCAAAATGCAACATCTTATTCAGTTTCAGTCATTAATTAATTTAACATTTATCGGATCGGTCATAATGAAGTGTTTATTTCAAGTTGATTAGTTTCTAGTTTAGATTTCTATATATGAGTAACGCCTTATATTTCCTTCCCGTAAATTAACACATAACTTTATTCAACTACACTTATGTACCGTAATTCTTTTTTTGCTTGAAAAGGCACAATAAATTTCCTGCATTTTATTTCCAACTTTTTGGGGTGATATATTTTTTTCATTTTTATTTATGTTACTCACTTATATAGCGCTATCATATTCCACAGTGCTTTTACAGACATTATCATCACTGTCCCCATTGGGGCTCACAATCTAGATTCCCTATCAATATGTCTTTCTAATGTGGGAGGAAACCGGAGAACCCAGAGGAAACCCACACAAACACGGGGAGAACATACAAACTCCTTACAGATGTTGTCATTGTTGGGAATTAATCCCAGGACCCCATCTCTGCAAAGCAACAGTGCTAACCACTGAGCTACCTTGCCACAAGTATGTTTGTATGTGTGTGGTTTTTTGTTACTAATCTTGTGTAGAAATTACATAATACATTTTAAATGCACCAAATTTAGACAGTCTGTAAATTCACCAATTTTCGTAGTCAATTTTCTGCACCACTTCTATTTTTCTCTTGGAGGCAACTCTCCACCTAATCACTATTACACTAGCAAAATATACTTTCAAGGCACCAAGGTGACAAACTTTGATGGTGTTTCAGCCACAAGTGGCCTTTTTGAAGCCTGGAAAAGGAACAATGAGTGCACCAAATTTATCACAGTGGTCCATGCCGGTTGATAAAATCTGGTCCATTTTTATACTTTATCGTGTACTTCAACCTTTAGGGTGGAGTGACAAATCTGTTTTTTATCCAATTTTTATCTATTTTGTTGGTCCATAAGTCAGTTTTAACCATTAGTGTGACATCATTTTAATTGCATGGAGAAAAAAACAATAAAGATAGTTTCCAAACTTCTCCTACCCATAAGGCCAGTTTCATATGTCAAATAAAGATATAGAGTGCTCTCAGTGGGAGAAGCAAAATAGGAATCTTGTGGGTATGATACCTTTCAAATATTCACAGTCCATGTGCAGACTGATGTCCAGACCAGCTGCTGGTCTCCTGACCTGAACTCAACAGCTTCATAGGGATGTGTGAGGCTGATAATTTCAGGTCAGGAGACTCATGGCCGGGCCAGACATCACAGTCTGTACTCAGACCTTTAAATATCGAACATGTGAAAACAGAAAAATAGATGGTCCATCCAGAAAATTCTTCCTAAAATATTCTGCGTTAACCCATCCAGATTAAAATCCACCTAGGGAGCTGTTTGTATAGCTCAGCCTGTACATGGGCTCAACTGTAAATCTTTATAGGTATTTTGTAAAAAAAATACAGTATACCATTTTGGCTAGAGTTGAGCACATCGATTTGCAGCACTTTGGTTCATCAGCCACAGCGCAGTATTTGATTAGCCAGGATGGTGCAATGTTATAGTTACAAGAACAATACGTATTATAACAGTACATGTTTGTAAGTCTGAACACTGTCTTGAACCTTAAGGACTAGTGCTCCCACCTTTGTGAATTTTAACCTAATTAGAATAAAGATAAATATTTTATGAAGAACTCTGTGGTTGCTGGAAAATTGGACAAGTCCATGGACTATAAAGGCTATATGTTCTATTCACCCAAAAAAATCATCTGCTGTGTATAACCTCTTCAACATTGAAATTGCAACCCCAAGGAGGAAAAGCCATGGATGTATGGAAATCAGAGGATAGATAGACATAATTTCCATAATTTCATGACTTTTCCTTCTTGGGGTTACAAATTCAATGAATACAAAATGTGTATGTGCAATCCAAGACTTACACACTGCAAAAGTTTATGTGGTCAATGTGCACTAAATGGACAAAAGTTTTTTGACACCTACACATTGCAGGAGCTTTCATGACTGGGAAAAAAAAAACTGCTCTACTGAAAAAATGATCCTTCAGCTGCTCAGAAATAAGACATAGTCTTCATATAAGCAGGAAAAAAACTTGCAGGATAGAAAAATAGCTTTATTTAGTCGACCCATATGTAAAACAGCTTAAATCCAAAGTCTCGGCCATGGAAGGCCTTTTTAAAGATATATTTGTGTATGAAAGGGTCCCAGAGTCCTCCCCACGGCACTGTTACGATCCATACGGCAGGACTCTTGGACCCTTTCATATACAGATATACCTTGAAAAAGGCCTTACATGGCCGAAAAATTGGACTAAATCTGATTTTTCATATGGGTCCTGCAAGTACAGTGCCCAAGTTATTTTCCTGTTTATATGAGGAGCTTTTATTATGACACCCCATTCTAAATCCATATGCATTAATATGGAGTTTAGGCACCCCATTTTGCAACCGAAACATTTTTTACTCTTCCATGAAGGTTTTCTGCAAGATTTTGGAGTGTGTGGGAATTTTTGCCCATTCATCCAGAAGATGATGGCTGTAATGTGCTATGGAAATTAATATAAACAATTAAAATAAATTAAAAAAAGAGCGTTTGTGTTCAGACACTGATGTGGCCTTGGTCACAATTTCCATTCTAGTTCATCCCAAAAATGGGTTTGAAGTCAGAGCTCTGTGTGGGCCAGTCAAGTTTTTCCAAACCAAACTTAGCTGACCAAATCTCTATGGACCTTGCTTTGTGTAGTGGGTCACATTCATGCTGCAACAGCAAAGGACCTTCCAGAACTGTTCTCACAAAGTTGAAAGCATAAAATTGTCTGAAATGTTTTGAAGATTTCTCTTCTCTGGAATTACGGGACCAAAGGCCAACTCATGAGAAAAAAAACACTTAGCATTGTCCTTCTGAGCCACCCACCAGGGCTGCGGGGTACTCGGCACTAAGCCCGTCGACTTCTATGGGGGATGTCACGGCAGCTTTTGGCTCACCAAAAAGGGGATATTTACAGGGGATTAGTGTTTGTATAGTGATTCGTGACGCCACCTGTAGTATCTGGTCAGGGTGACCAGCGCTGCTGTGCAGGTCCTCTGGAAGAGATGGTGTCGTGCAGCTAGTTGGTATACCTCCTACAGGTGAGGTAGTGTTCTTCCAGAGCAGGTAGAAGTGGTATTGAAGGAATGGTGCTTGAGGATGTAGCAGAGAGATGTGTGTGGCGCTGGAATAATCAGGGAGATAGTCCAAGTGCAGTTTCAGGGTTTTTACTCACAGTCTGTTGGGCGCCATACAGATGCCCGCTTGGCACTGTGTCCTCTGGGCGAGTGGTCCAGCAACCCCCAGGTAGATTGGTTGCACTCCCCAAGACTCCCTTTCAGTGTGTTCCTTTCCTGGCCTTTACTCTCTGTGCTTTACTACTCCTTTCTTCCTAGCACCTCACCATACAGTCCTTCAGATCAGAAGCTGCGATCCTGTCGGGAAACAGATTAGTACTGTACGTCCTTGGTCCTATATAGCTTCCTTCCAGGGGATGCTGCTGGTGGAGGTGGCAATGACCCATAAAGTGATCACCGCAGTCGGCTTACTAGCAGGGCTTGAAGCTTTCCCACTAGTCTAGGAGCCGTTCCCTGATGGCCTTGTCCTTCCTTCTTCAGGATGGGGGCCACGGATGGATAAACCAACGTCCGTGCCTTTTCGGACCCTTTCGCTGACTTTAGCAGTTTCTCCCTGAGGTGAACTCAGACGAAGACTCAGTCAGAGACTGGCTGCTCTCTATTCTCACGAGCAGCCTAAGTGCTGCTGCTAACTACACCCACCCATATCTACATCCTTTGCTAACCAGTCTGAGTCAGACCATCCTGCCGAAGGGTACGTCCGTATGCTCAGCTGGCATGGTGTGTTGGATGCAGGTGTGGAGTCCTAGGGGTGCTTCCTCCTTACCTGAGAGTCAGGGGTCACACCTCTGAGTGAGATGCAACACCTCTGTGGCGACTGAACCCTCAGGGGTGCCACACTTCCTCTACCAAACTTTACAGTTGGCACAATGCAGTCAGGCAGGTAACGCTCTCCTGACATTCATCTAACACAGAGTACTACAGGCTGCCCGATAGTGGACGTGCGATATCCTGCCTGGTAATCTTTCTGTTCTCTATCCTGTGAAAAATACATGTTTTCACTTCTCCAGAGTCCAGTGGTTTCGGCTATAAACCTTTACAAATGAGGCTTGGTGGTGTGAGACTTTCTTGCTGTTGTTTGACCTTGGAAACCCACCCACAGTTTTTTGTTCTGATGTTAATGCCAGAGGAGGTTTGTATTCTGCAGCTACTGAGTGGACAAAGCATTGGTGACTTTTATGCACTAAAGCCTTAATTCATCAAAGCTCTTTCACCAGAAAAATGGAATAAAACCCTTTAAAAAGCGAGGTTGGGCAAAAATGTTGCTATTTTTGTCATTTCACACCAGTTTTGACCAGCTCTGCCTAAATGGGCGAAGCTGGGGTGGGATGGGATGAAGCATGGCATCATCCACTCATCTAATTCATGACATGTTGTTATGTTTCGGTAGCTGAGGAGGACAGGAACAACAGCAGGGCAGCCGAACACCTGAGATGTTGGTAACTGATGGGTTGCAGATTCCTAAACTAACAACACAACTAGAGGTAGCCGTGGAGCGTTCCTACGTTGATCCTAGATGCCTCGTCACAGCCTGAGAGATAACTACACCTAAAGGCAGAAAGATGAAAGCTATCTGCCCCGGAGCAGATCCCCAAAGAAAATAGGAATCCCCCAAACATATAATGGCGGTTAGACAAAATGAAAATACAAACATAGGCAGAAAATAGACTGAGCAAACGCTGGGGCCACAAGCTGACTAAATAGGATAGGACAGGAGAGATTACTTTCTGCAACCCAGAAAACCCTACAAAAATCCAACAATTCTGATTACAAAAATACTGAGATCACATGATCTCGCCACCCACTAAATCAGATCTCAGTGTGAACAAAAACCAAGCCGCAGCTGCTGAAAAAAACAGGAAAAAGCAAATGAGCAAATAACAGTGGCTGCAGAAAAACTGTGAGGAGCTCAGGCCCCAGGAGGGGACCTGGCTGACCTCCACAAAAGTGCAGAAAACAATGCAAAAAGCAAGCACAAAAAGAAAAGCAAAAAATATCTTATCTGAAAGCAGGAGATGCAGGCAGGACTCCAGCAAACCTCCAAATGAACCAGGAACCACAATTGAGACAAGAACAATTGATCACCGGCAACCATCATGGAAGGGAACCTCCCTTATATCAGACCAGTCCGTGATTCCAGATTGCCACTCCTCGCTGAAAGGTTCAGTACTGTCTGTAACCACCAGAGGGAGCCTCTGCTCAGAAACCATCTCTAGCACATTCATAACACATGTATACGAGAATTAAAAATAGTGGCACTCACCGATCCTGTAAAATCCAATGTCTTTATTCAGAAAAACATGTTTAAAACTGTCTGCAGTGAGGGAAGGAGATGACGATCCTTTCATGCTCTCCTGCGCTTCTACTGGTGGACGCGCTGTGAGGATTCACTACTTTGCAGTCACATAGAGTAACTGCAGACTTGTACCCTGAGGTCGGACAACCTCTTTAATACAGTTCATGATCTGAAGAAAAACTAAAACATAACCACAATTTAAATAAAAAACATATATTTAACACAAAATCCTGACTGAAATAATAGGTCATTTTCTGCTGATAGTGTCAATTTAACAGGAACTAGAAAGAATTATGGCCCACAAAAGCTGAACTAGAAACAGAAAGACTGTGCACAGCTACTAAACATAGACATTTAGGAGCTTTTTTTTTGTTTTTTTGATGTCGCTCTGCTTTAATATTTGGAATCTAACACATTTTCTTTATTTGAATGTCAGCATGATCTACCGCTGCAACTGACTATTATTATCTTTTTCATTTGATTGGTAATTTTACTCAACCCACACAGTCTGGAAGCAGCTTCTTACGGTCTTTGCATTTTATCAGTCAGTTCTCTGTGGGACACAAAATGCACAAGGCGTGTGGTTTAATATTAGTGTGTATAGTAATTAGAAGACTCCGAAACCTCTGACCACTAGAATCAGGAAGTTTCCTGCCCATTCATACACAAGGACTTTGAAACTTCATAGAATTAGTCGTAAATCCGCCATGCATTTAAGTGCAGCATCATTAAGCAAATAGTTGTGGTGTAGTAAATGAACCGCACCTGAAGATATAGATATTATGGCAGCGCTGACATGGATGGTATTGCTCATATAATAGCTGTATAGGTTGTGTACATAGGTAGTGCAAATAATAAGACTGATTGTGGATGCATGTCCTTGTATTTCTTGTGCTAATACAAGCTCTAGCCTAGAAAAAACTGTCTACAGACCACTTGGGGCCATATATGCAACTCAACAATATTTTACATCAGTGCTGTAAAGTGTCAGCTTTTGCTTTCTGTAGTCAGGAGTGTTCAGTGATCTGATTCCTGGTCCCCTGACAAACAGCTGATTTTCCAGGTAAAAGCTGTAGACAGACATTCACTGCTGCAAGGAAACTGTAGTATCAAATCGAGACTTTATAGATGAAGGGCCATATAGAGAGGTCGTCCACTGGTATATTGGGGAGGCATGCAGTTTACATAAAGCTGATGGGTGGGGGTGTCAGTTATTTGACCCCTGCCAATCTGATATCAATATCATGGTAGTGGACAACTCCTTTTAGGGGTTGTCCCACGAATAAAGTACATTTTAATTACCAGATCATAGCATTAAAATCAGTTCCACAATTGGATGTATTAAAAAGAAATGTTCCTGTCCCAAGGTAATCTTATGTATGTGTTCCAGTCTTATGGCTGTGTCTGACCGTGCGGGAACATGGTCGAAAATACCACAGCTCCTGGGCAGGGAAGAAGCAAAAGAGTATACAGACATTACAGCACGGGATCGCAAATGATTATTTCTGTGAGGTAAAACAAATTTTTAGACACGCAGAGATCTCACAGAAACCAGCAGCTGTGATCCCTTTCTATCCTGTCTGTATACTCTTTTGCCTCCTTCCCTGCCCAGGAGCTGTGGTATGATCAGACCATGTCCCTGTACGGTCAGACACGGCCATTACACAGTACACAGCAGGGGCACATTTATAAGATTATCTCAGCACAGGAACATTTTATTTAAACACATCCAACTGTGGAAATTATTATTATTCCAAGATCTATTGATTAAAGTGTACTTTGTTCATGTGACAACCACTTTAAGCAATGCCACTAACCCCTCTAAATTAAATCAGCAATACAAAGATATTCTTTATTCAGTCTATTCTAGCTGAACTTGTTTTTGACTGGCCACCAACATGGCGGCCCGTGCAGCTAGTACACGGGTTACCAGCTAGAGACACATGATGGCTGAGTAACGCAGCTCCTGAGTCTGCCTGCCTCATACACGGGCACCAGAAATATCACATACTGATACATCATATGTTTTAAAATCTGCACCACAGGTCAATTTACACAAAAAAGTGTACACGAGAGTCGAAAAGTCTCATTTACTTTTCTGGTATATTTCACCATGCTGGTATACAGTAGTGTTCAAAATAATAGCAGTATCAAAAACATGAGTTAATCACAAAATCTTTATACCAGTCTTTATGTCCATACATTGGGAACATTGCACACTGTTTTCTAATTCAAAACATGAAGAGAAATGTATATAAGTTTTGTTACCATCTTTTCAGTTAGCCATTAAAAGGTATCAACCACTGAGGACTCTCAATTCTAAATATTTTTCTATCTACTGGCTAACACGGTACAGAGATACACATCTTTCCTATATATAAGTTTTAACAATTTTACAGAAAATAAAAAAAATGAACATTGGGCTGTTCTAAAAAATATCAGTGTCTGCATTTGTCTTTAGAAACTCACAATATGTACTATTTTTTAATGACGATTTAGCATTCCTGTGAATCACTAGCCTAATATTTAGCTGTACACTCACAGTTTTTTAGAACTGCTTCACATCTATGTTACATAGAGTCAACCAACGTCTGGCCACCTGTCAACTGTTATTCCAACCCCGGATGCTTTGACTACGTCCCACAATTTTTTCACATTTGTTGGATTTGCCTCAGAAACGCAATTTTTGATGTCACCCCTTAAGTGTTCTATCGGATTAAGGTCCGGGGAATGGGCTGGCCACTCCATAAACTCAATTTTGTTGGACTGGAACCAAGATTTTGCTTGTTTACTGGTGTGTTTAGGGTTGTTGTATTGTTGACACCCCCATTTCAAGGGCATATCTTCTTCAGCGTAAAGGTACTGCCACACTTAGCGATCTCGTTAGCGATCACGATAACGAGGCAAGCTAACGAGATCGTTGGTGTGATCGCTTTTAGGTCGCTAGTAGCAGCCAAACAGGAGATCTCATAAACGACTCATCAGCGGTCAGCGATCTCTTTAACGACTTTGGCGGTCGTTAGGATCTGTCATTAGCATGTACTGAGCGCTTCTGATTCATAGGAATTTCCAGCATCGCTCCTGCTCTCTGCGTCCTGCTAGCCTGCTTTGCAACTTCTGCGATCCTCTCTGTGACGCAAAAGAGAACCTACAGATATTGCGATCCACTCCGTGACGCTAAAAAACCCTAGTCCCGCCTGCGCCGCTGTCATATGCGTCACAAATGAGGTCGCTCGTCGTTCGCAAAAGGTGCCAAACACAGCGATATAGGCTCACCAGCGGGACGCCAACGATCAAAAAACGGTCCAGAACGCTAGTGAACGATCAGCGACATCACAGCAGGGGCCACATCGTTGCTACATGCCACACACAACGACGTCGCTAACAAGATCGCTAAATAGTGACGTTTTAGCGATCTCGTTAGCGATCTCGTTAGCGATCTCGCTTAGTGTGGCATACCCTTAAGGCAACATGACCTCTTCAAGTATTTTAATATTTACAAACTGGTCCATGATCCTTGGTATGAGGTAAATAGGTCCGGCACCATAATAAGGGAAACATGCCCATATCATGATGCTTGCACCACCATGCTTCACTGTCTTCAGAGTGTTCTGTAGCTTCAATGCAGAGTTTGGGGGTCATCTGACGAACTGTCTGTGGCCCTTGTTTCCAAAAAGAACAATTTTACTTTTATCAGTCCACAAAATGTTTCTCCATTTCTCTTTAGGCCAGTTGATGTATTCTTTGGCAAATTGTATCTGCTTCAGTGCATGTCTTTTTTTTAACAGTGGGACATTGCAGGGACTTCTTGCTAAGAGATTAGTTTCACACAGACATCATCTAATTGTTACAGTACTCACAGGTAACTTGAGACTGTCTTTGAACATCCTGGAGCTGATCATTGGCTGAGCCTTTGCCATTTTGGCTATTCTTTAATCCATTTGAATGGTAGTCTTCTGTTGCGATCACTAAGACAAATCCTAAGCTCAAGTCTTGCTGTAAGGTCTCGCTGACATGAGCGTTAATTGTCTCATGCGAGAGAATCAGATTGATTATGGTAATAACACTTGGCTCAAACCCTGTCAGAGTTGGATCCGAGTGTCATCTTAGTGTGATCCAATTCATGGGGGGGGGGAAATGGAGAACGTAATTTCTTCATCTTCTCCGTAGTCTGAGTACGCAGATGTCAGAGTGAACTTGGATGACATCTGAGTCCAGTCCGATGTTTCACACCCACCCATAGACTTGAATGGGTGCGCGTGATCCGATTTGCGGAGCAACTCGCAGCATACTGTGATTTTTTTTACTATTGCCGAATTGTCATGGGAGAAAAAACACAGATCTGCATTGCCCCATAGTATATCATTGGTCTGAGTGCCAGCCGATAAAACATTAGATAACAATCGTTTGATTTATACGCTCGTGTGAGCGAGTCATATCCCTATCTCTAGTAATAACCTTATCCCTAGGCCCAGCCCAAGTTTGGGTTGTCAGAATTGTAAAAACATAAAAGCAGCTATTAGTAATAAACAAAGACTGTTTTTTTTAAATTATGTGCAGAACACATGATTCAATACTTTTCTTTGTCCATTAGCATTTTAGTTTATGTCAGCTCAGTCACTGCCTAATAATTGTGTCTTAGTTATACATTGTAATGGAAAAATTTAAACTGCAGTGGGGGGTCAAGAGTGAGGTTATCATGGGCACCAAAGTCTATGGGGATTAAAAATTGAACTTGACCCATAGTATCAAAGTACCAGCTTCTTGGAGCGGTACAGTAAGTGCCAGACCTGCTTTGCCGAGTGCATTAGTTGAGATCATTTTATCATTGGCTGGTGTTCTCTGCATAGGCAGCAACTGAGATGAAAGTCTCACCTTATTATAATATAGGAAAGATGTGTATCTTTGTACCGTGTTAGCCAGTAGATAGAAAAATATTTAGACTTGAGAGTCCTCAGTGGTTGATACCTTTTAATGGCTAACTGAAAAGATGGTAACAAATTGCAAGCTTTCGAGACTACTCAAGTCTCTTCATCAGGCGAAGACTAATACAAAATCTGAAGAATCACATATTTATACACAACAGGACACAGGAATAATGCAATAGGTAAGACAAGTGACGTGAAGCAGAACTGTCATTATGGCAGAGGGATGAACATAAATATTGGAACAGTTCATAGATAAGGAGTGAAAGTTTTATTGCCCTCTGATTGGAGTCTGCTATTGTGTTTTGATCCCCCTAGAAGGTCAGAGAAGCAGATTCCTTAATTGATGTAGAAAGACATGAATCCGTGTGATATATTCATTCCAGCACTAAGAGTGTCAAAGGTCATCATAAGTTTATATTCCCAAACCTTTCTATCTTTAGCAAAAACTGAGAACAAGGATGAATTCTCATCGCCACACAATAAGAGAAAAAAGAATGGATTTACCTGTGGCAAAACACTTTTGTATGCCCGGTCATAGCATGATGGATATGGAATTACTTGTATTAAAATCTAACTTCAAATCTGAGAAAGATAGAAAGGTTTGGGAATATAAACTTATGATGACCTTTGACACTCTTAGTGCTGGAATGAATATATCACACGGATTCATGTCTTTCTACATCAATTAAGGAATCTGCTTCTCTGACCTTCTAGGGGCATCAAAACACAATAGCAGACTCCAATCAGAGGGCAATAAAACTTTCACTCCTTATCTATGAACTGTTCCAATATTTATGTTCATCCCTCTGCCATAATGACAGTTCTGCTTCACGTCACTTGTCTTACCTATTGCATTATTCCTGTGTCCTGTTGTGTATAAATATGTGATTCTTCAGATTTTGTATTAGTCTTCGCCTGATGAAGAGACCTGAGTAGTCTCAAAAGCTTGCAATTTGTTACCATCTTTTCAGTTAGTCATTAAAAGGTATCAACCACTGAGGACTCTCAAGTCTAAATATTTTTCACCTTATTATAGTGATTTTTGTCATCTTGGTGACTTCCTACACAGAGCACAGCAGCCAATGACAGCTTTCACATTGCAGAGATAGTGCCAGGCTTTCTGGTACCGTTTTGACAGTTTGTTTGGTGGAGGGTCCAACGTTTGTGCTCTCATAAACTTTGATGCCCTTAGCAACCTCCACCCGGGCTACGCCAATGGGATTTGAACTGTTTTGTGAGAAATATTAAACTAAGAGACAACTAACTAAAATTTTTCGTAACTTGACATTTTAATTTGATCCACATTAAAATATCAGGCCACAATTATTGTAAATATCAACTTCCTACCTCCCTAGGAGCAGGGCTGTTACCACTTGTGGGCTTGTTGAATCATATAGTTCTGTTACCTTTTGTAGAATTTTGAAATATTGAGCTAGTTGCCTCTTCTAAAATATAACTGTCCTTGCACTGCCCCGTATCTGCATCCCTAGAATGAGTAACACTCTGCTCAAAGGCCACTGTATTATTTCTATTTAAAGTGCACACACCAACACCCGAGTACCCCTTAGTTGTGTGACACTGAGTCATTACTCAAACCGTGAGTCAGGGTTGTCAGGAGGTCTGAGGTCAGGTACCAAGAGGGCTCCTAGTACAGAGGCGTAAATCAAAGGCGTGGTCAGAAAACAGTCCATGGTCAAATGCTAGAAAGGTACATGAAAATCAGGGAATACAACAAATGTAAAGTCAGAGGCCAAGTCTGGGTCAGATACCTGAAGGCAGAGAGCATCAAAACTGAAGGGATAATCCACGAGAATTGTCACAACAAATCCTAGGTCATCAACAAGGTCAGAAGTCAGACAAAGAGCAAGCACACATCTAAGTAAAACAAAGCTACAACTCACAATCTGCTGCTCACAGCAAGCCAGCTAAATACCTGGCAAATCGATCACTGAGAGAATGAGCGGCACCTGGGGAAATGCCCGCAGACTAGACCAGATTGAGCAGCAGGGCTGTGAATCAAAATGGTGACAGCCCAACACGCCCCAGTATCAGATTGGATGCCTGGACTGTCACTCACAAAACCGACAGTCTAGCACACCCCAGATTGAATAGGGCGGCTGAGTTGTCACTCATAGCGTCTCCGGACCACAGTCAGTTATGATTCTGTGACAACTTGCCTATTTCAATATCCTTTATGAAACGTGAGAAAAAAAGAATGTGGTTTTAACAGTGGTGTAACTACAGTCCAATGGGCCCGGTGCAATATTTGGACCAGGCCCCCTCACCCATCCTGTTATACAGTTGTGTGAAAAAGTGTTTACACCCTTCCTGATTTCCTATTCTTTTGTCACACTTAAATGTTTCAGATCATCAAACAAATTTAAATATTAAACAAAGATAACACAAGTAAACACAAAATGCAGTTTTTAAATGCAAGTCTGCATTATTAAGGGAAAAATAAATCCAAACCTACAGGGCCCTGTGTGAGCCACACCTGTTCTCAATCAAGAAATCACTTAAAGAAGACCTGTCTCACAAAGTGAAGTAGAGCAAAAGTTCCTGAAAAGCTAAACATCATGCCGCAATCCAAAGAAATTCTGGAACAAATGAGAAACAAAGTAATTTAGATCTATGACACAGGACCCTGTAGGTTTGGATTTCTTTTTCCCTAAATAATAAAGACCTTCATTTAAAAACTTCATCTTATGTTTACTTGTGTTATCTTTGTCTAATATTTAAATTTGTTTGGTGATCTGAAACATTAACTGTAAGTGTGACAAACATGCAAAAGAATAGGAAATCAGGAAGGGGGCAAACACTTTTTCACTCAGCTGTATGTATATATATATATATATATGTCCTCCATCTTGGTATATATATCACCCATCCTGGTATATTCACTGCTCCCCATGCCAGGAATATGTGTGTTAGTGTTAGCTGCAGTGTTAGCTGCAGCCGTCGGCTTTCTGCAGTTGCCGGGCATTCGCGTGTGCCCACTATTTAAAGGAATGAATATTCACTGCTTTCCACTCCCATAGGCGTAAAATGCATTGACTATTCATTCCTTTTAATAGCGGACAAATGTGAACGCCCAGCAGCTGCAGGAAGCCAACGGCTGTGGCTAACACTGTGCCCGCTATTAAAGAGCAATGAATATTCACTGTTCTCCACGCACATAGTCCCGGCGTGGGGAGCAGTGACTATTTTGGCAGCTGTCCTTCAGCTTGTAAACAGCCCACGACGTCACTGCCATGCGCTGCTTGCATAAAGCAGCTGCTGGCATTGGAACAAGATGCTGCGAGTGAGCGCAGGAAGGTAAGTATAATGGTTTGTGGTTTTTTTTTATGTTTTTCTGATGAGGCCATGCATACCAGGATGAGGATGGGGGCCAATCATACCTGGATAAGGATGGGCCATGCATACCAGGACATAGATGAGGGCCTTCCATACCAGGATGGTGATAGGGGCCAATCATACCAGGATAGTGATAAGAGGGACATGCCTACGAGACTAGGGATGAAGAGGCCACCATGCATACCAGGATAGGGATGAGGAGGCCATGCATTCCAGTATAGGGATGAGGACATTCATACCAGGATAAGGTTGATGAGGCCATGCATACCAGGATAGGGATGAGGGGGCCATGCATACCGGGATAGGGATGGGGGACATGCCTTCCAGGCTAGGGATGATGAGGCCATGCATACCAGGATAGGAATGAGGTGGCCATGCTTATCAGGATGGGGATGGGGCCATGCATACCCAGATAGGAATGAGGGGGCCATGCATACCAGGATGGGGATGGGGCTATGCATACCAGTATAGGGTTGAGGAGGCCATGCATACCATGATTGGGATGGGGCAATACATATCAGGATGGGGCTATACATACCAAGATATAGATGAGGGGGCCATGCATACCAGGATAGGGATGAGGTAGCCATGCATATCAGGATGGGAATGGGGCCATGCATACCCAGATAGGAATGAGGGGGAAATGCATACCAGGATGGGGATGGGGCTATGCATACCAGTATAGGGATGAGGGGGCCATGCATACCAAGATGGGGATGGGGGCCATGCATACCAGGATAGGGATGAGGAGGCTATGCATACCAGGATAGGAATGAGGAGGCGATGCATACCAGGATAGGGATGATGCGGCCATGCATACCAGGGTAGGGATGAGTAGGCCATGCATACCAGGATATAGATGAGGAGGCCACATATACCAGAGTAGGGATGAGGAGGCCATGCATACCAGGATAGGGATGAGCGGGCCATGCATTCCAGGATAGAGATGAGGGGGCCATGCATACCAGGGTATGGATGAGGGGGCCATGCATACCAGGCAAGGGATGAGGGGGCATGTATACCAGGATAGAGATGAGGGAGCATGCATACTGGAATGGGGATGAGGGGGCCATATATACCAGGATAGGGGATATTAGTACAGAATTGACCACATTTTTTGTTTCAATTTTTTTTTCTAATTTCCTCCTAAGTATGACAAACATGCAAAAGAATAGGAAATCAGGAAGGGGGCAAACACTTTTTCACACAACTGTATGTATATGTCCTCCATCAATATATATCACTCATCCTAGTATATACTGTATGTCCCTTATCATGCTGGGCCCCATCCTGGTATATATATCCCCATCCTGGTACTATGTCTATTATCCTGGGCCCCATCCTGACTGGGCCCCATCCTAGTATAAATGTCCCTCATCCTGGTATATGTCCCTTATCCTGGGCCCCATTCTGATATTTATACATATTCCCCATTCTGATAATGTGTCCCTTATCCTGGCATATGTCCCTTATGCCGGTATATATGTCACTTATCCTGGGCCACATCCTGGTAATATGCCCCTCATCCTGGTATATGTCTTTTATCATGGGCCCCATTCTGTTAATATGTCCTTATCCTGGGGCCCATACTGGTGTATGTCCGCTGTTCTGCCACTGTTCTTTAATACATAGAAAAAAACCTTTATACTCACCTTACCTCCACTCCCCCGCCCCGCTGCGTCCTCTTCTGAAGCTGGCAGCTGACTTCAACATGCAAGTGACAGGAGCGCATGTTGTCACTGCCATGTTCCCCCAGTCACATGCATGCTGACGTCAGCTGTTGGCCTCTCATTGTCTGGCAGCGTGTATTGCCGCAAACGGTCCTAACGGGTCTGTGCTATGCAATGCACTTCAATTGGATGTGAGTCTGGGTAGTGTTGGCAATGCTCATGAGATCTGCCAGGTCTCGCTGAGCACACCGGGAGCCAGCAATGATGATGAGTGAAGAGCAGTCACTTTAAAGCTATTCACAGTCGCCGAAGACAGATTCAGGGAAAGTGGACTATAGCGGAGCTTCGTGGGAACATTTTGGATAATAAATTGGTGAACGAGAGACTGTCTCTGGTTTTTACTCCTGTATCTTTATGTTTTTTTTAGATATCCTTTTCTGGATTACTTCAGATTTGTTGGATTACGGCAGACCTGCATGGGATGTTTTAATTTTTGTTTTCAAAAATTGGTGAACATGGGATAATCTGGGGGAGTATTTATTCAAATAAAGTGTTTTTTGTCTGTGTGTGTTTTTATTTTTGATTAATGGGTTAGTAATGGGGGTGTCAGATAGACACCTCTCTATTACTAACTAGAGGGTTTGTTGGCAGCTGTGATTTCTGACAAATCACAGCTATCATCAATCCCAACTAAAATGGACCTTGCTAGCCTGAAAATGTAAACCCGCAACTGTCTGCTTTACCTTTGTTGGTTATCAAAAGTAAAGGGGACCTTACGTAATTTTTTTTAAATTATTGATCTATTTTAATGCTTAAATAAGGTTTAACACCCCTTAGTGACATATGAAAGGCACTAAAGGATGCTAGTTTATTATATGTGGGGGCATTGTGACATTAACCCTTTCACAATCTTGCTATTTTCTGTTTTTGCACTTTTGTTTTTTGCTCCTTTTCTTTCAAGAGTCATAACTTTTTTATTTTTGCCATCAATATAAGCCATATGTTAGCTGGTAAATGAGAAAAAAATCCGAATGCAGTGAAATTGCAAAAAAAGTGAAATTCCACAATTGTTTTTTTTTTTTAATCATATTTACTAAATGCTAAAACTGACCTGCCAATAAGATTACCCAGGTCAGTTCGGGTATGCAGACACCAAACATGTATAGGTACTTTTTTAAGTGGTGAAAAAAATTCTGAAATTTGAAAGAAAAAAAATGTCCTTATATCACCATGTTCCGAGACCCGTTGCATCTCCATTTTTTGTGAAAGGGGACAGGGTGAGGCTTATTTTTTGCATCAAGAGCTGACATTTTTATTCACAACATTTTGGACTAGATACGATGTTTTGATCTCCTGTTGTTGAATTTTATTTCAATGTTGCTGTGGCCAAAATAATAATTCTGCCGTTTCGATTTTTTTTCTAGTTATACCGTTTACCATTGATTAATTTACTTTTTATTTTGATAGAGCGGACATTTCTGAGCACAATGAAACCAAATGTGTATTTTCTTTTATTTGTTTTATGTTCATTGAGACAAAAGGGACGTGATTTGAACTTTTGTGTTTTTTTTTTCATTTTTTGCAATATTTTTTAAAAACTTTTTTTTTTTTACTTTTAACTGGATTCAATAGTCCTCTTAGGAGACTTGAAGCTTCGATCATCCGATCGCCTGTGCTACACATAGCGGGGTTTCAGCACTGTTATGTGTAGCAAAAATCATGATCTCCATGGGCCGATGTTCATAGGAGGTTTTCAATCACAGGCACAGGAGTCTTCTGCTGTCATGAATTGATAACCCATCGGCGCCCCATGATCAGGTGCACCTTTGGACGGGATTTGTGACGTACTTCCCCCAGTGCGTAATATATGCTACTGGCAGTCATTGACAGCAGCATGTAACTATTTAACAGCCGTGGGTGGATTGCGGCTTTTAAGCCCCCGTCTCACACTAGTTTTGTGACGCAGCAGCGATCTCCCCAGCGATATCGCGGTGTGTGACATTCAGCGATGATCAGCCCCCCTGCTGGGTATCGCTGATCGTCGCTGATTGTTCTGGACATTTTTTGATCGCTGGTCTCCTGCTGACAGGCACGCATCGCTGCGTGTGACAGGCGGGAGACCAGCGATCCGCTGGTAACCAAGGTACACAGCGGATTTCCAGGCGCAGGGCTGTGCCTAGAAACCCGCTGTGTACCTTGGATACCAGCGCCCTGATGCAGGGAGCTGGTAACCAAGGTACACAGCGGGTTTCCAGGCACCGCGCAGCGCCTGGAAACCCGATGTGTACCTTGGTTACCAGCTCCCTGCATCAGGCGCTGGTATCCAAGGTACACTGCGGGTAACTAAGCGATGTTACCCGCAGTGTCGCTGTGCTGATCGCTGCCTGAGCTGCCTGTTTGGCAGCTCAGCAGCGATCATGTAGCGATACACCAGCGGTCCTGACAAGTGCATATCGTTGTCGGGATCGCTGGTGTATCGCTATGTGAGACCCAGGCCTTAGAAGCACATGACAGCTGATTAGGGACACGACCTTTGACGTACCTACACATCAAAGTTTGTGATGGGATTAAATATCTACAGGACATCTATTCAGGACTGAGGAAAAACTTGCTGATGAGCACTGACTCATTGAGTAACATTGGTCAGAGTGCAATGCAATGTTTTCTCGCATTGCACTCCTTCACATTATACGCCAGTGTGAGCGAGCCCTAAACAAACTTTACTTCATTAGATACTTATCTTTTCTTAATTGGTTTGTAGCTGCTACATTACTGCAAAAACAAGCACAGCTGACTCAGAGTTCTTAGAAAAGAAACAAATAAGGCTATTTTAGCATTTCTGAACCTATCAAGTGCACGCAGAATTTTCTTTCTCTGCTGATCTTGTATCACGACATGTTTTTTTCATTAGTCATTATACAGCTATTTGCAAATTAGAAACAACAAAATTAAAATGCAATTATAGTTGTAAATTTGTTGTAATTTAAGTTGTAAACTTAAACAGAGTGTAACCTCTAGTCTCAATGCAAAACTTGTAACTTGGCCCCACCAATCATGTGCCATTCAAAATTCTGGTGTCTTTTTATATGTGCCCCCTTACCATCAGAGTCAGAGTGCAACTTCTACATTTGTGCTCCTACAGTCCCTGACAGAAGTTATGTCGCTTATCCATGTTATGTAAATCAAAGCTTATAACCTGACGTTAAATTCATCCATTGGTTTTATAAATTACTCTTTTGAAAGCTGAAACCCTCCCAAATTCGGTTTAGGTTAAGAAAATAAATTGGCATCAATGCAGAAATATTGATCATTTAATGAACACAGAATGGTCAGGTTTTGGCAAGACAAAAGTTTTGTCAACTGGTCATATAATGCACCCAATCCTAGTTTACATCCTCACCAGTGCTCAGTAAATGATCGGTTAATTAGTGGGTGTGTATAAAAAGAAACCCAGCACCCCAGACCTTCACTTGAACTGCAACTTGAGCTCTGACAACATGCCAAAAATCCACCCTGTGACCAAAGCCTGAATTATCAAGAGGCTGAAGATCAGATCCACTGCAGAGGTGGCTTTGGTGTGTCTCAGCGTCAAGTACAAAGAATTAAAAAAAGATTTGAAGAGACTAGAGATGGGTTTGACAAGCCCAGGTCCGGCAGACCCCACAAGACAACTGCTCAGGAGGAACGTTTGTTTGTTAGAAAATCCAAAGCAAGCCCCTCTTCCACTGCAGCAGAGCTCCAACAGGCCTGGTCACCTCAAGTCCCTGTGTCAACTAGAACAGTTTGTAGGATTCTGTCTTGAAATGGCCTCCATGGTCGAATCAGTGCCAAGAAGCCAGCACTAAACAAAAGGTAAATAAAAAACCATGTGGCATTTACAAAGTCCCACAGCCTGCTAAACAGATGGACGCTGGAAAAGTGGCAGAAGGTGGATTTCTCTGATGAATCTTCAGTAGAATTACACCACAGCCACCACAAATACTGCAGGAGCACATACGCCTTCATACGCCAACCTCTTCTTGGGTTCCTGGGAGAGGTTGGTTTTTGGTGGCGGGGGCGTGCCGGGCGTCTCCCATGTGCTATGCTGGCATAGGTACATTGATGATGTTTTATTTTTGTGGGACGGCACAGTGGAGCAGCTCGGGGATTTTATGGGGACGCTGAATCAAAATTCATTCAACATTCATCTTACGTATTCCTATGATCCTTATAGGATAAATTTTCTGGATATAACTTTCGAGGTTGATGATTGCGGACGCATTCAAACTGACATGTATCGTAAACCTACCTCAGTGAATGCTCTGATTCATGCGTCCTCTGCTCACAATCCTTCCACCATTAGGGCCGTCCGGTCGGACAGTTCCTACGGGCGAGGCGAATCTGCTCTTCAGACACCAGGTTTGAGGCACAGGCCTCAGACATAACGGCACGTTTCCAGAGTAGGGGATATTCAAATAGGTGCATTAAACGGGGCTACAGGAGAGCTAGATCTACCCCACGTGACACTTTGCTATGTTCCAAAAAAACGGAAATGAATCCTAGCAATAAGGGACCATTAAGGTTCATCTCTACCTATAACCATGCATGGGAGGAGATGAGATTCATCTTAAATAAACACTGGTCTGTTCTTCGTGCGGAGTCTCGCTTGCGTTTATCACATGATGAATTGCCATCTATGACTGCGAGGAGATCTAGTAACCTACGTGACCTCCTCGTTCAAAGTCATTATGTGCCTAGCATTAGTGATCCTTTTGGATCTCGTGGCCCTGTCCCAGGTATGACCCCGTGCGGTCGCTGTCTTGCCTGCGCAAATGTCCTGCGCTGCTCCACTTTCCAATCCTCAGATGGCATGAAGACATTCGATATTCAACATCGCATTTCTTGTAATACATCAAATGTAATTTACTATGCCACTTGTGGCTGTTCGAAAATATATATCGGCCTTACTTCAAGGGAACTGAGGATAAGGATTAGGGAGCATGTGCGGGACATTTGCGCGGCCAGGACGGCGACCGACCCGGAAAATCTAAAAACCATCCCCCGTCATTTTTTCCACCATCACAATTGTGAACCCTCATCTTTTAAAGTTAGAGGAATTGACGTGATACATTTTGGCATTAGGGGGGGTGATTATAAAAAGAGGCTCGCTCAAGTCGAAGCCAGATGGATCGTTACTTTGGACACAATGACTCCCCGAGGCCTAAACGAGACTTTATCATTTGCATCCTTCTTATAAGCCCTCTGATTTTCTTGTGCGATTTTCATAGTGATTTGTGTTGCTTTTGATTCTTATGAGTTGAATCATTTATTTATGGTGATATATATTATTATTTTTTTATTTTATAGTATATTCAACCCTCGAAACCCTCTTTTGGCATGTGTGTTCTTTTATCGTTTTTATGTATTGTTTTTTATCATATTTATTTTTTTGGTTTTGTTTCTACATGTTTTTTTCATGTCTTTTACTCATTATATATATTTTCTCTCTATTTAGTTCAACCTTCAATTTTGGCCTGTATTCTCCACAATTATAGGCGAATGTTTCCAAATTTATGATGTATTGCCTCATGACGAATCGCCACTTTGGAACTGTATATTTATTTATTTGCCTATATGGAGATGTTTTTTGACACATTTCTGTGACCAATGTTGTATTTATATCATATGCTGCATATTTGGGAGTTTTTTTGTATTCCACTACTACACCAGACATATATCTTGGTACAATGTCCTATATACTATTATGTGCGGTGCGCATGCGCTATGGCTTGTCATGGCTCCTGGCATGTGGGGAGCGTCTCACTGGGTGTTTTGTGTATGCGCGCTGTTTGGCGCGGGTGCACTGACACCCTGACGCTTCCTACACATGCTACAAGGACCTGCGACCTGCCGCGCGCATGCGCCAGCATACGCACTATCATTGGTCATCTGTGATCATGTGATGTGATCACATGCCTTTTTAAAGGTCCTTCCATGGACAATTGATACATTCCCCTTGAGGAAGTGTGCTCTGCAGCACACGAAACGCGCGTCGGGGGTACACACTGCCTGCCCAGGACGCTCCTCTCCCCTCCATAGTCCAATACATTGGTAAGTGTCCTCCTCTTTTATTTATCGGCTCTTTATGAACCCTTATATAGGTAGTATCTTCTGCACTGGCGAGGATTTCTTCTAGGACACTCACCTATTCCACTTATGCCCTTATATTACACTGACATGGGGCTTCTTTGATTTTGACTATTTTGTATGGGGACTTTTGTGAGGGGAACGATTGCCCTGTGGTATCTTTGGTATTCTCTGCTCTGAGCCATTGTTATTATTATTTTCTGCATGACACTGTCTTTTCTACTTTTTTGTACTTTTTCAAATAAAAATATAATTAAAATTATTATTTTTTGTCACCTATTTGCTTCTTTTTCTCCTGGTGTGCAAAATACTGCAGGAGACCTACTGGAGCCCGTATGTAAACACGCAGTGGTAGATCAGTGCCGACAGCTGTCACAGACAGCTGACAGGCACGGCAAGCGGTGCGGGGACCTTTGCCGTCGGTCCCCGCACCTACAGCGCTGTGCTTGGTCAGTCAATCTGACTGACCAAACACAGCAGCGATCGCGCAGGAGATGCTGAAATTTCAGCATCTCCAGCGCGATCAGTGCAGGAGCCGGCGCTGCAATGGCCGAGCTTCCTGCACTGACAGCCAGGAGCGGCGCCCCCGCCGCCCCTGGCTGTTAACCCCCTGACTGCGCTCAGGGGGGGGAGGCAGAGGGTCGGGAGCTCACTCTGCCTCAGATCGGCGCCCTGCAATGTATTTGCAGGGCCCGATCTCTGCCTTGATGAACCGGGGGTTGTCATGACAACCTCCGGGTCATGTAGCTACGTAAAGCTGCTGTGATCAATGTCACAGCAGCTTTCACTATAGTTACAATCCATTGCAATGCATTGTAACTGCAATAAATAGTAAAAAAGTGAAAGTCCCATAAAGTGACAAGTAAAAAAAAGCATTTTTTATAAAAAAATTGTAAAAAAAATATTAAAAAATAATTTTAAAAAAATCCCCTAAAAAATACACATTTTTATGTAATAAAAAAAACAAAAAACAAAAAAAACACACATGTTTTGTATCGCCGCGTCCGTAAAAATCCTATCAATAAAAGCGTATCCCTAGTTAACCCCTTCAGTAAAAGCCGTAAAAAAAAAAAAAGTAGTAAATTATACTTTTTCCAAGCAGTATCATCATACCGCTTGGAAAAAGTGCAATAACACGCGATCAAAAAGTGGGATATAAATAACCATGGTACCGCTGAAAACGTCATCTTGTCCCGCAAAAAACAAGCTGCTATACAGCATTATCAGCGAAAAAATAAAAAAGTTATCGCTCGCGGAATAAACTGATGCAAAAATAATTATTTTTTCTATAAAACTTTTTATTGTGTAAAAAACGCCAAAACATAAAAATATATATAAATGAGGTATCGCTGTAATCGTAGTGACCCGAAGAATAAAGCTACTTTATCAATTTTACCACACGCGGAACGGAGGAAAAAAAAAAAAAACAATCCCTGAATTGCTGGTTTTTGTTCATTCTGCTTCCACAAAAATCGGAATAGGAAGCGATCAAAAAACGTTATGTGCCCGAATATGGTACCAATAAAAACGTCAACTCGTCCCGCAAAAAATAAGCCCACAGATAACTCTGTCAGCCGAAATATGGAAAAATTATAGCTCTCAAAATACGGTGATGCAAAAATTTCTTACAAAAAATTATTCCAAAAAAAGCGTCTTTTAGTGTGTGACAGAAGCTAAACATGAAAAAAGGGTGTAAATCTGGTATCGCTGTAATCGCACCGATCCGAGGAATAAATTCGCCTAATCACTAATACCGCACGAGGAACGGCGTAAAAAAGAAAACCAATTCTTCACCTTTTGTGGATTTGTTCATTCTGCCTCCCAAAGATCGCAATAAGTTCCCCCCCACATATGGGGTGTCAGCGTACTCAGGACAAAATGCACTTCAAATTTTGGGGTCCTATTTCTCCTGTTACCCTTATAAAAATAAAAATTTGGGGGAAAAAAGATTATTTTTGTGGAAAAAAATATGATTTTTTTATTTTCACGGCTCTACGTTATAAACTTCTGTGAAGCACTTGGGGGTTCAAAGTGCTCACCACACATCTAGATAAGTTCCTTGGGGGGTCTAGTTTCCAAAATGGAGTCACTTGTGGGGGGTTTCTACTGTTTAGGCGCATCAGAGGCTCTCCAAACGTGACATGACACCCGCAGACCATTCCATCAAAGTCTGCAGTTGAAAAAGGCGCTCCTTCCCTTCCGAGCTCTGCCATGCGTCAAAATAGTGGTTTACCCCCACATATGGGGTATCAGCGTACTCAGGACAAATTGCACAATAACTTTTGGGGTCCTGTTACCCTTTGGAAATAAAAATTGGGGGTGGAAAGATCATTTTTGTGGAAAAGATATGATTTTTTAATTTTACAGCTCTATGTTATAACCTTCTGTGAAGCCCTTGGGGGTTCAAAGCTCTCACCACACATCTAGATAAGTTCCTTGGGGGGTCTAGTTTCCAAAATGGGGTCACTTGTGGGGGGTTTCCACTGTTTAGGCACACAGGGACTCTCCAAATGCGACATGGCGTCCAATCTCAATTCCAGCCAAAAAAGTCAAATGGCGCTGCTTCCCTTCCGAGCTCTGCCATGCGCCCAAATAGTGGTTTACCCCCACACATGGGGTATTGGTGTACTCAGGAGAAATTGTACAACAAATATTGTGGTTCATTTTCTACTGATACCCTTGATAAAATTTAAAAAAATTGTGTCGAAAGAAAAATTTTGGGAAAAAAAGTTAAATGTTCATTTTTTCCTTCCACATTGCTTCAATTCTTGTGAAGTACCTAAAGGGTTAATAAACTTCTTGAATGTGGCTTTGAACACCTTGAGGGGTGCAGTTTTTAGAATGGTGTCACTTTTTGGGTATTTTCTGTCATATTGACCCCTCAAATTCACTTCAAATGTGAGGTGGTCCCTAAAAAAAATGGTTTTGTAAATTTTGTTGGAAAAATGAGAAATTGCTGGTCAACTTTTAACACTTATAACTTCCTAACAAAAAAAAATTTTGGTTCCAAAATTGTGCTGATGTAAAGTAGACATGTGGGAAATGTTATTTATTAACTATTTTTTGTGATATATCTCTCTGATTTAATGGCATAAAAATTATTTCCGTTTTTTTCATAAATAAACGCAAGTTATATTGAAGAAATTTTACCACTATCATGAAGTACAATATGTTACGAGAAAACAATCTCAGAATCGCCAAGATCCGTTGAAGCGTTCCAGAGTTATAACCTCATAAAGAGACAGTGGTCAGAATTGTAAAAATTGGCCTGGTCTTTAACCTACAAAATGGCTTGGTCGTTAAGGGGTTAATGAGAGACACCCATCCAGTAGCATGCCAGTCAGAGCTGCAGCAATTTGTAGTGGCATAGATTATTCTGCCGGAATATTGATGGCCCATACGAGCAAGATAGCTTCTCATGGTTAAGATTTTGGGACTGTGAAGATCTGGGAGGCAAAGAAACTCGCTATCAAGTTTCTTGTATTAATCAATAATTACAGGACCCTTGTGGTATGGTGCAGTGTCTTTCTGAAAGTGTCTTGCTATAGGGTCTATAGGGTATGTAGATGCCATGAAGAAATTAACTTGGTCAGCCACAATGCTTAGGTAAGTCCTAATGTCTAACTTCAATCCATAGATACCCAAGGTGTGCCAAGGAACCATTCCCCACATCCATTCAGGATGCTTGCACAAAATTCTGGCCTCTCATCAGCATGCTGCAGCAGATATCTGGAATCTTTACATCAATGGGGCTGGAACCGATCCCCTGCAGTTATAATCTATCTGTGCTAAGGAATGATGACATATGTATTTGGACGTCTTAGTTGGGCACGGACTGGTTGCGGCTCTCCCAACCGGAGCATGACTGCTTCATATATTTCTATGAGGCTGTCACGATCGGGTCAGGGGAACCACGGTCTGTCCGTACATTAGCAAAGTCTGGTTTGCTTTTCACTCACCAGTCACATGAAACCTGGTAGAGATAGGACATATAGGGTTAGGTAGCATCCATATTAAAATCTACACCATGACGTGGTGGGATGGATTTTGCGCTCTTTGATTAGAAAGCGCTAACTAAGTACCTTACATTTTTGATGTTTACAGTAACATTGTAGTTCATGTATTCAGTTAGTCGCAGTTCGTTTTTGGAATGATTTGCACTGATATGAGAATAAGCCCTAAAGCCTCCATCATATGTCCATATAAAAGCCGATCCTGGTGCCATCAGTGTTTTCCATCAGTGTGTCATCCGTATATCCGTTTTAAACCATCAGTGTGTCATCAGTGTTTTTCATGGATCGAGAAACAAAAATCTTCTATACTTTGCAATGTTAACCCCTTCATGACCCAGCCTATTTTGACCTAAATGACCTGGCCATTTTTTGCAATTCTGACCAGTGTCCCTTTATGAGGTAATAACTCAGGAACGCTTCAACGGATCATAGCGATTCTGAGACTGTTTTTTCGTGACATATTGGGCTTCATGTTAGTGGTAAATTTAGGTCGATAATTTTTGCGTTTATTTGTGAAAAAAAATGGAACTTTGGCCAAAATTTTGAAAATTTCGCAATTTTCAAATTTTTAATTTTATTCTGTTAAAACCAGAGAGTTATGTGACACAAAATAGTTAATAAATAACATTTCCCACATATCTACTTTACATCAGCACAATTTTGGGAACAACATTTTTTTTTGTTAGGAAGTTATAAGGGTTAAAAGTTGACCAGCGATTTCTCATTTTTACAGCAAAATTTACAAAACCATTTTTTTTGGGGACCACCTCACATTTGAAGTCACTTTGAGGGGTCTATATGGCAGAAAATACCCAAAAGTGACACCATTATAAAAACTGCACTCCTCAAGCTACTCAAAACTACATTCAAGAAGATTATTAACCCTTCAGGTGCTTCACAGGAACTAAAGCAACGTGGAAGGAAAAAATGGACATTTTAATTTTTCCAACAAAATTTTTCTTTTAGCATCAATTTTTCATTTTTGCATGGGCAACAGGATAAAATGGATCCTAAAATGTGTTGGGCAATTTCTCCTGAGTACACAGATACCTCATATGTGGTCATAAACCACTGTTTGGGCGCACGGTAGGGCTCAGAAGGGAAGGAGCGCCATTTGACTTTTTGAATGGAAAATATGCTGGAATATTTAGCGGTTGCCATGTCGCATTTGGAGAGTCCCTGTGTGCCTAAACATTGGAGCTCCCCCACAAGTGACCGCATTTTGGAAACTAGACCCCCCAAGGAACTTATCTAGATGCAGAGTGAGCACTTTGAACCCCCAGGTGCTTCACAAATTGATCCGTAAAAAAAAGAAAGTACTTTTTTTTTTCACAAAAATTTTCTTTTAGCCTCAGTTTTTTCATTTTCACATGGGCAACAGGATAAAATGGATCCTAAAATTTGTTGGGCAATTTCTCCTGAGTACACCGATACCTCATATGTGGTCATAAACCACTGTTTGGGCGCACGACAGGGCTCAGAAGGGAAGGAGCGCCATTTGACTTTTTGAATGGAAAATATGCTGGAATATTTAGCGGTTGCCATGTCGCATTTGGAGAGTCCCTGTGTGCCTAAACATTGGAGCTCCCCACAAGTGACCCCATTTTGGAAACTAGACCCCCAAGGAACTTATCTAGATGCAGAGTGAGCACTTTGAACCCCAAGGTGCTTCACAAATTGATCCGTAAAAAAAGAAAGTACTTTTTTTTTCACAAAAATTTTCTTTTAGCCTCAGTTTTTTCATTTTCACATGGGCAACAGGATAAATGGATCCTAAAATTTGTTGGGCAATTTCTCCTGAGTACACCGATACCTCATATGTGGTCATAAACCACTGTTTGGGCGCACGGCAGGGCTCAGAAGGGAAGGAGCGCCATTTGACTTTTTGAATGGAAAATATGCTGAAATATTTAGCGGTTGCCATGTCGCATTTGGAGAGTCCCTTTGTGCCTAAACATTGGAGCTTCCCCACAAGTGACCGCATTTTGGAAACTAGACCCCCCAAGGAACTTATCTAGATGCAGAGTGAGCACTTTGAACCCCAAGGTGCTTCACAAATTGATCCGTAAAAAAAAGAAAGTACTTTTTTTTTCACAAAAAATTTTCTTTTAGCCTCAGTTTTTTCATTTTCACATGGGCAACAGTATAAAATGGATCCTAAAATTTGTTGGGCAATTTCTCCTGAGTACACTGATACCTCATATGTGGTCATAAACCACTGTTTTGGCGCACGGCAGGGCTCAGAAGGGAAGGAGCGCCATTTGACTTTTTTAATGGAAAATATGCTGGAATATTTAGCGGATGCCATGTCGCATTTGGAGAGTCCCTGTGTGCCTAAACATTGGAGCTCCCCCACAATTGACCCAATTTTGGAAACTAGACCCCCCAAGGAACTTATCTAGATGCAGAGTGAGCACTTTGAACCCCAAGTGCTTCACAAATTGATCCGTAAAAAAAAAAAAGTACTTTTTTTTTCACAAAAATTTTCTTTTAGCCTCAGTTTTTTCATTTTCACATGGGCAACAGTATAAATTGGATCCTAAAATTTGTTGGGCAATTTCACCTGAGTACACCGATACCTCATATGTGGTCATAAACCACTGTTTGGGCGCACGGCAGGGCTCAGAAGGAAAGGAGCGCCATTTGACTTTTTGAATGGAAAATTAGCTCCAGTCGTTAGCGGACACCATGTCATGTTTGGAGAGCCCCTGTATGCCTAAACTTTGGAGCTCCCCCACAAATGACCCCATTTTGGAAACTAGACCCCTAAAAACTTATGCAGATGCACAGTGAGCACTTTGAACCCCCAGGTGCTTCACAAAAGTTTATAATGCAGAGCCGTGAAAATAAAAAATCATTTTTTTTTCTCAAAAAATGATTATTTAGCCCCCTATTTTTTATTTTCACAATGGTTACAGGAGAAATTGGACCCCAAAAGTTGTTGTCTAATTTGTCCTAAGTACGCTAGTACCTCACATGTGGGGGAGAACCACTGTTTGGGCACACGTCAGGGCTTGGAAGGGATGTAGTGACGCTTTGAAATGCCGACTTGATGGAATGGTCTGCGGGCGGGCAGAGCCCCTGATGTGCCTAAACAGTAGAAACCCCCCACAAGTGACCACATTTTGTAAACTAGATCCCTCAAGGAACTTATCTAGATGTGTGGTGAGCACCTTGAACCCCTACGTGCTTCACAGAAGTTTGTAATGCAGAGCCGTGAAAATAAAAAATAATTTTTTTCCTCAAAAACTGATTTTTTTAACCCGCAATTTTTTATTTTCACAAGGGTAACAGGAGAAATTGGACCACAAAAGTTGTCGTACAGTTTGTCCTGAGTACACTGGTACCCCATATGTGGGGGGGAACCACTGTTTTGGCGCATGGGAGAGCACAGAAGGGAAGGAGCGCCATTTTGGAATGCAGACTTGATGGAATTTCTGTGGGCGTCATGTTGCGTTTGCAGAGCCCCTGATGTGCCTAAACAGTAGAAACCCCCCACAAGTGACCCCATTTTGGAAACTAGACCCCCCAAGGAGCTTATCTAGATGTGTAGTGAGCACTTTGAACCCCCAAGGGCTACACAGAAGTTTATAACGCCGGGCCATGAAAATAAAAAAATCATATTTTTTCCACAAACATGATCTTTTAGTCCCCAATTTTTTTTATTTTCCCAAGGGTAACAGGAGAAATTAGACCTCAAAAGTTGTTGTCCAATTTGTCCTGAGTACGCTAATATCCCATATGTGGGAGAAAACTACTGTATGGGCACACTTCGGGGCTCGGAAGGGAAGTAGTGACGTTTTGAAATGCCGACTTGATGGAATGGTCTGCGGGCGTCATGTTACGTTTGCAGAGTCCCTGATGTGCCTAAACAGTATAAACTCCCCACAAGTGACCCCATTTTGGAAACTAGACCCCGCAAGGAACTTATCTAGATGTGTGGTGAGCACTTTGAACCCCCAAGTTCTTCACAGAAGTTTATAACGCAGAGCCGTGAAAATAAAAAATCATTTTTTTTCCACAAAAATAACTTTTTTAGTCCCCAATTTTTTTTTCCCAACAGTAACAGGAGAAATTAGACCCCTAAAGTTGTTGTGCAATTTTTCCCGAGTATGCTGATACCCCATATGTGGGGGTAAACCACTGTTTGGGCATACGTCGGGGCTTGGAATAAAGGGAGCACTGTTTGACTTTTTGAACGCAAAATTTGCAGGAATCAATGGTGGCGCCATGTCGCGTATGGAGACCCCCTGATGTACCTAAATAGTGGAAACCCCTCAATTCTAACTCCAACCCTAACCCCAACACACCCCTAACCCCAACCCTAACCCCTACACACCCCTAACCCTAATACAAACCCTAACCATAACCCTAACCCCAACACACCCCTAACCCTAATCCCAACTCTAACCATAAACCTAACCACAAGCCTAACCCTAATCCCAACCCTAACCCCAAAACACCCCTAACGTTTATCCTAACTCTAACCCTAACCACAAACCTAACCCTAATCCCAACCCTAACCCTAATTCCAACCCTTACCCTAGTTCTAACCCTAACCCTAGTTCTAACCCTAAGGCTGGGTTCATATTGCGTTTTACCAGCCCGTTGAACACGTAGCGTTGACGGGCTGGTAACGGTATAGCATAACGCGATCGCGTTATGCTATACCCGCTAGTGCAGAGGAATCAGCGATGATTCATCTGTGCTAGTTGTGATGGAGCCCAGACGCTGCAGCCTGCGTCCAAGGCTCCGTCACTGAATGACGACACGTCGCGAACGCATGCCGCTTCATGGCATGCGTTGCGATGCGCACACAAATGGGGTGAATGGCAGCGTTAACGGACTGCGTTACACCGCGTTATACCGCGGTGAAACACAGTCCATCTAACGGACTGCCATAATGCAATATGAACCCAGCCTGACCCTAAGGCCCCGTGCACACGTTGCGGATTCACTTGCGGATTTTTCTAAAATCCGCAGGTAAAACGACCTGCCTTTTACCTGCGTATTTAGCGCGGATTTGCTGCGGTTTTTCTCTGCGGTTTTACGCCTATAATGGAATAGGTGTAAAATCGCTGCGGAATATGCACAAAGAATTGACATGCTGCAGATTTAAAACCGCAGCAAATCTGCGCTGAAAAATCTGCAGCATGTGCACAGCGTTTTTTTTTACCATTTATTTGCATTGTACTGTACATGGTTTCTGGATCTGCTGTGGATCCGCAGCGCCAAATCCGCTGCGGATCCGCAGCAAAATCAGCTGCGGATCAGCAGCGAAATCAGCTGCGGATTAGCAGCGAAATCCGCTGCGGATCAGCAGCGAAATCAGCTGCGGATCAGCAGCGAAATCAGCTGCGGATCAGCAGCGAAATCCGCTGCGGATCAGCAGCGAAATCAGCAGCGAATCAGCAGCGAAATCAGCAGCGGATCAGCAGCGAAATCAGCTGCGGATCAGCAGCGAAATCAGCTGCGGATCAGCAGCGAAATCAGCTGCGGATCAGCAGCGAAATCAGCTGCGGATCCGCAGCAAAATCCGCAACGTGTGCACAGGGCCTAATAGGAAAAAAAAAATTCTTTATTATTTGTCCCTACCTATGACAGGGGGGGTTCACTTACTTTTTTTTATTTTGATCACTGTGACAGTTTATCACAGTGATCAAAATAAATTTTTTGACTGTGCAGGGCGCACTGCGCATGCGCCGGCCGGCGGGCGCACTGCGCATGCGCCTGCCATTTTCCAAGATGGCGGCGCCCATGAAGAATCCCGGGCAGCCGCCGGGAAGGATCCAGGGACATCGGTGGACCGGGAGAGGTGAGTATGGGGGTCGGAAGTGAGGGGGGGTGGATCGGAAGGTGGGGGCAGCGGAGGCCAGGACGAGGGGAGCTTTTAGTGACGGCGGTGACCGACCGCTGCCATCTTTCGGTGGCGGCGGCCGATCGCCGCCGTGAATCCGTGTGGGGGGTCAGGGCTCGGTGTTCAGCCATGGGAGATGCTATTGCAGCATCGGCCATGGCTGGATTGTAATATTTGCAACACCCTATTGCAACATCTACTGCAAACACCCTTTTCTCTGGCCTCCCTGCTAACACCCTCGCACCTCTCCAGTCCATCCTTAACTCTGCTGCACGACTAATTCACCTCTCTCCTCGCTACTCCTCCGCTTCTCCCCTCTGCAAATCTCTTCACTGGCTCCCATTCCCTCAGCGTATCCAGTTCAAATTACTAATACTGACCTACAAGGCCATCTATAATCTGTCTCCTCCATATATCTCTGAACTAATCTCCCGATATCTTCCCTCACGTAATCTCCGATCCTCCCAAGACATCCTTCTCTCCTCCACACTTATTCGCTCCTCACCCAACCGCCTCCAAGACTTCTCCCGAATATCCCCCATCCTCTGGAATTCTTTGCCCCAACACATCCGACTATCAAACTCATTCAGATCCTTCAGACGGAACCTGAAAACCCATCTCTTCAGGAAAGCTTACAGCCTGCAATGACCCTGCTACCTCCTCACCACTACCGGAGATATCGCCTCAACCAACACCGGAACTGCTGCGACCCCTTAACCTGCTGTCTCCTGCCCCACAATCCTGTAGAATGTAAGCCCGAAAGGGCAGGGTCCTCTCCCCTCTGTATCAGTCTGTCATTGTTAGTTTGTTTACTGTAAGTGATACCTGTAATTTGTATGTAACCCCTTCTCATGTACAGCACCATGGAATCAATGGTGCTATAGAAATAATATTAATAATAATAATAATAATAATAATAAAATTTCACCAATTATATTGGTGAAATATTACAGATTGCTCTGATTGGCTGTTTCACTTTTAACAGCCAATCAGAGCGATCGTGGCCACGGGGGGTTAAGCCAACCCCCCTGTGGTGAAGCACAAAGGGTCCTGTGCCTGCGGGTCGGATGACCTTTCAGTGACCCCGGTCTCCCGACCCGCAGGGACGCGATCCTTTCATGACGCCACATAGGCGTCATGGGTCGGTTTTGCACTGACTTTCATGACGCCTACGTGGCGTCACAGGTCGGGAAGGGGTTAAACACGTAGAGCACATAGATTGTACACGGTGCCATCCATGAGCTGTAAGTTTTTTCACGGACCCATAGACTTGTATTGGCCCTTGTCATCCGTGCTGCAGGAAAAAAATGGATATGTCTCCATGTGTTTTGCACGACGCCAAGTCCCTGTAATAATACGGCTGTGTGCATAGTACAATAGGTTATAATGGGTACGTGTGGTATTCGTAAATGACTGGATACTGCACATACTGGAAACACGGACGTGTGAAGGAGGCCTAATACAGTGTCACACCTTCACAGATACAATAAATATGAGGGTTTACCAATCATGAGGACCTGAAATATTTCTAAATATCAAGTCAAAATCAACAAATTTCCCAAGCAGGACTGTAGAGGTTTTGTGTACATAGCGGCTTTGTTCTCATGTATTTTCATACTTTGGCATTCCCTTGACTATTCTTTCAGTCGCACATTATAAAATCCAGCTGAATATACTCCTTTACAAACACCACAAAAGCATTTCTGCAAATAATACAACATGGGTCAGACAGCCACTTTGTAATTTAGTGAATTTATGACGAAAATGTGGAAAGAGCATTTGGAATCATAAAGCGGGAATGTCCCTCAAGGCTGGCTGAATGTAGATACCACTCCTTGGGAAGAAACTTCACATTCTTAGTGAATAACATTGCAAATTCTTTACTGTACTTTTATATTTATATCTATCCTTAGGTAGTTAATTCAATAATGTTTTAAAAAAATAATTAGTACATCAAAACCATGCATTTTGCACCAAAACATGCCTAGCACACAAGAAAAATAAAAATTTGCTGAATGCTGAACATTTTCTGTCATTTTAGTATGATATATGGATATGTAAAGTTTTATAATAAGGCATTTTCCTCAAATTCCAGCAGAGTGTTGTCCCCTTTTTCATGCCTGATGGCTCTACCTGTGTTCAATATCACCCCAGTCATCAAAATATTTGTTTAGATATAATATTTTATAAAAGCTGGTATACACCAAAAGATATCTTAAAGGAATTTTAAAGAGTTAAGGGGGTTTTACATTTAACGATGCAGCCGTGATCCCGACCACGATATGACCGGTCAGGATCGCTGGTGCATCGCTAAATGGTCGCTAGTGAGCTGCCACACAGGCAGATCTCACAGCGACTTAGCGACGCAGCAGCGGTCGTTACTTACCTTTCAGACGCGGCGATCCTGACATCCTCCTGCCCGCTTCCACGCATCGCTCGTCGGCGCCAGCAGGAAGCCCAGCAGGAAGTGCCCGATGAGAAATGGAGTTGCACATTCTCATGCGATCAGCGACAGACAGCGGGGGAGCCGGTCGGAGGTAAGTATCACACATAGCGATATCGCTAGTAATATCGCTGCTGCGTCACCAAATCGGTGATGCTTTAGCGATATTGCTGGCGATATCGCTATGTGTAAAAGGCCCTTTATTCTCAAGGTGTGTCTTGAGCAGCACACACCTTTCCAGTCTCCCTATTTCCTTTTTTATGGGGGTGGGCTCTTCTCTTTGAGTGACAGTTATGGTTAGTTTCCTTCTCCTGATCTTATGCTGCTGCACCACATTAATAGTCTGTCAGTGACCTTTTTCTGGACTTTACACTGTTATCATTATTTTTGCACATAACAAGCCAGACATGTTTTGGAGAACTGCTTTTGAAAATGCCAATGCTGGAGGTTGGTGATTTTGCAGGACTGATAACAGCTGAGGAGCTGAGAATATGAGGGAGGGAGGTGAGTAGCTGACTGATGTACAGAAATCAATGGGCTGAAGAAAGGTGGATGGAATATCAACAGTTAACAGCATGAATCAGGCAGCATGAATCAGAGCCTGGCTGAATTAATGAAGCCAGGTATAATTTTTTTTAGTTTAAAGATCCTGGAGACAGCCATTTCTGCTAAGTTACAGTTACAGGTTAAATCAGATTAAAAAAAGTATTTAAATCTTGAAATGCCGCCCAAAGGTTTTTTTTATGACGTTACAGGGCGTTTGGGGCGTAAATTAAATGAAAAATGAATAAACAAGTAAAAAGCCAGAAAAAATAAATTACCAATCCAAATCGCTGTTACTAGTTCTGCCCACATTAAAAAAAATGTGTTCAATATATAAAAAATAATTATTAAGGGAAAATAAACAAATTTTAAGAAGAGATACATATGTGTTTTATTTTCTCACATAAGTTTTCTTTTTATTTTCTCAGCAAAAGTGTCTGATAGAAGTAAAAAAATAAAAAATAAAGAGTAGAATGAAAAAAAATGCAAAAATTATGTGAATATTAAAATAAAAAAAATACATTTTTTTAAGTTGCATGAAAATGTCTGAAAACACACTTGAAAATGTGCCTGGACAGGAATAAGGGTAAATGTTCCCATCCTGAATTGGTGTATGTAAGTAGAATAAAATCTTTTTTTGCGATTAAAAGGTTTCGATAGTATTTAGTATTGGGGATCCTGTCCCTCCTCTCCTTACAAGACAGGGGAGGCAAGGAGAAATGGAGACAAGTGCAGCCACTAAAGAACTAAAGAACATATCATCAGTGACTGCTCTCAGGTGGGAGTGTGAATATCCTGCTTAATCATTGGGCTGCTTCATGTGGGAATAGAAGAAGCAGATAAGTTCACAGCCAGCGGACACTATTTTATATAAATGTCTTTTTCATTGTTGTTGGTACTTGTGACATGCTACCCAAAGCAAGGATCAATTGATAGAGTTTCTCGTCATCATTATTTGGAGGATGGATGCCCCACAAATACAACATAAGACTAGCAAAGAAAGGCGCATATAAAAGACTCGGTAGATCCACAGCTGTTTTTTCAGTTTTTTCTTGAATAGCTTGCATGGTCCATGTAATTAATTACTTGGAAAATGATTGCATCTGTGCTTTGAAAGGAGCTGATTGAGGCTCTAATGCTGAATAGGCCGGCGTTTGCATCTGTTTAATGTGAGAGAGTAAACTGAACTAATATATTATCTAAGAAAGGTGTCTGCTATCTTTACTAATAGTTCATGAGGAAAATAGTATATATTGAGAAGATTTAAGCTGGTCATAGACATTAAACAAGGGTCATTGGTTGACGCATCTTACACAATTTTTTAGGCAAATAATTAAAAAGGTTTTGACTTTTTCACTGATTGAAGTCATTAACTCTTCCTTTTTTTCTCTGTCTAGACCTGCTTTCTTTCAGTCATGACTTGATCGTGACCCTGAAAAAATCGGTAGTAGATACACAGCACTCCGTATGGTAAGGTGCTGAGTAGGATTCCACTCCTTAATGTATAGTATAAGAAAGAACTTGGCACTCCAAGTATGTTGTTCTCAATCAAAATTGTCTAAAGTGAACCTGACAGCAGATACACGCTGTCTGTGACCAGATACGTGCTGCCCGATCCACGGACAGCGAGTGTCAGGCACTGGCTGTGTTATGATCTGGACTGGATTGGAGGTTTTACTATTGCATCCACAAAGGGGATCAGAGGCTGGTAGCTTAGTCACAGGAAGCAAGAGGTTTGTACCCAAGAGTGGTAGTATGGTATTGGAGGATTAGGAGGATTAGCAGGTAGCGTAGTCAGTAGAGAAGCCAGAGATTGTGTTTCGACACACACCACAATTGTGGATACCAAGGCTATGGGGTACTCGGAGCCGAGCCCATGGAAATCTATGGGAGTTGTCACTGGTAGCGGTGGCTCTGTCCGTGGCCCAGGCGGTCGTGCAATAGGGGATATTTACAGGGGATTATTAGGATAGTTCGTGACGCCACCTGTGGTTTCTGGTCAATTGTACCAGCGCTGCTGTAAGGGTCTTCACAGGGGATGTTATGGGGCAGCTGGGTGGTAAGTCTCCCACAGGTGAGACTGGTCCCTGGAAGTCTATGGTGATGGTGCAGGGTGTAGATAATAATTCAGTCACACACAATGCAGCTTCCTTTTCATACCTTTTACTTGTAGATGGTTCAAGCAGATCCCGGGGAGCTGGTCGGGGTGGAGAGTGCACATTCGGGTAACCGCTGAGCAGGTTAGAGGCTCCTTTACTTCAAAAATGTACTTGAGTCCAAACTTGCATAAAGCGAAGTTAACTCTTTCTGTAGCAACTACGCCCGGCCAACATTGTGGTGGAGCCTTCTAAGTGGTGAGAACTAAGTCCTTACTTTTGTCGTGCACTTGACTCAAAGTCCCCGTTCTCCCTGACTCCGGTTACGTATTGACGCTTTGGGCTGCACTCTGCGACCTGTAGTCCAGATGCCTCCGGGTTTCTTGTTACTAAGCTTGAAACTGTAGCAACGCTTCGGACCCCGTTGTCCGGCAAATTAGTGCAGGTAATCCAATACCCAAGGCACTTCTCTATCTTCTCCACTGCGCCCTTCGCCCTGCTTTCCGCTCTTAACATAAGCACCTGTAGCTTCGATGTGAAAAGTCAGCTTTCTCCTAGAGCTCACTGAATAGCTCTCAGTATCCTCCAAGTCCAGACTGGACTGAGACTGAACTGCACTGTCCTCTGACAGGAAACAGACTCCTCTCTCTCTCTTCTCCCTCCAGACTAATCACTGCCTGCTACGTGTCACTCCCCCCTTATATCTCAGATGGGTGTGCTGAAAGAGTGAGTGGCAGTGAATGCATATCAAGCTTTGCGATTACCTTCCTGTGCACTCTCCTGGATTTTATGTGTGCCTGCATAGCTGGGCCACACAATTGTACACAGGAGACAGCAGTATGATATTGGAGGATTAGCAGGTAGCGTAGTCAGTATGGAAGCCAGAGGTTGTACATAGGAGACAGCAGAATGGTATGAAGCAGCAGCAGGTGAGAGTGCTAGGCAAGAGTCTGGGAGCTAAGTAATCTTGCAAGGAATGAGGTGCCCGACCAGGTTTATATAGGGTGTTCAATCAGGAAATCACAGGATGAAGCCAATCAGGAACAACACAGGGGGAGTCACTCAGGAACAGCACAGGTACTGGTATCTGGATTAGTGTGTAGCCCTGGTACACAATACCAGGAGGATGAGTGGAGAGGTAACAGTTAAGGGCTCTTCATACATCATGTACACTTCTGACACACCCAGCAGGGGTGTGGAAGGGAGTGATTTTAGTCAGTCGGTTTCCTGTCCTTGGACAGAGTAGACGTGTCCAGTTTGAGCCTGTCAGCAGTTCAGAAAGTGGAGGCTAGTACAGGTGGTCTAGTTCACCTCAGCCTAGTCAGAGCTGTGCCCCACTGGAAGAAAGACTGAGCTATCTATTAAGAGTCGAGCAAATCGAAGGGCAAAGTGGAAGGAAGATTATTGGAAAAGTGCTTTTGGCTTGGAAAAGTCCTGCACATTGCTACCGGTCACTGGGGACCGAAGGATCACTATTAGCTTCAAGCATAGTGGTAAGAAAACCAGGGATTTACCGGACCCTAGGTCGCGGCAAACAGCCCATATAGTCAGTACGTAACCGGAGTCAGGTGAAATAGGGACTTTGAGTCAAGCGCAGACAAAAGCAAGAACCTAGTTTCATCAATTGGAAGACTTCACCACAAATCTGACTGGGCAGAACAGCTTTGGAAAGCTGGAGTTATTGAGGGAACTACGCTTCAGGCTGGTTGTACTCATCATTATTGGACAGTAAAGGAGGCCCCTAACTTGCTTAGCCGTTGCCTCAAAGCTCATCCTCCATCAACCCCATCAGCCTCCCTGGGACCTGCCTTACCATCTTGCAAGTAAAGGTATGGAAAGACGCTGACCGTGTGAGACTGAGTTATTGATTTGCATGCCCGCACAATCCCTACCTAACTACCGACCTGAGGGAAGAGTCCCACCTGTAGGGGACCCGTCATCTAGCTGCCTCACCATCCCCTCAGAGATCTACAGCAGCGCTGGTACAAATTACCAGAAGACTACAGGTGGCGTCACGAACTGTATATAAATCTATCCCCTGTAAATATTCCCCCAACATACGCCAGACCGCCAGGGCCACAGACCGAGCCACAGCTACCTGTGACAACCCCATAGACTTCCATGGGCTCGGCTCTGAGTACCCCATTGCCCTGGTAATCCACAATTGTGGTGGCGGGTCGACACAAAAATTTGGCGTCACGAACAGGATACAAAACTTGCAGCATTGCGAGCCCTGTGTGCCTGTGGAGTGTTTTGATGAAAAAGACTGTTGCTGTTGTTTGGCGCCAAATACCGCCATATTTGCCGCCAGATTCGCGCCCTAAGGCGCTGGAGAAGAAGGTGGGCGTACCTGAAAGAGCGCGCAGAGTCTTGGACACGCCCCTGGCTCTGACTCATCGGCAGGTCCTGCAACAGGAAGTGAACGCTCTGACATCAGAGCGCCTGCGACGAAGGTCCTGTTCCCACTGCGGTGCCTGTGAAATAGCAGCGTCTGAAACCGGTAGGCTCCGTTTAACCAAGGGGGCGCTAAGATGTCACAACAACCGGCTGACAGTGCGGCCCCGGCCGGAGGCCCCAATCCCGCACCGTCTGGTATTGTAGCGCCAGATGGGGGCGCAGGCCCTGCACCCAGTCCGGTAGTCCCGATCATGCCACTAACGCTCCCATATATGCCTGGGGCGAAATGGCTTCCCCAATACAGCGGTGGGCCAGGCACATTAGCAGGCTTCAAGCGGAGGTTATGCAGCATCCTAGAAATGTACTCCATGCCTGAGAGACAAAAAGCTGCTGTGCTAATAGGGCAGCTAACTGGCGCTGCTGAGAGGGAAGTGGAGACTTGGGATACCGTTGATCAGGAGTCGGTACCTGCGATCTTCCTTAAGCTACATGCCATATTTGAAGACCGCACAGAAACGGATCTCCGGATGGCCTTCTATCACTGTTCACAACAGCCAGGTGACAGCATCCGGGACTATGCTTGCCGACTACAGGGAGCCCTGAGAGCCCTCAAGCAAATTAACAATTTAAATGCTATCGACGAGAATAGAATGCTGAAAGAACAATTTATACAGGGATTGAGATCCCAAGAGGAACGCAGAACTGTAAATTGGTGGTCCTTAGATCATCCGGATGCTACCTTTGATGCCCTAAAGGACATGGCAATAAAAGGGCTGCGGCCCCTGGGCAAACCTGAGGTGGCCACCCAACATCATCAGGGTGAAGTCACTCTGGAACCGGCAGTAACCCCCTGTTCCCCGTTAGTGGCTGAAGCCAAAGCGCAGATGACACCTCCTAGTGAATTGGACTGTCTGCGCTCAGAGGTGCGCCAGCTGACTAAAAATCTGGCCGCTGTGATGAGTGCCCTACAGCTGCGGAAAGAGGAAGAAGGGAAGATCTTGTTAGCTGACTGCCCAGAGGACGTTCCGTGGATGCACCGGAGAAGAAAGAAGACGTCGCCCCCCCGGAGGAGGACAACGCCACCCCCAGGAGCGACCTCTGACCAACAACCTTCTCGTCGAGAGATCATCTGTTACCGATGCAACCGGAAAGGTCATCTGTCTACACAGTGTCCTTTAAACGGGCAGAACCTGGGTCCAAGGGCCAACACCCAGGAGAATACCCGTCAGGCCCCCTAGACTGGAACCGCAGGTATGTGGGCGGGCGACCCTACCTGTCTATTATTCTAGATGGTATTGCTGTTCCAGCATTGTTAGACACTGGGTCCCAGGTGACCCTAATACCTGATGCTCTATATACCAAGTACTGGTCAATGGACAGTCTTAAACCTCCGAGCCTTGACTTTACTGTGTATGCTTCTAATGGTCTTCCTGTAGAAGTACTCGGAACAAAATGTGTAGATGTAAAGGTGGGCAGAGAGGAGTTGAAAGACCAAGGGCTTCTGGTAGTAAAGACTGTAAATGAGGAGAACGGTTTAAATATAATTTTGGGTACTAACATTATCGGTAATTGTTTGGGAGAAGTTGTGTTTTTGCTCCAACAGCTCGCTGAGATTGCCCGACCAAGGCAGAAAGGAGTAATCCAAAGAGAGATCCGGGCCCTGGTGTGTCAGCAGCAAGCGAAGCTTACCGACGGCGAAATTGGTAATGTACGGGTCACTGACTCGGATCCTATTGTGATACCCCCAATGAGTGAAATGATCATTTGGTGCAGGGCAGCCATAGGTCTGAGAGGACAGAATTACCAAGCTGTAGTAGAACCCCACCATTCAGAACATAGACCTACACTTATGACTGCTAGAGGAGTAGTAGAAGTGGTGAATGGAAGAGTACCGGTACGGCTTCTCAATTGGGGAGATGATGAGGTAAATTTACCCCGTTATGCAACCATTGCTAAACTACATGCTGTTGATAATAATTCTATTCTCCCGGCTGAGTCCTTAGACTCCTGTCAAATGGCGGAGGACAATGACCCAGCAACTCAGGTGGCGGAATGGTGTCAGCAACTCCATGTTGGGACGGACACCACTCCCGCCCACCAGAAGCAAGGGGTATTACGGGTGGTGCAAGAGTACGCTCAAGTGTTTAGCAAAAATCCACTTGATTTTGGGATAATTAAGGGAGTACAACATCATATCCCTACAGGCAGTCATCCTCCCATCAAAGAGCGGTATAGGCCCATACCTCCAGCTCATTATCAGAAGGCTAAAGAAATGTTGAATGATATGAAGAAAGCTGGGGTGATAAGGGATAGTTGTAGTCCCTGGGCAGCCCCTCTAGTTCTGGTTAAAAAGAAAGATGGTAGTATGAGAATGTGTGTGGATTACAGGCAGGTGAACCGCATAACACACAAGGATGCATACCCGTTACCACGTATAGAGGAATCATTAGCTGCTCTGAAAACGGCTAACTACTTTTCTACCCTCGATCTGACTAGTGGTTACTGGCAAGTGGCTGTGGCTGAGGAGGATCGTGAGAAAACGGCTTTCACCACCCCAATGGGGCTCTGTGAGTTCGACAGAATGCCGTTTGGGCTCAGCAGTGCCCCAGGAACATTTCAGAGAGTGATGGAAAATTGTCTGGGACATCTCAATTTTGAAACCGTGCTGCTATACCTAGACGACGTTATCGTGTATTCCAAGACATATGAGGACCATCTGAAACACCTGGCAGAAGTGTTTGAGTCCCTGTCCAGGTACGGGATGAAATTAAAACCCTCAAAATGCCATCTACTCAAACAGAAGGTACAATACTTGGGGCACATCGTCAGTTCGGAAGGAGTAGCGCCAGACCCAGAGAAAGTCACTGCCATCCAGAAGTGGCCGGAGCCGAAGAACCTTAAGGAAGTGCGACAGTTCCTGGGACTAACGGGTTACTACAGGAGATTCGTGAAAGATTACACGAAGAAGGCAGCTCCTTTACAGGACCTCCTAGTAGGACAATCCCTGAAGAGCAGAAACCCTCCCTTTAATTGGGGTAAAGAACAGGCTGAAGCATTCCAAAAGATGAAAGAGATCCTTACAGGTGATGAGATCTTAACCTATCCTGATTACAGCCAACCGTTCCTGTTGTACACCGACGCCAGTAATGAAGGGTTGGGAGCCGTTCTCAGTCAGAAGCAGAATGGACAAGAAAAAGTCATCGCATATGCCAGCAGAAAACTCAGGCCAACTGAGAGGAATCCGGAAAATTATAGCAGCTTCAAGCTGGAGTTTCTGGCGCTGGTCTGGGCCATTACTGAAAGATTTAAGCATTATCTGGCCTCTAATCAGTTCACTGCGTTTACAGATAACAACCCGTTAACGCACCTGGAAACTGCCAAGCTGGGTGCCATGGAGCAGCGATGGATGGCTCGGTTGTCCAATTACCAGTTTACTATCAAGTACCGGGCAGGTCGAAAGAATGCTAATGCTGATGCGTTGTCCCGGATGCCGCATGACTCTGATACGGAAGAAGAATCGGACGACCTGGAAGAAATTGAGCTACCTGCGTTCCATCGAAATGGGGTAGTCCACGAGCATCGAGTCCACAGAAAGCAGTATGGTGCAACATTAAATCCTTTACCCCATCACAGCTGGAAAGAGACTCAGGACAGTGATCCAGTGGTCAGCCGCATCAAGGAGTTGTTAAAACAGGAAGGTTCCTCCTTGGAAAAGGATGCACCTATGTCAGCAAAGCTCCTGTGGAACGAGAAAAGCAGGTTGTTCCTATACCGTGAGAAGTTGTGCAGGAGATACGTCAACCCCAGAACCCATGAAATGGTCTGGCAAATAGTGGTCCCCAAGGCAGACGTCCCAATGGTGTTGGAAGCGTACCACGATCAAGCAGGACACTTTGGCTGGAGAAAGCTGGAGACCCTGTTGAGATGCCGGTTCTACTGGGTAGGGATGCGCAGCTCCATAGAGAGGTGGTGTCGGAACTGTGGACCCTGTGGTCTCAGAAGAAAGGACTACGGTAGTCAAAAGGCACCCTGCAACCTATCCGGACGACTCGTCCCCTGGAGATTGTGGCCCTGGACCACGTCAAACTGTCGCCAAGTAGATCTGGATACTCATACGCCTTGACCATGGTGGACCATTACTCCAGATTTCTGGTGGTTGTTCCAGTTAAGGACCAGACCGCAGTGACGGCCGCGAAAACCTTTCAAGCAAGCTTCTGCAGACCGCACGGGTATCCGGAGCAAGTCTTAACCGACCAGGGACCTGCTTTTGAAGCCGATTTATTCAAGGAATTCTGTCACATGTACGGGTGCAAGAAAATAAGAACAACACCATATCACCCTCAAACCAACGGTCTTTGTGAAAAGATGAACCATATTGTCCTTGACTTGTTGAGATCCATACCGTTGGAAGACAGGAATCGATGGCCGGATTTACTACCTGATTTGGTTGATTTGTATAACCATATACCTGTAAGCTCAACTAACTGCACTCCAGCCTATCTTATGAGAGCAAGGCCCGGAAGACTACCAATGGATCTAGAACTTGGAGTGGTAGAACCGGAGGCAGACGACGCCGTTGAAAACTGGGACGTCAATCGGCAAGAGCAATACAGAAGAGTACAAATCTGTGTAGAGGAAAGTCTCAACAAGACACGGGAGAAACAGGAAGATGTTTACAACCGAAATGCTCCTGCCAAGCCTTTGATGCCTGGAGAGGTAGTATTAAAAAGAAAAAGGAAGATGCACAAATTGGATAATCAGTGGGAGCAAGAACCCTACGTCATACAAGATTCTAAATATGACAACAGAAAAGTTTGTGTCGTCAGTAAGGACGGAGGAAGAACAACAATCACTGTGTCCAGAGATCATTTGAAGTTGTGTCCAGAACACTTAAAGCGTTGTGAAAAGAACCCTGTCCTCAATCAAGGAGAAAGAAAGGAAGAGGTCCTACACACAGATCTGGGAGATTTTCCTGCGGATTGGCCCCGACTGGGAGATGCTGTGATAATTCCAGTGTTGCAGTTTTATCAGCCACAAGAGGAAATTCTACCTCCAGTTGTGCCCGTGGTGCCAGTTGAGCCCGCTCAGGAGTTACCCATCCCAGCAACACCTCAACCTGTGGAATCTCAAGAAGGATCATCTGAAGCAGCGCCCCATACTATGGGATCCCCTGGTGAAGCTGACTCACACCGCCCAGCCATCAGTACGCTTGCCAGATCCATAGAAAGATTGAGGCAGTTCTATAGTTTGCCGTCACGCAGTGCAGACAGATCGCAACTTGATATACCTGAAGCTACACCACGTAGATCAGAGCGAACCACCAAAGGGAAGTTACCCATTAGATATCAGCAGTGATTATAACGAATTCATGTGAATATTGTAAAAAGTCTATATATATATGTGTTTTTCCCTATTATGTCTTATAATGGACTCAGAGGCTGAGGACTGAGCCAGCCCAAAAACTGTATCCTGTAAATAGTTGCACTAAAGTGCCTTTTTAATGGTTTCACATGAAACCTTGACTTACCTCTGAACCAAAAACCCGTGTGGTGTGGCACTGAGTGAGGTCTGCATTCGGATGTCCTGCAGCCCACCCAGGACCTACGTTGAAGGTTTGGTGCGGGTCCTTCACAAGAATACTGTGTATTTATTGAATGCTATTTAATATTTGTATTTTTCTATAATGTTTTGCAACGTTCAAGATATCCTCACCTCCCGGATGGGACGAATTAATGTTATTGTTGATGTTTTCATGCATAAACAAAAATGTCTCTTTTGTATTTTACAGCCCGGGAGTGCTGTCGTTTACCATGGGGGAATGTGTAGCCCTGGTACACAATACCAGGAGGATGAGTGGAGAGGTAACAGTTAAGGGCTCTTCATACATCATGTACACTTCTGACACACCCAGCAGGGGTGTGGAAGGGAGTGATTTTAGTCATTTGTCGGTTTCCTGTCCTTGGACAGAGTAGACGTGTCCAGTTTGAGCCTGTCAGCAGTTCAGAAAGTGGAGGCTAGTACAGGTGGTCTAGTTCACCTCAGCTAGTCAGAGCTGTGCCCCACTGGAAGAAAGACTGAGCTATCTATTAAGAGTCGAGCAAATCGAAGGGCAAAGTGGAAGGAAGATTATTGGAAAAGTGCTTTTGGCTTGGAAAAGTCCTGCACATTGCTACCGGTCACTGGGGACCGAAGGATCACTATTAGCTTCAAGCATAGTGGTAAGAAAACCAGGGATTTACCGGACCCTAGGTCGCGGCAAACAGCCCATATAGTCAGTACGTAACCGGAGTCAGGTGAAATAGGGACTTTGAGTCAAGCGCAGACAAAAGCAAGAACCTAGTTTCATCAATTGGAAGACTTCACCACAAATCTGACTGGGCAGAACAGCTTTGGAAAGCTGGAGTTATTGAGGGAACTACGCTTCAGGCTGGTTGTACTCATCATTATTGGACAGTAAAGGAGGCCCCTAACTTGCTTAGCCGTTGCCTCAAAGCTCATCCTCCATCAACCCCATCAGCCTCCCTGGGACCTGCCTTACCATCTTGCAAGTAAAGGTATGGAAAGACGCTGACCGTGTGAGACTGAGTTATTGATTTGCATGCCCGCACAATCCCTACCTAACTACCGACCTGAGGGAAGAGTCCCACCTGTAGGGGACCCGTCATCTAGCTGCCTCACCATCCCCTCAGAGATCTACAGCAGCGCTGGTACAAATTACCAGAAGACTACAGGTGGCGTCACGAACTGTATATAAATCTATCCCTGTAAATATTCCCCCAACATACGCCAGACCGCCAGGGCCACAGACCGAGCCACAGCTACCTGTGACAACCCCATAGACTTCCATGGGCTCGGCTCTGAGTACCCATTGCCCTGGTAATCCACAATTGTGGTGGCGGGTCGACACAGTATCTGGATTAGGAAAGAACTATCCAGAGAGCTGAATAGCTCAAGTTGAAAAGCTGTCTGGTGCACAGGAGTCGCTGGGTTTGAGTCCTCACAGGCTGCGTGATTTCAGCCAGGTATGTTTGACTCTGAAACGCTCCTTTTTTTCAGAGAAAAACATACTTTAAATGCATTGGAGACTAGTCAGATAGGAAGGTCCCTGGCGACAGTTCCCTGCCCGTTTAGCTGGAATGGCAAGTCTCTCGCTGTTTATACACAATAGGAGAATCCTGTCACTATCGGAGCGGGCGTCGGCTGCAAAAACGCTGAAAGAATTGACACACTGCAGATTTAAAAAAGTGCTTTGCAGATTCAAATCAATAAGGAACAAATAAGTGATGTGAGCAAACTAGATCTGTTGCAAAAAAAGGACAGATGCACACTTGAGTTTCCATTTAGCATCCTGAGACGTGTGTCTTGACCGACAGAGGAGCTGTTTTGTAAGCACACAGTGAATTGAGAAAGGCTGCGATAGAGGCAGAAAAAACCTTTGCTCTGCTGTTTCTGATGGGGATACTTTATCAGGGAGGGGCCAGACGATCGCAGTGTCCGGTTAGGCCTCTTTCTCACATCAGGTTTTCGGCGTCAGGCGCGATGCGGCGTCGCGCCGGATATGGTTTTTGAAATGTAAAGTCAGATACAACAGATCCGGTTTTCAGCCGGATTAGTCGAACGAATCTGGCCGAAAACCAGATGCGTCTCATCTGGTGTATCCGTTTTTTCATCCGTTTTTCGATGGATTACGCCGGATCCGGTTTTTTAAAAACGCCCTTTTTGGGGTTCCAAACGTGATTGGCTACTGAAAACCTATATATACACTGTTCCTACAGCCCATCTTGTTGTATAGGAGCAAGTGGCGGTTGGAGAAAAGATCAAGTGGCTGCTGAAGATGGACTTTGTGATAGGAAACATTCTGAAGAATTTGGTGGATTTCACAGTGGAGGCGAATCGTCTGAAAGCGATTGTTCTGGAGAAGGAGAGAAAGATACAGCAGCGACGCCGCCGACGCCGTTTCTGGATCCACCCCATCACAGCCCAGAGAATGACGCGTGGGGTATTTTCTACACTATACATAGAGCTATGAGGAAACCCTCAGAATTTTTTTTCATATCTTCGCATGAAAATGGAGAACTTTGATTTGTTGGTGGAGCGTATTGGAGACCTCATAAGAAGATCGGACACCTATTGCCGCTTCTCCATTTCACTGGCGGAGCGTCTGATGGTGACTCTTCGGTAAGTCATATTTATTGTATCTGCTTGCTTCAGAGCACACTTGTCCTGTAATGTTGTTGCTGGTAGTTTGTATACGGCCATCTGACTCAGCTTTAACAATTGGTGATACTATAAAAATAAATATTTTTTATAGTATTTCCAATTGTTATAGCTGATGTCTGGTATGTAATGCTGTGATTTGAAACTCATTTTTTTGTTTATTCACAGATTCTTGGCAACTGGAGAATCTCTTTCCTCACTCCATTTTCAATACAGACTTGGGATTTCCACCATCTCTGGAATTGTGAAGCACACATGCCGTGCATTGTGGGACTCTCTAGTTGCGGAATTTCTACCAGAGCCCACAACAGACAGTTGGATTGCAATTGCAGAAAAGTTTCTTCAAATATGTCAGTTTCCTAATTGCCTGGGCGCTGTGGACGGGAAACATATCCGGATTGTCAAGCCAGCAGGATCTGGATCCGAATATTTTAATTACAAGAAATATTTCTCCATTGTCCTCATGGCCATCGCTGACGCAGAATACAAATTTATTGCCGTAGATATTGGTGCCTATGGCCGCTTCAATGACTCTCAAGTTTTCAAACTGTGAGCAATGGGCCGTCAGCTGTATGGAAACACCTTCCAGTTCCCACCCCCTAAACCACTGCCTCAAACTTCTGGCCCACTGATGCCTTTTGTTTGTGTAGGGGATGAAGCCTTCCAGCTGTCAGAACACCTGCTAAAACCATACTCCAGCAGAGGATTGACACACACAAAAATAATTTTTAATTACCGCATCACAAGAGCCAGAAGAATGGTGGAGTGCGCTTTTGGGATTCTGACAGCCAAATGGCGTGTTCTATTGACCGCTATCAACCTAAAAACTGAAACTGTGGATGAGGTAATCAAAGCTTGTGTGGTTCTACACAATTTTGTCATCAGCAAGGAACAGATTTCCATTGAGGAACACTCTGAAGAAACCACCTTGCATGATTACCAGAACATTACCAATAGAAGTTCTGTGACTGTTTCCCGAATGAGGGACAAATTTGCCCAATACTTTATGTCCCCTGAAGGAAGAGTAGACTGTCAGGATGACAGAGTTTAATAAACTGCTCCGTGACCTTTGTACCTTGTGTACCCACAGTATACCTTTGCCAACCAAAGTTGTCTACCTTGTGTATTATGTACAGTATGTTACCTTTTGCCCAAAGTTGTGTCCCTGGTTCTGTATAGCAAAGTATTTCACCTTTTAACCAAAGTTCTGTACATTGTTAGGTAATCCCCAACAAGGTACAGAACTTTGTTTAAAAGGTGAAATACTTTGCTAATACACAACCAGGGACACAACTTTGGACAAAAGGTAAAATTATTTTACCTTTTACCCAAAGTTATGTGCCTGCTTTTGTATAACCAATAAATGTTACCTTTATTTAACCTTAGAAATAAATGACAGACAACCATTTTAATCAACCAAATTAACATTTATTTTATGAAAATGTTTAACAATGTTTTTTCAAAGTAAAAAATATTAAACTTTTTTTTCAATGTGAAAAATATTTATTTTTTGCAATGTGCAATAGGTTTTTATTTCTGTTTCTTTTAATAAAAAAAATAATATACATAACATTACAGGTTTGTGTAGTGTGGGGTGGAGATACTACTGGAGGGGCTGTGGGACCCTTCGACAGTGGGAGTGTGGAGAGCGGACTGGGATGGTGTGGGGAAGGATCAGGTAAAAGAGGTGAAGGGGTGGAAAAAGAAATGGAACAGGTGGAGAGGTAGGAGGCAGAACAAGTAGGTGGTGGAGAGGAGGATTGGGCAGGTAGTAGAGGAGCAGATGTGGTTGGGAACTGGTATTGGGCAGGTTGTTGGAAGTGGGGAGGTTGCTGGAAGTGGGGAGGTTGCTGGAAGTGGGTAGGTTGTTGGTACTGGGGAGGTTGTTGGTACTGGGGAGGTTGTTGGTACTGGGGAGGTTGCTGGTATTGAATGGGAGGGGGAGGAGGGATGGTGGCTGGAGGGGGGCAGTGTGGGAGGAACGACTGGGGTGGGTGTAGGTTGGGAGGTAACCTGCGCTAGAGCACTGTGGCAAATATGCATTACATGCATCTGCTGGCTAGGAGATAGCGTATCCATGCGCTCGGCTACAGACCTGAAAAAACTGTGGTTTGGCGAACTTCTTGCTTCTGAATGCATCGTTTGCAGAAGTGTCTTATCCTTCAGAATGCTGGAGCTGAGCTGATTAAAGCCTGCAGCCATTTGCTCTGACAACAGTTCTGGAATGATGCATTAAGATGCAAGAATTCGGGCGCATAGTTCCTTTCCTGACCCCTCTGCCGCAGCCGCCCAGTAGCCACAGGTGTACTAGAGGTGGCAGCGGCAGAAGGGTGGGGTAAGGGGAAATCTATCTCCGGACCGGTAGCCTCATGCAATGCACTCAGCCACGATGCTGCAGCGCTGGTGGAGGGGACAGAGGGCTCATGTGTCTGGGAAGGCTGGTAAGGTGTGGATCGGCCGGGGCTGTCGAAGTGTCCCTCGGTGCCGGTCTCCTGAGGGATCGCCCCAGAAATGTCCAACTCTGCGGGCGCCCGAGTGCTGGTCACCATTCTGTGGAATAAAGAGAAAAAATACAATTAATATACTGATATTGAATGGCCCTGGCTGTAAAAAAAAATTAGTTAGACATGTTAGCATTTTTTTAAACTTGGGGTAGGTAATATTTACCTTCTGGTGACCATTGTTACCCGGAGGAACGACAGGGCTTCAGCGTACTTGTATTTGCTCCTACGTCCTCCAGATCCACTCGGGGCCCGCATCTCTTTGTTGAACTCCTTCTTGAAGCAATCACCCACAGACCGCCACCGCTTCACAATTCTCTCCCCTGAAACGAGATAGCAAAAATTGGTTAGTATACAACATCAGTGTTTCCCAAACTACAGTCCTCACAGCCCCCACGGGTTATGTTTTCAGGATTTCCAGTGTTGTACAAAAGGAAATCATGAAAACATGACCCGTGGGGGCCACGAGGACTGGAGTTTGGGAAACACTGCTTTAAGTTCAGCAGCCTGAACTGTATATACTTACGGTGTTCAATCTTGGCCCGAGCATCGAGGTCCCCAGCGGTCCACGAGTTGTGAAAAGATTTCCTCCCAGAGCCGCCGGGTCACTATGACATCAGCATGGCGGCGGTCCCCCATGTTCCACAGCGGCTCCCTTTCTCGGACCAGATCGATGAGGAGGTCCACATTCAGAACCCCCTCCTCACCGTCCATGTCAGGAGCACGCTGTGTAGCCTGTTAAAGAAAAAGAGAAAAAATATACATTAGTCTCCAAACTACCAAGGAAAAAAAATTGTCAATAAAAAATAAAACAATAAAGTTTTTACAAAAAAATTGTAACAAAAAAACAAAAATCTTACATGATGGTAACCACCATGAGCGACCCGGGGAGGCACTGCGAGGACCTCTTTGCCAAGCACCATTTCCGGAAGACTATAAAAAAAATATATATTATGTGCTTGGATGTAGGCATATGTGTTTGGGTGCAGTGTGATGTCTGTACTAAATTGTTTTCTATGTGTTGTGTGTAGTGTGATGTTGTGTTTGAGCAATGCATGCAGGAAACTTACGAATTGCGAGCAAACTCCAGGTATCTCTCCACCCCTTCGTTCTTCTTCTGGGAGCTCCTCTTCAGCTTCAATTTCCTGGTATAAATAAAAAGTAATGCAATTAATATATAAATAACAGAGATGTGATTGTGAAAAAAAAACTTACCTGTAAACGCTGACGATGCGCGGGAGGGCTCCCAGAAGAAGAAGACGTGTCCTGCTGTGCTGTTGAGGGCCGTCTTCTGCTGTGGAATAAAGAGAAAGAAAGGCCATGCAATGTCAGTTGATATTGCATGGTCCTGGCTGGAAGGGGTAGTGTGTGATATTTACTGTCTACTGTCTCTTGCCGTGGTCTCCTCACTCCCAGACGTGTCCTGTGCTGCTGGCGTTGAGGGCCATCTTCTGCTGTGGAATAAAGAGAAAGAAAGGCCATGCAATATCAATTGATATTGCATGGCCCTGGCTGGAAGGGGTTGTGTGTGTTATTTACCGTCTGCTGTCTCTTGCCATGGTCTCCTCACTCCCAGACGTGTCCTGTGCTGCTGGCATTGAGGGCTGCTTCTGCTGTGGAATAAAGAGAAAGAAAGGCCGTGCAATATCAATTGATATTGCATGGCCCTGGCTGGAAGGGGTAGTGTGTATATTTACCATCTGCTGTCTGCTGCAGTGGTCTCCTGCTCACTGTCAGGCTCTTCTTGGGCTGGTGGTGGTGGTACTGGTGCTGTCGGCGTTGTCGGGCGGCTTGTTCTGTGGAATAAAGAGAAAAAAAGCCCATGCAATATCAATTGATGGCCCTGGCTGGAAGGGGTAGTGTGTGATATTTACCGTCTGGCCTCTGCTGCCATACTCTCCATCAGCAGCCGCATCTGTTGGAGTCCTGGGGGTGTAGGTGTTGGTGCTGCTCCTGGTGACTCAGCAGCTGCTGTTTGCCGGCTTGTGCTGTGGAATAAAGAGAAAAAAAAGGGCCATGAATATATTGATATTGCATGGCCCTCGCTGAAAGTGCTTGTCTGTGATATTTACCGTCTTGCATCTGGTCCCGGCTGCATCATGACCACAAATTCTTGGGGTCGTGCTTGTGGTGGTGGTACTGGTCTGGTCTCCTGTCTTCCTCTCCTGCGGCTGGCTCCTCGGCGGCTGGTTCCTGATCTGGCTCCTACTCTCTTTGCTGGCTGCATGGCTATGGCTGAGGGTGGTCCCACTGGCATTGTTTATATAGGTTGGCTGTGGGCTGGGCTACAAAAAAAAAACAGACAAAAAAAACCGGATCCGGCGCATTGCGGCGCTTACAGACTTTCATTGTAACAAAAAGCCGGAAGCGCCGCACTTCCGGCCTTTTCGCCGGAGGCAAAAAACGTTACAGTAGACGTTTTTTCCAGACGCTGGATTGAGACCAGACTCCGGATCCGGCAAAAAACGGACCGGCGCGATCCGGCACTAATGTTAGTCAATGGTAAAAAAACGGACCCGGTTTTAGATTTTGCCAGATTCGGTTTTCAGAAAAAATGTCGGAACTCGCCTGATTGCAAAAACCTGATGTGTGAAACAGGCCTTACATGAACTCCTGCACTTATTAGAACTGCTTCACCATCTTATAAAACAGTGCAGGTTTCCTTGCTGTCATTGCAAGGGTTAATCAGTTTAGTGGATCTCCTGGAGCTCTCCATCCTGAATTGTGTGTGACTAGCTCAGCTCAGGGACAGTTCTGATTAGAGAGAGAGAGCAGTTATCCTGGCCTGTGTGTGCACAGTATAACTAATCAGAGTCAGAGGTGTAGCTAGGGTTTTGGTTCAGGGAGGGTGAAACTTCTGAGTGGGCCCCTAACCATGAAACCTTGATTACAACTTTGGTGACTCACCCTAAGGGCTCATACTTACATGCGAGGAAAGCTTCCGATGCTCGAATGTGAAATCCCAGCTCTGGCGCCGGCACTTGGGAGTGGAGCGAGCGGCTGCATAGAACTACATGCAGCCGCGCATTCCACTCCCGAGTGCCGGTGCCAGAGCTGGGATTTCACATGCGGGCATCGGACGATTTCCTCGCATGTGAGTATGAGCCCTTATACTGGATGTAGGAGAACCTCAGCAGGTGGATATTACCGCCATATGGTCATTGGCAGATACCAGTCCTACGGAACATATCAGAGATTACTGCACGCACAGTTATAGATGGTGACTTACAGATGATGTTCTTTCTGATGGAATCGTTCACTTTTCCCGTCTTTTCCATCTGGCCCAGACCAACATGACAACTTCTTCCAGTCAGGACTCGGCTACAAAGATTGCAACAAAGACACATTTCATGGCTCATATTTTCAGCACTGTCCACATCTATCCCCAACCTGCACAAACTCCTTATCCTGCTGATGCCCCAATACTGAGCTGCTGCTGCTGCTGTCATATGTGTCCCTATTACTGCACCTGCTGTGTGGTTCTGTGTGACCTCTAAATTCTAAAGCACCCTACTAGAATATAGTAATAGCGGGTACAAGTGCCCTAAAAAACAGTGCTCACATTTTGTCCCCTAGAAAGTAATAGTGCCCTATGTGCCCCTTTGACAGTCACAGTAACCTGAGTTCCCCTATAACAATACGTGCCCACTTTACAATTAATTATGTCCCAAGTCTCCCCCTGTACAGCTCCCCTATACACTGTATTATGCTCTCATATACACAGTATAATTCCCCTGACTATATATACTGACCTCTTAGTATCTCCCAAACTGTTTGATGGGTCCAACACTGTATGATGGCCCCGTCACTGTAATCTCCACACTGTATGATGGCCCCCAGATAGGCTCCATATAGTATAATGCACTAGGTAGTCCTCAATATAGTTTAATGCCCTCCCCATAGGTCTCCATATAGTATGATTCACTCCCCATAGGTAGACTCTATATAGTATAATGCACTCTCCTAAAGCAGACTCAATAATATAATGCACTCCCCATATTCAGACTCTATTGTATAATGCACCCCCTTAAGCAAACTCTGTATAGTATAATGCACCCCCCATAGACAGACTCTAATAGTATAATGCACCCCCATAGACAGACTCTATATAGTATAATGCACCCCCATAGACAGACTCTATATAGTATAATGCACTACCCATAGGCAGAGTTTATATAGTATAATGCACCCCCTATAGGCAGAATCTACATAGTATAATGCACCTCCCATAGGCAGTCTCTATAGTATAATGCAGGCCACCTTGGATAGACTCAGTATAGTATAATGCACCCACCGTAGGCAGACTCTATATAGTATAATGTACCCCCATAGGAAGACTCTATAGTATAATGCAGGCCCCATAGGCAGACTCTATATAGTATAATGCAGCCCGCCATAGGCAGACTCTAAAGTATAATGCAGCCCCCATAGGCAGACTCTAATATAATGCAGCCCCCCCTAGGCAGACTATAATATAATGCCGCATAATTGCATGTTTTGTCTGCCAATAATACATTTTATTCACGCTATTCAGCTGGGGTATAAAAAAATCAATTTGAAAATGGCGCTCGCCGTGCCTGCACAGTAGCTGTTATCGGTGTCTAGCTCTTATCCTATGGCTGCTACTGCGCATGTGCCGGTGGCGCCATCTTACTGGAGAAATAAAAAATTCCTCCTCCAATCCCAAGTGATTTTAACAAGTTGGGCGTAGATATGATGCAGTCCTGGTAGGCTGAGTTTAAAGAAAGAAATCAGTTGAGTTTGTGTATTTTGTCATTGTAATAATATCTGCATACAGGAAAAAGGGGACAGTTTTTTGTTGGGAGTCTGTTTAGATGAAAGGGCAAGAGACAAATCCTTTTAGAGCCCAGGTGTAAACAGCCTTTTTAGAACCTAAAGGCTGGGTCTCACATAACGATACACCAGCGATCCCGACAACGATATGCACTTGTCAGGATCGCTGGTGTATCGCTACATGATCGCTGCTGAACTGCCAGACAGGCAGCTCAGGCAGCGATCTGGGACAGCGACACTGCGGGTAACATCGCTTAGTTACCCGCAGTGTACATTGGATACCAGCGCCCTGATGCAGGGAGCTGGTAACCAAGGTACACGTCGGGTTTCAAAGCGCTGCGCGGTGCCTGGAAACCCGTTGTGTACCTTGGATACCAGCTCCCTGCATCAGGGCGCTGGTATCCAAGGTACACAGCGGGTTTCTAGGCACAGCCCCGCGCCTGGAAACCCGCTGTGTACCTTGGTTACCAGCAGATCGCTGGTCTCCCGCCTGTCACACGCAGCGATGCGTGCCTGTCAGCGGGAGACCAGCAATCAAAAAATGTCCTGACATTTCAGCGACGATCAGCGATACCCAGCAGGGGGGCTGATCGTCGCTGAATGTCACACACAGCGATATCGCTGGTGAGCTCGCTGCTGCGTCACAAAACTAGTGACTCAGCACCGATCTCGGTAGCGATATCGCTATGTGAGACGGGCCCTTAAGTGTGACTAACATACAAGATTCAAATTGAGATAATTTTAGAAGCCTGGATTGCTGTTAATCTTAGGAAAATTAAAGTTTTCACTATATGGTTTTCCATAACCAAAGAAAATGTTGAGAGCATTTCTGAGGTTATAATCTGAGGTTTTCAGGGATTGAGGTTCATCTTGAGGTAATTACAGTGAAGCCTGTGGAAGTCGAGAGCCAATTGGTGAGTTCAGTTGTTTTGGTTTGCCGTAGTAGAGTATGCTTGCCTTCCAGTACTTTTGAAGGCTTGAAGGTGTAGAGGTCGAACTTGTGATATTGGATCCTTTTATAGTTTTTTGTTAATGGTGTGGAGGGATCTATAGGAAATCCTGCTGTTAAGCGGAGAGTTGTGGAGCAGGGAATGCAGTAGCTGCCATCTTGGCGCTCATCCCTCTGCTATGGTTCTATCCCCAATGCTTGTTGCCATTTACAAGCATACCAATGCTGTGCCAATGATTCCCAATTATACCTAACATTAAAGCCAGGAATCAGTGACAATCCCCTGCAATCAATTCCTGCTTAGCTGAACTGCAAGAATGAGTGAAGGCCAGTTGTCTGCAACTGAACCCAGACAAAACTGAAGTTCTTTTGGTCGCAGGGCAGTGCCAAACAGTAAAACGGCAACCTACAACCCAAACACAACCCTTCAAAACTCAGACGAGGTACGCAATTTAGATGTAGTTATTCATGGGGAATAGGCATTCAAAAAAAATCAACCATCTTTAGTCCTAATTTTTCCATCTGATTAATATGCCAAAATTAAACATCTCATTCCAGCAGAAGACCTTTCAACACTGGTACATGCCATCACAACCTCTGTGCTAGAATACTGTAATGCCCTATATGTAGATCTCACAAGCTGTTACGTCGGCCACTTGCACACGGTACCTGATCATTGCTCTGAGTTGCCTTGTGCTTGTTGTGAGTCATAGGGAGGCACGGCCAAACACTGTGAAACAAGGTGGCCCAGGGTGGTAGTCCCAGCCGAGTCAACTTAGCAACAATCAGTAAACACCACAGTTACCTTGCACAGAGATGAATCAGACGGATACAATCGTCAGGCACAACTTGCAGTCCAACAGGGAACGAACTTTAATAAAATCGATATGAGAAAAGTAGGTACAACACTGGCTTCCTGCTCTCTCCCTGACACTGTCCACAGCATACCCACAATGGCCACGGTAGCCGAAACTAAGCAGTAGTCCACTCGCTGCGATCTGGACACTTGTAGTCCCTTCAACGGGGGGCCCTTCCGAAGTCCTGGGGCCCGTGTTGCGGTCCTAAAGTCCTTGGTCCGAGGCAGCAGATTTTCTCCCCTCCTGGGGGTCTGGCAATGCCCCAGCTGTTCCTGTACACCTGCCGAGGGCCAACGTGCCCGAGCTACTAACTGGAAGCAGCACCTTCCTGCCGCCTTTTCTGCTCCTGGCCCAGCCCACCAGGTTAACCCTTCACTGTCCCTAAGCTAGTGCAACACACATATCAGAAACTTTACAAACTCAGCACGTGAGTTACGGTACATTACATTACTTAAAAATAGTACAACCACAGGCACATATTAACATACAGGTATATGCATGACAGCAATATACAGCACAATACAGTTAATGCAACAAAGTGCATGGGGTCAGCACATAGGAGAGAGAGAGGGGTTCTGGCCACCTCCTTACAACTGCAGGAATTTGTATCCACCCTGTACTGTAGAGATTTGCTTCCCCAGCCTATCACCTGATAGCAGGTGATATATCAGGCAACTCCACCCTACTTATCTCTCCAGAACGTTGATTTCTAACCTGTTAGCATCTTCTCCATATTCTGTCTCCCGTTTTTGATCCAGCTTGTTTACTTGTCCTGTCTGATCTCTCTGATCCTGACCTAGGCAATGTGTATCGAACCTGTGCTGCCTGCCTTGACCTCGGATTGTCTGACCATGTCTTTGTCTTTGCCCTCCTGTACCTCGTACCCTCCCTGACCCTCCAGTCAGCTGCTGCTGTCCCGTGGATGATAAGCAGCGGTACCTGGTATCTATTGGCAGCCCAGCCTGTTCTCACCAGCAGATGCGCTAGTGATGACCCAGTAAACAGTTAGCCACGTCCACCCAGAGTAAGCCTGGCCCGTCGTACAGTGGGTCCACACCCACCAGTGTTACACAGACAAGGCAATACATTGTCTTGAGTTAGTCCAAAACACAGCAGCTAGATTAATAACCAACCAAATAACCTGTGTTCATGCCCCTTTAAAAAACAATCTTCCGCAAACTGCACTGGATGCCGGTTAAAATTGGATTTCCTGATGTCTTTTATGTCAATGAACAACTTAGGCCCCAGCTACTTGAAAGAACTACTGAAGCCCTACACTCCAAGCCGACCACTCAGATCAGCAAGCAAGAATCAACTGGCCATAACCAGGATTTAGCTTGCAACATTTGGAGTTATGACAACATGGAATCCATGAAATTTAGAATAGCAATATGGCTTTGGAATATAAGGAAAAATTTGAGACGCTTAGTATAAACATTTGGCCAAACATTTTAAAGCCCAACAACCATCGTCAAGGTGGTCTCAATTCTGTTGAGTCCCTGACCTAATGTGAATATACCTCTATTAGGCTGATATCTGAATTTCTGGGTGAATATGCACCTCTGTCAGTAATGCCTGCATTTATGGGTAAAGTAGGGACCTGGTGTAATTAAAATCACCACCTGGTGGGGGCAGAGTGCTCGGTCAGCAAGCTAACATTCAATAGACAAAAAAAACCTGACTGGCACATCCAGACTAATGTGAACTAGGTGCAAACCAAGGGAAGCTATCCCCATGTAAAACATACAAAAAAAGGCTGCACTCAAGCATACTAAAGCATGACAACATGGAATCCATGAAAAATTTGAGACGCTTAGTATAAACATTTGGCCAAACATTTTAAAGCCCAACAACCATCGTCAAGGTGGTCTCAATTCTGTTGAGTCCCTACTTTACCCATAAATGCAGGCATTACTGACAGAGGTGCATATTCACCCAGAAATTCAGATATCAGCCTAATAGAGGTATATTCACATTAGGTCAGGGACTCAACAGAATTGAGACCACCTTGACGATGGTTGTTGGCTTTAAAATGTTTGGCCAAATGTTTATACTAAGCGTCTCAAATTTTTCCTTATATTCCAAAGCCATATTGCTATTCTAAATTTCATGGATTCCATGTTGTCATGCTTCAGTATGCTTGAGTGCAGCCTTTTTTTTGTATGTTTTACATGGGGATAGCTTCCTTGGTTTGCACCTAGTTCACATTAGTCTGGATGTGCCAGTCAGGTTTTTTTGTCTATTGAATGTTAGCTTGCTGACCGAGCACTCCGCCCCCACCAGGTGGTGATTTTAATTACACCAGGTCCCTACTTTACCCATAAATGCAGGCATTACTGACAGAGGTGCATATTCACCCAGAAATTCAGATATCAGCCTAATAGAGGTATATTCACATTAGGTCAGGGACTCAACAGAATTGAGACCACCTTGACGATGGTTGTTGGGCTTTAAAATGTTTGGCCAAATGTTTATACTAAGCGTCTCAAATTTTTCCTTATATTCCAAAGCCATATTGCTATTCTAAATTTCATGGATTCCATGTTGTCATGCTTTAGTATGCTTGAGTGCAGCCTTTTTTTGTATGAACATTTGGAGTTAGCCTTGTGTCCCACAGGACCCACTGCCTGTAACTCATTAGGTAAGAGTCAGGCGGAAGTAAAACTCCCACAACGATCACAATGCTCGGACTGGTGGTTTGCTTTCCTAACACGAGCATGACAGTATGTATTTTTATGCAGCTGTCACGTTCGGGTCGAGAGAGCCGACGGCCAGTCCGAGCATTGCGTTGCGATCCTCGTCTGAATTATACGGCCGACTGACTCTAGATCTCATCACTGGACACATTTAAATCAAGACTAAAAATGCCCCTCTACATCAGACATTAAACTGAACTGATTAATTTACTCCCCTGACTGCACTTGGAGTCCATTGTGAGAAAAGCACAATACAAATATTTGTTTGAATATTTGTGCTCAGCCTAAGTAAAACTAGGCTTATATATTTAGGAGCCAATACATTAAAGTATTTACGCCAGAAGACTGGCATAAAACACTTTGAATAGTTGCAAACATTTTGTTACTTTTGCAATTTTCACAAAAAATTCAAAGTAGGCTCCGCCAAAATGGGCTACACTCGCCTGTCAAATTCAGCAAAAGTTTCTTACCCTAGAAATGTTCCTTCAGTCTCTGACTGGAGTAGCATTTTTGTTGTGGCGCATGCCACTAAGAAAACATGCCAAATCCATTAAGTGTTATGCGCCTCTTAATGAAGGAGTGCTTTGGAGTAGGATGTGCCGAATTCATTAAGACTGACGTTTATAATGCCTTTGTTTTTTTGTTGATATCAGATGAAAGGTTTTTTTTTAATTAGGGTACAGTTAGAAAAAATATTGTTTAGGTGCGCCTCTTGCTATTTAGCATGCTAATAAATCTATCATTCGTGGTAATAATATGTTAATATATACAAAAGCTTCTTCATACTGAGTGGAGAAAATCTAAAGCAATGAAAGAACCTAGTAGAGAAGTCACTTCTCAGCTATGTGCAGATGTTTTATGGTGTTGTGTTTGTCATTTGGCAATATATACCGTGATATCACTATGTGTTAACTAATTAGACTTCAAGGTTAACTAATGAGTCATCACATGGCACAAAGGGAGCTCTTCAATATTAAGTACAGATGTTACTTTTTTCATAGTAGACTAATCTCTATTCCCAGATCTTTCCTTTTCAGGTAACTTTAACAGCCCCATAAGGTGAAAAAAAAGGTAATATATCACAGGAATACACATTTTATTTAGATTTTTTTTGCATTTGACGCCATTTTCCGAAACCCGTAGCGTTTCCATTTTTCAGCATCTGGGGCTAGGTGATGGTTTATTTTTTGTACCCTGAGTTTTTATTGATATCATTTTGTGGCAGATAGGACATTTTGACCGCCTCTTATTGCATTTTATTGCAATTTTGCAGCTGGCGTTTTTGTTTTTTTTCTCTTTATGCCGTTGAACACTATGATTAATTTATTTTATATTTTGATAGGTTGGACATTTCTGAATGCAGCAATACCAAATATGTGTATTTTTTTAATTGCTTTATTTTCAATGGGCAAAAGGGATATGATTTGAACTTTTATGTTTTTTTTTAACTTTTTTTTTACTTTTTCCTTTATTTAATAGTTCCCTTAGGATACTTGAAGCTTCAATCATCTGATTGCCTGTGCTATACATAGCAGTGCTTATATATTTTCATCTTTTACATTTTAAAAATTACAAAAAGGAAAATGGGCCAATAGAAAGGTTTGGGCACCCTGCATGGTTAGTACCTAGTAACACCCCCTTTTGAAAATGTGACAGCTTGTAAATGCCTTTAGTAGTCAGCCAAGAATCTTTCAATTCTTGTTTGAGGGTTTTTCATCCATTTTTCCCTGGAAAATGTTTCTAGTTCTGTGAGATTCCTGGGTCCTCTTGCATGCACTGCTACTTTGAGGTCTAGCCACAGATTTTCAATGATGTTCAGATCAGGGGATTGTGAGGGCCGTTGTAAAACCTTCAGCCTGCATCTTTTGAGGTAGTCTATTGTGGATTTTAACGTGTGTTTAGGATCATTATCAATTTGTAGAAACCATCCTCTGTTCAACTTCAGCTTTTTTACAGATGGTGTTATGTTTGCATCAAGAACTTGCTGAAATTTCATTGAATCCATTCTTCCCTCTATCCATGAAATGTTCCCTGTGCCATTGGATGTAACACAATCACAAAGGATGATTGATTCCTCCCCATGTTTATTGTTTGGCGAGATGTTCTTTTTTTAAATTGTTCCCTTTTTTTTTTCCACACATACCTTTGATCATTGTGGCCAAAGAGTTCTATTTTAACCTCATTGTTCCACAGGACTTGTTTCCAAAATGCATCAGGCTTGTTTAGATGTTCTTTTGCATACTTCTGATGCTGAATTTTATGGTGAGAAAGCAGGAGAGGTTTTCTGCTGATGACTCTTCCATGAAGGTCATATTTGTGCATGTGTCTCTGAACAATAGAACAATGTACCACAACTTCAGAGTCTGCTAAATCTTTCTGTAGGTCTAATGCAGTCAAGCGGGGGTTCTGATTTGCCTCTCTACCAATCCTACCAGCAGCTCTCACTGAAATTTTGCTTGGTCTTCCAGACCCTATCTTGACCTCCACTGTCCTGCTAACTGACATTTCTTAATTGCATTTCCCACAGGGGAAAGGGCAACTAAAAACGCTTTGCTATATTCTTATATCCATCTCCTGCTTTGTGGGCCTCCACCATTTTCATTTTCAGAGAGATAAGTAGTTGCTTAGAAGAACTCATAGCTCCGTTTTTTGGCACAAGGTTAGACGAGGCTGGGTTTTATAAAGCTGGGCAATTTCTATCATCTGGCCTTTCCTAACGAAGATAGTGAACAAGCCATAACCCTAACAGGCTAATTAACACTAGGACTACTGGACTCGTGACCCCGCCTAGAACTACTGAAAGGAGTCATTTTGACTCCTTGCTTGTTTTCGTTTATTTTTAGAGTTTCATTTGTGGTTATTTATTAATAATTATATTTTTTGTAATGTATTATTATTGTGAGATCCAACAGTAATGCTTTTGATTGTTTTTTTTCTGCTTTTCTTATTTTTCTACAGAAAATAACAATAATTATAATAGACGTTTTTCAAACATTTTTTTTTATTCAAGTGCACACATATAAACAACAACTGAAGAACAAAAAGCAGAGAAAATGTAGGTGGAGGAGCATAAAAATGAAAATATGGCGCAGAATTCACCTTCTAAACATTTGGTGTTTCGCATTTTAGGCATTGCCTTTGATTTATGGCAGTACATTGCCCACACAAAGACTTACCACAAGTCTTACAATTGCCGACAGATCTATTTTTCTTGCACTTTTCTTTGATCTGGCAAAATTTTGTTTGAACCATCACTTCTGAGCATGTAGAAACTTGGGACGTGGAACCCTTTTCCCTATCTGTGACATAAGGACCACTCAACTCTCTCACAAGCGTTTGCAAAAATGCCTTGCGTGACATTTTTTGGTGGGTTATCTCATTGAATATTATCCATGCATTTATACCCGCAAAGTCTAAGGCATTTTCAAATGCATGAACAGGCCATCTCCTTGTGCATGTTCGTGTGGTATATTTTCGTGCCATCTGATCCACTACATCTACTCCATATTTTGTTTCATTGTAAAACTTTACCGTTTCTGAAGTTTTTTTAGCGGAATCAGACGCAACAACAACATCTGGATGGACGGAACTCAAAATGACAACATTTTTGTTGGGCTTTCCTTGATATACTGTAAGTGTAAAATTGTCTTAATTTCTAAACACTTTAGTGTTGTACAATTCCTCTTTCATGGATTTTATTTCTTTAGGCACTTCTCGCCTTATCTTGTTCAGTGTTCCCACGATGGTTGTTCCTTTGCTTTTTAGCTGTTTAGCTAATTTTACTGAAGTAAAATAATTATCGGTTGTAACATTGCGACCTTTTTTCAAAAACGGGTCCAATAACTTCATTACCACATGGTCAGCTAAACGGTCCTCAGCACGGCGTGTGTCATCTTTGCCTAGATAAGGGAAGCCATTTGCCAGATATTTGCTCTCCTTATCAACAGCTAGCCAATATTTGTGGCCATATTTATCTGGTTTGGAAGGCATGTACTGCGTGAATGGACACCTAGTTTTGCTTGGGAAAAGTTGCTCATCCACCGTTATGTATGGGCCAGGTTTGTAACACGCAATACAATTTTCAATAAACCTGTCCCACACAGTAGAAAATAGAGCAAACTTGTCCGTTTGCAGTCTCTCCGATCGAGTAGATTTCTCATCAAATCTGAGAAACCTCATAATTTCAACAAAGCGTAACTAGACATTGTCGCTTTGCAAAACGGTATTCCCCAGTCATTACACCAAATACTGCTAATCGAGTGACGGTTCGTGCCAGATATTCCACGAGCATAGAATATCGCAATGAATGCATCTAGCTCCTCATCAGATAGAGTAAACTGTAAATTATTGTTCCTGCATGCTTCTGCAAGCGTACAGTTCTTTATATGTGTCAATATATATGAATCAAAAATTAGCATAAGATAAGAGCCTAGAGTAAACAAGCTATTTTGTTCAGCATTACACAGTAATACAAGCAGGTAAAACACAAGGAAAATGTGAAAAGTTGACATGTAAATTGAACTACATCTATATGAACATCAGGGTAAATAAGACAGAGTGAAAAAATTATGCACAAAACTTTATAGCAACATTTAGTGACAAAAGGACCTCAAAATATAGTAGGGAGTCAAAATGACTCCTTCAGTAGTTCTTGGTAAATTTTGAAAAAAACGTGCAAATTTTTCACCAAAATTATTTATTCTCACAAAATCTTTTTTCACATCATATTTGAGGAAAAGTCACCGAGTTTCAAGCCGGAATTCTGAAAAATGTAGTCACAGAAGAGAAATAAAAAACGAAAGGAGTCAAAATGACTCCATCAGTAGTTCTAGTGTTAAGGTCTAAAACATTGGTCAAAGTTATCTTAGCACACAAATCTCCATGAATGCCCAAACTTTTGCATCAGCCCATTTTCCTTTTTGTAATTTTTAAAATGTAAAAGATAAAAAAAATATTTGTATTTGCTAAAATACAAAGGAAATGTGTCATCTTTAGGCCTGTTAGAGATTATTTCATCTTCAACTTGCTTAACTGTTCATAATGACATTAATTTTGACCAGGGGTGCCCAAACTTTAACATATATATATATATATATATATATATATATATATATATATATATATATATATATATATACATACATATATTATGCTAATGTATTGCAACAATCTTTGTTAGTTATATGTTATTTTGTACACATTACTATATACAATGTCTTATATACAGTATATTAATAATATGATCTTAATTTATCTTCTTTTCATGTGTAATTGTAACATTTATTATGAGGTATCCATCAATAAAACAGGTTTTAAAAAAAACACAATCTTGAAATATTGCAGTTTTACAAAACTCACTGGACAAATAATATGCTGACATTTCACTTTTACTATGACTCTTCTCCATACTTCATGGAGATGCACATTTTCCTGGTATTTAATTCCCATAGAGCTGCATTACAACATGTACACCCAACTATACTCTTACAAAAAAGAGTATGTGCCACCAAAATAGTCCCTCACAGAAAAATGTAATGAAACTATTTTTTTTCCATCACTGCACCCCTTACCTGATTCTCTCACACTCTACACTTCTCTTATATATGGTGCAGTTACTTCCATAATGTTCAGCTTCTTTTTTTTTTCTTCAGACTCCATCTTGATTCCCAGATTTTACTCAGCGATTTATTAATCTGTGCTATGCTATCAATCCCATGATGCATCAGTACATTCTCACAGGGCAGCTAGAGCAGGTATTATCTCTCCTTATCATGTAGACAATATGGTTATCCTTCCCGCTATATTGTAAATAAGCCAATATATTATAAGTATTCCATCAGGTAGACAAACTATAATCTCCTTCATTGTGATCATGTGACTGGAGCTGTCTATTCATCATCAGTAGCAGTGATAAAATTTTCTGTGCGCTCCTGTGGAGAACTTCTGCGTTACAGTCCATCATTTTAATGGGGTCACCATGAAATCATATGAAATTACTTAGAAGAAGGAATCCATGATTTTCATTTAGAAACAAACAACTGGGTAAAAGTGTCTGAATTATATAATCGCGACACTAGTGAAAGGATGAATTAAAAAAGAAAAGTCATTGGAGTGCTAGTTTAATTAAAAAAAATAGCAAAAATAGATTTAAAAAATGATGCGTTATTTCCTTTTTGCAGAAGTAGGAAATGATCCCTTTTAAAAGGTTTATTGATTTTTTAAAGGCAGTGGGAATACACTGTATTTTCAGCATGGTAAAAAAGGCTGTCAGTATTAAATGATTAGCAGTAGCTAAGTGTTCTTTTACCCCTTTTTGACAGCCTTTTGCGCTTAAAGACCGGGCCAATTTTTACAAATTTTTGACACTGTACTTTTGAGGTTATAAAACCCGGAACGCTTTTAAAGAATCAGCTGATCTGAGAATGTTTTTTTTGTGACATATTTTCTTCAGTTAGTGGGAAAAAATTTTTTTTATGACTTGGTTTATTTATGAAAAATCGGAAATATGGCGAAAAATTTTTAAAATTTCAATTTTTTAAACTTTAAATTTTTTATGCCTTTTAAACGGGAGATTGTACACAAAATTTCTTAAAAATAAATTTCCCACAGTTACTTTAAAACGCTCAATTTTGGGAACAAAATTTTTTTTTTGTTACGAAGTTTAAGGGTTTTTAAAAATTGACCCGCGATTTCTCATTTTACCCTTTTTTTTTTTGGACCCCCATCACATTTGAAGTCACTTGAGGGGGTTATTGATAGAAAAACCCAAAAAATGACGCATTCTAAAAACTGACCCCCCAAGGTGTCAAAAAACCCTTTTAAGAAATTATTAACCTTTACGTGCTTCCGGAAAATGAAGTGATGGGAAGGAAAAAATGAA